>CM076574.1:1111050330-1111692568 GCA_034641835.2 Pinus albicaulis
TTTGTGGAGTTTGGAATTTTCTAAGGATAATCTAGTGTAGTGCTTCTGTGGCAATGGCCTAGTCTCAACTTTCAATACACAGTAGAGATCCAACTTCAATAGACACTAAAATTTATAAAAAAATATCTCATGGTTGTGGTACAGTGTGTAAGACCCTTTCACCTTTGCCATGTAGCGTGTTAATATGGTAGTCAATTCCAAACCAACTAATACATTAATACATTATTTGTGCTGTGTAATACATTATCTGTTCTTACTGAAAAAAAAAGGTTTCCATTCACTTGATGTCAAATGCGGGTAATTTTTTCCTCCCTGCAACTTTAAAAGCTACATAGTGCAAATAAGTAGAGACATTTCTTAGAACTTCAACAAAAGGCTATCTGCAGTTTATGTCACACTGTAGCATGTACATGCTCTATAGGTTGACTAAAATATGTCAATACAAAAGCCTTCCTATGCTTCTATCTCTCTCGACATGCTACATATGCATAATTTTCAATTTGAGATGGTATTTTTCAGTGTATAATTAATCTTTGGTATAGGAAATGATAACATTATAGTTGTTGTATGAGAAAAATATTCTGATCATGCATGTTAAGGACAATGGATTGAATTTCTATAAAAATGCGCTGCTCTAGCCTTTTCTTACTCTTCTCTTGTATTACTCTACTCTGCTCTAGCGTTTTCTTACTCTTCTCATGTCTTACTCTACTCTGCTCTAGCGTTTTCTTAATCTTCTCATGTCTTACTCTACTCTGCTCTAGCGTTTTCTTACTCTTCTCATGTCTTACTCTACTTTGCTCTAGCGTTTTCTTACTCTTCTCATGTCTTACTCTGCTTTTCCCTTGTCTTACTTTTTCATTTATATACTTCTTGTTAATCTCTTTCTCACATATGTACGTTAGTTAGTTAGTCCTTGTGCAACTCATTCAAAGTTAGACCTAACATGGGATCTCCTCCTAAAACTGCTAATGTTTAAATAGATCTAGGTTACAAGGATAGAGGGATAACCATAGAATAGAAGCATGTACACTATTCTATTGTTATATTTTTATGATGTTGTTTAGTGATTCCACTAATCTTAGAAATGTTAATCTTTGCAGAAGATTTAGGCACTTTATAAAATTTTGATTTTAATTTGAAATATAAATATGCAATCACATTGTCTATACTTTTGAATCCTATTGACCAACCTTGTGGTCATTCATTGGACATCAATATATATATATAATCAAAATTTGAAATATAAATATGCAATCACATTGTCTATACTTTTGAATCCTATTGACCAACCTTGTGGTCATTCATTGGACATCAATATATATATATATATATATATGTGTGTGTGTGTGTATATATATAATTTCAGAAATAAAACATATTATTTATCGGTAATTGGAATGAAATTACATATTTCATGTTCAAAGAGAACTTCCCTGTAGTCCTACATTTTCCATAAAGTTGAAGGTCACCAAACAATTGCGGTCAATAATTTTTTGGTCCATCCCATTCTCAAGTGCTAAAATCTCTAGCATTTCAAGTTTCTGGTCATCATAGCTATTAAGGAATGAAAAAGGACACTAGTATTGATATATTGCTTCCATTATATCATTCTTTTTGAAGGTTGATTCCATCTTTGTTGAAGTATATTTGTCTAAATCCTTATCTACAAAGGCACATTGTGTATTGTGGTGCATGTTGTGTATCTCTTGTTGTGAATCTCAAGTTACTTTAAAAATTTGGTCACCTAGTATGCTTAATGAGCTTGGAATTACACTTTAGAAAGAATCCAATTACAATTGAGACTTAAGTTCTACCATATTAAAATAAGAATTCATGAATTTGATAGTGAGATATGTTTCAGTTTTCCATTGTGTTTACATTTGTTTTTGTGTAGCACATATATTGTTGACTATATCTTGGTTCCACAAAACAACAATTTTTTAGTTATTTGGTGACTCTTTATCTCCTTTATTTTGTTTTCTCAAGGAAGATATTTGGTGGTTATTTTTGCTTAATATTAAGCCTCTCATGCCTTCTGTAGACCTTCAGAACTTGAGTTTTTTGTTTAAGCTCTTGGACACCTACAATCTTGCAATTGTGAATCTTCTCTATTTTCATCTTGCTTCTCTTCTAAGTACAAAATGGCCTTGAGAAATATACTTTGTTTCCCTGTTGTACACCTTACGAGTTCAAGTTTTCAGTTTTTTTGGTTATTTTTTATCCTTTAAGCTCTTGGACACCTAGAATCTTGTAATTGTGAATTTCTCGTGCTTTCATGTTGTAGCTTTTCTAAGGACAAACTTGACAAAGAAATATGCTTTGGTTCCTCGTTGGAGACCTTGGGAGCTAAATTATTTTTATTTTATTTTATTTTATTCCTTTTTCTTACACCTCTTGGACACCTAGAATTTCACAATCATGAATTTCCTTAACTTTCATCTTGCAGTTTTTCTAAGAAGTAGCACAAAGGACAACCAAATCATTTGGGTTATATGTAGATAAAATGTAACAGCCTAACCCTTGCCATCAGTGGGGAGTTGGTTGGTTGGTAAATTGATGGTGCTTGTTGGTTTCCACATGTGTTATTTCCTTATTATTTAGATGGTTTCAAAGATGGATTATTAATTATTGTTTCATTAAATTGCCGAATATTCAAGACTTTATGTATATTTATATTGATATTGAAAGAAATACTTTTTGGATAGATCTCTATTTCCCATAGTATCATAGATTTAAACCCCATAGTACATTGGAGTTAAAACAAATATATATAATTTTTGTTTTCACATTTAGCTATGATTATTTCACATCCAAATTCATATTTTAAGTAATATTTAATTTTTTTGAATTTATTGAATGTTTGAGTCCTAGGTAGCTTATAATCCTACTTGTTTTCAAAATAAGGATGCACTCCTATTTGATTCTCACGAATAGGTTGTAATCATGAGGCTCTCGCTCAAGAGTGGACCTTCGCAAAATCTTGTGACGTCTTGTCACAAACAAAACCATCAAACTGAAAACACATCATTTTTCTCCTTCAAAGAAAAAAAAATTCACATCATGTGAATATGTCCATATACTCTTACATATTGGTGTACAAAACCATCATCAAAACACAAGTTGACAAAACATGCCTCTTCAAACAATTGACTTTTAAGTCAAATAATAGAGCTTATGTACAAATTTCCATATTTGTTTCATTTAAGTGTGTCTAACATAACTCTACTTTCAACATCTTGCTTCATGCAACATGCACCATACTTTGAATTTGCAAAGAAATTCATGAAACATCAAAATGCATGCTAGGCCTTAATTGGATAAGAAATCTTTAACCATTTGTCAGCTAACTATTTCAATGGTGCTTCTTTTTCTTTCAACTATGTTGAATTTAGTTTTTAGTTATATTGTTAATGTTGGAGAAAATAACTATTTATTTCATGTGTAATTAGATTAGTGATTTCATGTGTTAGGGTTGTGGATTCAGGCATTGAAACAACACCATTATATTTCAAATTTAAAAATGATGGTTTGAGTCCTAGGTATCTTAGAATCCTACTTGTTTTCAAAATAAGGATGCACTCCCATTTTATTCTCACGGATAGGTTATAATCATGAGGCTCTCGCTCAAGAGTGGACCTTCGCAAAATCTTGTGACGTCTTGTCACAAACAAAACCATCAAACTGAAAACACATCATTTTTCTCCTTCAAAGAAAAAAAAATTCACATCGTGTGAATATGTCCATGTACTCTTACATATTGGTGTACAAAACCATCAACCAAACACAAGTTGACAAAACATGCCTCTTCAAACAACTGACTCTTAAGTCAAATAATAGAGCTCATGTACTTTCAACATCTTATGCACACAATACCCGCCTGCTGGAGTACAAAAGAAGTCAGCAGAAACATCAAAATACATGCTAGGCCTTAATTGGATAAGAAATCTAAGCATTTGTCAGCAAACCATTTCAATGGCGCTTCTTTTTCTTTCAACTGTGTTGAATTTAGTTTTTAGTTATATTTTTAATTTTGGAGAAAATAACTATTTATTTCATCTGTAATTAGATTAGTGATTTCATGTGTTAGGGTTGTGGATTCAGGCATTGAAACAACACCATTATATTTCAAATTTAAAAATGATGGTTTGAGTCCTAGGTAGCTTAGAATCCTACTTGTTTTCAAAATAAGGATGCACTCCCATTTGATTCTCATGGATAGGTTGTAATCATGAGGCTCTCGCTCAAGAGTGGACCTTCACAAAATCTTGTGACGTCTTGTCACAAACAAAACCATCAAACTGAAAACACATCATTTTCTCCTTCAAAGAAAAAAAAAATTCACATCATGTGAATATGTCCATGTACTCTTACATATTGGTGTACAAAACCATCAACCAAACACAAGTTGACAAAACATTCTTCTTCAAACAACTGACTCTTAAGTCAAATAATAGAGCTCATGTACACATTTCCATATTTGATGCATTTAAGTGTGTCTAACATAACTCTACTTTCAACATCTTGCTTCATGCAACATGCACCATACTTTGAATTTGCAAATAAATTCATGAAACATCAAAATACATGCTAGGCCTTAATTGGATAAGAAATATTTAACCATTTGTCAGCAAACCATTTCAATGGCGCTTCTTTTTCTTTCAACTATGTTGAATTTAGTTTTTAGTTATATTTTTAATGTTGGAGAAAATAACTATTTATTTCATGTGTAATTAGATTAGTGATTTCATGTGTTAGGGTTGTGGATTCAAGCATTGAAACAACACCATTATATTTCAAATTTAAAAATGATGGTTTGAGTCCTAGGTAGCTTAGAATCCTACTTGTTTTCAAAATAAGGATGCACTCCCATTTGATTCTCATGGATAGGTTTTAATCATGAGGCTCTCGCTCAAGAGTGGACCTTCGCAAAATCTTGTGACGTCTTGTCACAAACAAAACCATCAAACTGAAAACACATCATTTTTCTCCTTGAAAGAAAAAAAAATTCACATCATGTGAATATGTCCATGTACTCTTACATATTGGTGTACAAAACCATCAACCAAACACAAGTTGACAAAACATGCCTCTTCAAACAACTGACTCTTAAGTCAAATAATAGAGCTCATGTTCTTTCAACATCTTGCTTCATGCAACATGCACCATACTTTGAATTTGCAAAGAAATTAATGAAACATCAAAATACATGCTAGGCCTTAATTGGATAAGAAATCTAACCATTTGTCAACAAACCATTTCAATGGTGCTTCTTTTTCTTTCAACTATGTTGAATTTAGTTTTTAGTTATATTTTTAATTTTGGAGAAAATAACTATTTATTTCATGTGTAATTAGATTAGTGATTTCATGTGTTAGGGTTGTGGATTCGGGCATTGAAACAACACCATTATATTTCAAATTTAAAAATGATGGTTTAAGTCCTAGGTAGCTTAGAATCCTACTTGTTTTCAAAATAAGGATGCACTCCCATTTGATTCTCACGGATAGGTTGTAATCATGAGGCTCTCGCTCAAGAGTGGACCTTTGCAAAATATTGTGACGTCTTGTCACAAACAAAACCATCAAACTGAAAACACATCATTTTTTTCCTTCAAAGAAAAAAAAATTCACATCATGTGAATATGTCCATGTACTCTTACATATTGGTGTACAAAACCATCAACCAAACACAAGTTGACAAAACATGCCTTTTCAAACAACTGACTCTTAAGTCAAATAATAGAGCTCATGTACAAATTTCCATATTTGTTGCATTTAAGTGTGTCTAACATAACTCTACTTTCAACATCTTGCTTCATGTAACATGCACCATACTTTGAATTTGCAAAGACCTGAATTTTCCACCCCCCATTAAAATGACCCTACAAGTTGATTCTTTCAGTTTTTTCATTCTATAAGCATCAACGCATGATTATGCATGATGGAGAATCTCTAGTGCTTTCCCTTGTTAATATATTTAATAATCTCAATATTTATTTAAAAGTATCAATAGTATTTCGACCATGAGATTTTAACAATGTGATGTCGTCGAAATACTATTGATACTTTTAAATAAATATTGAGATTATTAAATATATTAACAAGGGAAAGCGCTAGATATTCTCCATCATGCATAATCGTACGTTGGATTTGGTGATAATTGTCTCCATATTTTGGCTTTCTGACCCACAAAACATAATTATTTTATAAGGGAGGGAAGGAGGGATGATCACATTGATTTGCTTGATGACATGTCTATGAAGATTAACTACCTCAAGAACTATTTTTTTGCGTAGGGAAAGAGACACATTCCCATGTCTGAGCATGAAAATGTTCTTTGATATTGTTAATGACTCTAGTGTTTACTTCTACAAGTTCTATAGGTAGAGTCTGTAAAGGGCCAGCGAGCCTCTGGATCTCATCTTTTATGAAAGGTGACATATCTAGTAAATGCCCCTGTAGTGAATCTCTGGAATGGATCTAAATAGAAGTTATTCATTTTAATATCCGTAAAACACAACAAATTTAAGGTAAACTATGTACATGTTCCATTCATCATGAACACAAACCTCACAAGCCTCCTTGGCTTTGGAGCATTTTCCATGTTTTCCATAACCAAGACCCAAATAATTAGGCCCTTCTTGAAGAACATTTGGCTCAACTATGCCTTGTACATGCTCGCCTTTAAAACCCTTTACTTTCATAGCACATTTTCATCAAAAATTTGGACCTTATTCCTCTAATGTCTCTAATGTCTCTCAAAAGCACGTACACATTCATTTTCAGAGGAAACTGAAGGTAGAAACCAATAGCTAATTCTTCTAACTAACCTTGACTAAAATGAGCTAAATTGTACTTTGATACAAACTTGATTTAAATTGTCCACCCCACATTAGGCACCAATTATTATAACCTTTAATGGGCTAGCACTGGTTTGTAATCATCATCTCAAAATGACCTAGTAGATGAAAAATTACCATGTTTGTAATCATCGTTTCACACCATCTAAATATGACCCTTCTACACATTATATGATTGAATTTATGGTAGGTCATCCCTTCTATCTAGACCATGATTGATTGTGACATTAGGTGAATAAAGGAAATTTGATAAGGAAGGGATCAGTATAAGTTTTTCCTCCTCCACGCACTCCATATCCAGTGATTGCCTATTTTTTTCTCTTCCAACATTTTATTTTGGAAATTCATTTTGGTAGTTAATTCTACTAATAGTCACAACACACTTGGAAGTCAAAGAAATTGTTATATACACTACTAAAATCAATTAACATTGTTTGTTATTGGACTTTACAATAACAAACAACGTAGAGTTCATTAATGTAGTAGTGTATATGATAATTATATGTATAGTGGTGTGGCTATCGATAAATTAGCTGCTAATGAATTTCGAGAATAGAAAGTTGGAAGTGGAAAATTGAGAAATCACTAGCTATGGGGCGGATGGAGGAGGACAAGCTAGAAACTATCTTCTGCTTATAAATTGTATTTTATTCACCTGTTGTCACAATCATTCATGGGATAGGTAGAGGATGACATTTCAAAAATTCATGCATATAATATGTAGAAGGGGTCATGTATGAGATGGTGTGAAGTGATGATGATTGACATGGTAAATTTTCATATGCCAAGTCATTTTTAGATGATGATGACAAACCAATATTAGCCATTTTAAGGTTATAATCATTAACAAGAAATATGGGGAAGGAAATTCAAATGTCTCATCATGGAAATTATAAAAATTGTAAGGATGGGGTTATAAGCGTTATGGAAATTCTAAGTGCCAAATTCTAAGGAACAAGCCATATTTGCTTCTCAAAAAACTTATTTGATATATTCTTAAAAAACCAAGTACAAATTTTAGTAATCCTAGAATCATGCTTTACATAAGGTAAAATTGGGGAACTCTTGACTTGTACTATAGATAAAAAAACATTTACACTTACCAAAAAATATATGATAAAAATTGACAAACTACATAAGCTTAAGCTTAAGGGGATATAATCCTTCTTTCCTTCCATATAGATAATGAAAATGATTGTTCTAAGTCTCATGTTTCTTCTCATGTTATTTTATAAACCTTGATTGGAAAGAAAAATAGGAGGGCAGAAATGTAAGAAATATAGAACATACTCGATTTAACAGCCCCAAACTGGATTTTACTCTGAGGTATTGATTTTTTGAAATCTATTTTGTGAATGTCGACCAATAGATATATATCATGGAGGATGAAAGACGAATATCAGCCGAATCCCATATGGAGGCTCAGGGATAGGAGGATGTTCACGGTATTTAAATATAATCTTAAATCTCCATACATGTGTGTACATATGGAATTGATTTTTTTATTAACTTTGTGAGTGAAATTAGTTGTTAATAAGTTTCATATTTTAATTTTTAGGAGGCAAGAGGAGAAGGCTTTCTAATCCATCCATGGAGCGTGGCCAAGGTTCAATCGGTCGAGGTATGAGTGGTAGCAGGTTGCGGGAAGGGGGTGATATTTATTCCCCCGAAGGCCAATCAACGGTTGCTGGTTCTCAACAGGGTCACTGTGGGTCTAGTTCTCAGCAGCGTCATTCTGGGGTTGGTTCTCAACAGGGTGATGTTGGAGATGATGTTAACCAACAACATCAAGGTTGCCATCAATTTCAATATTTTTTCATTAAATTTGTACAACTTTTTTTACACGTGTTTTTTCTAATATACGAAATTTTATATATATTGATGCAGAGGCTGAAAATGTTCGAGCCAGTGGTCAAAAAAGACGCAGGGCAGCGCACTACATTGAAGAAGAAGGCTGTCAACCCAGCACAACTTATACGGCTGAGATTACTGATATACCATGGGAAACGAACATGGAGGAATGCACCTTACAAAAGGTGTGAAAGCCTTCATGCAAAATTGCAAAGAGATCTCGAGGCTTTGCCTCTACCTGCTGAGAGTAGACAAAGCCTCGAAATAGTTACACATTCATTGAGTGAAATGGTAAAAGTGTACAAAAATTTGAGGCCAACGACTGATTCGTTTGTAGAAGTGATGAGAAAGAGAAAAGAAACAGTGATAGGTCCCGATAAATGGCAGGACATAAAACGGAGAGTAAAAAGAGATGATGCTAAGTCAATGTTTAATTATAAGGAAGGGCCAAAAAGAAAAATGTTGAAGGTGCAGTATTTCAAGCACCCAGACAAAGCAAAATATTTGTATGATCGACATCTTGTGGCCTTTGGAAGGCTTCTATGGAACGATGAGGTTCCTCTTTATTTTGCAGAAATTTTTTTGGGTATGAAACCCGACTACAATGACCTTCCCTCAGAATTTTTTGGCCCGAGGAGAGGTCGATTATATCAATGTAAGGGTGCTAAGCGAGATGTGGAGTTGCCTCGCCCTGAGCCGCCATTGGTGAGTCGACCGTCTCGAGTCGAAACCCTGCGATCAGAGATGGATGCGACTTCTCAAATAAGTCGTGAAGCAAGAGATGTTATGATCGAAAATGTTCATAGCGGATTGAGTGGAGTTGATATTTGCTTAAATCGACAAAGAGCACGTGAAAATGCACGTGCCAATTTTTTTTATCATACAGATGAGGAGATTTACAACATGAATGTTGAAGATCTTCGAACATACGCAATAAATTGTTGCAATGGTCTGCAAGACCTAATTTTTTGTGAGGAAGAGGGCAACGGAACAGTATGTGTTAGTGACCTTAGGGTTTGAAATTATATTTACATATACATGTGTACAATTTGTAATAAATACATGTGTATGTACACATGTATACATTTATTTGTATGTGTACATTAATCTAATAAAAATGTATGATTATATGTTAAAACACCATTTGCAGTTCTCAGGCATGATGCGTGATGAAAATGTTAATATTACGTTCGGGACCTCTGGCTCAAACGATGCAGCTGGGTCTGACCATCATGATATGTTGGCACATGTATGTTAGTGTTTTTTAAATGACTCTAAAATAAATAATTGTTGCCACACATGTACATGTATGTATATATATAATTCGATAAAATGTTTTAACAGGTACCGATTCCGTCTGATGTTTTTGTGATGCCGGTACCTTCTTCTTCTTTAGGAGATATACCTTCTACTTCATTGGGAGATGTACAAGTATGGACAATTTTTCACAAGTTCAAAATTTATGTTACCTCAAAAAGTTCCATTAAAAATTGAGATATATAGAGAGAGATCTATATTTTGAGTTATTTAATTTTTTTTGAATTTAGGTTCGTATAGAAGATTTTTTTAATCCGAGGACTTTAGCGACGGAGATAGGAACATCCACAGCATTTGAAGAAGTTGTCTTTAGGTCTTTTTTTTAATATTATTGTTCAAATAAGTTTATATATGTACACGTGCATTTTCATTTGAAAGTTTTTAATTTATATAAATTATTTATGTATATATATATATTTATATTTAACTGTACATGTATATTGTACAGGTTACCACTGCAGATGTTTCTATGGCAGAACTTGTTCATCAAATGGAGAGGCAACCTTACGAGGTATTGCGTGATTTTTTTGTTATATTTTGTTTTTTACATGAAGTTCTAGATATATATATTCTCATTCATTTTTAAAACTTCAAATTTTAATGTTCAAGTACATGTGCATTGTGTATATAGGTTTCCTATTTACAGGATAGGGAGCTAACCGAGACCCAGAGGCTAGATCCTCCATTTGATGGACAAGATTTACAGTAGATTTGATTTGATTTCAAAATTTAGATGGTTTTAAAATTTGTTAAACTTGATACAGTTTGATACTCGAGTGAGATTTACAATTTTTGGACATATTTTATTACAATAAGTTTTTTGGACATATTTTTGGACATATGTTAAATGTTTTTGTTGGATAGTTGAATTATAATTGACATGGCATGTGATATTTAATGTTAAATTTTTTTGTTAGATAGTTGAATTATAATTGGCATGGCATCTGAAGTTTTTAAAACTACATGAATGATAGAATGTGAACCTACATTTGCACATGTGGTAAATTGAAATGTTACTTGTAACAAGACAATCCCCATTGATTTCATTACGGTATATGTTGATTTCTGATTTGATATAATTGCATGTATGATGGTACATTACTTGTAAAGTCATTGGATTAATAGTGTTCATTGATTTCAGTGTAAGCGCAAAAAATTATTGACAATGTAGAGCGATTTTTGTGTTATAATAATTAAACCTAATAATATTGGAGAGCAAGAGAGACTTGAGGTATGGTGTTTACTACAAGAGTTCGAGCTAAATATTTAAATGGTTTGTACCTATGTGTTGATTTCTGATTTGATATAATTTCATGTATGATGGTACATTACTTGTAAAGTCATTGGATTAATAGTGTTCATTGATTTCAGTGTAAGCGCAAAACATTATTGACAATGTAGAACGATTTTTGTGTTATAATAATTAAACCTAATTACTCGAGTGAGATTTACAATTTTTGGACATATGTTAAATGTTTTTGTTGGATAGTTGAATTATAATTGGCATGGCATGTGATATTTAATGTTAAATGTTTTTGTTAGATAGTTGAATTATAATTGGCATGGCATCTAAAGTTTTTAAAACTACATGAATGATAGAATGTGAACCTACATTTGCACATGTGGTAAATTGAAATGTTACTTGTAACAAGACAATCCCCATTGATTTCATTACATTATATGTTGATTTCTGATTTGATATAATTGCATGTATGATGGTACATTACTTGTAAAGTCATTGGATTAATAGTGTTCATTGATTTCAGTGTAAGCGCAAAAAATTATTGACAATGTAGAAAGATTTTTGTGTTATAATAATTAAACCTAATAATATTGGAGAGCAAGAGAGACTTGAGGTATGGTGTTTACTACAAGAGTTCGAGCTAAATATTTAAATGGTTTGTACCTATGTGTTGATTTCTGATTTGATATAATTGCATGTATGATGGTAGATTACTTGTAAAGTCATTGGATTAATAGTGTTCATTGATTTCAGTGTAAGCGCAAAAAACTATTGACAATGTAGTACGATTTTTGTGTTATAATAATTAAATCTAATAATATTGGAGAGCAAGAGAGACTTGAGGTATGGTGTTTACTACAAGAGTTTGAGCTAAATATTTAAATGGTTTATGATTTATGATTTATACTTTCTTTTTAATATAATCGATACGGAAAGATGACAAAACTAATAAGGGTGACAATAAGAATAGAAGTTCAGAAAATAGTTTAAGATTGATCACAAGAATTAAGAGAATTTCTCGGTCCATCATTGGTATGGCTTGTGTTGCAACCATGAAGTCTCGTCCCAACACCATAGAATGATCATCCATGTCAATGACTCTTAAGTCTATCTTTCCAAAGAGATGAAGTTGCCTTTCGACTTAGGAAGCTATGGGTAGCTCCCGTGTCTATCAAAGCAGAGAACTTTTTCCCATGTACGGTTGTAGACACGAATCTCAAGTCCAAGGAACTTTCATCATCATTCCTTCTCCTTGTCTTGCGCCTTATTTCCGCAATCTTCTTCAACATTTCCTCTTCCAATATGTCTTTCGAACTAGCCCTTGGCTTAACAGTCCTTTTCACATATCTCTTCTCATGAAGCTCCATAGAACAATCCGATCTTGGGTATGCTTGAATTGGTTCAAGCTCTTTCCTTTTCGAATTCTGTCTAATTGCTCCAATGTCTTGACTTTAGCCTGCAACGTGGTGCTTCTTTCCTTCAAGTGAGCCCTTTCCATAAAGAGTTCTTGAAGTCTTTGTTCACCTTGTCGTATCTCCATGTTAAGCTTTTCAATTTCAGCAGTTTGTCCAGATAGTCCATCCTTGGAATTTGTTGGGTGAAAAACCAAGTAGGTTGAACCAACTTTGGTCTAGTGCATTGGAATTCATTAAAGAATTGGTCATTGGCGCTGCTTCAAGCTAGGAGTGAGCATCGTCACCAACCTACATTGAATATTTTACACTCCCTAGGGTGAATGATACTTTAAATTGATTGACAGACTAAGACTTTCTAATTTTTCCGAATGCCAAATGATCTTACAAAGTTAGTATTTATAATATCCTAGTAGGTCATTCGGTGACAACTTTTACCGGAAACTTGAATCAACTTTGGCATGTGATATTTAATTTGTTGAATTTTTTTGTTGGATAGTTGAATTATAATTGGCATGACATGTGAAGTTTTTAAAACTCGAGTTTTGGATGGTTTCAATCTACATTTTGCATGTGATATTTAATGAACTTTAAATGTTTAATGTTTTAATGTTGCACAATATATAATCAAAAGGGTTTTAAAACTTAAAGTTTTGGATGGTTTCAATCTACAACTTAAAGTTTTGGATGGTTTCAACCTACATTTGCACATATGGTAACTTGAAATTATGTTACTTGGATTAATAGTGTTCATTGATTTTAGTGTAAGTGCAAAAAATTATTGACAATGTAGAACGATTTTTGTGTTATAATAATTAAACCTAATAATATTGGAGAGCAAGAGAGATAAGGTATGGTGTTTACTACAAGAGTTCGAGCAGGTCATTCGGTGACAACTTTTACCGGAAACTTGAAACAAAGAGAATATATCTTTGGCTAGGACATCATGTAAGATGCCTGACATAAACAGTAAAATTATACTCATGTAAGTTTAAAAGCTGAGATTCGGGCAAGTGGGGACAACCACTTGTTATCTCGTCCCTTGGAGGCTAGGCCATATGGGGACCGAATCTGACCTTACAAAATAAAGTGAAATAATTTGTACCATATGGTCGGAGAACATATACAAGAACAATTAATTTATCCAATATTGGATATATATATATATATATCCAATATTGGATATATATATATATATCCAATACATATATAACATTTTTAATCAATGCACATGTATAGAAAAACTACTTTCAGTTGATACTAGAGCACGTGCTTGTACCCAAACAATTTGTAACATGTGGAAACCACAAATAACATAAGCAGCTCAATTTTTAGTTGAGTATTGGAAGTTCTAAAACATATTTAATCCAAAGATAATAAATTGTTGGACACTTCACTCAAAAAAATTCTAATGGAATTCCATCCTCAATAATCCATTCATGATCGGATTTTGACATTTTCCATTTCTTAATTTTTGATTTTTTCTTTGATTGAACTTCTATCAACTTTATGCGTGTTGCACACACCAAGTGACTATATTGACAACTTATGGAATCGGGTTCATAGTCTTCAAAGTAAACAAAGTCTCCACTTTGACGAGTTTGTTTGAAAAAATAACCTTTCAGTATAATAGACCCTTTGTCATACTGAAATCCGTGATCATTATAGTCTTGTAATAATTTCATTTTTTGTTCAGTGCAACGCATCAAATAATACTTCACATTTTCATCGTTGTCAATAGGTGCAATTACGGCAAAAACATCTCCTGCACAATAAAATAAATTTAACATTTAATTATGCATATTTAAATTTATTTGTAGATCTTTAAATCATTAAAAAGTAATTCAAATGTTACCTTCTCTAACAAGATCAGAAACTCGATCACCATCGGATGATATTGTAGTTTCCTCTGATTTCATTTCTTCAAACATTGCAACAGACATTTTTCCCTTTGTATTTAGCTATGTATGTTTCCAATCGTTCACATACATTTTGTTTTCACAAACGTCATTGGATTTTGTGTTGTCTATGCAAACATCACAAAAACAAGAATATTTTCTTTTATCCAATGCAAACACATTTCTGGACAATTTTGTTTGAATTGAATGCAATTTCGAGTCCCTTTTATTGTTTCAACGTCATTTCCAATTGATCTATCTGCGTCTTCGATTCCAATATGCCAGAAAAACCTTTATATGGAAAATTAGAAAAATAATTTGTAAATATGATATCAAAATACAATTAAAAATAATCATTGCATGATAAATGTACAATGTTTAAAATTAGATTTCCAATATAAATTAAATTGAATGTACCTTCGCACTTCTCTTGATGGGTTAATCTCATGGCTTAAAGCAGTTTTGCACCATTGAACAACTTCTTCAGCGTTCACAAGTCGGCGTGCAAAGTGGTTCATTTGATATCTTCGAAGTACTCGTTTTATGCATGCTCCTGCACCGTCATGTTCTCCTTTTCCATGGCCAGTCTCAAAGAAATTCCAGCAATGTTTAATGCAGGTTTTCTTATGAAGACGACACAACCAAAAAAATGATCGTGCAGATTTGAATTGACCTGCGCATCCGTCTGACCATATCCAATGTTCATTGAATGTTATTCCACAATTTTTCAATGAATCATAAATTTTTCCAAAACAATGTTGTACAAAACATGTATCATGTGTACGATCGTCATTGATATAAAAGTGATATTCTTTAATGATATGTCAATTTTCACTCATGCTTTCTATATCATCGACATTTTTTTCAGCATGTCTATATAGAATATGGACGAGCATGGAGACTTGGTCAGAATGATAGTATTCACTCTGAATTTCTTTTTGTGGAACAAATGTGTAGTTTTCTGCAAAATCAATCACTGACAAAATGGTCCCTGGTGGAAAAAATTCAGGAGATTTTTTGAATTGCAAGTCTTGCCATCAAGCTCTATGGGAATGCTTGGTGTATTTGTAAATTTCTGCCTCAAACTTTCTCAAAAAGTCTATCAGAAAAATTTCGTCTTCTCGTAATTCGATTCTTTTAACACTATTTTCACCTTGAATCGATGTACCGATATATTCATATCTCTTCCATTTCACTTTCATGTTGGACAATGATTGACCATTTATATCAATACGATATTTGTTTTGAAATTTAGTCAAATTTCCACAATCATCGCATTTTTTACCACCAACACATTTTTTTTTGTAAAATAGTTCATCGCTTTCTCTTTCACATAGAATTTGAGATATGAATTCACAGATAGTGGAAGGAGGAGGTGAATCCTTCCATAATGTTCTACCGAAATCAAGGAATGTGTCATAATATAACTCAAATTCCACATGATAACGACAACAACAAGTGTAGCGTACGGTGATAGGTTTTACATACCATGGTTTTTGTTGAACAAAAGCACTGAGTGAAACATGAATTTGACGATTCTCTTCTTTGAACTTGTTGAATAACTCTATCTGAGTGGTTTCCAAGAGATGTTTTTCATGTTCTTCATATTGATTTCGTGCTATTCTTCTTCGCATCACATGTCTTGCAGTTGGTGAAACACGCGAATTGTTCTTCCAATATTCATATATTATTTTTTTAACATCTTCTCCAAGTCTATCTTTGTATGGTTGCCTACAAATAGCTCTCCAACAAACGAGTTCATCATTTACATCTATTTGCAGTCGAAATTTTCGATGTTTGTGCAGAGTTTTTCGCGAGGTTCCCAGTGCTCGTGCCATAGATGTTAGATTCAAACAATTCTCTTGAGTACTTGGTGAAACCATTGCCATTTGTATTCCTCTACGTATATTTGAAACATCTTTATCTCTAGATCTCTTAATTGACTCTATAGCACTACTCATATTTTTTATCACCTCTTCTTTTATTTTTTTATCTTTGGTTGATTTTCGAATACCCAATAGTGTCATCGCTTCTTTTAATTTCCTTGATGATAGGAGACCTTTCAACATTTGAGCTTGAACTGTCACTTGCTCATTTTTTAAATACATTTCAAAACGACACGATATCGTATAACATGGTCAGGTTTTTTATCTCCATATGTGTGAGTGTCGACATTTTCTAACATCTCATTATCGATAGTGATTTCATCTGTACATATTCGAAAAAATAGCACATATTCAATAAATAACTAAATTAATAAATATGTCAATAAATATTAGGAAAATTTTAAATATATCAATAGATCATAATATTTACATTTACATACCCGATTCAATTTCTGCTTGAGGTTGATTTTCTTCTTCAATATTTTGAGGAGTGTCTGTTTACATTAAACAAAACATTTTTCAAACTAGTTCATCAAATAAAAATTAAGCTTCACATTTTACATTGGGAAAACTTTAAAAATATATCAATAGATCATAATATTTACATTTACATACCTGCTTCAATTTCTTCTTGAGGTTGATTTTCTTCTTCAATATTTTGAGGAATATCTTTGTCTGTTTAGATCAAACAAAATATTTTTCAAACTAGTTCATCAAATAAAAATTAAGCTTCACATTTTACATTAGGAAAATTTTAAATATATATCAATAGATCATGTAATATTTACATTTACATACTTGCTTCAATTTCTACTTGAGGTTGATTTTCCTCTTCAATATTTGAGAGAGCTTCTAACTTTCTTTTGCGATATTGTCTCGTCTCTTCTCTACGTTCCTCGGGGTCTCTTTTTCGATCATATTTTCTCACACAAGTTCTTCGATTTCCCATGATAATAGGGTATGAGGTTCAAAAAATTTCCTTCAAAAAATTAGACAATAACTCAATTCCAAACAATATCACAAAAGATTTAATTTAAAAAATATTTTCTAAAAAATACGTAATCCAATCCAAAACACGTACTTCAACACAAAACAAGTACATACCTCCAAGAAAAATCACACTGCCTCCAAGAAATGTCTTCCAAAAAAATTCTTTAAATCCAAAATTTGAAGAAAAGTTTTTGAACAAAGAAGCTCAAAAGATTTATTTCAACACAAAACACGTACACACCTCCAAGAAAAATCACGCCGCCTCCAAAAAATGTCTTCCAAAAAAGTTCTTTAAACCCAAACTTTGAACCTCCAAGAAAAATCACGCCGCTTCCAAAAAATGTCTTCCAAAAAAGTTCTTTAAACCCAAACTTTGAAGAAAAGTTTTTGAATTCAAACCAAGTTGTAAAATGAAATGACTTAACGAAATTTGAACTTCAAATGAAAATTTGTGCCAATGGTTTAATAAGAACCACCTGTGGCCCATTGGTTGAGCCGTCCGGTTGCCTCCGCTCTGACCCAAGGTCAATCCCTGCCTGCGCCATATAGATTTTGTAAAACCATTTCCGTTTGACCTTGGGGCCACATGGCGGCCTCCAGGCTGGCCATGTGGCACCCCATGATTGGCTGCTCCTGGAATATTTTTCATAATATTCCATGGAATATTCCCAAAATATTCTTTTTTAAATAATTTTTTTTTTATAAATTCAAAGTGGCCATTTTTTTACTAAAATTGGAAAACTTCAAAGCTGAATAACTTTCTCATACAACGTCGGTTTTCAGTGTCGTTCGCAGCTACAGGATCTTTTTTCTGAGCTCTTCCTTGTCATTCTATTTTGGACCAATTCTAAGAAACTAATTTTTTGAGCATTTTTCCATTAAGGATTTGATCACCTGATCACTATTGGTTCTTATAAAGCTTATTTTGGTTGTATATTTTTCTTATGAGGGCCATTTTAGATGTCAAAAGTTCTTTAATGATAAGTGTGTTTTATAATGATGATGATTAATTTTCACTAAGACCTATATGGTCTACTCAATATTAAGAAGATAAAAGATTAAATAGACTTATTTAACATTTTGTTTTTATGCTAAAAATTAACTGAGAGAAGGGATCACACATCACCATAATTTTGTTGTGTTGAAAGGTCAAGAAGGTCGGTAGTGTGAAACATATTTGGAAAATTAAATCGAATATGAGTATAAGAAATAAAATCTAAAAGATTAATTTTCATCTTCAATTCTCCTAGGATCGCACAAGTGACAATCTCTTTCATCCCATGGTGTTTTTGGATTTAACTAATGTTGAATTTCACTACAAAACCCATGAGAACGTACTAATCTTGGAAATTTTCATTTGCTTCTTAACACTAGTTAAGACAAAGAGATAAGGGATCACATCTCACTGACCAAACTAATCAGAGCCTAACCGCCAGGGCATCAAGAAGAATTTACCCATGACTTCCCAATGGCAATGTGCCTTAGCAATCGGCCTCAACCAATTGAGTTAACCCTCTTGGCTATATATATATATATATATATATATATATATATATATATATATAATTGTATTTTATTTTTAGTATGAAATATATGTTAGATATCAATTGAATTATTGATATAATTTTAGAGTACAATTTAAATTTATTATTAATTTTCTATAAATAAAATATTGTAAGATACATTTGAATTCCAAATATAAGTAAAGTAATTGAAAAAAAATCATAAACAAGTGTGCTTTATGATGATGATGATTGTTCAATAAGACCTCTATGGTCTATCCTATCTTAAGAAGTTAAAATATTAAAAATACTTCTTTAACATTTTATTTATATGCTAAAAAATATGTGAGAGAATGGTTGCCACATCACCATAGCTTTGTTGAGTTAAAAGGTCAAGAAGGTTGGTAGTGTGATACATATTTAAAAAATTTGATTGAATATAAATATCAGTTTTGTTGAGTTAAAATGTCAAGAAGGTTGGTAATGTGGTATAAATTTTGGAAATTAAATCGGAACATGATTATAATATGGAAAATCTAAAAATGTGATTTTCATCTTCAACTCTCCTAAGATTGCATAGGTGAAAAACTCTTTCATCTCATGGTGCTTTAGGAATTAACCAATGTTGAGTTTCACAATAAAACTCATGAGAATATATTATAATCTTCGAAATTTTCATTTTATTCTTAAAGATATTCAAGATAGAGAGATAAGGGATCACATCTTGTCGATCAAACTAATGAAGGCATAACCCTAAGGGAATTGAGGACAATTGACTCTGTGACCTCCCAATGGTCACGTGATTTAGCAATGGGACCTCGACCAATTGAGCTAACCCTCAAGGTTATTTATTTTGTGTTTAAATAAGTAATTGTATTTTATTTTTAGAATGAAATATATGTGAGATATAAATTTCCTTATTGATATACTTTTAGAGTAATATTTAAAATTACTATTAATTAGTTATAAACAAAATATTTCAAGATACATTTTAAGTTAAAATATATGTAAATTAATTGAAAAAAAAATAATAAATAAGTGTTCTTTATGATGATGATGATGACGATTAATGTTCACTAAAACCTATATGGTATACCAAATATTAATAAGATAAATGATTAAATAAACTTTTTTGAAATTTTATTTCTATGATAAAAAATAAGTGAGAGAAGGGCTCACACATCA
This sequence comes from Pinus albicaulis, assembly GCA_034641835.2. Lineage (NCBI taxonomy): Eukaryota > Viridiplantae > Streptophyta > Pinopsida > Pinales > Pinaceae > Pinus > Pinus albicaulis. The sequence continues at coordinate 1,111,070,477 of CM076574.1, forward strand.
CCATAGTTTTGTTGAGTCAAGACCAAATCCTAATTATGTGATTAATCCAAAATACATTCATCTAAAGTTTAATACATATTTGGAAACTTAGATCGAAAACATAAAAGAGTGGTTTTCATCTTCAACTCACCTAGGATTACGTAGGTGATAATGTCCTTCATCCCATTGTGTTTTGGGAATAGACCAATGTTGAATTTCACTATAAAACGCATGAGAATATATTGTAATCTTTGAAATTTTCATTTTATTCTTAACACAAGTCAAGACATACAGATAAGGGATCACATCCCACTCGTAAAATTAATCAAATCCTCACCCTGAGGGCATCAAGGAGAATTGACCTCATGACCTCCCAATGGCATGGTGCTTTAGCAATGGGTCCTCAACCAACTAAGCTAACCCTTTGGGCTATTTATTTTCTATTCATATAAATAATTGTATTTGTTTTTTAGTTTAAAATATATGTTAGATATAAATTTCATTACTGATATACCTTTAAAGTGAGATTTAAAATTATTATTAATTAGTTGTAAATAAAATATTGTAAGATACATTTTAAGGTAAAAATATGTGTAAAGTAATTGAAAAAAAACCACAAATGAGTGTGCTTTATGATAATGATGATGATTAATGTTCACTAAGAACTATATGGTCTACCATATATTAAGAACGTAAAATATTAAAAATATTTCTTTAACATTTTATTTATACGATAAAAGGGAAGTGAGAGAAGAGCTCCCACATCACCATAGTTTTGTTTAGTTAAAATGGCAATAAGGTTGGTATTGTGGTACAAATTTGGAAAATTAGATCAAATGAGTATAATATAGGCAATATAAAAGAGTGATTTTCATCTTCAACTCTCCTAGGGTTGCACAGGTGAAAAACTCTTTCATCCCATAGTGTTTTGCGAATTGAATAATGTTGAGTTTCACTATAAAACTCATGAGAATATGTTCTAATATTGAAAATGTATATTTTATTCTTAACACTAGTCAATACAGAGGGATAATTTTGTTTTTTGAGTTTAGGGTTGATCACCTCCTTATAATTCTGTATTTTCTTTTTTCCCTCCAACTCTTTATTTCCCCACAATTTATCCTTAAATTTGGAAGTAATAATATTTTTAATGTCATTTTAATTCTACAAGATTATTTTCTCCTTTATTCCTTAATGGTCTAGCCCAGGCTATGCATCCTTATGCCACCCTCACTTGATTTGAAGGTGGGGATTCTAGCTAGAGTTCAAAGAAATTTTATGACACCTCTTTCCATCCATGACGTATAACTTATTCTTATACAAAATATACCTAATAATAAACATGCTTTTGTAGAAATTATACAACAAGCATGTATATATTAGATTCACACAATCTAACAATGTACTAAAGTTAAATACTAAATTTCTTCTACAAATATTTTGCGGAATTAAAAACACAATCGCTAATCACATAAAGAAAAAAAGAATCAAATCACACACAACACAGATAATTTCACAGGGACAGCTTGCTTCCCAAAACCCCACTATCTTCTATTGTATATTCACCATGGATCATGAAACAAATACAATGTCTACTCTTCTCACAAGAGTCTCCAACACTCAGCTATCTCTCTCACACTGTCCTCAAAGAAAACTGACCAATACTTAGCCAATTTCCAGCCTTCTGACAACTTTTGTTGCTTGCAAAATCCCTGATGGAATAGATCCCTAAAAGATAGGAATTATGTCCTTCCTTGATTGCGCAAGTATCATGCGCACTCCAATGGGTGTTTGGCTACATGTATGCAAACCAATAATGTCACAACTGATAGTCAACTTCCCTTTCACCTAGATCTCAACTGGGTCTCCACTGGAGCTGGCATGCATGTAGCTAATAATAGTAAATCCTCAGTTGCATGTGAGATTATTGATTGAAAATTAATTAATATTTAATTCACTTGATCTCTCACTAGTTTATCTTCAGTTACAACTCGAACAAATGAGTTTAACTCACTTAACTGAGTTAAATTCATTACAACATGCATTAAATAATGCACCACTACACTTCGAACTCTGTTACAACTAGAATTACTCTGCATGCCTCACCAAATACCTCTAACTCGAAATCCACTAGCTAACTGCATTTATCACACTCAGTTAGCTATTACAAGTTATTTTGAGATTTAGATTACAGTTTATAGTCCATTTCTAATTAAGGGATAACTAAAAATAGACATGCACAAAAAATAGCACTATGGGCCCCACCCTAGTGTAGTTGCTTAATGAACTAGGCATGGCTGCTAAAATTTTCTTGTTGAATCTCAACACTCCCTCTCAATAATAAAGGGATTATCCTTCACCCCAATCTTGTCTCTATGGTATTCGAATTTACTCCTGGTGAGTGCCTTCGTCAAAATATCTGCATCCTGATATTTTGTGGGAATGTACTAAAGCAACATTATTCTTCTCTGCACAAAATCTCTGAGATGATAGTACCGGATATCTGTATGCTTTGACCTATCATGAAACACATGATTCACCAAGGTTTTAATGCAACTCTGATTATCAAAATGAATCACTATCAAATCCATCTAAGAACCAAACAAACCAACCAAGATCTTTCTCATCCAAATAGCCTCACATGCAGCTTCACTTGCTACCATGTATTCCGCTTCCATTGAATTGAGTGCCATGGATCGTTACTTCCTCCTGTACCAAGAAACTGTTTTCGACCCAATGCTAAAGATCCCTCTTGATGTACTCTTTTTTTCTGATGGACTACCAGCCCAATATGCATTTGTGAAGCCATGTACCTTCACCCCCTTTGTATGTCTGTACTGTAGACCATACTTTGACGTGCCCCTCAAGTATCTCATGACATGTTTCCCCACCTTCCAAAAGAGCATGGTAGGCTTAACCATAGCTTGAATCAGCTAGTTAACTATGTATAAAAATGTTTGGTCTCATGTTCACTAAATACATTAGTGAACACACTAATTGTCGGTAGACAGTAGCATCCACTACCTCTCCAGAAGTAGCATCCTATTTCCTCCAATTTCCTAGAAGAGGAGTATCCATGGATTTTCAGGCCTTCATGTTAAATTTACCTAGTATCTCCTTTGCATACTTGCCTTCAGACACAAAAATTTCACCATCTCGCTACCATATTTACAATCCAAGTAAATAATGAAGGAGTCCCATGTTCTTCATTTCAAACTCACTTGCAAGGTCCTCCTTGCATGAGTGTATTAGTTGCTCATCACCAGTCAAAATTAGATCATCAACATAAAGAAAAATGATCAATAGGTTACCCTCAACCACAATCAGGTACAGGTTTACATCTACTTCACTTTTGGTGAAGCCCAGTGCGATGAAATAGTTGTCTATCCGAGTGTACCAAGCATGGGGTGCTTGCTTCAGCCCATACAGCTCTTTCTGAGTTGGCACATATGTGAATCATTGTTGAATATTTTGAAACCTTCAGGATGCTCTATGTACACCTCTTCCTCAATGATCCCATTAAGAAACACAATTTTCACATCCATCTGATGAACGTGCCAGCAATCTCCGCTAAGAGTGCAAAGATAGATCTTATGGAAGAGTACCTTGCAACAAGTGCAAAAGTCTCATCATAATCTATCCCCTCGACCTATAAGAATCCTCGGGCCACAAATATGGCCTTGTGTTGCTCCACACTCCCATCAGCAGCTTGATTTACCTTGTAGATCCATCTCGATCCAACCAGTCTGTTAGGAATCTGTAATTTTAGCAGATTGGTGAGACTAAAACTACAAAAGCAACATTATTTCAACCAAATTTGGGATTCCAAGATCTAGCCCTCCTGAATACGGAGAGGGATCTCTCCAATAAGTGCAAATATGGATTTTTCTTTGGATTTTGGGGTTATGATATTAGGCTAGTTATGAAGGCCAAGGGTTTGTTTTGTTTTTTGGATGGTTGAGCATGATTACTGATTGAGGTGGAAAGTTCTAAGTGCAAAGAGTTTCAAAGGTGAGAAGTTGCAAGTGAATGGAACAATTAGGCTAAAATGATAGATATAACGCTGGTTTTTAGTCCATTGGGCTATGGAGTCATAACAGGGCTTTAATTGAACAAAAACATCAAGAGTGATCCAAGGGGCAAGTCATCTACATCACAAGATTATTGAGATTAGGGTGATGGAATGGAAACAATAAAGTGTTGGAGAGGTGGAAACTGATAATAATTTCACAAAGGATTTATAGTCAATCCAAACAAGAAAAGCCTCTTAAGTAATTGTTTAAAACCAACCAGGTGCAGGGCTAACCATTGACTTCTTGGGAAATTTTGTATTAAAGCAGCTTAATTGAAAAACAATCCAGTAATCCACATAATTACCTTCAGAACTTATGAAAACATATAAGAGAAGACAAAGTGTAAACTTAAGATCAAATAAATTACTTTTAAACCTAGTCTGCTTTCAGTCAACACCAAGGGAAACTTTCAGAATCTGCTTTTGGAGAAAAACTAGGACCAGGGAACACCATATCTTCCATAGTCATATTTAATAAGAAAAATAAGGAAAATAATTTTCAAGAACAATGTTTAAAGAAAACAGTAGGACGAGGGAACTCCAGCATTCCTAACAGCTTAAACTATATTAAATCATTTTTAAACAAACAAATTGGAGGAAAACATTGAGATAAAGCTTTTCAGTCAGAGAAGGTTACTGATATACAGTACGTCCTAACTCTATAAATGTTGTTCTTTATCAGAGAATAGTGAACAATATGACATACATAGAAGGAAAACAATAACAAAGAAAGGGGCACTTCACCAGTGATATAGACCAGGATCCTAAGAAACAACTTGTTTATTGATGTTAAACTAGTTACAGTACTCAGGTCCAATGTTTCAGTCCAGCAATCATCTTCACTATTTAGCCTAACTAATCTAACACAAATAGAGCTCCAAGGGCCAGTGAACACTATTTACAATCAGAAGTTTAAGCTCAAATGTATTTCAAAGTTCTGCAATGAACCCCTCACTCATCTTCTGCAGAAGTATATATAGAAGGATGAGGAGGTGAGATCTGACAAAAGATCTCAATTACAATTAATACAAACTTAATGGCTTCTTAGCCTTTGAGGGGCTCAATGAAGAAAATTACATACATATCCTCTGTATTAAATGATTTACATAAATATTTAAGCTTGGTGGGAGCTTTTGTTGACCTTTGAGGCCCTGTGTGGCGTCGAAGTAACTCTACAGATGTTTGCCATTATTTTCCTTGGCAGAGTTTCCTCTTTGGCTGCGTTTTGAGAAAAATATCTGATCCCGATCAATAAATTCGGCCTCTGATTGAATTCTTTGAGGTACAGGTGGCATTTCAGTAGCTGGGAGGAATCAATTTGCCTTAGATGTGGCGGTGGAAGTGCTCTTGTTGATAAAACCCTTAAGATTTTCTTTAAACTGTGTTTTAATTGGGGATTATGCTTTTGATAAACATTCTTAGCCGTGATCCCAGAAAAATATGTCTTTAATCCTCTGTTCTGATAAATTTTGGTCTTCGTCACTGATACTCTCTGACTGCGCCCGATTCATGGTTTTTGCTTATGTACAGGGCTGCGCAGGGGCGATATGGCATCAATGCCTGAAAAAAAACTGATGAAACATGTTTTTAACACCCTGTGATGATTTTCTTTGTTAAATCGAAGGCAGGAAGATTGTCATCCTCTGCCTTCGAATTTTATTCAAAAATGGTGAGAAAACCATTTAAACCCTGCAAAATACAAACAAATATTAAAAAATCCTGCATATATAGGTTTATTACTGCGGAGGACATGTGGAGGAAGCGTGGACATTGGCTGGCATCATCCAACGGTCAGGATTGATCCAGAGAAGGTGTTGGCGAGAAGTCAGGTCTCGCGGACAAGACCCAGGTTCAAGAGTTGTGGCCAACAAAGGAGTTCGACGTAGTCTAGGATAACGTCGGCATTTTCACCCTACTCCGGAGAGTAGTGAGTCTCACCCGAGGCGTGCCGCAACCACATGCAGAAGGGGATTAGACCAATGGCAAGGAACAGAGTCGCAACTCATGATGGACAAGGCATCGATTATATAGACAAAGTCATGTACGCAAGAGCACTTAAGAAGCATTCAGATATTAGCAAATAAAATTTTAAACCAGCATAAACACATTACATGCATGTAAACCTCTTATTGAGACAACAACCTTTCATTATATTAATCTCTTGGCCAAGCTTATGATTACATAGCATCTTCAGCGATAGCTTACAACCCTGATACAGATGTCTTACGGAACAGAAAGGTAGAATAGAGAAGATTAGCAATCGCAGAGATGTCATGCATGATTTCCCGCAGTCTTTATGTGCTTCTTCTCCTGTCACAAGCCTCACAACCTCTGCAACATCCTCTTTCTTTCAGCTGGGTGACTGTTATTTATTCACCCGCTATCGCGACTATCAGTTCCTCCCTGTGTCTTTTCTTCAGCTGCTTCCAGCTTCTCTCCTTTTATCTGTGTTCCGCTTTCTGTCTTCTGCTGTGTGTTTTCTTCATCTGTACTTGTGTGTGTTCTTTCTTCAGCTATCTCATGCTTCCGCGCTACCTTGATAGCTCCGCAACTCCTGGTAGTTGTGACGTGGTTGCGATTGCCATGTGTCTTCATGCCGCAACTCAAAAGGTCATCCTTTATTCAAAATTCAAAATGTTCTAACCAAGATTTCAAAAACAAGGGCCCCAACAGGCCCCGACCACAGTTCCTTGACTCATCCCCGAGTCAATCACAAATGACAGTTTCCACCTCCATTGCCCCGCTGGATCCCGTGCCCTGTTCGGCATGTGTGCCTTCGTCTTGTGCCCTTTCCTGCTGTGTGCCTCCAAACGGTTGTTCAAACAAGGGCCCCAAATCTGGGACCTTGCGGAGCGCTATATCTTTGAGCCTGGTGAAGTCCAACACAGCTTGCTGCCATCCCTGCATTAGCGAGTCTGCTTCCTCAGTGATCCTGGTGGTAGCGACCTCCTCTATATTCGCCGGGACAGCCCCGAACATCGTGGTAAGTTGGGTCTCGGCCTTTGCAGCTAGCTGTTGTATTGATTTGGCACTGGATTGAATGGGTGGACGGAGTTCCCGAATTATCTGCTTGGTCGTTGCTGAGTTGGCCTCGGTTTGGTGCATTTAAACCTCAAGCTCGTTTGCCTGGACATATAGTTGATCTAACCGCGCGGGATCTGCGGTCTCCTGAATTTCCCTGGAAATCTGTTGCAGCTAGACGGAGATGGGCTACGTTTTGACCATGAGGGCGAGTGAACACTCCTGCAGACTTCACAGGAGGTCGTAAGCCTCACGCGCCGTGGAGTGAAGGGTCGCCTACATGTGAGCTGCCTGGGTCTGCATGGCTACCACTTGTTCAGAGTATACAATCTGCGGGTCGGGGAGCGCGGGCCATGTGGCTAATGCCGCTTGAAGTTTCTAATTCTCCCTGCGTAGACCAGTGAAGGCAGACCGAATGTGGTAAGACTGGACTGCTACATTTCTCTCCACTATATCGTCAGGAAGTGGGGCATGGTGAGCCCTTACAGCGGGCCATAGGTCTGAGAACAACTGAGTGACAATGGTGATCTGCTCCTGCAGGTAGGCCTTCTCCTTGGTCAGCTGGTCGCGATGTTCGGTAAGCGCCATGATCTGGTGGTGTTGCTCATCGCACCGCTGCTGCAGCTCCGAATGAAGCTATTCGGCCTGCAGGGCCGCCCTCTGAATGAATAGGTACAACTGGGTTGTAACCCATGTTTCTACATTGGGTTTGGCAGAAGCGCCCTGCTTTGGCATTCACTCCTGCAAAGGTTTCCCACTGGCCACTGATCTGTTGGAATTCTCAGGAGGGAACACTAGTGTCTGTTGCTGCGTTGAGGTGCCCATGTCAGAATCTGGCTATTCTTGCTGAGTGGTTTGGCCTGTGGGGGGAGGGTCAGCATGCTCAGGCGGAGCCTCGACCGAGTCAGCCCCAACGTTGGCTAGCCGAGTAAATATAGTAGAGAAAGAACCCAGGGGTGTGGCCACGGGGTCGACTGGTGCTACTACGGCCGCAGTACTAGAGGTGACTTCAGCCCCGTGGTCTCCTCCAAAGAGTTCCTGGATAAGGGGCTCGGATATAGTGGCAGATGAGTTTGATGGAACAGATGAAGTGGCAGGTGGATGGACGGTGGAGGGAGCGGTGGACGGTGTGGAGGAGGTATGGGGGAGGCGAATATTGATGAATTCTGATGGGTCGATAATGGTTTCCTCCGAAACTAATGTCCCTGTGACTGGAGTGGATGGCAGATTGTCATCAGTAAGGTCCACCACCAGATCAGTGACGGTGGTGTCGGCCCGCTTGGCTGGAGGGGGATCTAATTGATCAGGTCCCGGGCCCGTTTCGCCCATTGGGGTGATGATGGGGCTGGCAGAAGTGAATAAGTTGGTAGGGATGGGAGAATTGAGAGGGGCAGTATGGTACAGAGAAAGAGAACGACTGAGCTGGAATTCATAAAATAAAGGAAACAAAGGGGCACCGCTTGAAATAACTTGGGTCGCCACGTTGAAACTTCGTACCTGAGTATTGAAGTGGCGGGCGATGGGGACCAGTGGTTCAGGGAGTTCCTGTGAGGTCCCGGCCTGTGAGGGCCCTGCCTCGCCAATCTCGGCAAGTCGTTGCGTCGGCAGCATCCGCTCAAAGTTGTATCTGGGGATCCCGTCGTGGATGTGCTTTTTGACCCCCAGCCACGAACAAACCTCGCGGTGAAAGGTAGCATTGTCCAGCTGGAATTTGAGTGACGTCATGTGGAAGGTGGCTTCCGGCACGCAAGTGGGGTGGAGGTAATTGTGCCTGTGGCTTACCCCAAACCATACCTGCTCACTATAGTCATCCAAAAGGTTCCTGGGCACCCGTTGTTGGTTAGCCACCACATCTATCATTAGCCCATACCAAGACCGAAATGCTTCCGCATTCACCTGTTTAGTGCTGGGGTCAGAGGACACATGCCACAGGGTGAATTTCATCACGAGGGGCTGGCTCGCGGTAGTTTCTGTCGGCAGCCAGACAGGAGGAGTGTGCCATTTCCACATGGAAAAAGCTACAATCAGGTAACCATAGATGAAACTAGTGGTGCGCTTATAATTCTCTTCGCATGCCGCGAACAGTTCTTTGAGCACGAAAGAACACCAATTCAGCCTGGTGCCTTGGACACAGTGCTCTGCAATGGCGATGGTATCCAAGGTGCACTCTCCTTTGGTATAATGCCGCATCGTCTTTCTAGCAATGAGATAGCAAGCGAACCGAATCTCCGGCTTGTTAATCAGATCAATTTTGGCGCCTTTCCCCCCCCCCCCCCGGCGAGTGCCATATTTGGCATAGAGGTCTGTATCACCCGTCTTTCATGCGTGCTTGGAAGATGTCTGACCAGCAGCGGAGACGTCTGTGCCATTCTGAGACAGCCCTGTGAGGCGATGAATGTCTTCAGCGTGAATGGGGATCTCTTCGTTTAGCCACAAGGACCCATTCTGAATTTGGCTGAGGAGGAACTGGGTGCATTGCAGGGCCGGTCCGGTAGTCTCAAAGACAGGAAGAGTTCTTAAATTCATTAGGGACGATTGCTGGAGGCCCCAGAAAGATACTGCCTAGTGTGTAGTGATGCTCCATATATGTCTGCCAATGGAGGGAGGGGAATTCGACCGGGTCGGACAGGTTGGCGTCTATCAACACTGCACTGTCGTATTTGCCAACCAGCGACTCTGTCCTGTGGATCCGACTGTCTAGCACTGGTTCGGAAATAGATAGGAGAGCCTTGGGCATTTTGGCACGGCGCTGGTAAACCTGGAGAATTCTCCTGGAGCTTCTATCTTGGTGCGGTGCATTTTGAGACTTCAACCGCTTTGGTGTCGCTGCAATTGCCAAATTGAACTGGTCTAGCATTCTCGTGCTGTTGGTCTCCATGCAGTTTATGTCATCACCTGGCACGAGCGGAGTTGATGAGACCCCATAACGATAATTAATTCCTGCTGGCCTTCTTGCCTGCGATAATCGTGCGATCGATCGCATGCCTGTGTGTAATCTGACAGTTGCTGACGGCGACATGGGAAAATGGGCGGACACGACGGCTGAGGGAACTGCGGATGATGGAAAATGATTATGGTATGGTTACTGCCTACTTATGGTAATTTATGATGAAAATCTGAGCAATCCTACGGACTGACAAAAAGGACTGACGGAAATGACCTAGACTGATACTGGCACGTGGATGGATCCTACAAGGATGACACGCTTGGCAAGCGCCGCCACGACCACGGTCGGTTGCGGTGCGGCCCCCGCAGCTGAGCGGTTATTGACAGACCACCTATGAATAGAAAAGACTCCCTATGCTCATCCCGGTTGCGGGAGATTTATTCGACTAAGCTACGCTACAGGTGCTCTCGGGTGCGAGAGTTATTGATGAGAAGTGAAAGGTACTTACTCCTGGTAGGGTTTCAGGTGTGCACCATTCACCCACCCAGGGAGAACTGTACAATCTAGTTGTGCCAACCGAACGGCTCCTGAGTCGCGAATCTCGATGACAAAGTAGGGTCCCAACCAGTGCATCTGGAGCTTGCCTGGAAACTTCTGGAACCTGCTGTCATATAGAAGAACTTTGCCGCCAACCTGAAAGGTTTTGTTCTTAATGTGGCGGTCGTGCCACGCTTTCTTCCGGTCCTTCTGAATCTTCTGGTGGAATTCGGCCAGGAAGTGGGCCTCATCCAGTTCCTGTAATTCATGGAGGCGCTCTTGGAGGGAGGCCTCTTTCGAAAACTTGAGAAACGTGGTGATCACCATGCTGAGTACAATAAACTCAGCGGGGATCACAGCCTCCCGGCCGTACACGAGCTGGAACAACGTTCGATTGGTTAAGCGCTTCACCGTAGTCCGATAGGCCCACAATGCCACTGGGAAACGCTCATCCCAATCGTCGCACTGAGCATTGAAAATCTTAGTCAAGCCTTTTTCAAAAATTTTGTTAAATGCTTCCACAGTACCATTGGCCTGCGGGTGGTATGGGCTGCTTTTATGATGTTGAATCATAAATGTGTCGAGTAGTGACTTGACCGTGGCATTAATGAAATGTGTACCCTGATCGCTGGTTAAGCTTCGTGGGCAGCCAAACCGCTGATGATGTGTTCAAAAATGAACCAAGCAGTTGTCTCCACCGAGCAGTCGCGTACCGCCGCTGCCTCAGCCCACCAGGTGAGGTAATCCGTGGCGGTGATGATGTACCGGGCCTTGGAGTGTCTAGCGACTGGGGCGATGGGACCTACAAAATCGATAGCCCACTTTTCGAACGACCGCAACACATGCACTGGGTGTAGCGGAAGCTCGTCTCGGTGAGAGGGCCTTCCCGTCCACTGGCAAACATCGCAGCACTTCACGTAGGCCTTACAGTCAGCATGTACTGTCGGCCACCACAGGCCAGCTTGGAGCACCTTTCTTGCAGTGGGTTTTGCACCCACATGCCCTCCCACAACACCGCTGTGACATTCCCACATTACCGCTTCCCGTTCGTGGTCAAGGATGCATCTGCACAACACCTCATCGAGGCCCAGTTTGTATAGCTTCCCCGTGATCAATTGGTAGTCAGCCACCCAGACAACCAAGTGGCGTTTCCGGAGCAGGGTGTAATCCTAAGGGCATTGCCCCGAGGTCAGATAGGTGGCAATGTCGGCCAAGTATTCCGGGACTGCTTCGACTCGGAAGAGGTCTGCATCCGGTAGCTGATCATCCAACGAGCCTTCGTTCTCTCCCATCTCAAACCGAGATAAATGATCGGGACCGACATTCAGCCTGCCGGGCTTTAAAATCACCTCGGACGTGAATTCCTGGAAGAGTAGAAGCCAGCGACAGATCCGTCCTTCCAAAACAGGATTATTCACCAAATAATTCAATGCAGAGTGGTCCGTAAAGAATTTGAATTTTCCACCCAGAAGATAGTGGCAGAACTTCCGGAGGGAGTACACCATCGCCAGTGCCTCCCGCTCGGTCGTGGTGTAATTCTTCTCTGCATTCGATAGCTTGCGGCTGGCGAAATAGACCGGATGGTCGAGGGTTGTCTCTCCTGGTTGTGCCAAGATGGCTCCGAGTGCAATACTGGAAGCATCAATATGCACATGGAACTGCTTATCCCAGTCGGGATGAACAAGTATGGGCGCCATCGCCAAATTCTCCTTCAAGGTGTCAAGGGCCTTCCTACACTCCTCCGTCCACTGGAATACTTCTGACTTCCGCAACAGTTTCTTGAAAGGGGCCATAATCTTTGCGTAGTTGCGGATAAACCGCCTGTAATACCCTGTGTGCCCGAGCAGTGCCCGCAACTACTTCACGGTTTCGAGGGCTTCCATGTGAACTATGACCGCGACCTTCGCGGGATCGACACAGACCCATTGCTTGCACACCACGTGGCCTAAGAGTGTGTCGAATGGAACTGCAAAAATACATTTCTTCAAGTTCAAGGAAATTTGTAGCTGACGACACCGGTCAAACATAATACGCAAAAGGGTGGCGTGTTTCTTCAATAGGATGTAGACGGTCCAGTCATCCATGTAGACCTCCAGGAACTTGTGAATGTACTCCTGGAAAGCAGCAATTACGATCCGGGAAAACACAGCCGGTGCGTTCTTCAGACCAAACAACATAACGTGGTATGCGAATGATCCCCACTTAGTGGTGAATGTCATCTTTGCTTTGTCTTCTTCGGCAATGCGCACCAGATGGTAGCCCAAAAACCCATCAGTGAAGGAATAGGCTTCGTTTCCCACGACATGATCTAGAACTTCATCGCTGAAAGGAGTGGGAAATGGATCGTGGATGCAGGCATTGCTCAGACTCCGGTAGTCTACGCAGACAGGTATCTTCGCTTTGTCCTTCTTGTTCTGAATGACAATGGGACTCACCCACTCTGCTTCTTCTACTGGAAAGATAAGACCTGTAATCAGCGTCTTGTCGATATCCCTCTTGACCTTTTCTTTGATACGTGGGTTCAGCTGGTAGGGTCGGTGCTCGACAGGCCGGGCATCTGGCTTCAGCACAATGCGCATTTCGCCAAGGTCCCCCTTGATCCCCTTCAGTTCTGCAACCGAGGACTGGAACAAGTCTTCGTATTCCGGGAGGAGGCTGAAAATTTCTCTTGTTGTTTCCTTGTCCCAGTAATCTCCCACCATTGCCAGCTTGGGTTTCTCATCTGTTCCAATGTTCAACTTCTTCGTCTTTAGTGGCTGTAAATGGACTCCTTCAGTCATCAGCTCTTCACTAATGTTCCGCTCACCTTCCTTTTCCTCAAAATAGAGATGCCTGAGGTCCTCCAGAATATCATCATCCGAATCGCCGTCAATCCGTTGGCAAACCAACTCACGCCTGGCCTCAGGTCGTGACACAACCGGGCCCCCATCGGGCTCGGGATGGCGGAAAAACAAGACCTCCTTGATTGCCTGTAGGGCCCGAGACTCCTTAGTCATCTCCCCTTCGAATGAGAAGCACCGAACGAACTTGTCCGTGACTTCCTGCCATGAGCGGGTTCCCCGTTTCCGCTCTTCTTCCAGGTACCAGGCCTGGGGGATTGTATCCAAGGAGTGGATAAACCTGTGGACCCACAGCTCCTTCAGGTACCTGGTACTGCGCCACTGCCCCTCACAGGCACACAAATGGTCTCGCGGGTCAAAAGTTCTGCGATACCTAAGCATACTGCGAGGTTCGTCATCCTCTTTAAAACGTGCCCGCAGAGCATTCGCCACGCAATCCCATCGCAACAGAGTGTTGCGGTGATTTTTCCACCACCGAGCCAACGTAGATTGCAAGGCCACATCCAAAAGTGGCATCCGGCTTTCGTCTGGGACCATGTCTTCCACCTTGGTAATAAAAGTATTGACAGCTTGCATGTTTGACAGGGTGGGATATCCGCGGATCTCAGTCCCCACCCACCAGACTTGGGCAATGGTAGCACATCTCTGCGTGGTGGTCTCATACCCCCCTTGCTACCAGTCTTCCCATGCAAGTTCGGATCCAAGCTCCGAGCTTTGCACACTCTGCCAACTGAGAGAGCCAGTCGCGGTGGGATTAATATTGTCGTCCCACTTTCCTACAGTCATCTGATAAAGGTCGTCCATCATCTAAGCATCCCCCTGATTATCCACTGTTTCCGTATATCGCGGGCCCTGATATGGGTCAAGGGGCTAGGTGACCCGTACCTCCCCATCCTCAAAGATCATCAGCTCCCTTTTAAGGTCGATGATGGGGTAATTCTCAAAAGCCTAGTCAATGCCAAGTAAGGCAGGATAAGGATCCTTATCGCCCATAATATCAATAACTTCAAAATCGGTGTATGTCTTCACCCCTGCAATGTCGACCTCGACACCCTCGAGCCAGCCGATTGGCAGAATATAGTACTGGTTCGCCATCCTAAGTTGGATTGGCGAGTAGGCCAGCCGTGGCCTTCCAAGGGCCTCCCACGTCTTTCGTGGTAGGATGTTGACGTCGGACCCCAAGTCCAGCATGGTATCGCTGATTTGGAATCCCGCAACCTGCGTGTTAAGCCGAAATTCTTTGCATGTTCGTTTCTTGTTCCACTTGACGCGCTACACATATTGAGGGGCAGCGTTGGCCGTATCCCTAAGTCCTGTACGCCCCTGTAATGCTCCTTCCAAATCATGCTTAAGCTGTTGCCGCAGCGCAGCATTGTCAACAATCCTAAGGAATAGCTAGAGCCAGTCCTCGTTCACAATACCTGTGACATTCTGCGCCCCAGATTCTGGCAGCACGGGCTCCTCCAAACCTCCCGTGTCCCGCAGCTGGGCGAAAGCCTCAACTGCCTCCTGGAAATACTTCTTCTGGGCTTTGGGCCTGATTAACATCTTCGGGGATGCCGGCTGAACCACTCGTGCTCGCTCCTTCCCATGGGCATCCACCCCAGTTTTCTTCCCGCCCCTCGTCACAATCGCGACGTTCTACATGTCTGGGGTTGCGGTCCCTCGCGGCTCTGAGTTTATCAGATTCGCTCCCCTCTGCCTCGCCCATTCTTCCCACTTCTTGATGAGCTCCGGACAGTCCTCTGTGGCGTGGGCATTCACCCGGCACTGGGAACACTAGGGTCGTCGCGGAAGGGGACATTCTCGAGCCACGTGACCCTCCTGGTCATAGTTGTAACATTTCACTGGACCGCGTCCACCTGTGTGGCCTCCCCGCATGCCGCCGCCTCTTCCCCTTGGGGCCTCGTTCACTCTGTAGGAGGGACGATCCAATCGATCCGCAAGTGCATCGAGCACCCTGCACTACTCAGTGTTGTGAGTCGTAGAAACACAAAATTTGCAGTACACATTGTTTGGGACTGTGGAGTACTTCTGTAGTATCGGGCACATCCGAGGAGGATGCCCCAACGTCCGGAAAATCTCGCAGTACTCTGTGGTGGAGGAACCCGGTTGAGGTGGGAACCCCGCGTAAGGCTGTTGCGGCTGGTAGACCCCCTGTGGATTCATTTTCGTGCCACCACCAGGTGGTGGACCCCCCTGGATTGCCACGACCGAGGGTCCTACCCCTGCGCCACGCAACCGGCGACACTCGGTTGCGACGTGGCCCTCGACCAGGCAATGAGTGCACCAAACATTCGGCCGCGCTGGTCTCACCGGCTAGAGCTCCTTGAGTTTTTCATTCAAGCTAGCGATTTGGTGTTGCAACCCCATCAAAGAAGGATCTTGCTGGGCTGGCCCACCACCGGTATTCCTTGGGGTAGCCCGCCATGGCTTCAATCTTCATGGCCTGCTCCAAAGCGTCCTGCAGATTATCAATCTTCTGCCGAGTGAGAGGGGTTCGTGTCAAGGGAAGTAGAGCCTTGATGAACCAGTCCCTCTGGTGGTTTGGATCGATCGGGTAGCTGAGTTTCCCAATCACGTCCTTGAATTGCCGCATCAACTCCCACGCGGTCTCACCTTCCTTCTGCTTAATTTCCCACAGCTCGGACAAGCCCTGCTAGTCTGTCTGGGGAAGCTTGAATTCGCGGAAAAATCCCGCTTTACATCCGCAATTACGGGGTTAGGATGAGCCTCGGACCACTTGATAAACCATCGCAGACCCCTCTCTCTGAGCGTGGTTTGGAACTCTATTAACTTCCCTGCGTCTAGCGTCTGCCGAGCCCTCTAGATGGCTTCGCACGGATACCAATTTTGCTCTACATCATCATTTCCCCGGCCAAAGAACTCTAGATACCGGGTGAAAGATCTAGCCATGTGTACTTGCGGAGTATTGACCAGGATAAATCCTCCAGGTCCTGGTTGCGTAACGGTTCCACTAGGGAATACAACACTACTAGTAATGCTGTTATTACTGGACGTTACTGACACTGATGAACTACTGTATGACTGAATTAATGCTTGTAACTGAATGAAAATATTACTTAAAGGTTGATACAGTACCAGGGGAAGGTAGGGATCCTGGCCATGTAGAATGTGGGAAGTAGGGCTGCCTGGAGAGGTGAGTGTCGTCTGCTCTTGAAACATCTGCTGCATCACACCGTACCATTCGTCATCAGAACTCTCTTCGGGCTACATCTTTTCATCGTCTTCGTTAGTCACCATCTCTCTTCCTCGCATCCCTGGGCTCCCATGCACCCACCGCACTTCCACTGCTGTCCTGTCTTCTTCCCGGGTATCCAAATCCATAATTCCTATCCTCTGAGGCGCCTCCTTCTGGTTGTTCCTTGCCGCTTCCCGTCGGTTTAAATCCCGCATCACCCTTTTTCGCCACCTATTGGCAATCTGCGCCCGCCGATGTGCACGACGCTCCCTCAACTTGCGTGCGGCCTCAACATCCATTCCCTGTTTCCCGCTTCACATTCTACGTAGCACCTGTCCCTTCCCCCTTTCCCCAGCACCAGAGGTTTACGCTTCCATACTCGCTTTGTGGAATTCCATCAACCCTTCATCCACCATCAGGGCTTTAATCCACAGCGGAATCTCCTTAAGCAGCTTCCCTCTTAACCCGAAATGGAAAATAGCTTCAGCTTTCAAAAAGGATTGGTAGCACTCGGCAGAAAACTCCACAATATAGCCATCCAACGTGGTTTCGACCCAAAAATCCACTGCACGAGTCAGCTCCGTGCTCAACCGATGTAGAGCTACCAGATCCCCGTGTATCCACCTATGGTTTATCTTCTGCGAGCCATCTCTAAGCACCTTCGTCTGTAACCTTCGCAACCAATTGTAGAGATCGCTGGGGAATTTTCCCCAGAATATTTCGTACGTATCGCTGGCTAAATCAGAGAAAAGGACGAGCTCCTTGATCGCCGCTCCCCTTTGCTTGGTCAGCTCTGCTTGCTGAGCAATGAAATGGTCGAGATGATTATCCCACCATCGTCGTATCTCTCCTTCAAAAATCCTCGATACCATGATCTAGTTCCCCTCAGAACATGCAGGTCCAGGAAACGAAACCATTTGTTGGCAAGAAGTCAGGTCTCGCGGACAAGACCCAGGTTGAGGAGTTGTGGCCAACAAAGGAGTCCGATGTAGTCTAGGATCACGCCGGTATTTTCACCCTACTCCGGAGAGGAGTGAGTCTCACCCGAGGCGTGCCGCAACCACATGCAGAAGGGGATTAGACCAATGGCAAGGAACAGAGTCGCAACTCATGATGGACAAGGCATCGATTATATAGACAGAGTCATGTACGCAAGAGCACTTAAGAATCATTCAGATATTAGCAAATAAAATTTTAAACCATCATAAACACATTACATGCATGTAAACCTCTTATTGAGATAGCAACCTTTCATTATATTAATCTCTTGGCCAAGCTTATGATTACATAGCATCTTCAGCGATAGCTTACAACCCTGATACAGATGTCTTACGGAACAAAAAGGTAGAATAGAGAAGATTAGTAATCGCAGAGATGTCATGCATGATTTCCCGTAGTTGCTTTGTGCTTCTTCTCCTGTCACGAGCCTCACAACCACTGCAGCATCCTCTTTCTTTCAGCCGGGTGACTGTTATTTATTCACCCGCTATCGCGACTATTAGTTCCTCCCTGTGTCTTTTCTCCAGCTGCTTCCAGCTTCTCTCCTGTTATCTGTGTGTTCCACTTTCTGTCTTCTGCTGTGTGTTTTCTTCATTTGTACTTGTGTGTTTTCTTTCTTCATCTATCTCATGCTTCCGTGCTACCTTGATAGCTCCGCGACTCCTGGTAGTTGCGACGCGGTCGCGATTGCCATGTGTCTTCATGCCGCAACTCAAAAGGTCATCCTTTATTCAAAATTCAAAATGTTCTAACCAAGATTTCAAAAACAAGGGCCCCAATAGAAGGCGTAGTGAAGGCGGAAGAAAAATTTGAACTAGGGTCGTCGATCATGCAGAGATCGACGGTTGAGAGCAAAAGATGGAAAGTCAAACCGGGAAATGTTGACTGGGTGACGGAAATGGGCAATGAGATGCCGTGTCGTAGCCCGGTTAACTGTCAGGCATCTTCAGTGAGCGATAGCTGTTGGATGGCCCGCCCCAGATCGGACGGTGGATAGCGATATCGCGCAGGGTCCACGTCCGAACGTTAACACGCGATGGACGATGGTTTTATGAACAGTGCCCAGGTTACGCGTCAACTAATGAGTGGAATCGCTGGCGATCGGGAAAAAAGCGCCTTCGCCCACAGGCGGTGTGATGAATACCAAGCGGTTTTTTGGATAGGTGAGTGGAATGTGGGGACCACCGGGAGATGGACTTCGCACCGTCCGATCTTCAGATCAGATCGACAGTGTGGAATGATTTAATATTTGAACCAGTGGAAATTTAATAAAATAATAAAACTGATGATTTTAATATAAACAAAGGTTTAAAATATTATTTACGAAATGGCTTGGCGCCCGACTGCGGGACCGAAGGTTATATGAAGGGTATTATCACCAAGGTTTATGGTAAAAAGGGCTATGACCTATATATGCCCAAAATGTGGGTTTTTATGGTTTTTCAATGATTTTCAAAGGAAATTGAGGGTTCCGATATAGCTTAAAAATGAGTTTTAAACCATATAAAGAGGATTTTCATAAATGGAAGAAGAGGAATCATGAAAACAGGGGAGTTTTTATGGAGAAAGAGTGGGGAAAATGAGGGTTAGTTTCGGAAGAAGGGACAAGGGAAAAGGTGCTTGCAGCAGTATTTTGGCTTGGAAATCAGTAGGATTTCTAAGTGTAAAATGGGAACAACAGTGAAGTTCGGACAGAGGATAGGCATGAGGTCTTCAAGAGTCTTCAAGAGCCAACAATTTTTAGCAATGAAATTTTTTCCTTGAAGGTTCAAAAATTATTAGCCACCTTTTGATATAACAAATTTTATAGGTGGCTAACAGTGGCTCCACTTGGGGATGGTGCCTTCTTGAAGGCATGAAGAACTTCAGACTTGTATTCTCTGGGAGGCTGACCTGTGCCTGATCCATTGGGCTAATTTTATTTATGTGGATGATGTACTCTGAAAACATATTAGCAGCCATAAAAACAATGGATCTTCATCAATACAAACTTCTACCTACCCAATCCTATTGATCTAACATTTTTTCTTCATTAGAGTGCACTTGGATTCGCAAACTCTTTTTACAACATTTTATTCTTTTGAAAGCATAAAAATAATCTAATTCTACCCCTTATTTCTCCCTGAACTCAGATTAAACAATTGAGTTCAGATGCTTCTCTACCTATTCTACTGTCTGTTGGGATTAAACTGTCCAACAGATTTTTATTCTCTAAACTCTACAACAGATATTGAAAAGCACTCAAGTCAGGATTGAATAGTCTAACTTGATGCTGGTCCATGGCATAAAGACAAGCTGCACATAGACATTTTATTTTACAGAAAATTAAATCAAAATGGAAGGATTAAGATCTGAAAGTTTCTCATCATGGCCTTCTCATTTTAACAGCTCTGTTTTGACCTTTGTTTGAGTTGTTCCTCCTTTGTTCTCTAGTTCAGGTTTTGAGTTAATTAGAACCAGATTTACATGTTTTTTGACTCAGAAAATGAAACAGGTTTGAGTCATCTCTTTTTGGAAACTTAGGTTCAGATTTTGATCATGTTTGAACCTTTAATTTATATCCTAATCTATCTACTAATAAGCCAATATTAAACAGTTCGGTAAATCGAATTCACTATCCTATCAGTAGAAAATTTAAAACTAATTAGTCAAGATTAGGCTGTTTAACTAACTAGAAGTGTGTTTTGTAGGAGTGGCATTTAAGCTTGCACACTTTCAGATTTTTTTCTCCTTTTTGGCATGGGGCTATACCTTTCTTGTTTTCACAATCTGCCCTCTTTTCTTTCTTTTCATTTTTTTTGTATTTTTTATTTTTACAACTTTGAATGCAATGGTGGATGAAATATTTATAATGGAAAAAAGATAAAAGGCTCCAAAACATATCATGGATCAAGAGAAGTAATGCTTAAGCATCCTGCCATTGACAGGACCCCCAAACAATTTTGCTCCATTCAACTCTTGCAAGAAAAATGCATTGTTACCAGTAGCTGAATGAATAGAGTAAGAGCCAAGCCACAAGTTGTCAAATTTTCCATGCTTGTCCTTCTCTTCCCTTCTTGAATCCCATTTTAAAACTTGGTCCCCAATTTTGAAATTGCTGGCCTTTGTTCTTCTATCAAAAAGATTTTTAATGCTGATCTGTTTCTACAATGCTTTGTTATAAACTTCCTCTCTAGTTTGCTGAAGATGGATGGTCTGATTTATTCTTCTGATCATGTCATTTTCTTCAGTTTATAACTCTTGAATCAACTTCATTACTGGTACACCAAGGCTGTTTGGAAAAATTACATCAGTACCATACAACAACTGAAAAGGTGACATACCAATAGATTTCTTCAAGGTCAATCTGCCAGCCCAAAGTGCATGAACCAGCTTTGTGTGCCAAGACTTTTTGTTGTCCTCCAATAGTTTCTTGATTATGTTCACTAAACTTTTATTTGAGGATTTTGCAAGGCCATTACCCTGAGGGTAATAGGTCGTGGAATGTCGGGCCAATGTTATGTTATATCTGTGACAGAAATCAACCATCTTGTTTGATCTGAATGTTGTTGCATTATCAGTGATAATCTTGGTAGGACAACCAAATCTGGACAGAATGTTAGTCTCCATAAATTTTATGATAACTGAATCATTGGCCTGTCTACAAGTTATGCCTTCTATCCACTTAGTGAAATAGTATGTGGAAGTGAGAATCCATCTATGTTGGGTAGAATATGGGGGATGGATTTATCCTATGAATTCAAGTCCCCACTGTTGAAATGGGGCTTCAACAGTGATTGGATGTAGAGGCAGGGGTAGTAGTTTTTTTTTGCCTTCAAAAAGTTGATATTTATGACAGGCTACAATCATCTTGTGCACATCATGAAAAAGAGTAGGCCAATAGAAACCAACCCTCAGAATTTTGTTGGCTGTTGTCTTCCAGTACAAATGACCTACACACTCTCCTTCATGGAAGTGGTATTTAACCTTCTCTGCATCAAACTCAGGCAAACATTTAAGAAATACACCACTTGCATTTTTCCAATAAATACATCTATCTATAATGCAATAGTTTACAGCTTTCAATATTAGGAACCTCTCCTTTGTTTTTGTCAAACCAGGAGGTGTATTCAATTTAAGAAAAACATAAATAATATCAGCATACCAAGGAGAATTCATAAAATTATCTTCAACAATAGGAGTTGAGAATTATTCTTGGTAATCCAAAGCATTAATCATATTAATATCAAGAACTTAAAATTTTGATTCAGCCATTAATCTAGCTAGACCTTGGCCTTTGATGAGTTTAGTGGGTTTTGTCTCTAAATCATATTCAAGAATAACAGAAATCCACTTACCTCTCTTACCATCTGGGTCCTGCGTTAGAATGTATTTAAAACCGAAATTTGGGACGAAGGCAATGATGTGTGAGTGAAGGATGTAGACCCTGAAGTCTTTCAAAGATTTAACCAAGTCAAAAGCTTGCTTTTCCATAATGTTATACTTCAAAGGGGCATCCCTCAATGCCTTACTAAAGAATGCAATAGGCTGCTCTTTTCCTTGTGGATTTTTCTGCAAAAGGACAGTAGCTATGGTATGTTCTGATGCAAATGAGAAAATATAAAAATGTTTTGAAAAATCAGGACTTATAAGAACCGGTGTTTTGGTTAACGCTTGTTTTACCAGCTCAAAAGACTTCTTTGCTTCCAAGGTCCATTTTACCCCTTGCTCCTTTTTCAACATGTTTGTGATATTCCTAAGGAGCTCAGCCAAGTTGGGGATGAACCTTCTCAAAAAGTTAATCTTTCCAATGAAATATTGCAACTCTTTGATGTTCCGAGGATGGGAGATTTGCAATATGGCCTCAATCCTCTTTGGATCTATCTTTATACCCTCCTCAGAAATGATGTGCCCAAGAAGTTTACCTTCTTGGAGACCGAAAAGTGTCTTCTTAGGGTTTAAAGATATTTCAAACTTTCTGCATTTCTCGAAAACTTTTCTTAAATGTTCTAAGTGCTCTTCATCTGTTTTTTAAAACACAGTGACATCATCAAGGTAGATAATGATGAAGAAGCCTAGTTCTTCCGAGAATGCTATGTCCATGGCTCTTTGAAAAGTTGCTCCAGCATTCATTAGACCAAAGGGCATTTTCACATACATAAAGGTGCCCCATGGTGTAGTAAAGGTTGTCTTTAATTGATCAGCAGGGTGAACTAAGATCTAATTGTACCCTGAATAGCCATCCAGCAAAGAAATTCTTTTAGACCCTACCACCCTTTGTAAAATGTGATCCATCTTAGGTAAAGGGTAGTTGTCTTTCAATGAAGCTTTGTTTAAGTCTCTAAAGTCTATACAAAGCCTGATTTCTCTAGTTTTCTTCCTAACAGACACCAGATTAGACACCCACTCAGAGTATCTAATAGGGACAATAATACCAGCATCATACTTTTTCATAATCTCCTTCTGAACCAAAGGCAACTGGACAGGGTTTATTCTGCACAGTTTCTGTTTAAATGGCTTTTGGTTTTCTTTGAGGGGAATTTTGTGATGTTTTATTTCAGTGTCATAGGACTTAAGATCTTCATAACTCCACGGAAAAACATCAGAAAATTATTTAAAGAGCTCTATGTATTTAAGTTTAATGTGAGCTGGTAAAGTTTTAGACAGTTTTATCATCATAGGTTTAAGTTCACTTCCTATATTGCACTCCTCCACTTCAGTCTCTATAGGTTCCAGTTTTGGTTTATTTGCCACATCGTTAAAATCTAAAAACTCTTCTAAAGGGGCTAGACCCTTAGGCAAACTTTCATCTTTAGAGTGCAAAGTTTCTAACTCCTCTGTTTCTAACTCTACATTCAATTTTGTTTTGTTTATAAGTTTTCTTGTTAACAGGTTTATATTAGTAAGTTTAGGAGACAGTTCTTCTTCATCAGGAAAGTTTTCTAACCTGTAGTTTGAGTCTGAACTTTTTAGTTTGAAATCATTTAGGAGTGTGCCATTTCCACATGGAAAAAGCTACAATCAGGTAACCATAGATGAAACTAGTGGTGCGCTTATAATTCTCTTCGCATGTCGCGAACAGTTCTTTGAGCACGAAAGAAAACCAATTCAACCTGGTGCCTTGGACACAGTGCTCCGCAATGGAGATGGTATCCAAGGTGCACTCTCCTTTGGTATAATGCCGCATCGTCTTGCTAGCAATGATATAGCAAGCGAATCGAATCTCCGGCTTGTTAATCAGATCAATTTTGGTGCCTTCCCCCCCCCCCCCCCCGGCGAGTGCCATATTTGGCATAGAGGTCTGTATCACCCATCTTTCGTGCGCGCTTGGAAGATGTCTGACCAGCAGCGGAGACGTCTTCGCCATTCTGAGACAGCCCTGTGAGGCGATGAATGTCTTCAGCGTGAATGGGGATCTCTTCATTTAGCCACAAGGACCCATTCTGAATTCGGCTGAGGAGGAACCGGGTGCATTGCAGGGCCGGTCCGGTAGTCTCAAAGACAGGAAGAGTTCTTAAATTCATGAGGGACGATTGCTGGAGGCCCCGGAAAGATACCGCCTGGTGTGTAGTGATGCTCTATATATGTCTGCCAATGGAGGGAGGGGAATTCGACCGGGTCGGACAGGTTGGCGTCTATCAACGCTGCACTGTCGTATTTTCCAACCAGCGACTCTGTCCTGTGCATCCGACTGTCCACGGCTGGTTCAGCAACGGATAGGATAGCCTTGGGAATTTTGGCACGGCGCTGGTAAACCTGGAGAATTATCCTGGAGCTTCTATCTTGGTGCGGTGCGTTTTGAGACTTCAACCGCTCTGGTGTCGCTGCAATTGCCAAATTGAACTGGTCTGGGATTCTCGTGCTGTTGGTATCCATGCAAGTTATGTCATCACCTGGCACGAGCGGGGTTGATGAGACCCCATAACGATAATTAATTCTTGCTGGCCTTCTTTCCTGCGATAATCGTGCGATCGATCGCATGCCTGTGTGTAATCTGATAGTTGCTGACGACAACATGGGAAAATGGGCAAACGCGATGGCTGAGGGAACTGCGGATGATGGAAAATGATTGTGGTACGGTTACTGCCTACTTATGGTAATTTATGATGCAAATCTGAGCGATCCTATGGACTGACAAAAAGGACTGACGGAAATGACCTGGACTGATACTGGCACATGGATGGATCCTACAAGGATGACACGCTGGGCAGGCGCCGCCCCGACCACGGTCAGTTGCAGTGCGTCCCCCGCTGTTCAGCGGTTATTGAAAGACCACCTATGAACGGAAAAGACTCCCTACGCTCATCCCGGTTGCGGGAGAGTTATTCGACTAAGCTACGCTACAGGTGCTCTCGGGTGCGAGAGTTATTGATGAGAAGTGAAAGGTACTTACTCCTGGTAGGGTTTCAGGTGTGCGCCATTCACCCACCCAGGGAGAACTGTACCATCCAGCTGTGCCAACCGAACGGCTCCTGAGTCGCGAATCTCGATGACAAAGTGGGGTCCCAACCAGTGCATCTGGAGCTTGCCTCGAAACTTCTGGAACCTGCTGTCATATAGAAGAACTTTGCCGCCAACCTGAAAGGTTTTGTTCTTAATGTGGCGGTCATGCCACGCTTTCTTCCGGTCCTTCTGAATCTTCTGGTGGAATTCGGCCAGGAAGTGGGCCTCATCCAGTTCCTGTAATTCATGGAGGCGCTTCTGGAGGGAGGCCTCTTCCGAAAACTTGAGAGACGTGGTGATCACCATGCTGAGTACAATAAACTCGGCGGGGATCATAGCCTCCCGGCCGTACACGAGCTGGAACGGTGTTCGATTGGTCAAGCGCTTCACCGTAGTCTGATAGGCCCACAATGCCACTGGGAAACGCTCATCCCAATCATCGCACTGAGCATTGAAAATCTTAGTCAAGCCTTTTTCAAGAATTTTGTTAAATGCTTCCACAGTACATTGGCCTGCGGGTGGTATGGGCTGCTTTTATGATGTTGAATCATAAATGTGTCGAGTAGTGACTTGACCATGGCATTAATGAAATGTGTACCCTGATCGCTGGTTAAGCTTCGTGGGCAGCCAAACTGGCTGATGATGTGTTCAAAAATGAACCGAGCAGCTGTCTCCGCCGAGCAGTCACGTACCGCCGCTGCCTTAGCCCATCGGGTGAGGTAATCCATGTCGGTGATGATGTACTTGGCCTTGGAGTGTCTGGCGACCGGGGCGATGGGACCTACAAAATCGACAGCGCACTTTTCGAACGACCGCAACACATGCACTGGGTGTAGTGGAAGCTCGTCCCGGTGAGAGGGCCTTCCCGTCCGCTGGAAAACATTGGAGCACTTCACATAGGCCTTACAGTCAGCATGTACTGTCAGCCACCACAGGCTAGCTTGGAGCACCTTTCTTGCAGTGGGTTTCGCACCCGCACGCCCTCCCACAACACTGCTGTGACATTCCCACATTACCGCTTCCCGTTCGTGGTCAAGGACGTATCTGCGCAACGCCTCATCGAGGCCCAGTTTGTATAGCTTCCCCGCGATCAATTGGTAGTCAGCCGCCCAGACAACCAAGTGGCATTTTCGGAACATGGTGTAATCCGGAGGGCATTGCCCCGAGGTCAGATAGGTGGCAATGTTGGCCAAGTAATCCGGGACTACTTCGACTCGGAAGAGGTCGACATCCGGCAGATGATCGTCCAACGAGCCTTCGTTCTCTCTCGTCTCCAACCGCGATAAATGATCGGGACCGACATTCAGCCTGCCGGGCTTGAAAATCACCTCGAACGTGAATTCCTGGAAGAGTAGAAGCTAGCGACAGATCCGTCCTTCCAAAATAGGCTTATTCACCAAATACGTCAATGCAGAGTGGTCTGTAAAGAATTTGAATTTGCCGCCCAGAAGATAGTGGCAGAACTTCTGGAGGGAGTACACCATCGCCAACTCCTCCCGCTCGGTCGTGGTGTAATTCTTCTCTACATTCGATAGCTTATGGTTGGCGAAATAGACCGGATGGTCGAGGGTTGTCTCTCCTAGTTGCGCCAAGACGGCTCCAAGTGAAATACTGGAAGCATCAGTATGCACGTGGAACTGCTTATCCCAGTCAGGATGAACAAGTATGGGTGTCGTCGCCAACTTCTCCTTCAAGGTGTCAAGGGCCTTCCTACACTCCTCTGTCCACTGGAATACTTCTGACTTCCGCAACAATTTCTCCAAAGGGGCCATAATCTTTGCGTAGTTGCGGATAAACTGCCTGTAATATCCTGTGTGCCCAAGCAGTGCCCGCAACTGCTTCACGGTTTCGGGGGCTTCCATGTGAACTATGACCGCGACCTTGGCGGGATCGACATAGACCCCTTGCTTGCACACCACGTGGCCTAAGAGTGTGCCGAATGGAACTAAAAAAATACATTTCTTCAAGTTCAAGGAAATCTGCAGTTGATGACACCGGTCAAACATAATACGCAAAAGGGTGGCGTGTTTCTTCAACAGGCTGTAGATGGTCCAGTCATCCATGTAGACCTCCAAGAACTTGTGAATGTACTCCTGGAAAGCAGCAATTACGATCCAGGAAAACACAGCCGGTGCGTTATTCAGACCAAACGGCATAACGTGGTATGCGAATGATCCCCACTCAGTGGTGAATGTCGTCTTTTCTTTGTCTTCTTCGGCAATGCGCACCTGATGGTAGCCCAAAAACCCATCAGTGAAGGAATAGGCTTCGTTTCCCGCGACATGATCTAGAACTTCATCGCTGAAAGGAGTGGGAAATGGATCGTGGATGCAGGCATTGTTCAGAATTCGGTAGTCTACGCAGACACGTATCTTCGCTTTTTCCTTCTTGTTCTGAATGACAATGGGACTCACCCACTCTGCTTCTTCTACTGGAAAGATAAGACCTGTAGTTAGCATATTGTCGATCTCCCTCTTGACCTTTTCTTTGATACGTGGGTTCAGCCGGTAGGGTCGGTGCTTGACAGGTCAGGCATCTGGCTTCAACACAATGTGCATTTCGGCAAGGCCCCCCTTGATCCCCTTCAGGTCTGCAACCGAGGACCGAAACAAGTCTTCGTATTCCCGGAGGAGGCTGAAAAATTTCTCTTGTCGTTTCCTCGTCCCAGTAATCTCCCACCATTGCCAGCTTGGGTTTCTCGTCTGTTCCAATGTTCAACTTCTTCATCTTTAGTGGCTGTAAATGGACTCCTTCATTCGTTGGCTCTTCACTGATGTTCCGCTCACCTTCCTTTTCCTCAAAATAGAGATGCCTGAGGTCCTCCAGAATATCATCATCCGAATCGCCGTCAGTCCGTTGGAAAACCAACTCACGCCTGGCCTCAGGTCGTGACACAATCGGGCCCCCGTCGGGCTCGAGATGGCGGAAAAACAAGACCTCCTTGATTGCCTGTAGGGCCCGAGACTCCTTCGTCATCTCCCCTTCGAACAAGAAGCACCGAACGAACTTTTCCGTGACTTCCTGCCATGAGCGGGTTCCCTGTTTCCGCTCTTCTTCCAGGTACCAGGCCTGGGGGATTGTATCCAAGGAGTGGATAAACCTGTGGACCCACGGCTCCTTCGGGTACCTGATACTGCGCCACTGCCCCTCACAGGCACACAAATGGTCTCGCGGGTCAGAAGTTCTGCGATACCTAAGCATACTGCGAGGTCCGTCATCCTCTTTAAAACGTGCCCGCAGAGCATCCGCCACGCAATCCCATCGCAACAGAGTGTTGCGGTGATTTTTCCACCACCGAGCCAACGTAGATTGCAAGGCCACATCCAAAAGTGGCATCCGGCTTTCGTCTGGGACCATGTCTTCCACCTTGGTAATAAAAGTATTGACAGCTTGCATGTTTGACAGAGTGGGATATCCGCGGATCTCAGTCCCCACCCACCAGCCTTGGGCAATGGTAGCACATCTCTACATGGTGGTCTCATACCCCCCTTGCTTCCAGTCTTCCCATGCGAGTTCGGATCCAAGCTCCGAGCTCTGCACACTCCACCAACTGACAGAGCCAGTCGCGGTCGGGTTAATATAGTCGTCCCACTTTCCTGCAATCATCTGATAAAGGTGGTCCATCATCTAAGCACCCCCCCGATTATCCACTGTTTCCGTATATCGCGGGCCCTGATACGGGTCAAGGGGCTGGGTAACCCGTACCTCCCCATCCTCAAAGATCATCAGCTCCTTTTTAAGGTCGATGATGGTGTAATTCTCAAAAGCCTAGTCAATGCCGAGTAAGGCAGGATAAGGATCCTTATCGCCCATAATATCAATAACCTCAAAATCGGTGTATGTCTTCACCCCCTCAATGTCGACCTCGACACCCTCGAGCCAACCGATTGGCAGAATATAGTACTGGTTCGCCATCCTAAGTTGGATTGGCGAGTAGGCCAGCCGTGGCCTTCAAAGGGCCTCCCGCGTCTTTCGTGGCAGGATGTTGATGTCGGACCCCAAGTCCATCATGGTATCGCTGATTTGCAATCCCGCAACCTGCATGTTAAGCCAGAATTCTTTGTCTGTTCGTTGCTTGTTCTGCTTGACGCGCTGCACATATTGAGGGGCAACGTTCGCTGGATCCCTAAGTCTTGTACGCCCCTGTAATGCTCCTTCCAAATCATGCTTAAGATGCTGCTGCAGCACAACATTGTCAACAATCCTAAGGAATAGCTAGAGCCAGTCCTCGATCACAATACCTATGATGTTCTGTGCCCTAGATTCTGGCAGCACAGGCTCCTCCAAACCTCCCGCATCCCGCAGTTGGGCGAACGGCTCAACTGCCTCCTGGAAATACTTCTTCTGGGCTTTGGGCCTGATTAACATCTTCGGGGATGACGGTTGAACCACTCGTGCTTGCTCCTTCCCGTGGGCATCCACCCCAGTTTTCTTCTTGCCCCTCGTCACAATCACGACGTTCTTCATGTCTGGGGTCGCGGTCCCTCGCGGCTCTGAGTTTATCAGATTCGCTCCCCTCTGTCTCGCCCATTCTTCCCACTTCTTGATTAGCTCCGGACAGTCCTCTGTGGCGTGGGTGTTCACCCGGCACTGGGAACACCAGGGTCGTCGCGGAAGGGGACATTCTTGAGCCACGTGACCCTCCTGGTAACAATTGTAACATTTCACCGGACCGCGTCCGCCTGTGCGGCCTCCCCGCATGCTGCCGCCTCTTCCCCTTGGGGCCTCGTTCACTCTGTAGGAGGGACGATCCAATCGATCCGCAAGTGCATCGAGCACCCTGCACTGCTCAGTGTTGTGAGTCGTGAAAACACAAAATTTGCAGTACACATTGTTTGGGACCGTGGAGTACTTCTGTAGTATCGGGCACATCCGAGGAGGATGCCCCAGCATCCGGCAAATCTCGCAGTACTCTGTGGTGGAGGAACACAGTTGAGGTGGGAACCCCGCGTAAGGCCGTTGAGGCTGGTAGACCCCCTGTGGATTCATTTCCACGCCACCACCAGGTGGTGGACCCCCCTGGATTGCTGCGACCGAGGGTCCTACCCCTGCGCCATGCAACCGGGGACACTCGGTTGCGACGTGGCCCTCGACCAGGCAATGAGTGCACCAAACATTTGGCTGCGCTGGTCTCACCGGCTGGAGCTCCTTGAGTTTTTCATTCAAGCTGGCGATCTGGTGTTGCAACCCCATCAAAGAAGGATCTTGCGGGGCCGCCCCCCCCCCCGGTATTCCTTGGGGTAGCCCGCCATGGCTTCAATCTTCATGGCCTGCTCCAAAGCGTCCTGCAGATTATCAATCTTCTGCTGAGTGAGAGGGGTTCGTGTCAAGGGAAGCAGAGCCTTGATGAACCAGTCCCTCTGGTGGTTTGGTTCGATCGGGTAGCTAAGTTTCCCGATTGCGTCCTTGAATCGCTGCATCAACTCCCACGCGGTCTCACCTTCCTTCTGCTTAATTTCCCACAGCTCGGACAAGCCCTGCTAGTCTGTCTGGGGAAGCTTGAATTAGCGGACAAAATCCCGCTTTACGTCTGCAATTACGGGGTTAGGATGAGCCTCGGACCACTTGATAAACCATCACAGACCCCTCTCTCTGAGCGTGGTTTGGAACTCTATTAACTTTCCTGCATCTGGCGTCTGCCGAGCCCTCCAGATGGCTTCGCATAAATACCAGTGTTTCTCTACATCACCATTGCCCCGGCCAGAGAACTCTAGATACCGGGTGAAAGATCCAACCATGTGTACTTGCGGAGTATTGACCAGGATAAATCCTCCAGGTCCTGGTTGCGTAACGGTTCCACTAGGGAATACAACACTACTAGTAACGCTACTATTACCGGACGTTACTGACGCTGATGAACTACTGTATGACTGAATTAATGCTTGTAACTGAATGAAAATATTACTTAAAGTTTGATACAGTACCAGGGGAAGGTAGGGATCCTGGCCATGCAGAATGTGGGAAGTAGGGCTGCCTAGAGAGGTGAGTGTCTTCTGCTCTTGAAACATCCGCTGCCTCACGTCGTACCATTCGTCATCGAAGCTCTCTTCGGGCTACATCTTTTCATCGTCTTCGTTAGTCACCATCTCTCTTCCTCGCATCCCTGGGCTCCCATGCACCCACCACACTTCCACCGTTGTCCCGTCTTCTTCCTGGGTATCCAAATCCATAA
This sequence comes from Pinus albicaulis, assembly GCA_034641835.2. NCBI lineage: Eukaryota > Viridiplantae > Streptophyta > Pinopsida > Pinales > Pinaceae > Pinus > Pinus albicaulis. The sequence goes on from CM076574.1 coordinate 1,111,101,608, forward strand.
TTCCTATCCTCTGAGGCGCCTCCTTCTGGTTCTTCCTTGCCGCTTCTCGTCGGTTTAAATCCCGCATCACCCTTTTTCGCCACCTATCGGCGATCTGCGCCCGCCGATGTGCACGGCACTCCCTCAACTTGCGTGCGGCCTCAACATGCATTCCCCGTTTCCCGCTTCACATTCTACGTAGCACCTGTCCCTTCCCCCTTCCCCCAGCACCGGAGTTTTACGCTTCCATACTTGCTTTGTGGAATTCCATCAACCCTTCATCCACCATCAGGGCTTTAATCCACAGTGGAATCTCCTTGAGCAGCTTCCCTCTTAACCCGGAATGGAAAATAGCTTTAGCTTTCGAAAAGGATTGGTAGCACTCGGTAGAAAACTCCACAATATAGCCATCCAACTTGGTTTCGACCCAAAAATCCACTACACGAGTCAGCTCCGTGCTCAACTGATGTAGAGCTACCAGATCCCCGTGTATCCACCTGCGGTTTGTCTTCCGCGAGCCATCTCTAAGCACCTTCGTCTGTAACCTTCGCAACCAATTGTAGAGATCGCTGGGGAATTTTCCCCAGAATATTTCATACGTATCGCTGGCTAAATCAGAGAAAAGGACGAGCTCCTTGATCACCGCTTCCCTTTCCTTGGTCAGCTCTGCTTGCTGAGCAATGAATTGGTCAAGATGATTATCCCACCATCGCCGTATCTCTCCTTCAAAAATCCTCGATACCATGATCTAGTTCCCCTCAGAACATGCAGGTCCCGGCAACGGAACCATTTGTTGGCGAGAAGTCAGGTCTCGCGGACAAGACCCAGATTCAGGAGTTGTGGCCAACAAAGGAGTCCAATGTAGTCTAGGATCACGCCGGAATTTTCACCCTACTCTGGAGAGGAGTGAGTCTCACCCGAGGCGTGCCGCAACCACATGCAGAAGGGGATTAGACCAATGGCAAGGAACAGAGTCGCAACTCATGATGGACAAGGCATCGATTATATAGACAGAGTCATGTACGCAAGAGCACTTAAGAATCATTCAGATATTAGCAAATAAAATTTTAAACCATCATAAACACATTAGATGCATGTAAACCTCTTATTGAGACAGCAACCTTTCATTATATTAATCTCTTGGCCAAGCTTATGATTACATAGCATCTTCAGCGATAGCTTACAACCCTGATACAGATGTATTACGGAACAGAAAGGTAGAATAGAGAAGATTAGTAATCGCAGAGATGTCATGCATGATTTCCCGCAGTTGCTCTGTGCTTCTTCTCCTGTCACAAGCCTCACAACTGCTGCAGCATCCTCTTTCTTTCAGCCGGGTGACTGTTATTTATTCACCCGCTATCGCGACTATTAGTTCCTCCCTGTGTCTTTTCTTCAGCTGCTTCCAACTTCTCTACTGTTATCTGTGTGTTCTGCTTTCTGTCTTCTGCTGTGTGTTTTCTTCATCTGTACTTGTGTGTGTTCTTTCTTCATCTATCTCATGCTTCCACGCTACCTTGATAGCTCCGCGACTCTTGGTAGTTGTGACACGGTCGCGATTCCCATGTGTCTTCATGCCGCAACTCAAAAGTTCATCCTTTATTCAAAATTCAAAATGTTCTAACCAAGATTTCAAAAACAAGGGCCCCAATAGAAGGCGTAGTGAAGGCGGAAGAAAAATTTGAACTAGGGTCATCGATCATGCAGAGATCGATGGTTGAGAGAAAAATATGGAAAGTCAAACCGGGAAATGTTGACTGGGCGAAGGAAATGGGCAATGAGATGCCGTGTCGTAGCCCGGTTAATTGTCAGGCATCTTCAGTGACCGATAGCCATTGGATGGCCTGCCCCAGATCGGACGGTGGATAGCGATATCGCGCGGGGTCCACGTCCGAACGTTAACGCGCGATGGATGATGGTTTTATGAACAGTGCCCAGGTTACGCGTCAACTAATGAGTGGAATCGCTGGCGATCAGGAAAAAACCGCCTTCGCCCAAAGGCGGTGCGATGAATACCAAGCGGTTTTTTGGATAGGTGAGTGGAATGTGGGGATCACCGGGAGATGGACTTTGCATCATCCGATCTTCAGATCAGATCGACAGTGCGGAATGATTTAATATTTGAACCGGTGGAAATTTAATAAAATAATAAAACTAATGATTTTAATATAAACCAAGGTTTAAAATATTATTTACGAAACGGCTTGGCACCCGACTGCGGGACCGAAGGTTATATGAAGGGTATTATGACCAGGGTTTATGGGAAAAAGGGCTATGACCTATATATGCCCAAAATGTGGGTTTTTATGGTTTTTCAATGATTTTCAAAGGAAATTGAGGGTTCTGATATAGCTTAAAAATGAGTTTTAAACCATATAAAGAGGATTTTCATAAATGGAAGAAGAGGAATCATGAAAACAGGGGAGTTTTTATGGAGAAAGAGGGGGGAAAATGAGGGTTATTTTCGGAATAAGGGACAAGGGAAAAGGTGCTTGCAGCAGTATTTTGGCTTGGAAATCAGCAGGATTTCTAAGTGTAAAATGGGAATAGCAGTGAAGTTCGGATAGAGGATAGGCATGAGGTCTTCAAGAGTCTTCAAGAGCCAACAATTTTTAGCAATGAAATTTGTTCCTTGAAGGTTCAAAAATTCTTAGCCACCTTTTGATATAACAAATTTTATAGGTGGCTAATAGTGGCTCCACTTGGGGATGGTGCCTTCTTGAAGGCATGAAGAACTTCAGACTTGTATTCTCTGGGAGGCTGACCTGTGCCTGATCCATTGGGCTAATTTTCTTTCTGTGGATGATGTGCTCTGAAAACATATTAGCAGCCATAAAAACAATGAATCTTCATCAATACAAACTTCTACCTACCCAATCCTATTGATCTAACATTTTTTCTTCATTAGAGTGCACTTGGATTCGCAAACTCTTTTTGCAACATTTTATTCTTTTGAAAGCATAAAACTAATCTAATTCTACTCCTTATTTCTCCCTGAGTTCAGATGCTTCTCTACCTATTCTACTGTCTGTTGGGATTAAACTGTCCAACAAATTTTTATTCTCTAAACTCTACAACAGAAATTGAAAAGCACTCAAGTCAGGATTGAATAGTCTAACTTGATGCTGGTCCATGGCATAAAGACAAGATGCACATAGACATTTTATTTTACAGAAAATTAAATCAAAATGGAAGGTTTAAGATCTGAAAGTTTCTCATCATGGCTTTCTCATTTTAAGAGCTCTGTTTTGACCTTTGTTTGAGTTGTTCCTCCTTTGTTCTCTGGTTCAGGTTTTGAGTTAATTAGAACTAGATTTACATGTTTTTTGATTCAGAAAATGAAACAGATTTGAGTCATCTCTTTTTGGAAACTTAGGTTTAGATTTTGATCATGTTTGAACCTTTAATTTATATCCTAATCTATCTACTGATAAGCCAATATTAAACAGTTCAGTAAATCGAATTCACTATCCTATCAGTAGAAAATTTAAAACTAATTAGTCAAGATTAGGATGTTTGACTAACTAGAAGTGTGTTTTGTAGGAGTGGCATTTAAGCTTGCACACTTTCAGATTTGTTTCTCTTTTTTGGTATGGGGCTATACCTTTCTTGTTTTCACAATCTGCCCTCTTTTCTTTCTTTTCATTTTTTTTGTATTTTTTATTTTTACAACTTTGAATGCAATGGTGGATGAAATATTTATAATGGAAAAAAGATAAAAGGCTCCAAAACATATCATGGATCAAGAGAAGTAAAGCTTAAGCATCCTGCCATTGACAAGAACCCCAAACAATTTTGCTCCATTCAACTCTTGCAAGAAAAATGCACTGTTACCAGCAGCTGAATGAATAGAGTAAGGGCCAAGCCACAAGTTGTCAAATTTTCCATGCTTGTCCTTCTCTTCCCTTCTTGAATCCCATTTTAAAACTTGGTCCCCAATTTTGAAATTGTTGGCCTTTGTTCTTCTATCAAAAAGCTTTTTAATGATGATCTGTTTCTACAATGCTTTGTTATAAACTTCCTCTCTGGTTTGCTGAAGATGGATGGTCTGATTTATTCTTTTGATCATGTCATTTTCTTCAATTTATAACTCTTGAATCAACTTCATTACTGGTACACCAAGGCTGTTTGGAAAAATTGCATCAGTACCATACACCAGCTGAAAAGGTGACATACCAATAGATTTCTTCAAGGTCAATCTGTCAACCCAAAGTGCATGAACCAGCTTTGTGTGCCAAGACTTTTTGTTGTCCTCCAATAGTTTCTTGATTATGTTCACTAAACTTTTCTTTGAGGATTCTGCAAGGCCATTACCCTGAGGGTAATAGGTCGTGGAATGCCGGGCCAATGTTATGTGATATCTGTGACAGAAATCAACCATCTTGTTTGATCTGAATGTTGTTGCATTATCAGTGATAATATTGGTAGGACAACCAAATCTGGACAGAATGTTAGTCTCCATAAATTTTATGATAACTGAATCATTGGCCTATCTACAAGTTATGCCTTCTATCCACTTAGTGAAATAGTCTGTGGAAGTGAGAATCCATCTATGCTGGGTAGAATATGGGGGATGGATTTCTCCTATGAATTCAAGTCCCCACTGTTGAAATGGGGCTTCAACAGTGATTGGATGTAGAGGCAGGGGTAGCAGTTTTCTTTTGCCTTCAAAAAGTTGACATTTATGACAGGCTACGATCATCTTGTGCACATCATGAAAAAGAGTAGGCCAATAGAAACCAACCCTCAGAATTTTGTTGGCTGTTGTCTTCCAGTACAAATGACCTACACACTCTCCTTCATGGAACTGGTATTTAACCTTCTCTGCATAAAACTCAGGCAAACATTTAAGCAATACACCACTTGCATTTTTCCAATAAATACATCTATCTATAATGCAATAGTTTACAACTTTCAATTTTAGGAACCTCTCCTTTGTTTTTGTCAAACCAGGAGGTGTATTCAATTTAAGAAAAACATAAATAATATCAGCATACCAAGGAGAATTCATAAAATTATCTTCAACAATAGGAGTTGATAATTCTTCTTGGTAATCCAAAGCATTAATCATATTAATATCAAGAACTTAAAATTTTGATTCAGCCATTAATCTAGCTAGACCTTGGCCTTTGATGAGTTTAGTGGGTTTTATCTCTAAATCATATTCAAGAATAACAGAAATCCACTTACCTCTCTTACCATCTGGGTCCTGCGTTAGAATGGCTTTAAAACCGAAATTTGGGACGAAGGCAATGATGTGTGAGTGAAGGATGTAGACCCTGAAGTCTTTCAAAGATTTAACCAAGTCAAAAGCTTGCTTTTCCATAATGTTATACTTCAAACAGGCATCCCTCAATGCCTTACTAAAGAATGAAATAGGCTGCTCTTTTCCTTGTGGATTTTTCTACAAAAGGACAGTAGCTATGGTATGTTCTGATGCAAATGAGAAAATATAAAAATGTTTTGAAAAATCAGGACTTATAAGAACTGGTGTTTTGGTTAACGCTTGTTTTACCAGCTCAAAAGACTTCTTTGCTTCCAAGGTCCATTTTACCCCTTGCTCCTTTTTCAACATGTTTGTGATATTCCTAAGGAGCTCAGACAAGTTGGGGATGAACCTTCTCAAAAAGTTAATCTTTCCAATGAAAGATTGCAACTCTTTGATGTTCCGAGGATGGGAGATTTGTAATATGGCCTCAATCCTCTTTGGATCTATCTTTATACCCTCCTCAGAAATGATGTGCCCAAGAATTTTACCTTCTTGGAGACCGAAAAGTGTCTTCTTAGGGTTTAAATATATTTCAAACTTTCTGCATTTCTCGAAAACTTTTCTCAAATGTTCTAAGTGCTCTTCATCTATTTTTTAAAACACAGTGACATCATCAAGGTAGATAATGATGAAGAAGCCTAGTTCTTCCGAGAATGCTATGTCCATGGCTCTTTGAAAAGTTGCTCCAGCATTCATTAGACCAAAGGGCATTTTCACATACATAAAGGTGCCCCATGGTGTAGTAAACGTTGTCTTTAATTGATCAGCAGGGTGAACTAAGATCTGATTGTACCCTGAATAGCCATCCAGCAAAGAAATTCTTTTAGACCCTACCACCCTTTGTAAAATGTGATCCATCTTAGGTAAAGGGTATTTGTCTTTCAATGAAGCTTTGTTTAAGTCTCTAAAGTCTATACAAAGCCCGATTTCTCCAGTTTTCTTCCTAACAGACACCAGATTAGACACCCACTCAGAGTATCTAATAGGGACAATAATACCAGCATCGTACATTTTCATGATCTCCTTCTGAACCAAAGGCAACTGGACAGGGTTTATTCTGTACAGTTTTTGTTTAAACGGATTTTGGTTTTCTTTGAGGGGAATTTTGTGCTGTATTATTTCAGTGTCATAGGACTTAAGATCTTCATAACTCCACGGAAAAACATCAGAAAATTATTTAAACAGCTCTATGTATTTAAGTTTAATGTGAGCTGGTAAAGTTTTAGACAGTTTTATCATCATAGGTTTAAGTTCACTTCCTATATTTCACTCCTCCACTTCAGTCTCTATAGGTTCCAGTTTTGGTTTATTTGCCACATCGTTAAAATCTAACAACTCTTCTAAAGGGGCTAGACCCTTAGGCAAACTTTCATCTTTAGAGTGCAAAGTTTCTAACTCCTCTGTTTCTAACTCTACATTCAATTCTGTTTTGTTTATAAGTTTTCTTGTTAACAGGTTTATATTAGTAAGTTTAGGAGACAGTTCTTCTTCATCAAGAAAATTTTCTTCCCTGCAGTCTGAATCTGAACTGTTTAGTTCAAAATCATTTCTGAATTGCATGAAGTCTTCTATTTGTTTATCATTGTCAAATACCTGCCAATATTTCTCATTATCAGGAACAACTGGTCTAAATTTTATCTGAGTTGTGAAGTCTTTGGTGTTATATGTCGTTAAGCATGTTCTAGCTGCAAAGGCTAAATTGTGGGCCGCAATATTTATTTTTCTTGGGACAAAAAATAGTTTGGACTCCTCGAATTTTTTCAAAAGGTCCATGACATCATTTCGGTAGGCTCTAATTCTGGGATGATTTGCGTTATATTCCCCATTGACTTGCCTAATGACTAACTCTGAATCCCCATACACATTGATTCTTCTAGCTCCTAAATTTTTCAATAGGTGTAAGCCTAAGAGAAGGGATTCATATTCTACTATGTTATTGGAACACTGAAAGTTTAATTTGCAGGAAATGCTTTCTGTGTGGTTGTTTTCAGTGTTAGTAATCCAAAAACCTGCACCGACATTGTTCTTTGTGCAGGATCCATCAAAATACATACTCCATAGAGGACATTTCTTAGTTTCATCCTGGTTGGTGTCCTTTTTAACTAACGTGCTCAAGGGTTGTTGTGGAATCTTAGCACTTAGTTGTATTTGTTTTGATTCCCCAAGATTTTCATTTATTTGAGGGTTGATTTCTTGATTATGATTGTTCAAAAGTAATGGACACCTAACTTGAAGCTCAAGACCTCTATTTGGTTTTCTACTATTTTTAAATGCAGCAAACTATTTTGACACTTCTGCATTGTGTTCCTCTTCCTCCCTATCGGCCATTAATTCTGTTAAAGTGACTTGTTCACCAAGTGTTTCCACATTAAACATGATAAAAGAAGCAAGGCCCGTATTTACAGAATACATAGGAGAGTTTTGTGGTCTATCTTGACTTGTAACTGTGAATTGCATATGGGACTCCCTATAAAGTCTTTTATTCTAATTGAAAACAGGGATAGTCACATAGGTCATGTCCATTTGCATAGTCCCTTATAACTTAGCCCCCCAAGATCTTGATAGTAACATTCCATACTTTGGGGGCACATCAGCCACAACAATATCCATGACTAAACATTTGGCTGGAATTTGGGCTAAGTTTACACAGATTTCTTTGATTAATCCTAAACATTTTACTCTGCTGGAATTAAAGGAGTAAAGGTCTTTGTAAGGTCTAGTGATTTCTAGACCCAGGCTCTCCATTACAGCTTTTGGCATTAAATTATGAGAAGCCCCGGAATCATGCATAGCGTTGTGCAAAATTTTTTCATGAACGTTTAAACTCACATAAAAGGGAGGAACAGGTCCCTCTTGATATCTACCTTCAATCTCAGGACCAAAAATAAGCTCGGGATGGTCATCATTAAGATTGACTGTGTCCTCATTTTCTTCTATTTTTAAAGCCTTCAAAATTTGGGTTCTATATACATGTTGGACAGCTAACTCAGTCAAGGGAACAGAGATTTTGATCTTTGAAATTTCCTGCTCCAGGTTGAAAGGAATTTGACTCTTTAAAGTGTTGGTTTCAGCCTTATTAGCTGTCACTCTATCAGCGATATCAGCTTGATGATTTGTTTTAATTACACTTGACAAAATTGTTTTCACAGGAGTACTAGTTAAGTGTTAGTACTACTAATGTCTGCACTCTATTTTTCATTATTTTGAGTGTCTTTTTATTTACCAGAATTTACATCCACTGTTTTATCCTTTTGTTTGACAATTTTAGGCCTGGTTGTAGTGTTTTTTTGTGAATATTTGCAGAGGTTTTGTTGTTGGGGGTCTGTTGACTAGTTTTTCTTCTGAGGTCATATTCTTTTTGAGGTTCTATGATGACATTTTCCATGTCTTGATAATAATTTTCATCATCATCTCTTATGTCATCATAAGGTGTGTATAGACCTTTTTTTCTATCATAATGAATCTCAAAGTCATCATTGTCTATCCCCAGCATGTTAATATCATCCTCCTCTACTATTTCATATGTTTCCTCAACCTCACTTACATAGTTTTGTTGAAAGGGATGAGTGATTTGCTGATCATCTTCCCTAGGTCTGTTTGGAGGTTGGTTCCTTCTAAAATTCTGATTCTGGTTCTGATTTCTATTTTGAGGAGCAGTTTGGTTTTGGCTTGCTTGTGCTCTCTTAATTATGCTCATCTCTTTCATAATTTCTTCCATCATTTTCTCCATTTTCAAGTTGGAATTAGAAGGTGTGGATTCCTCTCTAAAAGACACTCTCTTTTCAGTTTTCATTCTTGCTCTCTTCTCCATTAAGTTGACTTCCACAGAAAGAGCACCTTCTTTCATATCTTCAAGAGTTGCAAAATATCTCTCTCTCAGCTGATAGGCCATCTCAGGTTCAAACCCTTCAGGAAACTTGTTTAGAGCTGAGCCCTGTGGAGGTTTTAGTTCTGGGGAAAGTGCATTATACACACTATTGAATCTAGTGCAATAAGCTTGCACACTTTCCCCAGTGTTTCTATGGAGGTTCTTATAGTCAGTAAGGACTTGGAGAGGGTTTTTCTTTACTTCCCATTTGTTTAAGAATGTTTGATGGAAGGCTTGGAGATCATTAATACTATGGGGGGCTAGGCCTTTGAACCATTTTCTTGCTTCCCCCCCTAAGCTCTGAGCAAATAACCTAAGCTTGACAGAATCATCATCAATTTCATTTCTGTCAAAGTAGTCATTCATCTTATCCACATGTTCTGATGCAGTTGTAACATTACTAGCATCATACAATGGAATCTTGGACTGATAGTCCTATGGAAGATTGACTAGTGGTGCAGGAAGGACTAAGGGAGCATACCATGTTGCCATGATATGTGGTGGGGGTGGATTTACAAGAGGTGGATTAACAAAAGGGAAAGTGGGCTGAAGTGGAATGGTTTGAATAGTGGATATAAGGTGAGCAGAAGTGGATGGGCCAAGAATAGATTGCTGAGCTAATCTTGGATGAGAGGCACCTGGGTTGTAAAGGAAATGAAAATCAGGAGGTGTTGTTTCTCTGCTACCAAGATGTTCACTTTTTTCGGCAGAAGAAAGTGAAGACTCAGAATCTAACTAATCTAAATCACCAAGAGACCTAGTTCTAAAAGGATTCACTAAGTCAAATTGTGATTTTTGCAAAGCTGAAAGATTTTCAGGCACTGAATTAGCTCTCAAGGGTGATCTAAAAATAGTTGACAATTTAATCCTAGGAGACTTCCTAAGAATAATTTCTGGGTCATCAACTATCTCAAGTGGATCAGGGTCAAGATATGCTTTAGTATGAATCTTTCTAGGAGCCACTATGATGTGTTTTTCAGACCCAAATAAACAAGAAAATTTCAACCAGGTATGACAATCTTTGAGAGCTTAACTAATCTGTTTACACAAATTTTAATCCTACAGTCCTCTAACTGAGTTTGAAAGATATTACAATGATAAGGGTTCTTCCCAGTGGAGTCTTAAGGTCTTTTAAGGATTGTGGAGTCACCAAGTGGAAAGTTATAAGTGCAAAGAGTTTCAAAGGTGAGAAGTTGCAAGTGAATGGAACAGTTAGGCTAAAAAGATAGATATAACGCTGATTTTTAGTCCATTGGGCTATGGAGTCATAACAGGGCTTTAATTGAACAACAACATCAAGAGTGATCCAAGGGGAAAGTCATCTACATCACAATATTATTGAGATTAGGGTGATGGAATGGAAACAATAAAGTGTTGGAGAGGTGGAAAATGATAATAATTTCACAAAGGATTTATATTCAGTCCAAAAAAGAAAAGCCTCTTAAGTAATTGTTTAAAACCAACCAAGTGTGGGGCTAACCATTGAATTCTTGGGAAATTTTGTATTAAATCAGCTTAATTGACAAACAATCCAGTAATCCACATAATTACCTTCAAAACGTATGAAAACATATAAGAGAAGACAAAGTGTAAAATTAATATCAGATAAAGTACTTTTAAACCTAGTCTCTTTCAGTCAACACCAAGGGAAACTTTCAGAATCTGCTTTTGGAGAAAAACTAGGACCAGGGAACACCATATCTTCCATAGTCATCTTTAATAAGAAAAATAAGGAAAATAACTTTCAAGAACAATGTTTAAAGCAAACAGTAGGACGAGGGAACTCCAACATTCCTAACTGCTTAAACTATATTAAATCATTTTTAAACAAGCAAATTGGAGGAAAACATTGAGATAAAGCTTTTCATTCAGAGAAGGTTACTGATATACAGTACGTCCTAACTCTATAAATGATGTTATTTATCAGAGAATAGTGAACAATATGAAATATGATAGAAGGAAAACAATAACAAAGAAAGGGGCACTTCACCAGTGATATAGACCAGGATCCCAAGAAACAACTTGTTTATTGATGTCAAACTAGTTACAGTACTTAGGTCCAATGTTTTAGTTCAGAAATCATCTTCACTATTCAGCCTAACTAATCTAACAGAAACAGAGCTCCAAGGGCCAGTGAACACTATTTACAATCAAAAGTTTAAGCTCAAATGTATTTCAAAGTTCTGCAACCAACCCCTTACTCATCTTCTACAGAAGTATATATAGAAGGATGAGGAGGTGAGATCTGATAAAAGAACTCAATTATAATTAATACAGACTTAATGGCTTCTTGGCTTTTGAGGGGCTCAATGAAGAAAATTACATACATATTTTCTGTATTAAATGATTTACATAAAGATTTAAGCTCGGTGGGAGCTTTTGTTGACCTTTGACGCTTTGTGTGGCATTGAAGTAACTCTGCATATGTTTGCCATTAATTTCCTTGGAAGAGTTTCCTCTTTAGCTATGTTTTGAGACAAATATCTGATCCCGATCAATAAATTCGGCCTCTGATTGAATCCTTTGAGGTACATGTGGCATTTCAGTAGCTGGGAGGAATCAATTTGCCTCAGATGTGGTGGTGGAAGCACTGCTATTGATAAAACCCTTAATATTTTCTTTAAACTATGTTTTAATTGGGGATTAGGCTTTTGATTAACATTCTTAGCCATGATCCCAACAAAATCTATCTTTAATCCTTTGTTCTGATAAATTTTGGTCTTCGTCACTGATACTCTCTGACTGCGCCCAGTTCATGGTTTTTGCTTATGTGCAGGGCTGCGGAGGGGCGATATGGCATCAATGCCTGAAAAAACACTTATGAAATGTGTTTTTAACACCCTGTGATGATTTTATTTGGTGAATTGAAGGCAGGAAAATCATCATCCTCTGCCATCGAATTTTCTTCAAAAATGGTGAGAAAACCATTTAGACCCTGCAAAATACAAAAAAATATTAAAAAATCATGCATATATAGGTTTATTGCTGCAGAGGACACGTGAAGGAAGTGTGGTCATTGGATGGCATCATCCAACGGTCGAGATTGATCGGGAGAAGGCGTAGCGAAGGCAGAAGAAAATTTTGAATCAGGGTCGTCGATTGCGCAGAGATCGACGATCGGGAGCGGAAGATGGAAAGTAAAACCAAGAAATGTTGACTGGGTGACGAAAATGGGCGATGAAATATGAGCCGTTGATCTGTAGATCAGATCGACAGCGGAAATTAATTGGATGCCGTGTCTTAGCCTGGTTAACTGTCGGGCATCTTCAGTGAATGATAGCCGTTGGATGGCCCGCTCCAGATCGGACGGTGGACAGCGATATCGCGCGGGGTCCACGTCCGAACGTTAATGCGTGATGGATAGCGGTTTTATGAACAGTGCCCAGGCCACGTGTCAATCGATGAGTGGAATCGCTGGCGATCGGGAAAAAACCGCCTTCACCCAAAGGCGGTGCGATGAATACCGCACGGTTTTTTGGACAGGTGAGTGGAATCTGGGGACCACCCGAAGACGAACTCCGCACCGTCCGATCTTCAGATCAGATCGACGGTGAAGAACGATTTAATATTTGAACCAGCGAAAATTTAATAAAATAATAAAACCGACGATTTTAATATAAACCAAGGTTTAAAATATTATTTACGAAACGACTTGGCACCCGACTGCGGGACCGAAGGTTATATGAAGGGTATTATGACCGAGGTTTATGGGAAAAAGGGCTAGGACCCATATGTGCCCAAAATGTGGGTTTTTATGGTTTTTCAATGATTTTCAAAGGAAATTGAGGGTTCCGATATAGTTTAAAAATGAGTTTTAAACCATATAAAGAGGATTTTCATAAATGGAAGAAGAGGAATCATGAAAATAGGGGAGTTTTTATGGAGAAAGAGGGGGGGAATTGAGGGTTAGATTCGAAAGAAGGGACAAGGGAAAAGGTGCTTGCAGCAGTATTCTGGCTTGGAAATCAGCATGATTTCTAAGTGTAAAATGGGAACAGGAGTGAAGTTCGGATAGAGGATAGGCATGAGGTCTTCAAGAGTATTCAAGAGCCAACAATTTTTAGTAATGAAATTTGTTCCTTGAAGGCTCAAAAAGTCTTATCCACCTTTTGATATAACAAATTTTATAGGTGGCTAACACACTTATTTGTCAACTGGTATTGTGATTATCTCGTATGCACTGTTCTTGATAATGGAGTCATACTCCTCCACCATTGCATCAACCCAAGTTGGCTGCTACACTACTTCCTAAAATGAAGATGGTTCAATCCCAATATATTTTCTCATAAGAGCCATGTATCCAGTAAATCAGTTAGGAGATTGTCTCTGTCTGCACTGTGAAGCAGGAGCTCCTATATTCTCCGTAGCATCAAGTCTCAATCAATCAGCTTATGTGGTGCACCTTATTCCATTTATTATGGATGGCTTTGTATGAGTGTTTTCCTCCACTCCATGATCCTCTACATGTGGCTGATCCACACCTCGAGGCTCATCCTTGGGAACAAATAGATCCTCCTCTACATGTAAGTCTAGCTCCCTCTCAAGGGACAACCGCATGGCTTTCCCCTCATCAAATTTTATATCCCATTGCACAAAAATCATTTTTTTGTTTCTCAAATACGCACTATAATTATTAGGTGTTTAAGTGTACCCCACAAAATCCCGATCTCATATGTTGGTTCCAACTTCTTCCTAGAATCCTTGGTCACATGCACATAAATAGATGAGAAAAAAATATTAAGGTTTGAAACCTCAAGTTTCTTACCAGTGAAAGCCTCTTCAGGGGTACTCATGCCAAGTATCCTATGAGGACAATGATTCTACACATATACCATTGTGTTGCATGCTTCCACCCACAAATGCATCGATAGGCCTTGATCAAGAAAAATTGCTCATGCTGCACCCACAATAGTTTTTTTCTTCCCCTCTATGACCCCATTACGTTGTGGGTTATGAGGCGCTATGATTTCTCTTAGAAATCCTTCTTCCCTGCAGAATTCCTTGAATTATTTAGAGATGTATTCTCCACCATTATCACTCCTAACAACCTTCACTTTCTTCCCCGACTCTTTCTCCACCAGTGCCTTAAACTCCAAAAACTTAGAGAATGTCTAATATTTCTTTTGCACAAATAAGTTCCAACACTTACGAGAAATTTCATCAACAAATATTACATTTTTCTGTTGAAGCAACAAATAATGGTCCACACACGTCTGTGTGAACTCTCTCAAGGATCCTCGAAGCTTGGTTCTCCTTATCATGAAAGGTGGCCTTTACATACTTCCCCATGGTGCAACCCTTGCATGTATCTAACTAAGCAAGTGTTCCCATTCGAATTCTAGTATAAATATGTTGCATGACTTTCAAGGATCCATGGTGAATATGGTCCAATATCCTATGCCATAATTCACCCTCATTCTGGCTCATCACTTGATCTACCTTTCCCATCATTTCAATGCATCCATCTACCTATAGCTTGTATATATTCTTAACTCGAATCCCTATCCTCTTTGATTTTCTTGTTGTTTTATGTCGCAGGAAGGCTTTTCCTTCACTAGAAACAACACCATAGCCTCTATCCTCCAACATTGTGACTGAGACTAAATTTTTCTTCAGACCTGGTACATGCATTACATATAATAATTTAAATTTTTGACCTGAATGTCTCTAAAAGGTAATAGTACCAATCCCAGTAGTGTTGTACCATCCATCATCCCCCATTTTGATATACATCTAGAGATCTCTCTCCTCCAAGTCATTGAAAAGTTCCTTGTCTCCGGTCATGTGAAAGGAAGTGCCACTATCAAAATACCACACCGATCCCAATGCACTTGATACCATGCATGCGATAAATGAGAATTAAAGCTCAAATTTCTAGGCAAGGGCCTCACCAGCTGTAGATCCAGCAGCCTTCTTCTTATTCTTCTTTTTTGGACAGTTAGTATAAAAATGCTCGTGTTTGTGACAGTGAAAACACTTCACCTTGGACATGTCCTGCTTATTTCCATTTTTGGACTCGGATTTGGAAAGTAATTTCTTCCCCTTACCCTTCTTCACCTTGGAAACCAAAGCACAATCCTCTTCATCCTCATGCTTAGATGAAGATCCATCCTTGGTGTTCCCTCTAAACCCCTCCTGCACCAAATCCAACCACAATCGTTCCCAATCTATAATGTTTTTCCCGTTCATTGATAGACTCTTCATAACTATGACAACTCTTAGGAAGTCCTAGGAGAGCCAAACTCAGAAAATCATCATCAACGACTGTTATTCCAATGCTCCCCAGTTCATCCAAAAATTGGACAAACTTTATTAGATATTTTGGTATAGTGTCACCCTTTTCCATCTTGATCTTCCTGAGTTTATCTTTGGTCTCCAATTTCCTATGGTCATTTTTGCTTTGGAATAGATCTTTCAAATCCTTCCACATTGGATATGGTGTGGCTTTTCCATGGAAGCTTGAGACAATGTGGTCTCATACTCCCTCCAATAGGATCCTTCTTGTGTTTGCCACTTTCTTTTGCCATGCATCAAGATTTTCAACATATGTCATGACAGGTTTAGGAATGTGATTGTCGATGAATTCCTTGAATCCATTGTCTTTGAGTACTCCCTCCATCCTATCCTTCAAAACAATATATTTTGAGTTGACCTAGAGTGCATAGTCCAACCTCATGCCATTGATAGCCATTTCGGTCTTGAATCAGCTGTAGCACCAAGAAATTATTTGTGCAAATTCAAATTCTATCAAGTCATAAACTAAGTTCTTGATTCACTTCTGCAATTTCCTGTGCTCTGGTACCATGTAGAAATTATAAAACAATCATGTCTATCTTGGATTCACCCTATCTAATAATGTACTACAGCTAAATGCTAAATCGCTTCTACAGATCTTTTATGGAATTAAAAACAAAATCGCTAATCACATAAAGCAAAGAAGAACCAAATCACACACAACATAGATAATTTCCTAGGGACTCAAAACCCGAATATCTTTTATTGTATAATTAGTATGGATCATGAAATAAATACAATGTCTACTCTTCTCACAAGATTCTGAAATACTCAGTTATCTCTCTCACAGTGTCCTCACATAAAATTAACCAATACTTAGCAGATTTCTAGCCTCCTGACAGCCTGCCTTGCTTGTGCAATCCCTGATGGAATAGATCCCTAAAAGATAGGAATTATGGCCTTCCTTGACTACGCAAGTATCATGGGCACTCCAATGGGTGTTTGGTTGCATGTGTGCAATCCAATAAGGTCACAACTGATAGTCAACTTCCCTTTCACCTATATATCAAATTGGTCTCCACTAGATCTGACGTGCATGCAACTAATAATAGTAAATCCTCAGTTGCATGTGAGATCATTTATTATGAATTAATTAATATTTAATTTTCTTGATATCTCACTAGTGTATCTTCAGTTACAACTAGCACAATTTAATTTAACTCACTTCACTGAGTTAAATTGATTACAAAATGCATTAACTAATGCACCACTACACTTTGAACTCTGTTACAACTAGACTTACTCTCCATGCCTGACCAACTACCTCTAACTTGAAATCCACTAGCTAACTGAGTTTAACACACTCAGATAAATTTTACAAGTTATTTTGAGATTTAGATTACAACTTATTGTCCATTTCTAATTAAGGGATAACTAAAAATAGACATGCACCAAAAATAATATTGTGGGCCCCACCCTAGTGTAGGTGCTTAATGCACTAGGCGTGGGTGCTGAAATTTTCTTGTTGAATCTCAACAACTTTAAATGGGGGAAATGGTTGCTTAAATTAGGAGGATAGTGTAGAAGTATCTCCTTTAATATTGATTTTATAAGTTATAAACATCTTTTTCATTTGTTCAATATTCCTCCATGACTCTCTAGATATACTGTAACCCTAAACCTCATATCCATATAAATTAAAAAGAATGGCATGAGTCTCAAATAGGAGCTTCTTTTTATCCCAAACATAAATATATATAATAAATTTAAAAAAAAAATTCAAGCCCATAGTACATTTTCCAATTTCCATTTATCCTTTTCTCAATGATATAATTCCAATTTAAGTTATGATGGATCTCAATTCCTAGATATTTGTATGAAGGAACTTCCTCCAAGGAGTTTTTTTCATAAATGAAATTATAATAGGAGATCTTTTTGGATTTAATTAGCATGACTTCAGTTTTTTAAGTATTTATATATCCATCTTGGAGTAGAAATATTTTAGGATTATAAGTTTCTTTCCAAGATGTTAAAGGATCCTTTCCAAAATAATAATATCGTCAAGAAAAAGGAGAAGATTTATCACCATACCAGTGATAATGGTACCAACATATCCTGCATCATCCAAACACTCTTCTAACTTACAAATGTGTATGCCAAAAAGGGTGGGGGATAAGGGACTCCCTTGACCTGACTCCAATATTTCATTTAATTTCCTCCTACTAACCCTTAGTAGTCTTAAGCTTCACATCAACATTATTGTATATCCTTGTCACAACAACCCTCAGCTCAATAATAACCACTATCTCTTATAACCTCTTCCATATCTTTCTTTATATACAAGAGCGACATGAATTTATTTCCATATTTAATAATTTAATATAGAGTGTTAATATAGCGTTGATATATGATATTAATAAAACACATTTATAATGAAAAAATATATATTTAAATATAAAATATTTAAATATTTCCTTGATGGATATGTGAATGGAAGAATTGAGAGGCTTGAGCCTTTATACCCACCAAATTTGATACTGATATAATGGTTTGCATTGAAAGTAGTGAGTTGCATGCCTATCCCCATGCATGTATCTATATACAAGTGGACTAGCTTGAGAAACATACATGCAAGGTTTCTGCTTATAGAAGATGCTTAAGGGGTAAACTTTTGTGCCAACTTGATTGGGGGCACATCGATTCTTCTCCCCATTAAGGATATCAATGGCTTTGTTCTAACATTTAGGAATGACTAGAGGGGGAGAGAATTTTCCCTAGAATAGAGTTATTGTTCTTAGCATGGTGGAGTTGTCTGTCTAAATTGGCCATTCATATATGGAAGCACCCCTAGTTCATCAACACCCTTCCACTCTCAAGCATACTACAGTTGGTTCTTGTAGTAATTACTTGGACGAAAAGTGGAACAATGCGCAATTGCAAGAGTTATCTACATATGCTTTGGGTAACTCCAATTCTTTCATTGTAGGTTAGTAATATTTAGACTCATAGAACATTTTATATTGAATTTGGTTTAGGAAAATTGTCCCATCACTGGTTATTTTATTGTGATAGCAACAACTGGATTGTATACGAGTTGGTCGAAACCTTAGGGGAGGTTATTTCATTGTTTACCTTTTTTGGTGTTTGTGTGGATTTTAATTGTGAGGTTATGTTGGGAAAAGGTTGGGACTCTCGTCAAGTTAGTAGGTTGTGTCAAAAGGCTTGAATATAGTTTTATTTGTCGGTGTTTAAAGGCTAGTGTTATATCTATTAGTCAACTCTCAGTTTATGGCTCTGTGTGGGGTGTCTCAAAGAGGGCTCACCCTATCACTATCTC
Source organism: Pinus albicaulis (assembly GCA_034641835.2). Classification (NCBI taxonomy): domain Eukaryota; kingdom Viridiplantae; phylum Streptophyta; class Pinopsida; order Pinales; family Pinaceae; genus Pinus; species Pinus albicaulis. The sequence goes on from CM076574.1 coordinate 1,111,120,295, forward strand.
AACTCAAATTAATTGGTACAACTTCACTAAGAGGTTTTGGGCTGACATTTGTATGGTATTTTTTTCTTGTAATTTTCTACATTGTAAACATAGATTGGCCTCTAGCTTGGGTTCTTGAGATGTGTTTCCTCTTTCTTATTCTACTTGTGGATAAATTTCAACAATTGTATTGTGGCATATTGGTTTCCTTATTTTTCTAGTTGGAATTTTCCTTCTGTAGGTTTCGGGTGGAAAACTCGGCCTTGTGGTGGCAATTGTATTGCGAGATGATATTCTAGACACGTTTCTCAATTGGGTGTTTATATCTAGTCCTTGACCCATCACAGTGATTTTTATATTGTTTTTCATGTTTCTTGTTAGTAGTTTCTGTCATGATAGGTCCATATAATATTTAGTGATGTTTCCATAGTTTTATGTCTTTCCATTTTGGACCTGTTATTCCATAGACAAGTTTTCAAAAATACTTGGTTTCCAATTGGGTATTTTTAGACCACCCATCATAATGACGCATGGTTGTGTTTGAAGTATTAGTGTATTAATGTTTTGGTATATAAGGATACACCCAAATTTAATATATATATATATATATATATATATCTATATATATATATATATATATATATATATATATATATATATATGTATGTATGTATGTATGTATGTATGTATGTATGTATGTATGTATGTATGTATGTATGTATGTATGTATAATGTCATATTTCAGATTCATGTTATAATGTAACAAAAAATTTATATGTGAGTGTGTGTGAGGTTAAAATGTTTTATCATTGTGCTTATGATGAAGATGCGTATGACTGGTTCCCAAATGGGAGTGTTAATGTTGAATAGATATAGGTGTTTTTGGTAGTACTTGCCACCTCCTAGTTATAGCTAATCGACGAATTGAACATATAAAATCAAATTGATTACGTTATATGAAGATTGTTTCCACATTCAAAATAAAGACCCTAGAATCAAAATCTAGCAAATGTAGTTAACATTTGGGATGATAAGATTTACCTTAGGATCAGGTATATAATCTGGATGGCTACTTTTTCTCCAAGGTGAAACAACGATAGTCGAAACATCCTTCGAAAAATATTAAATGTTAAAGCACCGACCAAATTAATAAAAAATTGAAACAACTGTATTCAAAACAACCTTCCAAACACTTAAATGTTAAAGCTCCTCCCCTCTGAAAAAAAATGTTAAAGCTCGGAACAAATTAATAAAATATTCTTGGAGGGAAATATATAAAAAAACTCATGATCACTAAAATAGGTAAAAATAGAGGCGGATAGAACGTTGGAAAATAAAATGGTTTTCTTACTTCTTAATAAATACAAAATATCAATATCTAAAAAGGACCATTTATACACACTCTTTTTCATTATATGTATACTCATATATTCAATTGTGAAGAACAAAATTGGGGTGAAAAAGGGGACAAATGTCTTTATGGTGATAGTGAAGAACCACACCCACACACACACACACACAGATATATATATATATATTTATATATATATATATATATATATATATATATATATATATATATATATATATATATATACATATACATATATATATACATATACATATACATATACATATACATATACATATACATATACATATACATATACATATACATATATATATATATATAGACACACACACACACACATTAGACAAGAATATTCACCATGTTAATATGTATTGAAGTTAATCTTTTTTATTAAAATGATGGGTCACTTCTATGTTGGTTTAGTAGTGTTTTACTTTGGTTTTTATGATTCAAACATATGACCTTTTAAAGTTAATATAAGTTAATATTAGTCCATACTTGAATATCAACTGCAAAGATAGGTTATCAAATAATAATTCAAAAATAAATTGCAATGTTGTTTATCTAAAGACAAAATGTGCATCTTTTAATCTAATTTTGTTGGTAAAATTAAATTTTAAGGCTTTAATTAATCTAACAATGTTTGTGTTTTTTTGAGGTTTTGAATCTAATCAAATATCCTTAAACACTTTTAATCATTGTAGGGCCATAAGCAAAGTTGTCATCCAAATTTAATGATAATCCATAATAGAATTCCATTCTAAATCATTGCTATAAATCATTACATTTTGTGTGTTATTTAACATATACCATAAATGGCTAGAGTTCAAACTTTGAAACATATAAGTAATATAATATTTTTTTATTAATTAAATTGGTTAGATCTCTAAGAAGGTAATTAGAATATTAATATACATTACTACAATATAAAAACCCACTTTAACATTGAGGGGAGAGATTTTTCATGTTATGGTTTGGTAACAAGTTGGAAAACTTATTATAATGATTTCCCAAGCTCAAATCACAACTTGAGAATTTTTTCTCATATGTCGATATAGTCAACACTAGGTGGAAGTCCTAAAATAAATCGACAATGCATGGATATGATGGAATTTTTTATTGTGCCTTAGTTGCAGTGACCATTTTAGTGAAGAGGAAACATGGGAAGGGGGAGGGGGGTAAATTTAAACCTTGCACCTCACACTTGCAAGAGAAATGAATTTGGAAGCACCCACTTAATATGGGGAGGGGATATTTTTTGAGTTGTGGTCTACATATAAGTTGGAGTTCTTATATTAACGATGACCTAATTTCAAGTCTCAATCCCAAAGTGCATGCTCTTGTCTACTTGAGTTAAAGATTGGATGGGAGTCCTAGCTAGAATAAACTGATGGCCCATGGATGTGGCCATAATATTTCAAACATAAAATAGTTATGGCCTTAGCCGTATTAATGATTTCAATTTCTAAATACATAAGGGGAAGATTTGAACTTTACACATCTCCCATGCAATAATAATGACATTACCAATTTTTTATATGATAATCCTCCCTAATTTTGGTGAGCCTTAAGGTAAACATGTGTAGAATTTAATCCAGATTTCTATGTGCAGTCAATGTTATGTGTGCCTCACACACTATTAGGGTACCCATGGCTACCTTAAGGTACTGAGTGAATATGTCATTTGGCATATGTTGAGGAGACCATGGACCAACATTGGTCCATATATACGTGGGAAAGGGTTGTGTTATGAGAAACCTAAACCTGTTTCTCTTCTAGTTTTAAATGTTAAATGTGATTATTAGATGGTTCTCCTTATCTAGATGGCATGTTTTAGGAATATCCCTAAATCAAATAGGCAACATCAGGGTCAATTGTTTGACTATGTTGTTCTCTTTGGAATTTTAGGATGTTCCAGGAATTTACAATTTGGATAAGTAATTTTTTTATTACGATTTTTTTCTTAAGATTCCAAAATATTCCCTGAATGTATAGTTGAAATGACTTCAACAACTATATATTGGCTAGGTATTATAGATTGTTCCACCAAATTTTAACAAGAATAATTTTATGGAATTCATGATTTAATGGTGGCAGCTAAACCTCTTTATCATTTTTAGAAGATATGTCATTAGTTCCCTTAATGTCTCCGACATATTATCTAAGAAAAATCAAAGGGAAGAATGAGATAAATTGGTGTTATATTGGTCTCTTCATGCACATCGATGGGAACCTAGTCAAGTTGGTCCCAAAATGTCTGTAGCGGTGTCTAGATCCCATCAATCCATTGTAGCCTCACATTATCTGTATTTTTAGATATACAAATCCAAATCAGCATGTTACACAAATGGATGTATTGTGTGAAGTTTCACATCAACTCAAAATGAAACTGCTCACCACATAATATTGATATGGGAATTTTGTGGCTAATATTATAGGGCATGAGATCCTGCACTAGATTGAAGGCCTAAATTCTCAAATAATTATAATCCTCTATCATTCCACAAGGATAATTTTTTTCTATAAACTAAATCCCCATGTGCCATAAATCATTTGTTTGAAGGCCTAAATTTTTGCGGGGTTGAAAAAATAATCCGTTAAGGTAAATTTTGATTTGGATTTGCAAATGGTTAGATAGATTAACACATTATCCAAAACCAGCTTCTTTAAAATTGATCGACACTTCCTCTGAAACTGATCAGGTTCTAATGGATATGAGAACTGAAATTCAATGTCTCTAGCAGGTACTATGGGTAATCATAGTGCTACTCACCATCGACAAAACTGTTATATTTGTCAAAATTTTGATTAGTTTGTTGCGAAAGAAAGGAACTAAGTGGAGGTCCACATGGGGATTTTTTCCTTGGAGTTTAGAAATAAATACAAGGAAATTTCCTATTCAATCATTATTCTCTTCCGACAACACTAAGTATAAGTCTATTCATGGATATGAAGAAACTTATAATTCTAATAAAAATTGAATCTGACCACCAATAATTGAAATAATTCTTGAATGATAAAGACATAAATGGAAATTTGGCATTCTCACATTTAGTTCTTTATATTCAATGACATACATGCTTGTATATTCAGTTGTTGAAAGAAAACACATGAATCGCAACAGGGATTTTCACAAACATGTCCTTATATTCAATACCATTCATGTATTCATATTCAATTAAATTTAGGGTGGTTAGATTCCATTGAAAACCAGTAATACCAATAAAATGTATTAATCAACATTAGACAGAAAAAATTAACACAAGAAACTAAGCATGATGAGAAACATAAACCTGTTTAGGAAAATAATCAAATATTTATTGTTAAAATCTAGAAAGATCATGTAAGTAGGAACGTTGCAACAAAAAATGAAAGGAAACCATTTAAGCCACCATAGGTTGAGCAGTAAAAATTCACTGAGCAGATGGGTCCCTTTTCCCACTCTACTCTACATTCATTAATTTCAGTCGATCCCTTAGCAAAATAAAATAAAAATATGTAGAAGGAACACCAAAAATCATAGAATGAACACATGCAATAATAGGTAGTAATAATGCATGAACATAGAAAAATATAAACCTATACATCCAACTAACCTATATTACAACTCCAAAATTGGAGAGTTCAATTGTGAAATAGTCGTTGCATGCCTCTTCAAAAGCCTCCAAATTCTCTTAAAGGCTTTTCCATCCATGACATAAGCTGTAATTATATAGAAATTTGTGCAAGCCCTAAAAATATTTAACCACATAACCAATTTCTCTCAAATCACTTAAAATATACAAACACCCTCCCACCAACGACAAAAAATTGGTGCCAAAGAGCCATTTTATGGACAAAACATCCAGTTTTCATGGAGAATTTAGAACCCAGGTAAACCTACAGTGGATCTCTTCATCACAGTGAGAATAACTGGTTTTCATTTCATGGGGTAATAATAGCAAGTTTTTTCAGGTAAAAATATATGGTTTTCATTCTTGGGGCTTTCATACCCAGCTTCATACCTATTTTTTGATTTCATAACTTTCATAGCCAATTTTCGAGTGTTCAATTTTAATAAAATGAGCATTCAACTTAATCTGTCCACTATTAAAAATAATTAAAATATAAACATGAATACTATACCAAGCTCTTAGTATGACTACTATGATTATTAATCAAATATAAAACCTAAATATATTGTTTTATTTGAAACTTGATTTCATATAAGTATGTAAATTATGCATTAAATGAAATAAATATGTTCATTGGTACAATTATCATAGAAATTAGATAAAACTAAACATATTTATCCATCATTACACAATAAACCATAATCAAATATTTTGATTTACATATTTATAATCATTAATAAAGGTTTATATATTATATAAAAATTAAATAAAGTTCATATCTAAATAATAATAAAAATTCATAATACCATTAAATTTTAAGGTTCATATCAAACAATTAATAAAAGTTCATATACTATTAAAAAATTAATTAAGGTTCATATATAAATTTAAAAAGGTTTATATACCAATAAAAATGAATTAAGGTTCATACTTAAATTAATAAAGGTTCGTACTTATTTACTAAATAGGTATATAAATATATATTTTAGATTTATGTATTTAGAATTTATCAAATGTAAATATGACAATTGAATACTATATTGAAATGAACTCGCACTTTTACCATAAGAAATGTTATGTTTATTCTTCAATGGGGGTGAAAACCTCAGAGCATGAGTCAACCGAGTCCCATGAATGTTAACAAATGGCATGTCAGCGGAGGATTGGCTTCCCGGTTCCTTAATCTGAGTGGACGTAACATGATTTTTTCTGGTAATGGTTATTGCAATCATGTAAATGTTTGATTTGTCTCGGTGAATGTGTACAATGTAAGGTTAATGGGCAAGATGGAAATACAGACCAAAATTTTCATTTGAGCTTTGTCATCGTGTTGGCCTCCTCGTTGGTATTATGCTCATAAGTGTAAGAAACAGTGCAGGGGCCTCATAGTTGGGGGGTAGCATCTGACATTCTCTTGCAACTTTTGGTATTGTGAATTCAATAGTGTTTTTCTCCAAAGAAACTTCGAGCTTTACTGCACCTGTATTGTATGGAGATTGGTAAATAGGGGCACTTGTTATTTTGGTCTTCTATGGTTTTTAGTATGTGCGAGTAGTTAGTCTTATATAAGTGTCCAGAGGTGGTATCAAAGGAGATATTGGTGGGAGTGGCAGTGCTTCTGTGTGGAATTCTCCATTTCTAGTGCTTGGTCTTCAAATTGATGTGGTGTGTTGTTCTTGGTGGGAAGTGACGAGAGGGGTTCCCCCTTTTGGAATACGAAGAGTTGGCATCCTGTTGCGAGTTGTATGAAGCTTCCTGGGAAACATCTACATGGGGCGTGTTCCTCCCGCGTTCTCCTTCTCCAGTTGTTCACATTCTTGCTGAGGTTCCCAACTGTGTTAGGAAATAGTTAAGTATAAATTGGTCTAGCGTAGAGTTAGGTAAAGTGTGTTTCTTTACTCTATACATTTGTAACATATAATCCGATAGTCACGATATTTATTAATCTGATTTTTCACTTTCTCCTCGGTATTACCGACACTTGATCTAGGGCCTAACACCCAATTGGTCCATGGTCTCAATTTAAAGAGCATGGAGGGTGATTTTTCCAGTAACCGTTTATGAGAGAAGCTTATGTAAATTTTCTTTCTATATATTAATAAATTTCATGAAGTGGCCATGTTCACTGAAGTCATGGACAGTTTCCCTCTTTGAGGGTTTTAACCATGTCAAATACTGGTGTACTGATCTGTGATCTTTTTGTGAGCGGTGACCTTTGGTGATTGATTTGAGGAACTTACCCTGTAAATTCCTACATGGTATTAGAGTTGTTTTAAGGGTCACATCCATTGTTGATCTAAATCCAAAGCCTGTTTGATTGCATGCGACTACCGTTTTCCAAATCTACTATTTTTTACCACTTTCGGGCTGGGATAACTGCTCTGTTGTGTTAGAAGCATCTGGTACAATGAGGAACGCTTTTCGTTTCATACGAAAAGGTTTCTGGTTTCCCAAGTTATGTCATTTTGGATCTCAAGGTATAAATCATTTTTTTGGAGTTTTATTTAACTATCCCTATGTTTATTTCAGTTTATAGTATTTTTTTTATTGCCGAATATATAACCTCTTCTCTGCGTATGCTCTCTTCTTTGTGTTGTGTGCAATCTGGAAAACCAGAAACAAGAAGACAAGATTTTTTCACTACATGTGCTCTTTCCCCGCGACTTTGTGTGATCTTAGGAAATAAAAAATAGTGAGAAAAATATATAGTTTGCGGAACGAACTAACCGAAAATGTAGCATACTTCCATAAGGGTTGTTTTTTTTTTCTTGGAATGCTACTTTTTTGTAGGAAAAAACATGCAAACTAAAGAGCAAAAAAAAAAAAAACCTTCACCCTTTAAAACAATCACGTAATCCTTTTACTAGCTCACTTGGGATAAAGTTACTTAAAGAGAATAGAGGTCTTCGCTCAAGTCTCTTTGTCAAGCTTCTTTATGTTAAGTTACTTTTTCCTAAAACTCCTTTTAGCAATTTGTCGCTTTAAAAAAAAGGGGGTTTATTTAAAAAAGAACATGTGAAAATAAAATTTTAAAAGTGACTCTCACTTAGTTATAAAAGTGGGTCACATAAAGTAGTTTTTTTAAATTGAGCTTATTATATTAAGTTTGTAAAAGTGGGGGAATTTTTTTTAAAAGGTACAAGTTCATCATCAACTTTCAACCTATCACGTGACTATTCGACATCTGCTACACCTTTTTTTCAAAAAGGAATAACTTCTTCATATGGAAGCCATTTATTTTAACCAGTCTAATTTTTCGAGATATTTCCATTGGAGCAATTAGTTTCAGCCTTTTCAGCTTAAGTTTTTAAAAATGGAAATTTCATGCTTGGTTATTCTTAATAGCACCAATTATTTCAAATGGCTATCCTACATGATAGACTTACTTAGAAGAAAAGGGATTGTATAATAGTATCATGACAAGAGTATACATCTACCGATAAAGATAAAAAGGATAAATGGGAAAATATACACAATGAAGCATGCAGTTTGATAGGAATTTCCATTGCGCAAGATCTTAGATTTCATATCCAAGAAATTGACTCCCCTCATGAAGCTATGAAAAAGCTAAATAATTTTTTTTGCATTCAAAATGAAAATAGATCCCACCAACTTGAAAATGAGTTGCCTACTTTGGAACCAAATAATTTCCCCTCTATCGAAGATTTTTTTCCAAACTCCAGACCATTAGACTTATTTTAGAAGATTTTAAGGTCAAAAAGGAATATGGTATTCTTATATGTTCCATTATTACTAAGCTAGGCCATGCATACTATATATTTGTTTCCACCTTCCATTCCACTAAATAAGCCCTCCTTTTTCAGGGGATAGCCTACAAGTCCCCCTCTTTTGATGCATTTTTTTATTCTTTGATAAGAGAAGAAGAAAAAATCTTACACCTTGGTCTTATTAATACTAGAAAATATTCTAAGAAATCCTTATCATCCCAACAGAAACCATACCCAAAGAATCCTAATAATCAACATCCTAAAAAGAATGGTTCTAAACCAAACAAGGGTCTTAAGAAATTTCAGCCGCAAAATGAAAAATAAAATCAACAAACTGATAAGGAAAATAAAACAAAGGGAAGAAGAAAGATAAACATTATATTTTTGGTAATCGTTATGGCCAAGTAGAGTCAAAATGTTTTAAGAATATAGAAGCTTTGGAAGCAGCAATGAAGAAGCACAACATCCATTTGGAGAATTCTTCAACTTCATCTTTGCGAATGGCACTTTGTACATGTGGTTGTCAAGAATTGATATCTGGTTATGCATTGAATGTATCTTCTTGTTCTCATTCTCATGACTGGCTCAATGATTCTGAAGCCTTTTACCACATAGCCAAAAATAAAGCCACATTTTCTTCTTAAAATTATTGTAAAACCAAAAAAAATTATGTTGATGATGATAGATCTCTTAGTGTTGTAAGTTATGGAACCATTCATCTAGACAATGGTCATTTTAATGATGTATTATGTTTTCCTACCCTGTCTTGCAATATTCTATCTGTTTATCAGATAACTCATTCTGGTGAAGAGAAAATAGTAGAATTCTCACCTCATGATGTTGTAACCAAGGAGCTAGGAGATCCTAGAAATATTTTAGCTACTGGCATTGCAGATGATTCCACAAGGTTGTACAAATTTGACAACTTTGGGTCATCCTGTCTTCCTTCCATTTTTTTTTTCTCACAATGATGAAGTAAAAAAACTTTGGCATGAGCGAATTTGTCTCTTAAACTATCACTCTCTTCAAACTATATGTAAATAAAATATGGTGACAAGTCTTCCTATGGTATCTTCTCTAGATGGTGCTTGTTCTAGTTTTGTACTCGGAAAACATCATTGGGATAGTTTTGACAAACATTCCTCATGGTGTGCTTCAGCCCCTTTGCAGCTTGTGCACAGTAATTTATGTGGTCCACTTCCAGTTGTTTCTTTCTCTGGCTACAAGTACTTCTTAACATTGATGATTTTTCTATATAGGTTTGGGTATATTTCTTAAAACTCAAGAGTGAATTTTTTAATGTGTTCATGGTCCTTGAGGGATTTTTGAGAAACAATTTGGACATCAAATTATTAAGTTAAGATCTGACAATGGAGGAGAAAATGTTAATAACAAATTTATCAACTTTTTCACTGAGCATGGAATTCAAATGCAACATATTTTTGTGTCACATCCTTCAATCCTATCCCATTTTTTTCTTAAGGGGGAATGTTAGGATATTCCAACACATATTAAATAGTTAAGTATAACTTCGTCTAGTGTAGAGTTAGGTAAAGTGTGTTTCTTTACTATGTACATTTGTAACTTATAATCCGACGGTCACGATTTGTAGTGATCTAAAGGTTCACCCTCTCCTCGGAATTGATGACACTTGATCTGTGGCTTAACACCTAATTGTTCCATGATCTCTATTTAATAGCATGGAGGGTCATTTTTATGAGAGAAACATATGTAAGCTTTATTTTTATATTAATAAATTGCCTGAAGTGGCCAGATTGGCTCAGACTATGGATTGTTTCCCTTTTCGGGGGTTTTAACCACTTGATATATTGGTGTACTAATTTTTGATCTGTTTGTGAGTGATGACCTTTGGTTTTTTATCTAAGGAACTTACCCTATAAATTCCTACAATTGGATTAGGGGATGGATTATAATAAAGCATATCAATTTTCTTCAACATATCATGTGCATACTTTGTCTGGAAAATGAAAATATAATCATTACTTTGATAAAATTCCATTGCTAGAAAATATTTCATGAGATCTAGATATTTCATATCAAATTCATTCGTCATAGTAACTTTGAACTCACCATTCATTTTATAACTACTACCCATATACAATAGATCATCAAAATACAAACTTATGATTAGAATATCAATACCTTCTTGTTTGTAGTAAAGGGTAGGATCAATCTTACTTCTATGGAAGCCATTTTCCTGAAAGTATCCATCAATCCTAGCATACCACACCCTTGGTTCTTTCTTGATACCATACAAAGCCTTCTTCAATTTGTATACATTATTCTCTTTTCCTTCCACTTCAAAACCTTCTGGCTATTCCACATATACTTCCTCTTCTAAGTACCCATTCAAGAAGGAACTTTTCATGTCCACATGATGTATGCTCCACATTGTCTGAGCTGCAAATGAAATCAGAATTCTAATGGCGTTTTGTCTTGCTACTGCTGCAAATGCCTCTTCATAATCAATTCCATACTTCTGTGTGAATCCTTTGGAAACTAATCTTGCCTTGTGTATTTCAACACTCCCATCACTATTAAATTTAGTCTTGTAGACCCATTTGGTGCCAATATTTTTCTTGTCATGTGGAAGCTCTGTCAATTCCCAAGTTTCATTCCTGTGAATGAAATCCATCTCTTCTTGCAAGGATTTCACCCAAACCTCATTACTACATGCATCTTCAAAAGATGATTTTTCAAAATCAGCCTTGGCTAATAAAGCAAAATTCACCATCTCACCTATTGGGTTTTCTTCATGTGCTTGATTTCCACTCCTCTGATATATATCACTCAATCTCCTTACCTTCCTTGTAGAAATTGGAGAAGAAGTTGGACTTGAACTTGATACAGAAGAAATTGATGAAGGGCTTCTTGGTGGAGTTAAACCACTAGATACAAAAGCATTAGTTGGCTGCTCAATATCAACAATTATATCATCATTCAAAACAGATTTTGTCTTCTCAACATGGCCTTTTTTATGACCATAAACCCCAGCTTCATCAAAAATTACATCTCTTGAGACAATAATATTGTTAGTGAGGGGATTATACAATTTATAAGCCATACTTGTCTCACTATACCCAATGAAAATACATAGCTCACTCTTTGCATATAAATTTTTTTCTATTTTGATTAGGTACATGCACATAAGCCAGATAACCAAAAAAATTGAAATGATTAACATCAGGACTTTTTCCATACCAAGCTTCATAAGGAGTCATATTTTCTAATGTAGTGGTGGGGATACGGTTGAGGATGTACAATGCTATAGCAATTGCATCTCCCCAATAAGAATTTCTCAATCCCTTAGTTTATAACATGCACCTTTCCATTTCAAGCACAGTATGATTCTTCCTCTCATCTACACCATTCTGTTGGGGTGTGTATGTTGTAGCATGTTGCCTCTTGATTACATTCATACCACAATAACTCTGGAAAAATTTTGAATAAAATTCTCCTCCATGGTCAGTCTGCAAACATTTGATGTTGCACCCTTTCTCATTTTCTACAAGTGCTTTGAACTTCTTGAATGTATCCATGGGTGATGATTCCTCCATGCATTTCTATTTTGGAACCTTTCCCTTGCATGCTTTCCTTTATCACATCCTTCATAAACCTCCTTATGCTCCTCTACATTAGGAAAACCAGGAACTAATTCATTTGAGGTTATAAACTTCAGAATGTGAAAATTTAAATGCCCATACTTGAGATGCCATAGCCAAGTTGAATCCTCATATGCCATATGTGCAAGTCTATTTCTATGTTCATCAAACCTCAAGGGAAACATCCTATTTCTTGTCATAGGAACAATACTGATCACCCTATTTCCCTTATTCTTATCATAGATAGTACATGTCTTATTTTCAAAGAATAATTTATAGTTTTTCTCACATAGTTACGCAACACTTAAAAAATTGTGTTTCAACTGTGGAGTATAATAAATATCATGAATACTCTTTATTCATTATTTTGTTTGGACCTCCATAACTCCTTTCGTGTCAACCTCCAATGGTTTATCATCACCAAGCTTGACCTTAGATTTAAAACTTCCATCCTTGGTTGAAAACAATTTCTCATCCCCTCTCATATGGTTAGAGCATCCATAATCTATGTACCAAACATCTTTACTAGTGTTTTCATCTTTGGCATAAGTATTTCTTGAGCATAGTTAGCATTTTTACCTTATTTCAATTTGCATTCTCTTTTGAAGTGGCCATACTTGTTACAATAGTAACATTGAACATTTCTCTTATCAAATCTACCTCTACCTCTTCCTCTTGAACCACCTCTACCTCTAACTCTAGAAATTTTTTTACTTCGCCATTTATTGTGACCTTGATTGGTTTTGACACTATTGCTACTTTAATCTTCATTCTGTGTAATTTTTAATTTAAAGGAAAAATATTTCTCAACAACTTCAAAAGTGTCTTTCAATCTTTCTTCATGAGACATGAGAGATCCAACCAATTGATCAACCTTTAATTGTGTCAAATCCTTGCTTTCTTCTAATATTATGGCAACATGATTCTGTATAGGCATTAAAGATCACAATACATTTTTTATTAAAACTTCATTACTTACTATTTCCCTAAGTGTAGACATTTTATTGACCACATCTTTGACTCTCACACAATAGTCACTTACACTTTTAGCTTCTTGCATCTTCAAATTCTCGAACTCTCACTTCAATGTCTGAAGCTTGACCACCTTAACTTGATCACTACCTTGGTAAGCTTCTTGCAGAGTCTTCCAATCATCTTTGGTCGTTTTTTCTCCTGATATTCTTGGAAATAAGCATTTATCAAGAGCTATCTGAATGTGAAACAAAGCTTGAGAATTCTTATTCCTTGCTTCCTTTCTTGTTTTTTATTTCATTTCTTGTAAGGGCATTCCAATCATCTACATCATCATAACCTAATTCAACGATCTCCCACAAATATTTTCTAATAAAATAGGTCAGCATATTAATGCACCAATAATCATAATCGTTCCCATCAAATTTTGGAACAGGCATGTTAGAATTCTCTATGTTTAACTTTGGTGAAATTCTAACAATAAAAATTTAACCCAAAACAATTTTACCTGGTCTAATACCAAATGTAGAATCTGAAATGCCCCTACTTTTTAAGGCAACTCAACCAAGATAAATATGACATATAAAAACTATGAAACGAAATAAAACAAAGATCAGTGAGCTCAACCTGTAAATCTCGTACTGAATCAAGTATGTAAATACATTTCTATATAATATACCTATTACTAATACTTTTATCTATCAACTACTAATTATCTACTAACACTACCAATCATTTTGACCGCTGGTCATCCTAATAATTTGTTGCACTAATTTTTAATAACATAACCAGAGAATCAAAAAATCTGCTGACTAATGTCAGCAATTACATGGCTAGATTTAAGCATTATTCTCAAGAAGTACTTTATTGGTTGATATGCTTTTAAATGATTGTTTGGTTTTGCCTTATATTATTATTATAATTTAACTAATGATTATAATTTTGATTTACTTCTAGTTATTTTTTTATTATTATGAAGGTATTTTATTTTTCTTATTTATCATAACTATGAAATGTGTAGCTAAATTTAATATTTGGTGAAATATTTTAAGATATTGTAGTGAAGTAAATGATAAAGTTTAAAAAAAGAACACATGTTTACCAACTACTTTGAGATACATTGAAACATAAAACCCTAATTTTTAACTTTAATATGTTGATTGAGATTTAATAGTGTTTCCAAGTAGAGCATGTATGTTTAGATGGCTAACATATAAATATACCTTCATTTCCAAAAAAAATATATGGAAAATCATTCTACCTGTTGCAAAAAGATTTAGCTTTCAGTAGACATAATCATAACGATAATGTAAGTGTGATATTTTTTCAAACTTCTTTGAATACATTAATACATTTTGTAGAGTTGTTTGCTGTAGTAATAAGAATGCAATAAACTATATTGTAAGGTATACAATAAAGTGAAACAATTGTAAATAAACATGGATATAATGAAATTATATGTTAAAAAGTTTTCATCATGGTGGGAGAAACATCCTCGTAATCTAATTAAGTCAAATAAATGGAATCAAACCACAAAGGATTTGATAATGTTGCCTATAAATATGAAATAGATGTACCAAATATGAAGGTTAGTGATGTAAGACATAAAAATGATAAATATGAAAAAGATGTACTAGCTATGAGGGTTAGTGTTGCAAGATACAAAAATGATGTCGATGGGAAATTGTAGGTTGTGGTGCACACTAGTGATGAAAAAGGAAACCCCAATTGGCGTTGCAGGGCCACAATTTTTCCATTCCATGTAGAATAAGATAAGTTGGTGATATTAAACTGAAATTGAACCATCATCAATTAATTATTCCATGTGATATGGTCATGTGGGTTTCCATACATATTTGAATTATTAATATGACATCCACATGAAGGTATTTTTTTTAGGGTCTTATAATCTAGGCACAACTAATTTTTCATACCGTGTAAACTGAGTTATGTTGGTTATATTAAATTAAATTAAAGCATGTGATTTCTTTTGGTAATGTTATTTTTCATGTATATTTTAATTATTAATATGATATTATATAACAATAGGTTAGATTGAGTGTAGCATTACAATATATTATATAATTTAAATGTAATAAAAAGTTAATTAGAAGAAGAAAATTAGTGTAGTAGGAAATGCAAATATGTATCTATCCATGATAAGTATTAATTATTTCATAAATACATTTAAACTTATTAAAACTTATAAAAAACCATAAACCTAATTAAATTAAAAAAAATTATTATTAATTATAAAATGATTAGATGATCAAATTATCACTCAAAAAAGAAAATGCCAAAAATTTGTCAAATGTTGTGTTATGGAGGCCAAGCATATCCCATGGGAGTTGAAATCAACACCTCCCATCCAAAAATAGACCAACTTACCATTAGACAATGATATTATCCTTTTTAACTATTGTTACAAATTTCTATTTAAATTGTATTTCAACGTTAGTTGGGAGGAGGGGTCGAGTTGCTAGCCCGACCCTTGGTCACATCTTGTTATATATAACCTTGCATGACCATGCTTTTCGGTCTCAAAGTTTTAGTGGAAAAATTAACTATCTCATAAAATGCACCTGTTTCAGGATAAATTTTCACTCCGTTAGCGATGTTTGGGGTGGATTTGTACGAAAATTAGGCAGAAGGTAAATTTGTGGGACAATTAACTATAAAATTCCTCACAGATCTTGTTGATCATAAATGTTTGGAGTTTTTTGGCAAACTGAGCTCAGAAATAGGCTCCATAGGGGTTTTTGTATGCTAGGAATCCAATGGTGACCTATGTTTTTTGAATTGAGGACATCTACAGATTCTTTTTGCAGGTTGATGGCCAAGGGTGTATGGATCAATGAGGTTTTTCAGCATAATGTTTTTAGATTTTATGAAAATTGAGCGCAAAAAGAGGCTGCCTAGAGTTTTTTGGATGTTATAAATCCAATGGTGACTTCCATTTTTTGTTTTGAGAACATCTAGATGGCATGTTTACAGTTTGGAAGCTAAGGGGTGTATGGATCAGGTAGGTTTTGGTAGCAATTCCTTAGGGTTTTGAGCATAAAGAAGACCTTGTAGGGGTTTTCCTCACCTTTAGAATTCATTTGTAGTAGTTATAACTGACATAGTTCAGCTATGGTTTAACTTCTTTCATTATGAATTTTTCATTATGTGCTTCAATGTGGAATTGAAGGATGCACATGATGTTTTTAACTCATTACAGTTGAATTATGTCATATTTGTAGGAGATGTTTTGAGTTGTTGTTATTGTGAGAGTTCTTTGTATGAGAAAATTACCTTGTAGGGGTAATAGCCACATGTTTATTTCCATCAAAATTTTATGTACTTCATTGATACTAAATATATTTGAATGGTATAGCCATATTGACAGGCCCAGAGATGTAGTCGAGGAGCGGTGAACTCTGCCAACAAACATTTTGTATTGCTATTCTTTATGCCTACATGGATTATATGTGTTATGTTCATTATTTTCAGTTGCATATGAATACTAATTCACGTTGAAGATAAACTAAACAAACATTCTTTTGAAGACCCATTTGAATGCTTGCAAAGCATCGACACACCAACAACAAAAACCTCCAAGATGAAGTTGGTGTGTGGTCATCAAATAGTGCATTTGGACCATATGTATAAGATGTCACATGTGAACTTTGAAAACATCTTCAAGAAGCACACCATATGCCAATGGATAAAATTTGATGGCCAGATTCATCTAGAAGCTGGCCATCATCATCATCATTAGAGCCTGAGAAGATGAATGGAAAACTTAAGGAGGTAATTCACATTTCCAATACCACTCCTTCTATAGATGTGAATAACAACACATTTTCATCATTCAAGCAACATAGCAAAGGCATAGATATTAATTTTCTCTTCAATATGGGCTATGAAGGTGGAGGCGTCGACATAAATGGCGAAGGTATCACCAATCAAATTTTGGTGGAGGAAAGACCAAAATATCTAGGATTGGGATATGATCACAAAGAGTATGGAGAGTGCTATAAATGACTTTAGGCACATCAAAAATTCGAGAAATATATCTCATCACCTTGTGACAATGGTTGTAGTTGCAACTCTAAAGACAAGTATAACTCACAAGAATGTTTTTCAAGGCATGGTGATTTTGAATACTTATGGAATTAGTACTCTTGTACATTTTGTGATTCTTCTGACCATTATGTGGTTGTATGTGAGAAACATATCATATTGGTTAAACAAATGAACCAAATTTTTGGCATTAAGCATAATGAATTTCTTTCACATGAGAGAACTTCTATGCCTGCAAACAAAAAGAAGTATTTATGTTTTCATTGCAAAGTGCATGGACATGACACTGAACGATTTTGGAAGTTGCATCCAAAGCTTCGTGCAAAGAAAGGTAAGGATATTATGCAATGTGATGTAAGGGAAATAAAAGTTGGCCAAGAGGACTTGCAGTAATCATCAACAACCTTCAAAGAAAGATGGTGTAATAAGAGAACCCACAAGCCTAGGAGAGGCACGATTGAGTAGACTTATTATAAAGTTGTTTTGTAAATTTTGTAAATACTTGTTGTAATTACTTATTTAGGTAATTTTGTAAACTAAAAATTTATTGTCACAATGTTAAAAAAGTATATGGTTTTCATTGATGTATGTATTGGCTTATTATTGTCCGCATGTTCAAGGACTTTTGTAAATTTACAGGATTGTCGTTCAAGTTGTCTACAAGTTTGTCATATGTTCACCTATAAAAGTATTTGATTTGAAACTTGTGTGAATAGATTCTAGTTTTTAATATCACTATGTTTTCTAGAAGAGGAAAATAATATCATGAAACATTTTGCAACAACATATTACTCATGTAAAAATTTAGCTTGAACACGTTAAAACAAATTTATGTTGTTTATGATTTCCAAGATGGATTCAAGTTTGTCTTCAACAATTTAACTTAAGGGATGAAGTTTTTTAGAGCCATGAAAATATGAGAGTAAACAGAATGTTTAGATTCCACTCATAAGTATTTTATTCCTGCAACAAGGATAAGAATTTTGGCTTGATTCTTGATAGGAAAACTGGTATCCATGAGGATGATAAATGAAGTTCCTTGATTGGGGCCTGAAAGGAACCAAATAAAACTTTTTCATTTTGGATTATGTTTTTGGGTATTTTTGAGTTCCATCCTATTTATATTGACTAGGGAAGTAAACTTTTGGATTCCAAAAGTTCCTAGCGGGGAGGTGTAATCAGGTGATCAAATTTTTACTCAAAAATAAAAGTGCCAAGAATCTGTTGCAACCATCTTCAAATCGAAGTGATCATAATTATAATTCCAAAATAGTCATTTCACCTCAATATGACACCCAGTGCTCAAGTTATAGCTCGCTGACCACTTTCCAAAACAAGTAAAAAATTGGAAATTTTTTTGTTTGATTGTGTTTTTTTCGAGTTTTCAAGGGCCAATGGCAGGTGTCCACTTTTCCTTCCTCCATTGGTCAAATATCGTACCATTTTCATTGGTACAAATTAGTCCAATGGCAGGGAGCCATATGGGCCATTGGGAGGCAATCACGTGGCCTCCCTACATTGGTCAAAAATTATGTTATGGAGGTCGAGCATGGCCCATGGGAGTTGAAATCATGACCTACCATCGAACAGAGGAGTGACTTACCATTAGACCATGCTATGATCCTTGTTAAGTATTGTTACAAATTTCTATTTAAATTCTCTTTTGGCGCTAGGTTTTCAGCCTCAACCCCCGATCACCTCCTATTATATATAATGTCACACGAACATGATTTTCGGTCTACAGCTTAAGTGGAAAATTAACTCTTTGACAAAATGGCCTTGCTTTGGGGTAAATTTTCACTCCATTAGCGATTTTTAGGGCGGATTTGTATGACAGTTAGCTACAAGGGAAAATTTGTGGGACAATTAACTTTAAAATTCATGAGAGAGCTTGTAGATCATAAATTTTGGATTTTTTTTCTTAATTGAGCTCAAAAAGAGGCTACATAGGGGTTTTTGGATGCTAGAAATCCAATGGTGACATATTTTTTTGGGATTTATGACTTCTATAAAGTCTTTTTTTAGGTTGAAGGAAAAGGGTGTATGGATTGATGAGGAGATCATGTCCAAGTTTTAAAAAATTCTCAAAAATGAAAGTGCTCAGATATGTCTACAACCTGAACAACTGGAAAGGACTCATCACTGCAACTTTGGAGCCACATATGGTTCGTAAAATAGAGGTAGTATGTAGAAGTTATTCGGGTTTCAAAATGCCTAGAAAACTCCAAAAATGGACGTTTGAATCAGTTTGACTTTATGAAAAAATTTATTAAAAAAAATAAAAATTCATATAGTTATTTTGGACCAATCATTGGGCGCCACATGGCATGCCTAGAGGCTGCCATGTGGCCCCATGCCAGAGGTGGATGGCATGGCAAAAATTTTGTGAGTCTATGGGATTTGAACTCAAGACCCATGAGCTGAGCCTGCATGCAAAGAGACCCAACTGACCCGTCTATATTATAGTTATTAACAACTATGTAAACCATGACATATTTAAGTTTGAAGATTATATATAGTGGAAAAGTCAAATGGCTAGCCCCTTAGGGCTAGCTCCAATGGCATGTGACCCAATGCCTAGAACCATAGCCTAAGCTCTAACTAGCTGTTGGGAAATGGTTATACAAATCATGCATGTGGCCAGGTTCCAAATGTTAAATGCAGACGGTTATTCCACAGGATTTATCCACGAGGTTTTGGCGGCGACTTGGGCAGCACCTCATGTGACTGCCCCATTTAAAATATATTGCAACCACAATCAGTTTCTGCTAAATTTGGGTGTTGTTCCACTTTTTTCAGAGATTGGACAAAAATGGCACTGCTAACTGGAGTTCCTCTAGTTTTGGAGGAGGTTTTCAAGGGACACTGGCCAAAAATTTGTTTTTTCCATAATTCCTTCAGTTTTAGACCAAATGGAATGCAAAAATAGTCAATTTTGACTATCTCAGACCTTCTGGACTCAATGTAGTATTTTTTAGAGCCATAATAGATCTTATAAGTAGGATTTTACATCCGTAAATTTTAAGGGGCCACTAGGGCCACCAGGAGGCAAAATCAGCTTGAGGCCTAGCTGGGGGAGTTAGAGGCCTTATCTAGAGAACCAATAGTCATTATTGATTGTAAACAGAATTCTAAATCTAATGGAAGAGGTTTCAGAAAGTTTTGAGGACTTGTAGAGGTTGAAAACCCAGTAGAGAAATTTTCAGTGACCCTAGTGCCAGGGGGTGCCGAGAGGTGTTGGAGGTGAAACCGAAGTAGCCGGAGGCCATTTTTGAAGAATGAGTAGTATATATTGACTAATTCATACATTTTAGAACCAATGAAATTTGTTTCAAAACATTTTATAACTTCTAGAGCTTGAAAAGTTGAAGATAAGTTTTAGGCAACCTTGGGCAAACAATGGAGGATAGCCTAGTTTGGGGATGTAGTGCTCGTTTTGAGCAATTTATCAGTGGATATTTTGTATCTGATGTGTACTGTATATAGTAGGATTATTTTAAGTGAAAAAAATAGAATTCTAAAGGATTTTGTGCCATGTAGAAGCTCAGAGTAGCTCAGAGCAATGACAGAAGGAATCGTGTCAAAGGGAGCCTAAAGCTATTTGCAAAGTTTGGAAAACAATGAGAGGGAGATAGATGGTATTCTCAACCCTTTGGATCAGTTTAGTATCCATTGGAGTTAAGTGTGTAACTTGTAAAAGAAACCTTACCATAATCCCAAAGAGCTGAGTCAACATGACAAAGCTCAAAGGAGACGTAGCCCACAAGATTCGGGTGAACTCCTAGATTAATTTTGTTGTTGTGTTTGAATGTTTTATTGTTGCATTATGTTTCTGTTATACATGTTAAATTTCAGCAATAAAAAATGAACTTAACACACATAAATAATTAAAAATCATGCACCACTTTCAAGCATAAATTCTGCAAATTGTCAAGTACAAGCTAAATCATTTAATTGTTTAACTGAGTAGGAGGTTCTTGAAATACATAACAAGTTATCGAGACCACTTGGAGATCATGGATCAATTCAGATTTTGAGCATATATTTTTTGGCGTTTATCCAAACTGAGCTCAGAAAGAGGCTTCTTAGAGGTTTTTGGATGCGATGAATCCAATGATGACTTTTTTTTATGTTTTTAGCACATAGATGGAATTTTTGTAGTTTGAGGCTAAGGGGTGTATGGATTAGGTAGGGTTTTGTAGGAATTAATGAGGGTGTTGAGCATGAAGAAGACCTTGAAGGGGTTTTCCTCACCTTTAGAATTTATTTGTAGCAGTTGTAACCAGAACGTTTCAGCTCAGGTTTAACTTATTTCATCATGAATTTTTCATTATGTGCTTCAATGTGGAATTGAAGGATGCACGTGATGTTTTTAACTCATTTCAGTTGAAGTATGTCATCTTTGTAGGATATGTTTTGAGTTCTTTTTGTTGTAAGAGTTCTTTGTAGGACAACATTACCTTGTAGGGTTCATAGCCACATGCTTACTTTCAGCAAAATTTTATTTACTTCATTGATATGAATATATAGGAGTGGTATAGTCGTGTTGACGGGCCTACAGATGTAGCCTAAGAGGGGTGAACTCCATCAACAAACCTTTTTCCTTTCTCTTCTTTATGCCTACATGGATTATGTGTGTTATGTTAATTGTGTTCATTTGCATATGAAGACTAATTCATGTTGAAGAGGCACTAAATAAACATGTTATTTTTGAAGACTCATTTTCATGCTTGCAAAGCATCGATATGGTCCTAAGTTTTTTTTTATGTGATTATGAGGAAGAGGAAAGAAAACACCTCCTACAATTTTATATCATAAAATTATTTAATATATAATTTAAATATATATACATGTAAAAAAACATGATACAAGATTCTTATCTATGAATATTTACGCTCACTTTTCTTTGAAGGCTTCTAATCTATAAATAGGATTAGTTAAAATATATGGGTGAATATTAGGGCTTATCAATACAACATTTCCAAAATACCAAAACTCATTTCATATTTCATTTTTTTTAATTAATCAATTTAATTAAGAGAGAGAAAAATTAATAACCTCTTTAAAGATAAATTTCAATATTTGATTCTGATATATTAATAAGATTATTCTATAGTATTATGTTAAATCCATATCATCCACATAATTATTATTCATAATTAACTTTAAACTTTAAAATCCATATTTCAAACTAAGCATGATATAATTAGAACATTTTTTCATATTTAACAATAGAAACATCATTTATAAAAAAACCTCTCATTGAGTATTTTTTATCATTATTGGGAAAAAGAGTTTCTCTAGTATATTACAATACATAG
The DNA here is from genome assembly GCA_034641835.2 of Pinus albicaulis. NCBI lineage: Eukaryota > Viridiplantae > Streptophyta > Pinopsida > Pinales > Pinaceae > Pinus > Pinus albicaulis. Next base: position 1,111,142,969 of record CM076574.1, read on the forward strand.
AATAAATTTATGTGCCAATCTCCAGGTGCAAAACCTTTACAATTTTTTCAACTTAATAGACATTTTCATGTCAATAAGTTTGATCCCTCTTGGTGCTTGGTAGATCGGTGGTTAAAATGGATCTATATTGATTTAAAATTGAACATAATTTTTATTAAAAAAAAATACTAATTACTATATTTTTATATATACAATCCACTATAAATATTTAATTCTATTTTATATTATTTGAGTGATCAATTCTTACATTTCAATTTCAATTTCCAAGTTTTACTCAATAGAATTCTCTTTTTTGTTGGTCCACGGGTTTCTTTCTTATAATTGACAAAGATTCTTTGTACCATTAATTACTTACCCATCTCATGAGTTTCTTCCTTTGTGTCCAAATTCAATGTTCCTTATTTGGATTCATCAATATGGGGTTTTATCTAACTTTCTATTTTATTTATAGGTAAATTCCATGACATATGTCTATCTTTCAACATATATCACACCTCACTTCTCTTCCATTACCTCCTCCTCTTGAAAAAAATAGTTTTCCCCTTGTTTCTCCTCCTTTGGGAGTTTTGTTGCTAGAGATTTTTGCTTCTTCTCTTAGAGTCTCAAATCATCTTTGGTTGGAAAATCATTTAACCTTCATTGGACTCTTTTGTCTATCTCTTTGGATTTTTTTCTTATCTAATTCCACTTCTATCCTCAAGGATACTTGATAGGAACTCTCTAGTGTCTTTGAGGGAAAGAGGCCAATATTGTATTCATTATCATACCTTAGGAAATTTATTTAGATGGCCACCATCCCAACATATTCCTTCCGCATGAAGTTGTCATCATATATTTTCAAATCTAATTTTTTTTTTATGCTAACTTGGAAACCAACTTGGAGAATTATTACTCTATTAGTCCCCTTCTTGGAGCTCCCTCCATCTCCTCTTTTTAGCTCATATCATTTCTCTCACTTATGTACCCCTCATTAGGTTCCTTCATTTTATCTATCTCCATGGACTCATTATTTCCTTAATATGCCTTAGATCCAATCTTATTCATTCATCCATCACATTTCCCTCTTAGCCTCCTTGTCTAGGTGGCATGTCTATTACAACTACACGGTTGGCACTTCACAAAATTTATCCAACCTAGAGCTCTTATACCACTATGATGTAGTGAGTTATATTCTTTCAAAATTTCCAGGGAACCATGTACGCACTAATTCATTAGCCCTTATTCCTATGATAGTTCCAAAGTATGCAACTTTTGGCATTGCACACTTAACTATATTCAAATTAAATTTGAACGAAATGGTAGTGGGGTGATTACATCACATATATAGTTGTCATTATGGGTGTGGGATGGAATCAATTATGGACCACAAAAAAATACAACAATGAATAATTTTAGGTCAAAATACATGATCCTCGAGGATTGTTCCCCCCAACCCCCTGCGTGATGTTAGCTCATATATTGGGGTCTAAAATTATGTTTTTACCATAAGTGTACTCAATGGGTTAAATGGAAAGGATTTTATAGAGGATAATAAACTAATTTCATTTATTGTGGCAAGGTTGGTGACCCTTGATGTCCAAAAAAGTAGGTTTGTCTTCAATGGCTCTGTGTCGTTGATCAAATCAATGTCTATATGGGTTGTGACGTGGATTTATACAATGGATCTTCCTTCATGCTAAAACCTGAGTTAATTTCCCCTATACACAAAATTTTCCCCATGCAACCTACTCTTCACTACAAATTTGTTATTTTTGTGAGGAAACAACTTGTCTCTTAGCGCTAAACACATTTGTTCACCATTTCCCCCTTGCACATATTGTAATCTCTCACATCACTTCTTGGAATTATTAGTAATTATAATACATTTAAAGTAATTTTATTAACAAATACTTCTACATCATCCTCCTACAAACATTGGTATAGGTCATACTTTTAATCACTCGATTGAAAACATAAAATTCATAGTATGTTAATAATTTAAATTATAAATAATCACCTGAACATATTTACAGTTCATCACCCAATGGAAATTCCTAATCATTATTTATTTTCTTCTTCCTCTATCCCTTTCCCTAACAAAATATCTCATTTTAGAAAAAAGAGGCTATAACTAACAACCTTACAAGTGATTATATCTATCCCTAATTCTAGAAGCTATAGGCTACTTCATAATACTAGGTATTTACATTTTTCCTCTTAGTATGTTTTGCCAAAAAAAAAAATTCTTGTGGATGAAAACATGTTCTACATAAAATATTCTTCATATCAAAAGAAAAGGATTTTTTTTGGGATTCTCTTGAACTCTTGCATTGTTGGTGCTTCAAATATTTAGACTTTATATGGATTTACGATGTTATTTTATTTTAAAAAATATTATATATATAATTTATTTAAATCATATTGTTTAAATAAAAAATGAGTTCAATTATACATAATTTATTTTAATCATATTAATTAAATAAAAATTGTATTCAATTATGAGAAAATATGCCCCCGATTGGGGTGCGAGGGAGGCATATAGTTTGCAAGCGAACCAATATGATGAAAGGACGATAGGAGAACGAGGGAGGTGGGTCGGCTACCCAAATCTACCACATGCTAAAAGTAATAATGATTGGGACAGGTAATGTGCGGGCTAGCTGGAACACCACAAGGATTTTTATCGATAGGTGTTATGTAGGTTGGAGCATGCATTGCATGCAATAATGTTTGCATAGCGGACGAAGTATAAGGTGGAAATGAAGGTGGGTGTTCGAGGACTAGAACCAGTGAAACTAGTAGAGCATCAATGAAGTGACCGCTTGGTGGACGACGAGGCATCGATCCTGGTCCAAGTAATCTACCCCTGCCTTCGTACCCCGCTCTGTTGAAGCTATTTTCGGAGAGGGTGCAGAAGGATATGAAATTGTGGACAGAGGTAGAGATAATTAGAATAAAGAAGGAGACAAGGAAGTTCCAGAAGGGTCAGGGTGACTGTGGAGTTTCAAGTAAGGGGAAAAGAAAGGCACCAGAAATCGCAAGGAGGTTGTCGAGGAAGAGAGGAAGGCGACAAAGGATTGGAGCTATGTAGAACCTATTGAAGGAATAAAATTTATGTTCACCAGCTACAGTGAAAGAAAAAATTTCAAAAATTGGAAATTGAATTGAAGGGGCAAGCAACAAATGAAGAACTCTAGGAAGAGGAGTGGGAACCATTGGTAATGGACCTAGGAAATACAAGAGGAAGGTTTTCTCTGTTTAAAAAATTCATCTAAAAATATTGTATAATGAAAATTCTATTGGCAAAAGCTATGATAGATACCCATCAACTGAGAGAAGCATCGCGACTACAAGAGAAACAAAAAACCTAGGAAGATGAATCGATTCTCTTGGTAATCCAAAAGGAAATAGAGTCGGTATAATTTTATTTTTACCAACAAAATTTCTGTATGGGATGTATGAAGAAGCAACTTCAGAGCATGCAGTGGCAAGAGATACTAGATAGAGCACGAAGGATCTGTCGCTTGTAGAATCCTCAGATGATTAACTGTTTGCATGTCATGATGGCCTTGCAAAGTCATTGAATTTTGTTTTGATGATGTCAGATAGAATTTACATTTAAAATAGTCATTCTATTTTAATAGTATATATGGTAGCACTAAAAGTGTGGTTTAACGTGATCAATTTTAGTTTTGCATGGCCTATGATGCTGACTAGTGGCTAATATACCTGGTTTCCTATGGGCAAGTCGAGGTCACTGGAAACATATTTTGTAACCTGCATCACAAATAATTAATCAAGGAGTACTGTGAGGTTTACAAAAAAAAATTATGAGAAAATATCGGTCTTATATAAAGCATAATTATGACTATTTTTTTAAATATGATGATGAGGCTAATAATGATCATTAATGTCCAATAAGAAGAAAGTGATCTATTAGATGTAGAGGGCATGATATTAATTATAATTCTTTAGATTTTTATTTCTATGTTCAAAACGTAGTGCATTCTAGACTACACTGTGGGATAATATGGACATGAAGTTGAATAGATTTAAAACATTCCATCCACAGACATATGGGAAAACAATATTGGGTTTGTGTTATATTCTTTCCTTATTTTCTGGTGGGCGGACCTACCCATGGTTTTGTGCATGGGTTTGCACATGGTTTTGGGGCATGATGGTTTTCGGCCCCTGGTATTTTGTAGATCTAGTCAAGGGAACTATGGTTATGTTCTAATCCACATTTAATGGATTGGGGTTTATGTATGCTTCGACATGTATATATAGGTGTTGTAACACTAAAAGGAATATAATGAAAAATCAAGCCGATCATCCCGATTTGGGATCTAGGGGAAAATATTTGTGTTTATCTATTTTATGTTTTATGCTCTCACCATTGTTTATTTTATGTTTTTAAGATTTGTTTGCAGATAATTTCTTTGCAGGGTTAAAACCTACATTTGGTATCAGAGCAGTTTCAGCTTCAAGGGGACGTCTTTGCTATTGAGGGGTTTTTTTCTCCGGCCTAAGGTAGACCTTGTTCAGTGAGAGATCTACGGGATCGATTCTTGCGGTGAAAGAAGATGGTGAGCGGCAGAAAAATAGAGATAGAGAAATTTAATGGTTATAGTTTTGAGTTGTGGAAGCTCAAGATGGAGGATCTGCTAGTGGATAAAGATCAGTGGATCATGGTAGATCTGGGTACTAAACCAATGGTAATGTCAGATGAAGACTGGAAGAATATGGATCGGAAAGAAAAGAGAACAATATGGTTGTGTGTCTCAGAAGCAGTATTGTTGAATGCATCTTGGGAAGCTATGAAGAAGACCTTGTGGGAAAAGCTAGGGACTTTGTACCAATCTAAGTCTCTAGTGAATAAATTGTTCCTACGGAAAAATTTGTATAACCTGAGGATGAAGGATGGAGACTCGGTGACAGAGCATCTGAACGCCTTCAATACTATGGTAGGTCAGTTGTCATCTGTTGATATTAAAATCTCAGATGAAGATAAGTGCATCAGTTTGTTGTGTTCTCTACCAGACTCGTGGGACATTTTGGTTATTGCAATAGGTAGAAATACAACTACCTTGAATTTTGATGACATTGTCTCAGTCTTGTTATCAAATGAAATGAGATGAAGAAATATGGAGGGTCAAAATGGAGATGCCTTATCTGTACGAGGAAGGTCCCGGAATAGAAACAAGAATAAGGTTTCGAGTGGGAGATCTAAATCTCCTAGAATGTTTATAAATGTGTGCCGGAAATGCAGAAAGGAAGGTCACTACAAAAAGGACATCAGATCTAAAGCTCTTAAGAAAGGAAAGGGATCTGATGATGCTCCTTCCATGACTCCTAGTCAAAGGGATATTTCTCATAGGGAGTATGAGAAATATGATGGCGGTGATGTCTTCTTAGGTGATGATACGAAGGCTAGAATCGTCGGACGTGGAAAATTCAAGCTGAAGTTGAAAGGTGGAAGGATTAGAACACTTCCTAATGTTTTTCACATTCCTGCATTGGCCAGAAATCTAATTTCTATACGCAATATGGATGATGCAGGTGTAAAAAAAGTGTTCGAGAAAGATACCTGTAACATGGTTCGGGGAGCATTGGTATTAATGTGGGGAGTTCAGATAGGAACTCTATACAAGCTTTAGTTCAGCACTTTTATTGATGGGTGCAGTAGTTCTACAGTTCCCAAAAGTGGAGCAGAAAGCCTAGCGGTCTCTGGAGAAAAGACCATGCTATGGCATCAAAGGCTTGGACATATTGGAGAAAAGGTCCTTCGGATACTGCATGGAAATGGTATGGTAGAAGGTATGTCTAATAGCTCTTTGGATTTCGATTTCTGTGAACATTGTGTATATGGGCAGTAGAATTGGGTGAGTTTTCCTTCTGCTGCTAAGAGGGTGAACAAGATATTAGATTTTTTGCACAGTGATGTGTTTGGACCTATGTTGGTTCCATCATTGCATAAGTCTGTGTACTATGTTTCATTCATAGATTACTTCTCAAGGAATACATGGATATATTTCTTAAGGAAGAAATATAAAGTCTTTGACAAATTTAAAGAATTTAAGGCTTTGGTGGAAAACGAGACAGAGAAGAAGATAAAGGTGTTAAGGATAGATAATGGTGGGGAGTTCTGCAAGAAGGAATTTGAAGAGTTCTATAAGAAGTGTGGTATAGCACGAAAAAAGACTACTCCATACACACCTTAGAAAAATAGAGTTGCAGAAAGAATGAATAGAATGCTAATGGAAAAGGCAAGAATCATGCTCAGTAGTACCAGGTTAGGAAAGAATTTTGGGTAGAGGTAGTGGAGACTGCATGTTACTTGGTTAATAGATCACATTCATCAATGTTGGAGGATAAGACTCCACATGAGGTATGGACTAGTAAGAAAACCTCTCTTTCACATCTAAGGGTATTTGGATGTTATGCATATGTACATGTTCCAAAGGAGAAAGGGACAAAGTTGTATAATAAATCTGAAAGGTGTGTCTTTATTAGGTATAAGGATGGTTTAAAGGGCTACAAGCTTTGGAACCCAAAAACAAGGAAAGTTGTGTACAACCAAGATGTGGTGTTTAGAGAGGTGAAAGATGTTGGTAAACATGAAGTCCTATCAAAAGAACCTGAGAAGATAGAGTTTGAGCTAAAAGAGGATGAATCAGACACTACAATAGAAGAAGACTCAAAAGAGGAAGAGCCACAAAATCCAGCTGTGAGAAGATCAGTTCAGGAAAGAAGACAACCAAAAAGGTATGGTCCATCTACTTTATTTTCAAATTTTTCTTTAACTATAACTGATGATAATCCCATAATTGTGAGGGAGGTAGTAGATTCAGAGGATGGAAAACTCTGGAAGGAGGCCATGGTTGATGAAATGTCATCCTTGCATAAAAATGAGGCACGGGATGTAATGGAGTTGTGAGCTATAAGGAAGCCCATCGGGAGAAAATGGGTGTTTAAAAAGAACATGAATGTAGAAGGCAAGGTGGAGAAATACAAAGCTCGATTGGTAGCAAAAGGTTATTCCCAAGTACCGGGAATTGATTTTGGTGATATTTTTTCTCCTATTTCCAAAGTTACTTCTATTAGATTACTTTTATATGTTGTTGCTGCATTTGATTTTGAGATAGAACAGATGGATGTGAAGACATCATTTCTTCAAGGGGATCTGGAAGAGGAGATCTACATGAAACAACCTGAAGGATTTATGGTGAAGGGGAAGAAATAACTAGTATGTAGGTTAAATAAGTCTTTGTATGGGTTAAAACAGTCACCAAGGATGTGGTATCAGAAATTTGATACGTATATACGGGGACTTGGCTTCACCAGAATCAAGGAGGATCACTGTGTTTATTTTAAATTAATTGGTGACCGTGTTATTTATTTGGTCTTGTGTGTGGATGATATGTTGTTGATTGGAAATGGCAAAGGAATTATCCAAGATTTGAAGACCCAATTGTTCTCCAAATTCGACATGAAGGATCTTGGTTCTGCAAACTATATTTTGGGCATGGAAATTAAGAGAGATTAGGCAAAGAGGAAGCTCTAGTTAAACCTGAGGAAGTATTTTGATACTGTATTGCAGAGGTTAAATATGCAAGATACTAAACCGGTGAATGTTCTAATTCTTGTAGGTGTAAAGTTGTCTGCTAAACAGTGTCCCAAAGAAAAAGAAGAATAGGAGGATATGTCTTGTGTTCCTTATGCAAGTGCAGTGGGTAGCCTGATGTATGCAATGGTTTGTGTTAGAACATACATTACACATGCAGTGGGAGTATTGAGCAGGTTTATGTCAAACCCAGGGAAGGAGCATTCGACAACAGTGAAGTGGTTTTTTAGATATTTGCGTGGCACTATTGATTATGGCTTGTGCTACCAAGGAAGAGCAGGATTGGAAAGAGTGTTGGACATTCATGGTTTTGTTGATGCAGACTAGGCTGGAGATCTGGACCAAATAAGATCTACAAGTGGGTATGTATTTGGCCTATTTGGAGGTGTAGTCAGTTGGATGAGTAAAAGACAGTTTGTAGTGGCTCTTTCAACTACAGAGGCAGAGTAAATGGCAACCACTTATGCAAGCAACGAAGCATTTTCATTGTAGAGATTGTGTTCAAGTATGGGGTTGGTGCAGCAAGCTATAAGGATAGACTGTGATAGCCAAAGTGCAATTTTCTTGGCTAAGAACCCTGCTTATCATTCAAAGAAAAAACACATTGATGTTCAATATCACTTTGTGAGATATATGGTTGAGGTTAAAAGGGTGTTGTTGGTAAAGGTGGACACTTTGAAGAATGTTGCAAATGGATTGATGAAGTTTGTGAGCACTCAGAAGTTCTCCTGGTGTAGAGAAACAATGGGTGTTGCAAAGCTGAGCTAATGACTCAGCTCTCCTGTGCCCCCCTGTGGAAATAAAACAACAAGTGGGAGAAAATTGGTTTCTTGTTATATTCTTTCTACAACTAGTCATGCGTGGGGGGGTCACAGGGGGGGGCGATAGCCCCCACCATACGTTGCACCGGGCACAACAGGGGAGTCACAGGGGAGGTGGTAGCCCCCCCTGTCGGGGTTCGGGGCAGCACCCCAAGAAAAAAAATTTGGTCCTTATTTATCAGTGGGAAGACCCGCCCATGGTTTTTTTCATAGGTTTGCACATGGTTTTGGGGCATGATGGTTTTTGGCCCCGAGTATTTTGTAGATCTAGTCAAGGGAACTACGGTTATGCTCTAATCCAGGGTTAATGGATTGGGGTTTATGTATGCTACGGCATGTATATATATGTGTTGTAACACTAAAACGAATATAATGAAAAATCAAGCTGGTCGTCCTGATTTTGGATCCAAGGGAAAATCTTTGTGTTTATCTATTTTATGTTTTATGCTCTCACCATTATTTATTTTATGTTTTTAAGATTCGTTTGTAGATAATTTCTGTACAGGGTTAAAACCTACAAACATAAGTATTCAATAGATATTTGGTGAAGCTTATGAGGGGATATAACCAGAAGAATTTGAAGACTTAGGATGACAATCTAGTATATATAAAACATTCTTACTACACAGCAGTCAACACTTCTACAGGAAAGTCCCCATTTGAGGCTTGTTTTGGATATTTTCCTCCTTCGCATTTGGATATTACATATGGGAAGAAATGAGGAGTGAGGAAATATCTTATAGGAGATAATTTGAGGAGTGAAAACATTATCAATAAGATAAGGAAGATCCATCTACATGTAAAGAAATGCATCAGAATACACAGGAAAAGTATAAGGTGAGACCTGATCAACAAAAAATAGAGAAATCGTTCAAGGCGGGAGATAGATTATGGCTACATTTTAACAAGGAGATAGTACATGTGCCTAGTAATAAATAAAGCCTCTAAGGTACGATCCATTTGATATACAAGGAAAGGTGGGTGATAATTCTTATCGACTCAGTTTACCACCATATATGCATATTTACTTAGATGTGAATGTAGAGAATTTGAAACTCTATGAGCCTTTCATGATATATTAATAAGAGGAACAAGTCCTAGCTTCTATGGAGGATTTCTCACTAGATTCTCAAGCAGATTTTACAGAAGATACAAGAAAAGGTCCAAAACTACAAGACATGGGAAACATGACCTTTGGCAGATTGGATTGAAGGGACAACTTCCATGCAAAGCTAAATGGTACACCAGAGAAAAGGAGGAAAAATTTGCTCACCTCATTGAGTAAAATATTTTTGGGACAAAAAATCTCCCAAAATGTGGAGATGTGATTGGGACTGGATCATTATATTCTGTTTCATCCATCTTGATGCATCAAGAGTGGAAAACGTAGAGGAATAATCTCATGGGATTATTTTTACTGGAGGGACCGAATTGGAGAAATAGGGTCAAAAAGCTTCCGGATCATTTTGAGGCATGAAACGACGTTTTTTGGGGCTATAAATTGTCACTTTAGTATTTCACCTTCTCATGTTGTTCTACACACAAAAATATTTCCAATGACGTAAGAAGCACGTCAATAGGAATCCATATGAAAAATTTATGCCACTCAGAATTTCACCTTATTCTTTTCACATTGATAATTCAAGAGGATGTCACATCATCCCCCATTATTCAAGAAAAAGGGGATATCCATGTGTTTGTGATGTAAAATACTCTAGAAGAGTATATATTGTAACTCTAGTTAGGATTTGATGTAGTCAAAATTAACCACTAGTAGGCTATCAAGTTTTGTTATAACTGGGCCACTAAGAGGAAGATGTGTTCCATTCTTTTGAGAGAATTTTTTTCCATAGTTGAGTAAAGGTATCCAAGAGGGATAGGAAGTAGAGAACATAGAGAGGATTTGTGCATTATAGCAGCCCATTGGCCAGAGGCCATAATTCTTTGTACTTGTAGCCAAATTTCAAAAATTACCACTTGACTTATTGTCTATATTTAACATCTAATGGGATTATCTCAATATATTTTAAAACACCCTATTTTCCTCTTCATGTAAATTCCCCATCTTATACATTATTTTTTTTGTCACATACTTTATTTCATTCTTTAATAGCAGTGCATTCTAACTTTAGTCATGTTCATTAAATATATCATTAATCTTGTCATATATGCAAGGTTTGTATTCAATTCTCACATTCACTAGTGATTGTTGAGGATTATTAATAGGTGCAACAAAGGTCTTATTTTATTTCAACCTCATCAAGATTCAAATATGATTAGCATAATTTTACAACAAAACTTATTACTTACTACTCTTCAATGCAATTATAAGCATGCAACATGCATCTCATGTCAAAAGTAGTCAACTACATATATCATTATGTATTTTCTGAGAATCATACCTACGTTGATGCCCACTAGTATCATAACTCTACTTATTTTATGTTTACCAATTCGAAAAAGGTGCCAGTGCTGCAACCTTCAACTTTGATACCACTTGTAATATCCCCAACAAACCTTGCACTAAAACACATAGGCTTAATTTTTTTTTTTATGAGAGTTTTCCAACAGATAACATTATGAACTACTTACTCCATATTCCTTTACTGGTTATTAAATAAAATATTCATCATTACATAAAGTGATTTTTAGTAAAGGAATAATAAGTTACATAACATAACATAACATCCATTTGTATAGGATATTATAATAAACTTCCATCATTTCCATGATTATTTTAACCATATTAGGCATTTTTTCTTCAGTGATCCATAAAATGTATATAAAGCCTTTCAGTAATAATCACATGTAAGAGTATTTTTCCACCCGTTTCGAACTATCCAGTGTGGTTCATCATCAGGAAAAGATGACAAATCTGATCTACGAACTTGTTTAAATAGATAAAGGGATGCTCCAACTAACCGTTGTAAATAACGACTAGTTTGACTAACAAAAGGAATATAAAAGATTCAGTTGATAGCTATATATAATTATAATATATTATTATTATTCATTTATTTAATTTATATTAATTAATTAATTTTAAATATAAAATAAATTAATTAATAAATTAATAATAATAATATATTATAATTATACATAGCTATCAACTGATTCGTTTTTATATACCTTTTGTTAGTCAAACTAGTCGTTACTTACAACAGCTAGTTGAAGCATCCCTTTATCTATTTAAACAGGTTTGTAGATCAGATTTCTCATCTTGTCTTGATGGTGAACCACATTGGCTGGTTCAAAACGTGTCGAGAAAATATTCTTCCATGTGATTATTACCGAAAGTATTTATATGTAATTTAACCATGTTAGTTAATCACATACTCAATAATATAAATTATACATTATGCAAGGGATCAACATCATCAAAATGGAAAACAATCAATCACATCATTGAACACCGATATTGTTATGAAACCAACTCCACAATTAGAATAAAATAGAGATCAACGCTTTAGAAATAAGCCACTTCGAGGGGAAACCTCCTTTACATTACCTAATGAACAATTCTTGGATGATACAAATGAAAAAACCTCCTTCTATATATATGAGCCCATGGGGTCATAATATAATCCTAGCTGACCTAACAATAATAATGTAAGGGCACAATAATAACAATATGGGGGTTACAGGTATACAAAAATAACAATAAGGGGGCTACACTAGTAATATAGGGAGCTAACATGCCCCTGTCCTTCAAAAATGTGTTTTCCTCAACGCTTGAGTAGCTTTAGATGCTTCTATATAAAATTATCATCCTCCCATGTAGAATATTCAGTGGGTAAGTTCTTCCACTTTATGAGATACTGTGAAATTGATCGATTTAATAGCTATTGAGTTCTTGCTTCCATGACTGCTTCAGGTTCCAATGTGATTTTTCCTTCTTAATCAAGTTCTGGAAATATTGTTTAAACTAGAATTTTATCACCTATAACCTTCTTTAATCATGAAACATGGAAAACTAGATGCACTCACAAAGAAGCAGGAAGCTCCAATTTGTAATCCATAGTACTAATATTTTTCAACACCTTGCAAGGACCATAGTAATTATATAATTTATTATCCTTCTTAGCTTTCTTAAAGGAAATTCGTTTGTATGGTTGTAGCCGTTAAAATACCATACCTTCTACATCAAAAATTCTCTCGCTGCGACGTTGATATGCCTGTTGTTTCATTCGATTTTGTGACAAATGTAGGTTATCCTTTAATGGTTGGAGAACTTGTTGTTTATGCTCGATGTTGTCTTTCACTGCTTGAACCTTAGAATTTTCTCTTAAAGATGATGTGATGGATGGTGGATGATATGCACAAAGTGCCATAAATGGGGTAATTTTTGTTGCAGTATGGAAGAAAGTGTTATACCACCATTCAACTAGAGGTAACCACTTGACCCATTGTGCTTGTTTATCAGATATAAAAAAAAAAAAAAAAGATATCCTTCCAAACATTTTTTCATTATCTTAGGTAAGGTCACCATTTCTTTAGTGCATGTAGTATTGCCCCTATTTTCTTCTCATAAAGAGCTTTCTGTAAATATTTGCCTATAATTGGACAACTTTCAAAAGAAATGGGTCTTCCTTCTTGCATTAAAACATCACCAATTCCATTTCCTAAGGCATCACATTCCACAATAAAGGTTTTTGTGAAGTCCGGCATAACTAAGACTGCTGCTAGGAACATTGCCTCTTTAAAATGTTCAAAGGCCTTAGTTGCTTCAAAAGTCCATGAAAATTCATCTTTATTCAATAATGTTGTTAGAGGTGCTCCTTCTCCAATAGTTTGAGCATCCTCTCAACATGTTGAACATGATCCTTCCAAGACTTCTTGTAGATTAGTATATCATCAAAAAATAATAACAAAAAAATTATAAGGAAAGGTTTGAAAATGGAATTCATCAACCCTTGAAAATGTATAAGGTGCATTTGTAAGGCTAGAAGGTATGACCAAAAATTCATAATGACCCTCATGAGTTTGAAATGTCATTTTCAGAATATATTCAGTCTTAATTCTAATTTGATGATATCCTAAACGAAGATCGAACTTCTTAAAATAAATTTCTCCATGTAATTCATCCAATAATTCGTCAATCACAGGAATGGGAAATTTATATTTAATAGTGAGATTCTTGAGCTCCATATAATCTCGACACATGCACCATGATCCATCCTTCTTCTACACCAATACTATTGGAGAAAAAAAATAACTTTCACTAGGTTGAATTATACCAGCCTCTAACATTTTTGCAATCATATGTTCAATTTCACTCTTTTGGACATAAGGATATCTGTAAGGCCCGATGTTTGGAGGAACACTTCCAGAAATCAAATGAATAGCATGATCATGATCATGAATAGGTGGGAGTCCTTTGGGAGTTTCAAACACCTTGGAATGATTGCCCAAGACATTTTGGAGATCTGGGGTAATAGATGATTTTGATGTTCGGACTTCAAGTGAGCATAATTGTGTAATTACGTCTCGTTGTTATTTCTTTATAATATTTGTCATGAAATTAGAGCTTATTATCTTTATTGGCTTCCCTATGATACCCCATATTTGACTTCCTTTACTTCCGAAAAAAAATTCAAGAAAAGTTATTGAAAATTAAAAGCTACCATCCCCAAAAATTGTAACCACTATACTCCTAGTACAACATCAGCACCTCCCATTGCAATGGAAAGCATTGGACTATTCAATACATATTCCCCCATGGTTAGCTTGATATTATGGCATATTCTAGAGAAATTTGTATTTCCTCCATTTGTAACCATCACTTGCCATTATGTGTAATATTCCAAATGGGGAATTTTCTGCACCATCGAGAATATCTTAAGGTATTCCGATATTCCAACTCCAGGAGTATTAACAATCAACATTGAACTATTTCAGAGATTTACTACTGGGGAATTTAATGGTTATGTCACCTTCACAAGGAAGGATGAGATCCAGAGGCTACCTGGCCCTCTAGCAGACTCTGCCAATAGAACTTTTCAAAAGCTAATAATTCCCTTCAAGGAATTTCTTCAACAATGTCCACGGGGACGCTGTATAAGGAAGCCCATGAGAAAATAAGGAAATCCAGTGCTGGGCTGCCTTAGAATATATCTGATACAAGCTCCCTACAGAATATAAGCTCAAATAAATAACCCTAAGGGGGTTATTTAGATCTCCCACCAACAAGTATCACGAAATAATGCTCAATGAGAGAACCTTCAACAGTATTAAAAATTCAATATGTAACAGTAGTGAAATAATGACTCATGTAATGTAGGAAGAGTACAAATATGATACATAATCTACAGCAAAAAATTTAATACAATTTCCTTGAGGAAAATGCCTCTCAAGGTGAGCTTAAATCAGCCTCAAGGGGAAATGTACATAAAACAAGAGAATACACTGCTACATAACCCAGCTACTCTGTCACTATGCAGTCTATAAGGGAAAATGAATGAAAACTGATATACATGAGATGATATAACAATATGATCTTAAATAAAGATGGGGGAGCAATATCTCAACCCCAGAAAACATTATTACATCAATCCTCCAAGGGATTGACTAAAATATATAAAACAGGAAAATGTAGGAGTTGCAGTGTAGCTGCTACAATTCAAATATAATACAACATACGATAAGGAATTAGATGTTGCAATAAAAAATTATGCCTCCTCCAATGATCTCCAAACTGAAGGGGCTGAGCCCCTTACTGAAGATTGCACTCACTAGTGCACAAAATGAACTCCACCTTCAAACCCTCTCTAAAAATAACGTTGTAAGAGGAAGGGACTGCACTAGGCATGAGTAGAAACATGTGGCCCAATGCCAGATTCTAAAATATCAGCTCTGTGGTTTCCTTTTTTGATCTCCTAGAGAAAGAGATGTCTCCTCCTCTACAAAACAAGCTCTAGAAATGAGAAGATGAAGGTCCCTCACTGCAACACCAACAACTCCAACATTCTTTTGCTAGAAGAAGAATGCAGTAGCTCAAAATGACTGCTTTTTCCTCAAGCCAAGATGTGAGGAAGATGAAGAACAACCTATCCATGGCTTCCCATGGAAGAGAAGGGCATTCCTAAACAGGAATCCCTCTTGTGCTAAGCAGCACAAGCTATCTCTGTTGAAGGCAGCTTCAACTTTGAAATTCTTTCTCCAAAGATGATCCTCAACAATGGCTCTCCTTCATATTTTATGCAAGGCATGCTTCCTTACCCTGGACCCCACTCACATTAGTGTTTCTCCCATTTCAAATTTCCCTCCATCCAACTACGCAATCTTCTTGTGCAAGCTTCCCCTCTTGGGTACATTGTTGACTTTGGTCAACCATGGTCTAGATCACTTGCTTTTGGCCCTTTTCACACTTGGGGCTGCTCACTAAAGCCACTTAAGTGACTTTTTACACCTTAGGAGTGTTTATTTAGTTGCTACATGGACTCCGTCACCCATTTTATTCTTTTTATTAAAATCAAAGCAAAATTAATGTTCTAAATACTTTATTGAAAATTTTGGAACATTACAGTCCTCCCCTCCCAAAACTTTCTTGTCCTCAAGAAAGAGCAAGGATGAACTATAAAAATTCCTCCACTCAAGGCATGGAGTCTGAAATATCCTCATATAGATCCTCCATCCTCAAGCAATCAACCAAGCAAAATGAGTCACCCTCCAACTAGGCAACTCCTAAAAGTACTCCTCCACCTTGTGCTCATGAGAAATAGGTTGCCTGAATTTCTAAACTTGGTAAGCTCCATAGCCTACCCCACGTTTTCCTCTACTCCACTTATGATAAGTGTGGAGTGAAAGTTGAACTTGTGCTGCAATAGTGTTTCCTTCAAGAGGAAAGATGAAGTCTAGATCCCCAAGGACCTCTCCTCCAACGTTGCAAATCAAGTTAACCCAAATCATCTCATATGTGATGAGTTAGAATTCATCATCATATGGCATCCAAAAAATCATATGGTTCACCTCATGGAATAAAACATGGCTGAACATGGTGACCATATCATCTATCATACTCCCCTTGGAGCATGTGCTGCAAAAAGAATGGAGGTCTTCTCTCCCAAAGGGCACATCTACCCAATGAGTCTCTCCCTCCTCATGATACATATGGGGCTACTGCTGATATATGGCTAAAATTAAATGGTCTTCAAAATAGACCCAAGCCACCCCATCAAACATAAAAACCATGAAGTGCCTCCTCAAAAAATTCAAACTCTCCAAATAGCTCCTCCCACATGAAGGAAAGAGATGAAGTTTGGAAATCATGGGCTGCCCATTGCTTCTCCTGAAACATACAACATGCAAATTAGGGAGAATCATGCTCCCACTGGGCATCTTCAATTTATTTCCCTCCTTCAAAATAGTGCTTCATTTGAAGAGCGTTCCACCAGCAACATATGGAAGCATAGACTTATGAGAGCAAGGAGGTGAAATATAGTCCCATGCATGGGACCAG
The DNA here is from genome assembly GCA_034641835.2 of Pinus albicaulis. Classification (NCBI taxonomy): domain Eukaryota; kingdom Viridiplantae; phylum Streptophyta; class Pinopsida; order Pinales; family Pinaceae; genus Pinus; species Pinus albicaulis. The sequence goes on from CM076574.1 coordinate 1,111,159,854, forward strand.
TGCAGGGCATCATTTACCTGCCTAAATATATGATGCAACAAGTGTCTTTTCATCCAATTTTTTGTTGCCATATCCATCCTGTAAGGTGTGATCATGGAAACAAATTTTGGTGCCAAAGATGCACACCAAAATCCATGTGACTTTTCCCCCATAACCCACTGCTGAAATAGCCATCATTTTACTGCAATGAACCATAAGTACAACAAAACACAATGTGCAAGAAGGAAGGATCATTCTTGTTCTAATATTCTTCTCATAAAGATAAGAGAGTGTAAATCATGTCACAAATAGTTACCTCCTTCATCATGTACTTTGGCTTTTGAGCTGAAATGGCTCAAGTGAAAAGTCCCCCTTACTGCAGCATAGTAGGGGAGTGGTTGTGTGAACCATCTTATCATCTCTTGGGCTATGCATATGTCCATATGATGATACGCAACCATTAATTTTCCCTCCCAAGTAGACTCCTCCATCCATGAAGAATATGCATGAAAATGCATGAAAGAAGAACCCATAAAGACTGCATGTAGATCCCTCTTCTTGTGCTTGTGCAACCAAGCCAAGAAAGTAAAAATGTAGTAAGGGGTGCTCTCCTCCATTAATCCCTCATGTTCATCACCTGCATGCCTCCAAAGTACATCACTTGTGAGGTGGATTTGAGAACACCCCAACAAGTAATCCAAGCCTTCAAGTGACAGTGTTGCTGGCCTTGGAGTAGGGCCACTGTCATCTCAAAGCTCCCCTCCTTGACATGAATCTTGCCAAAGACTCCTCCCATCATGTTGTTGCAAATCTAGAGCTCCTCCCATGAATAAGGTGCTGCTTGGCATCCAAGATCAATGAGCAATCCTCTTGCACTATGCTAGTGCCTCCTCTTGCTCCCGCAACATCCAAAAAAATCTAAGCAATAGGAATGTTTGATGCTCCTCCATACTTCCACCATACTCAATCTGAAATGGGAACATAATGAGTGGTAAGATAAATTTCATCCCATCATGATGCACCCATGCTATCCTCTTTTTCCATCAAGAGCAACAATTGTGAAATGATCCTGGGACCTGTGGGTTATGGATCCTCCACATTTCCGCTGCGCACACTTCATCCATAAGGCTTTGCTCTTTGGTGTAAGTATCCTATCACTTGGTACCTATTTCACAAGAGCTACATTGTCCCAAAATAGATTTCTCCTTTTGCATTTCATGGGACATTGAAATGCAACCTCCCTCATGACAAAATTTCAAAGCCCCATCCTCACATGCGATACATGGCTCATCAATAGTGCATGAGGATGATGAGGGTTCCTTCATTCAAAATGGCATAGCATAGTGAAAGTCTCCTGCTCTAGACAAATAGCTTGCCATGGTATGCAATCCCTCATGGCATGTATTGAACCAACAAGAAATGAAAACTCATGTATAACTTGATAAATTTTGGAAGGGTCTTGTGTGCATGCAAGAGTCTCTTCCCCAAGTGTGCTGGCTACCTCAACTGCTGGAGATGAAGGCTAATCCTTCATGATAAAGACAACGTTGGTATGTGCCTCTCCATGCTTCTACTCTATTCCTCTGTGAGAATAGGAAGTGCATGGTCCTTCCTTTTCTCCTTCTTTTATTTCCTCAACCTCCTTGGAGAAGTTTTTGCTAGACCCAAAACTGATGAGATCAATCTCACCCTCTGCATCATCTTGAACTCTTCTTCTTTGAAATTTGAACTTCACAGGCTGAGCCAAGTTCGAAGCTCTGATACCACTATAATATTCCAAATGGGGAATTTTCTGCTCCATCAGGAATATCTTAAGATATTCCAATATTCCAACTCCAGGAGTATTAACAATCATCACTGAACTATTTCAGAGATTGAATGCTGGGTAATTTACTGGATATGTAACCTTCACAAGGAAGGATGAGATCCAGAGGCTACCTGGCCCTCTAGCAGAATCTGCCAATAGAACTTGTCAAAAGCTAATAATTCCCTTCAAGGAATTTCTGCAACAATGTCCAAGGGGACGTTGGATAAGGAATCCCATGAGAAAATAAGGCAATCCAGTGCTAGGATGCCTTAGAATATATCTAATACAAGCCCCCTGTAGAATATAAGCTCAAATAAATAACCCTAAGGGGGTTAGTCATATCTCCCACCAACAAGTATCACGAAATAATACTCAATGAGAGAACCTTCAACAGTATTAAAACTTCAATATGTAAAAGAAGTGAAATAATGACTCATGTAATGTAGGAAGAGTACAAATCTGATACATAGTCTGCAATAGCAAATGTAATACAATTTCTTTGAGTAAAATGCCTCTCAAGGTGAACTTAAATCAGCCTCAAGGGGAAAAGTGCATAAAACAAGAGAATACACTGCTACATAACCCAGCTACTTTGTCACTACGTAGTCTATAAGGTAAAATGACTCCAAACTGATATACATGAGATGATATAACAATATGAGCTCAAATAAAGATGGGGGAGCAAGATCTCAACCCCAGAAAACATTATTACATCAACCCTCCAAGGGATTGGCTAAAATATATAAAACAGGAAAATGCTGGAGTTGCAGTGTAGCTGCTGCAACTCAAATATAATACAACATAGGAGAAGGAAGTAGATGCTGCAATAAACAATGATACCTCCTCCAATGATCTCCAAAGTGAAGGGGCTGAACCCCTTACTGAATATTGCACTTACTAGTGCACGAAATGAACTCCACCTGCAAACCCTCTCTGAAAATAATGCTGTAAGAGGAAGGGACTATGTTGGGCATGAGTAGAAACATGTGGCCCAATGCCAAAATCTGCAATATCAGCTCCGAGGTTTCATTTTTTTATCTCCTAGAGAAATAGATGTCTCCTCCTCTACAAAACAAGCTCCGAAAATGAGAAGATGAAGGTCCCTCACTACAACACCAACAACTCCAACATTCTCTTGCTACAAGAATAACGTAGTAGCTGCAAATGACTGCTTTGGCCTCAAGCCAAGATGTGAGGAAGATGAAGAGCAACCTCTCCATGGCCTCCCATGGAAGATAAGGGCATTCCTAAATAGGAACCCCTCTTGTGCTAAGCAGCAAAATCTATCTCTGTTGAAGGCAACTTCAACTTCAAAATTATTTCTCTAAAGATGATCCTCAACAATGGCTCTCCTTCATATTTTATGCAAGGCATGCTTCCTTGCCATGTACCCCACTCACATTAGGTTTTCTCCCATTTCAAATTTCCCTCCATCCAACTACGCAAGCTTCTTGTGCAAGCTTCCCCTCTTGGGTACGTTGTTGACTTTGGTCAACCATGGTCTAGTTCACTTGCTTTTGGCCCTTTTCACACTTGGGGCTACTAACTAAAGCCACTTAAGTGAATTTTTTCACCTTAGGAGTGTTTATTAAGTTTCTACATGGGCTCCCTCACCCATTTTATTCCTTTATTAAAATAAAAGAAAAATTAATGTTCCAAATACTTCATTGAAAAATTTGGAACATTACATTATGGTGTTGGGTATAGGAAGTAATTCAATTCCTTGGCTACCTTACAATGAATAAAATTGTTAGGCTCTCGTGATTTTTTAGATTGGTGAGATCAAATGCATAGGGTAACATCAGACCAGTCTTTGGAGTCCTAGGACCTAGCCTTCCTGGACTCAGAGAGGGCTCTCTCTATTTGTGCAAAGGATGTGAAATTGTTTTCTTTTAGGGTTTTGATTTTAGGCTAGTTGTTAAGTGTAGGGTTTTTTTATTTGTTTTGGTTGGGTAAGATCATCAAGTAGAATATATAGAGTGAGGAATATTCAAATCATTATGCTATGGAGTCAATAAAGTCATGGAAAGTTTCAACAATAAATCGGGGTGGATCACAAGGAAAATCTAGCATGGTCAGATGGATTCTCAAGGTTTTTGTGAAGTGAAATGAACATCAAGTTTGTGAAAAAAATAGGGAAAAGGGAAATTAAGAATCCTTTGTCATGTAATAAAAACAAGAAGAGACTTCAACACTATTTAGCATGAATAAGAAATTAATAGACAAGGCACAGCATTAACTCTTTGATTCAACTTAAGCAAATAAGCATTTCAGACATACAATCCAATGAAATATAGAAGGTAAGAAACTCATTTAACTTCTAGTGATTTCACCTTCAAGGTTACAAAACATTCAAGATACACATAAAACTTTAATCAAAGAAGAGGGAACGCCTAAACATCATTGATCATAGCTATGAATATCTCCAAAACATTATTCAAGCATGGACAAAGGGTATCATTGAAACATAGCCTCTTTGGAAAACCTAATCAATGTTACTTTGGAGAGAGACCTCAGGAACAATGTTTAGAGACATAAAACAAGCAAGGCTAACCATAAATCATATTTTATACCTACTTTATTAAACCATTCATGAAATGGGGTCTAGAGAGAATTTAAGAATTCTATAAAATGGCCCACCAGAGGAAAACATAAAGGCAGTGAAGAACAAACAAAGCTAAGGTGCCTTTGAAAACATTTCTTAGTCTAAAACCTTTTTCCTACTACAGTAAAGAATGGTGAAACACAATGATACATGAGAAAAAAATAACTGAATAGAAGCACATCACCATTAACCAAGCTCATGGATCCTGCAAGCAACCTTATCCATCATCAATCAAGACAAGCCATTCACAACTCCACAACACCAATTTGTTCTCCAATCTCCAAAAAAAACTATGTATTTCTCCAAAGAGTCATAAAATTCCAACCTTTATAATGAAGCCCTCATGCTCTACTTATCTAGAAAAGGAGGGAAAAAAACCCTAATTAGGGTTTGAAAATGTCAAAATCATCCATAAATTCCATTTTTGCCCTGCCCAAGAGACCATGCAAGGCCCAAGGCATAAATATCTCATGAAATAAATGCCAAAATAACTCCTAGCAACCAATTTTGGGTTCATTTGCATAAAAAAAAATTAAAATATCATTTTTCAATAAATGAGTGTCTTTTGTTGACTTTTGGCCAAAAATGCCCAAGTTGGTGTGACTGCACAACACCTTCCCGAGAAGAAAATAGGTTCACTTGCAGCCAAGTTTTGGTGACCTTCCAAATGTAGAAATTTTCTCCGTGATGGCTCGTTGGAAATTTGGCAGAGTCTACTTTCCAAATATATAATTTTTTTTCTGATTGAGCTCCATTTACATGTCCAAAAATAAAATTTTCCAAGATTACTCTAGGCGGAGCGCCAAATTTGAAAATGAGGCAGAAAGGTGAAAAATGAGGTGTGTTTTGGCCTTTTGAGGGGTCAAAAATGCTCCAAATGCTCTGAAATTTGGTGAGCATAATGTACTATTCATGAGGATTCCAAAAATATAAATTTATCCCTCTGAAGATGTCTGAGATGAAATCGTAGCGCCAGGGGTGTTGTGCTTAGAGGCCTCCAAATTCACAAAAAACCAAAAATTATCAAAAATCTCTCAAATTTGGTGGATATGTACCTCATGGGTTTTGATAGACCCGTAGAGAAGCTTATGCCAAAATTCCAAGGTTAGCTTGGCCTTTTTCCTATTTTAGTGCCTAGATCTTGGTTTGGGTCTTCTTCAGTTTAGCCCTTGCAACATGGTTTCTCAGGGCATAATGCTTGGTCATCCTCCTTTGGAGATCAAGATCTTGATTTGCTTTCTTCAATTTAGCCTCCAAGTGTATGCTGGCTCTTTCCAACCAAGGCTACCAATGATGTGCTATCTCCATGGCCAACAACTCATGTAGAGGGAGTTTCTTTTCTAGGGTTGATTCTTGTTCTGTTTGCTTTGCCAATGCCTTCTTAAACCCCATGGTTCTAGGCCTCCTCCTAGATTTCCCTTCTTCACCCTCACTCTCCTAATAAGTGCCCATGAACTCTTCTAGTTTTACCTATGCTCTTTGGGCCTCTTTTCCGGGCCTCAATGGATCTAGCCTCATAAATAGCAATTTGTGCTCCTAGTTTCCTGTTCTCCATGTCAAGGGCATCATTCTCACTCTTGGCCCTATTCAAATTAGCTTGAAAGTATTCAATGAGGGAATTTTGTTCTGGATGAAAAAGTTTAAGATCCTTGCTTCATTCTCCTCATCAATTTCCACCTGAATGATCTCAAACTCCCTCTCAACCTCATGATCTTCTTCTTCTTCCTTTACCTTTTGTTTTCCTTTGTCTCACAGTTGAGCTGAGGTGGATGGCATGGTTTCTTTCCTTTCGGAGGCAAAAAACACAAGCCTTGGCCCTCTTTGATAGGTCAATTAAAGAGGTGTGATTGTGGTCTTGTTGGTGTCTTCATCATGGCTTTGATCCTTGCTACTTTCATCACACTCTTCATTTTCATCAATAGTATCATCATTCATCATGTTTTCTTCTTCCTCGCTATCCTCTTTGTTCTCAACATCATCACCACTCTCAACCTCTTCACTGATTTTTGCATTGTCATTTTTTTCTTCATCAAAGTTGTTTGCCTCTTCATTGCTATGATCTTCAATTGGACTATCAGCCCCTTCATTTCCTTCATTATTCTCATGACTGTCATTACCCTCTTCATCATTTCATGTACAATCATAATCTTCCTTTTTTTCATCATTGAAGCTGCTTGCCGCTCCACTACCGTGATCTTCATTTTCATAATCACCCTATTCACCTTTTTCACTGTCATCATGATTGTCATGACTGTCATGATTATTTTCCTCCTTGCTGTCCTATTCATCACTGAGGCTTGCTTCATGGGTGTCACTGCTGCCTTTAGTTTCTGCATTATCCTCATTGTTTTCATCTTCATCTATGTTGCCTTTAGCTTCTGCATTTTCCTCACTGTCATCATCTTTATCGTTGTCATACTCTTCCATATCTTCTACCTCATGGCTAACTTCTTCCTCATCACTGCTCAATTTTTTTTTACTATCATATTCCTCATCTTCTTCATTGTCATCCTCTTCCTCTGTTTCCATGTTCTCTGCCTCTTTCTGGCTCAATTCATCATTTTCTGTCTCTTCTTCACTTTCTGCCTCTTTGTCATTATCTTCCTCTTTTCCACTGTTTTTCTCACTTCCCTTTTCTTCATTATCTATCTCTGTCTCTTCTTTAGCATCTGTCTCTTCATCATCATCTACCTCTGCCTCTTCATCATTTGTCTCTTCCTCTTCATCATTTTCTTCTTCTTCCTCTTCATTGATCTCTTCCTCATTTTCTACCTCTGCCTCTTGTTGGCTCAAATCATCATCACCCTCATCTTCACTTTGGGCTGACTCATTGTCACCATCACCCTCATTATCACTATCTTGCTCACTACCATTCCTTCTTGTTCTGATGCATCAGGAGAAGGTGAGGAAGGGAGGCCTTCTTGAGGAGATGCTTCTTGTGTAGATGATGAGGCATGATCTATAGGAGGTGATGGAGGAGTAGAGGGAGGAGGATGAGATTATGAGGATAAACTAGGTTGATGATGAGGCTATGGACTTATGAATAACTCATGAGCTATGAACACATCCCAAGGTATGCCTTTATGCTCCAACTGATGTAGTACCACCATCTTGATTAAGGAGTGGTGGAACAAACTATGCATTTGTTGGGTATAAATCCTCCTTTAGAGAATAGAAGACATATTTTCTATACTCCTATACAAGTAATAGGGCAAACGAAGCATCTTGACCCTAGTGAAATGCATGAGTAATTTGACATGGTAGGAGTAGATCCTGGAGTATCTCCCCTCACAGGTAAAGTATTCCATGATGACCTTCATTAGGGGTGCATACCTCTCTAATAAGTCTGAGAAAGGGAAAATAGACTTACATCCCTCTTTATACCTAGGCTTCAGGAAAGGCTCATAGAAACTCATGTCCAACTTTTCCCTTCTGAACCATTTCTCACCAACATCAGGAAGTCCAGTAGCTTGAGCAATGGTATTTGATGATAGCTCAAACTCTATCCTTGCAAGGCTTGATTTTTTATTGTGTAGGTTGAGGACAGACAACCTAGTGAGTTCAGGGTGACTTTTCACTTGTTTGACCTTTTCACAAAATTGAAAACATCTCACATTTTGAAAGCATGTAAAAATCATGGGGGGAGAAGTAATCTCCACTATGTCTTGGGTTCAAATTTGTTAACCTTCCCACCCTTGTGCTTTGGCCTCATATTCATTTGACCTCCTTCACTACTCAGACTTCCTTCTTCTCCTGACATGGTGACTAGGGCTTATTTTGGACAAACTTCGGCATGCTTGTGAAAATTAGGCAGAAGAAGTGAAATACAATTATGGTGAGGCTAGCTTTTGCAAATGAGTGAGATGGAGGTGGTTTTATGACTAAGTTGCTTTGAGCTTGATGAGGGCTTAACTTGAACTGATTTGTAATTACCCTAACTCACACTCTTTGATAATTGTTTGTTGGGAGGTCAAAACAAGGTGTTTGCCATGATGACCTAGGGTTTGTAGAAACTAGGTTTTGATTATTCCCCTTTAACCATTAAAACACAAAAGTCACCTGAGGAGGAGGAAAAATGTCCACTTACCAATTTTTGGACTCTTTTGCAGGTTATAGGAAATAACATAGAGGGGTCCCTTTGGCCTTTTGAGGGAAATTTTCAAGTAAAAGAGGATTTTTTTTCCTAGGCACATCATTGGGCAGAAAGCTGGGTGAGTGGGGTCCTCCTGGGAAAGTGTTGCCTACGTGCAAGCCTTCCGGGCTCCTGGGCGTAGCGCTGCACGAGTTGTGTAGGCTTGCCTATCTCTTGGGCATAGCACTGGGCTCAAATGGATCGTCGGGTTGCTTTAAGTGCAGCTCTGCCCACGTGCAGGCCTATTTGTCTCTTCCTGTTAGGTGAAAACTGGGTGGACGCGTAGCACCTGACTATAGGTGCAGCGCAATGTAAATTTACACCATGTTTTCTCCTCTATGCATAACGTCGGGTACCCTAGGTGTAGTGCCTGCTCCTAAGCGCAACGCCAGGTGACTTGGCTGAGAAACTGACTAAAAACTCATAAATTTTCTCCTTGAATATTTTCACTCCTTTTCATATGCATAATGAGATGAGAGGAGAGTAAAAATGGTCTTTATATACCTTTAGGGAAAATAAATTAAAATCAAAACCCACTTTATAATTTTTTTCCATCCCTTTCTGACTTCACTGATATTATTTTTTCCTTTTACAATGGGTGACTTGAAAACATAAACTGGTCCCCTTTTCTCCTTACCATTTCTCTTTGTTGCTCTTCAAGTAGTTGATATGATGGATTTTGACTCCCTTAGGCCTATTGATGCCTTCAACACTTATTTTGCAGATGTTTGCTTGAGTTACATGATTTTCTATGTTTTTTTCTGTTTAGGTCTTCCAATCACTTTTCAGTCAATAAGTGCGATGAAAACTTGAAATGAATTTCTTTCCTCTGATCCTTGGGATATGTTGAAAACTTTTTGACAACCTTAAGCACTTGCATGGTGGCAGCCTCTTCAAAACGTCTTTGTTCTTACCTAGGAAATTTAAGTTGCCTTTGTTTTGAGAGGTGAGTGAGAAACATGTTTTCATCCTTTTTATTTTATCCTTAGGAATGCTAAATTCATCTTTGCCCACTTCTTATTTGTTGCAGGTGCCATGACATACTTATTTTGCCCTCTTTTCGATGTTTCTTGGTGTTTGACACATTCAATCACATAACAGTAAACTCATGAACAATTTCGAATTATATCTTGAACTTCAACCCTATGCTTTGATTCCTCTGATCATTTGAGGGAAAATGACTAAAAATGAAGGCTTTAACCTTCCTCGCGCTGATACTCTTTCATGCTTTCACTTTGAGGTAGTGAAAAACTTTACCTTGCCAAAACCTAGAATGACACACACAGCAATTCCTTGAAATATTCTTTTGCTGGAAATTATGGAGGACTATCATTTTTATTTCATGTCCCTTGACTATATTTCCAAAACCTTAGGTTTTAGGGTTGCTTGAGAAGAAATTTTAGTGTTGTCTTCTAAGTTCTGTATAGCCCTTTCAAGTTCACACATTTCTACTCAGTTCACCTCACCTTTTTCCCTTCTTCATTTATAGTTTCTAAAAATATTCAATTCATGCTTGGTTGTGTTGATGTTCCTTTGTCCTTGTGGTTTTCTGCTCTGATCTTTTCTTCGCATTCTGCTGGTCTAATCAGTCCTAGAAAACCTAATTTTCCTTAAACGTAGGCTTCATCCTCTTCCATTTGCTTGAGTATATTTTCTAATGAGGAGAAAGCCTCTTAGCTTACCTATTCTCCTATTGATATCCACCTTGACATTCCTGCCGAAATGTCAAAATGGAAAGTTGTCCATTTTCAGAATTTTGTCCTTGGCAAAGCAATCCTCCTTGAAGTTTTCTTAATATGACTTGGACAAACAGGTGCATGACCTTTTCTCATTTTGATTCGGCTTCTAGCACATGGAAAACAATGATTTAGTACACCAAATATAATGTAATATTCCTAATTAGTCCTAAGATAATTGGAATATTCGCTTTTTGTTTTATTTCTTTGCTTAAACAATAAGTGTGTAAAGGAAGTTCATAAAACTCCTAATAAAGAATAAATCAAGGCCAAATGTGAAAAAGGCTCAATCATGGCCATGTAAGCAAGCACCTTTAGGTGTGAAAGGGGGTTGGATATTTTAACTGGGTCAACCTTGACCAAATCCCCAACGTTGTCTAGAAGGAGTAGCCATCAATGAGGCACAACACAGTTCTAAATGGAGATGGATTGTGTGAAAGAGAAGATTTCATTGAAGGTGGTTTAGGGTTTACAAGCTCTTAATATATATAAGTAAAGGGATGGCAGCATGAAAAGGTTGTTTATTGATATAAGATTTCTGAAGATTTTGTCTGTTTAGGAATTTCTTATTCTCTTGGATGTTTAGCAGAGACTAGTGTTTTTTAGCACTGGATGTTCCTAATCAGGAATCCCACCTATTTACTTGAGTAGCTCTTGGAAGATATTGTATTTCTTGTCCACTATCCGGAATTTGGCCAAGCTCTTCTTCCAACTACAACGCAGATCCTATTAAGGGTTTAGTTGTCTTTGTAATTTGCAGCAAGTGGAGGTTAGATATACTTAGATCTAGGAAATTCTAGTGCCTCTTCTCACTGGGAAAGGCTTCTATCCCATTGGTAAGAGAGTATTGGAGGATTGGAGCACCATTTCCAGATCTTGGCTTGAGGCCAAGCATGTTCTAGAGCCTACAACATATTTTTTCTTCCAGGACTGCATTATTTGCAAGGTTACATTTTCAGGGTGTTTTGGCACACTTTTGGAGGAGAGGTTTCTACCGTTGGGGATCTTCCCTTCACTATGGAGATCCATGGATTTCAGATCTATTCCATGTAATTTAAGATCTGATCTAAATATTATTTTATCTTCTTCAGAATTTCTGAATGTTCCTACATATCTGCTACATAAGATCTCAGATCTACTCCTTGTACTTCATGTTTTTCTAAAATCCCCAAGGGGCATTTGAAGAAGAGCCTATATAGTGTACAAATCTAATATAGATCTAACCTTTTGTACACAAATCTACTCTAGATCTGAAGTGTAATCTACCATTTCTTTCAACCAATAAAATAACGTTGTCAAGCTTATTCAGTCATAATATATGGTTGCAACACCTCATTTTCTAGGGGTTTCTTCTCTAAAATCTTCTATTTTTTTTTTAATATCTCATGGGCTTCAATATAAATCTGATTTTTTATTGTGAATGTAAATATTGATCCTCCATATTGGCCTCCTTCTCTTATTTTTCTGAACTGCATTATTTCTGGGCAATATTGTTTAATATTGATGCATATTTCCCATTTGGGATATTACAGTAGTATCGAAGCATCCTCTTGGCACAACCTGTGATTATTGAGAAGCCAATATGTCTTTTCAAGAAAGCGAAAGATAGAAGAAGAAATTTGATTACACTGAATACAAAGAAGACAAGGGTAAAACCCATTTATCTGGAAGAATGAAAGGGAAAGAGTTCTCAAAAACTCTATTCCAAACTATACATGAGCTTAAAGGATAAATCAAATAAATGAAGAGGGCAAGACACAAAGGTCCCTCAAGAAGATATTTACATGAAGAAAACCCTAGTTCTTCATATCATGTGTGCAAGCACTCAGCGACACATTTAGATGTACAATGTTATACTATGCCCAGATTTACTGCAGGAGAGATGAAGGAAGAAGAGGCACCAAAGGAGGAGACTTTGAGTGATTATCTTCAGGAGTATGAATCTAAATCTTGGAAAATCAAGGAGCACTTGAGCTTCCAAGAGTTCTGTTAGCTCAAGGAGGAAATGAGATCCATCAACTACAATAGAAGGAGAAGAGGTAGATTCTTTCTGCCAAATTTTGATGGATCCTCCACATGCACAGTCAATGAATGGATAGATCAGGTAGACTCATATTTGGATCTGCATCAAGTTTTAGAAAATGAAGCCCTTAAAGTAGCAGTGCTTCATCTTAAAGGTAAAGCTTATGCTTGGTGGTTATTTGAATCCTTTTCATTAAAGAATGAAAATATATCTACTTATGCAAGATTCATTAGGAGATTAGTGAAGAGATTTGATGTAAAACAAACTGAAACATCTTTGATTTAGCTAGCAAAGCATGAGCATGAAAAACCCTTGCCTGAGTTGGAAAGATCTGTTACTCCAACTCCACTTCAGATTTTTGTTGAAGGGGGTGAAAACTTGTGTGATACCTTGCCAAAAGCAAGATCCCCATTGCATGAAGAGATTTATTCTCAAAAGGAAGTCATGAAGATTCCTCTTTCAAGGGAAGACCAAGATCTAAGGTCTCTCATTGATAATGAGGTATTCTCAAATATGGATGAGGATAAAGAACAAGAGGGCAGTAACAACGTTGTCACTTTATAAAAATAACCATCACCACATGGGGATGGACATGAAGTTATTGCTTCAAGGGAAGGAGATTTTGCATCTTTGCGAATGGTTCCCAAGGAGCATCATGTGACAGTATTATTGGGAAATAACACCTTGCTCCAAGAAGGAGGAGGAATGATGGATTAGCATCCAATGATGAAGAGAATGCTCCCTTTTTTATTTCAAGGGCTTTATATTCAGAGTAAGGAGACTGATTTATGCAGCAAAGAGAGGGACAAATCAATCCACTCATTCATACAGTCTACTTTATATTTTGATGTCTCTTTTCATGGAGGCATTCCACCAGGGAGACCCCCTGATGAGTAGGAGAATAAAGTGTTCTCTCAACTTGTTGAATCAATGACATATTTGGCTAAGCAAGGAGCCTTGGGAGGAGCTACCACAGCGCTAAGAACCTTTGATGGGTTCCAAGGAGAGATGAGAAAGTTTCTGAAATGGACTTTGCTATCTTCCACTCAGTTATTTATGCTAGAAAAGAAGGATTCAAAAATTTGTGATGACATGAGCATGGTTTCAAATGGCCACTCCATAGTCTTGGGGCAGAAAATGATATCTCTACACACAAGGAATATTTCTGAATATGACAAGAGGATACCAACACTCTTGTATGCATGGGCCAAACTATGGAATTTTTGGAAGAAAGATACCTTTCAAAAGGAGGTTGACTTCCATGAACTTCAATCTTGTCTTGAGCAAGATCAGTTGCAAGAGAGGTAGCAAAGGAGGAACTACAACACTCTAACATGTGTGCATGTCAAAGAGGAGAATAATGATGTGACAGCTACTTCATTTCAGAATTTTACAGTATTGTCATTTTTGGGAAGCCTAGATCCATATTGGGAGTCCCAACTCTTGGTAGAATATTCTAGGAACCTATTCACATGTAAGGTTCTTGATGGGAAAATGGAAGATAGGAGTTATAGAGTGGTTGATGGAGTCATTAAATTTCATGATCAGATCTATTTGACTAAAGAATCAAGGCTCAAAGATAAACTACTATATGCAACCTATGAGATTTTGCTTTCTACTCCCACTGATTTCATTAGAACTCACCATATTATCTTGAATGGATTCATGTGGGAAGTATTTGAAGAATATTTGTATCCGCATTATCAAATATTCATGTACCATATGGAGATGGAGTAGCAACATAACTCTATGGAAGAGTTAATTCAGCCCTCTCTTTCTCTTTTTGAGGAAGGTGAAAGATCTATGCACCACTCCATTTGTTTGAGGAGGACTATTGGTGAAGAGCATACTTATGTAAATCATATTTCATTTTCTTATTGTATGCATTCTTTTACTATGTATATGTAGGCCATGACTCATAAGAGGAGTGTTATACCTTATAAATTTCATGGCAAACTTTGGGCCAAAACTATTTCTAAATATGGCCACTCCCTTGGTGGACAAAGGGAGATTTTGCAGCATGATGAGTGCTTTCCTAAGGCACGAAATATATCTCCCACTTTCAGCCATAGTGAGATGTTATGTGCAGCCAGTAAGTGGTGGGAAAACCACTTACCACATCTAGATCTGATACAATCAGGAGATCTACTATGCTAGTTCCACTTGTGGGACTATAATCCACCTCCCTTGTTGTGTTTAATTATTTATGTATTGCTGATTTTGATCCCACATGGTGATGATGCTCTGATCTTTGTTGGGAACATGATAGGAGGGATGACATAATGGTTGTATGTGTCCATGGGAAATGAAAACACCCATATTTATTCATACTTCAAGAGGAGGATGAGAAATTATATGGCTGCTACACTTTATCTTTTGTTTCTATATGTAAAAGACCATATGTGTGACTTATGTCTTTGGGAGAAGCCTCTCACATGGGATAATTTGTGGCAAGACATGTGTTGCTTGAATCATATTCAGTTAACACCTCTTATCCTCTAATATTCTCAAGCTTTGGAGAAGCTTATGGCAGTAAGAAGGTGGTTGGGTGGCCACTTATTGTACTATGTTTTGAGGCAGAAAGAAGAATAACGTCGTTGGTCTCAATGGAGGGACTATTGTCCCCATCCAATATATCATATGACACTTAGTCCATGTTTCTTTTGGAGCACATATGGTGATGATACTTTATTCACTATATGCATGGAATATTGGGCAAGGAGGCTCCCTAGAATCAATGAAGGGAATCATGAGGTTAAGTATCTTTTGGCTTCATGAAGACCATATTATTTCAACCCAGGATCAACAGCTCCACATTTATCATAAATGGAGAGAGAGACAACATAATTTGAACAACATTACCTCTCATTTCCAGCCATGAAGCCCCTATACATTGCATAAGGAGGGGATTGGTGACTATTTCTATGAGCTACCCAGGATGGCTCACTTTGTTTGGATGATAGCATGGAGGTTGGGGTTCCTCATGGGGGTTGAATCACCCAATATTTACCATCTCTCGTGCCTTAAGAAGGCCAATGGATAGCATATGATTATTTATATGTATCTCCCACTTCTTCATGATGACAACTATTTGGGTTACTCACTAAAAGCAAACTTGTATTCTTGGGGGGAGACAAATCCATTGGAGATTTTGCAATGTCCTCGTGAGTTGCTTGAGGACAAGCAACATTTTGGAGGGGAGGACCGTAATTTTCCTAATTAGTCTGAAGCTAATTTAAATATTCACTTTTTGTTTTATTTCTTTTCTTAAAGAATAAATGTGTAAATGAGGTTCATAAAACTCCTAATAAAGAATAAATCAAAGCCAAATATGAAAAAGGCTAAATCATGGCTATGTAAGCAAGCACCCTTAGGTGCGAAAGGGGGCTAGATATTTTGACTGGGTAAACCTTGAAAAAATCCATAATGTTGTCTAGAAGGAGTAGCCATCAATGAGGCACAACTCAGTTCTAGATGGAGATGGATTGTGTGAAAGAGAAGATTTCATTGAAGGTGGTTTAGGGTTTACAAGCTCTTAATCTATGTAAGGAAGGGGATGGCAGCATGAAAAGGTTGTTGATTGATATCAGATTTCTGAAGATTTCGTCTGTTTAGAAATTTCTTATTCTCTTGGTTGTTTAGTAGAGAATAGTGATGTTTAGCATTGGGTGTTCCTGATCAGGAATCCCACCTCTTTCCTTAAGTAGCTCTTGGAAGAGATTGAATTTCTTGTCCACTATCTGGCATTTGGCCAAGCTCTTCTTCCAACTACAACACAGATCATGTTGATTTTTTGGTTGTCTTTGTAAGCTACAGCAAGTGGAGGCTATATCTAATTAGATCTAGGCCATTCTAGTGCCTCTTTTCACTATGAAAGGCTTCTATCCCATTGGCAAGAGAGTATTTGAGGATTGGAGCACCATTTCCAGATCTTGGCTTGAGGCCAACCATGTTCTAGAGCCTACAATGTAGTTTTTCTTCTAGGACTACGTTATTTGCAAGGGTATAGTTGCAGGGTGTTTTGGCACACTTTTGGAGGAGAGATTTATAGTGTTGGGGATATTCCCTTCACTATGGATATCCATGGATTTCAAATCTATTCCATGTCATTTCAGATCTCATGTGAATACTATTGTGTCTGCTTCAGAATTTATGAATGTTCCTGCAGATCTGCTGCATAAGATCTCAGGTCTACTCCTTGTACTTCAGGTTTTGCTAAAAACCCCAAGGGACATTTGAAGAGGAGCCTATCTAGCATACAGATCTAATATAGATCTAAATTTTTGTACACAAATCTGCTCTAGATCTAAAATGTAACCTACAGCAGCTTTGAGAAAATAAAATAATATTTTCAATCTTATTTAGTCATAATATATGGTTGCAACACCTCATTTTTTAGGGTCTTCTTCTATAAAGTCTTATATTTTTTATTCTATATCACATGGTCTTCAATTAAATCTGATTTTTTGTTGTAAATGTAAATATTGAGCCTCCATATTGGCTTCCTTCTCTTACTTTTCTGAACTGCATTATTTCTGAGCAGTATTGTTTAATATTGTTGCATGTTTCCCATTTTGAATATTACATATAACCCTGCAACCTATAAAAACATAGTGACCTAGTGGGAGGCTCTTTGGCTAAAAGCATTGGCTTATTAACATATAGATGTATTGAGGATCCAAAATCCAATGTACTTGAATTATCTAAAGAGCCTACAGAGGTAGCTTTAACACCATCAATGGTTGAGGCATTTGATGAACATGAGAAAGGGTAAGTTGTTTGGCAAACTTAGATGGAAAGTGGAAGGGTTAAGCATAGGAAAAACAGAATACCGAGGTTGTAGGTGTGAAAATGAGACAAAGATGAGTGGCATAAGCCCATGAGGAGTATTCTAAGAGTGATAGGCTAGCAGGGAAGGCAAAGTAGTGAGATAGTGAAACATTTATCTTAAAGATAATGAAGAAGTGAGATTTCTAAAACTCACAATATTCATGAATCTTGTTTTTAGAAATCTAGGACAAATATTTAGTCATCTAAAAATAGAAAAAATACTGATGACTAAAAAAAATTGTGTACTCCCTGAATAAATCAACACTATTACCTTTTTCTTCTTGATATGTCCTTCTATCTTGAGAGTTTGAGGAGTGGTAATTCATGCAAATGCATTACACGATATGGTCAAACTCATTTATTCTTTCTCTAGCATTGGTTCCCGTTGTATATCCTCTTATTTTTAATTTTCTTGTTCATTTTCTTCATCCTCTTCATAATATATGTAAAATAATTTCTTTTAAGCACATTTATTACCTTTAGTGTATTTTCTATCACAACGGTAGCAAAGCCCTTTTTCTATTTTTTCTTCCAATTGTTCTGGTGTCAACCTTGTAGGTTGTAGAAGTTTAGGAGTCGAAACACTTGCATATTTATAGATGTCAGTGGTAGGATTCCTTGTCACCATAATTTTACATTCAATTTTTATTGCCAACCTGAATGCCTTCTGTAATGAATCATGTTCCCAAAGGCAAACATCATGTTGGATGTTATCCTTTAAAGTCCCTATCAAGAAATCAATCATGTGTTCTCTGGAAAATCATTTACTGTAATATTCAATTTTTGGAAGTCTTGAATGTGATCCCCCACTGAACCCATTTTTTTGAGATTTATCAATTGGATAAAGAAGGTGTTGCTATTTATATCCTCATAATGTGTTATCATTTCCTCCATAAAAATTGACCAAGTGATAATTTTTTTATGGGAGTAAATCCATTGATACCATGCAAATGCATTTTCTTGTAAATATAAAGTTTCAATGCATACCATTTGTGTGTTTTGCACATTATTGAGATCAAATTATTGCTCCATCTGCAGTATCCATGTTACAGGATCCTTGCCATCAAAATTCCTCATATCGATCTTTGGAATATGGTCGGCCTTCCATTTAAAATTCGAGTTTAAGAAATCATAATTAACATTTATTTTGTTCTCATCATGAGTTTCATCTACTATCTTTTCACCATTAGCAATCATTTCTTGTATCAACTTTGTCAAGCCTTCCATGTTTGCTTTTATATCATTCTTCATGTCTTCCATTTTTTCTTCCATGTCTTCCATGGCATTCTTCAAACCATCCATCATATCTTCCATGCCTTTCTTCAAAAAATCCATATTAGCTTCCATGCCCTTATTCAAACCATCCATCTTAGCTTCCATGCCTTTCTTCAAAAATTCCATTTGATTTTTTGTTTCACTTTGCAAGAGCGAAATTTGGTGCACTTTCTCTTGTAATTTTTATATATCATGTTGCACTTCTTCATATTCATGAGTCATAGTAGAGTATTCTGAGGGCTTGATGGGTGTTGAATTCTTTTTAGGGGGAATTTTAGAACCCAATACTAATATCTATGCTTCAATATTCCCTTTGGATCACTTGAAACTAATTTTTCAAACAAGACTTATGCAATTTCAAAAAAAATACACACCTTTTTCTTGCTTTTGAGGATCTAGATATTGAAACCGAATTGTCTCTATGATTTCAGATCTTCAATATCTAGAATTCAATCCTCTAGTAGCCCTATGAATATTATCTCCAATGCCATAGGTCTAACCTGATTTGGATTCTTCAAGGCAAATTTATTCCCAATCTCCCACAATGGCCTAATTATGGACTGGTTCAATAGAGAAAATTTGTACAACTATACATACTATCCATACAAAATAGCATGTTGATAGCCTTTCAAGCGGTCAGTTTTTTTTCAGTTGCTTCATTTCCTATGTCATTTCTAGATTCATCATGCTCCTCTTTTGTTAAAAACATACCTGTTTCATCTTCATCCAAACAATGAATGATATCCTCTTGAATTTTTGGTTGTGTTTCTTCTTCATCCACCAAGTTTTGTTGAAAAGGGGGGCTAACTTGTTGATCAAGATGATTTCATTATCTCTTTGTCTCTGTTGAATTTGACGTCTTCTATAATGTGGATTTCTGATTTGTGTTTCTAGTTGTGCAGCAGGAGCTAGTTGTGCAGCAGGAGGAGGATTGTTTCCAAGAGCTAGTTTATCCATAATTCTTTCCATGGTTTTCATCATGGTGTCAAATTTCACATCTGAAGATGTAGAGGGTTTTTATTCCTCTTTTACTCTTCCTTTTCCAACCTTAGACCTTTTTTCTATAGCCATGTTAACCTCAAACTTCACAGCATCATTTTTCATTTCAAATAGAGTGGTAGATTCCCTCTCCCATAGCAAAACAGAAAATTCATAATCAAAGGCTTCAGCATAATGAAATTGGGCAGCCCATGGGGGAGGTTTTATATGAGAAAGAATAGAATTATAAACTTTATTGAACCTCTTTGAAAAATCTTGAGTTGACTCATTACTTGCTTTCTTCAAATTGTTATATGAAGTCAAGGCATGCATAGGATTTACCTTACTAACCCATTTTCTCCAGAAATTTCCTTCAATTGATCCCAATTCTGCAAACTTCATTGGGTTAAGGCTTTAAACCACTTTCTTACTTCACCAATAAAACTTTGCAGAAGAAACCTCATTTTGACATCTTCATCATCTACCTCCTCCAGGTCTATAAAGTCACTAAATTGACCAACATGTTTTTTTTAGTGATTCCCTCCTCACCTATAAAGTTCTTAATCCTAGTGGAATATCCTTGTGGGAGATCATGGAGTAGAGCAGGAAAAATAAGAGGAGCATATCTAGTAGGGCCTGTAGGAGGAGGAGGAGGAGGAACTCAAACCACAATGGGAGTGACAACACTAACTAAAATGTAGCAGAGGAAGTAGCTATCAAACTAGGAGGAGTAGTAATGAAAGAGGATGTGATGTTAGGAAATTGAGTCATAGGAATTTTCATCTCAAAAACAATAAACTCCACTCACGTAAAGGGACATGAGTTCTCCTTTTCAACAATAAATCAAAAGGATCAAGTTATTTTAGTTATTATAAAGACTCTCGCTCTAATGATAATTCTAATGTGACAATTTCCCAAAACCCTTCTCTATCTTCTTTTGAAACAAGATATGTAGCGTCAATTCCTAACCTTTGAAGATTTAAGATAAATTTTGTTAATTAATTTTCTGGTTTAGATCTAAAAAGTGTTTCTTCAAACTTTTCATCGATCTCTGTCTTCAAAATTTTGAACACCCCCAAAAGGTAAAGAGGAAACAAGGAATACCTGATTTTGATGACCTACCAATACCTCTGAGAATTTTTTCTGGATGAACAGCTATATCTGGTGGATCGGGGTCTGGATTTATCCTCGTATGAATCTTCTTGGAAGCCACCTTTAAGCTGAAGATGACAGTGGAGTCACCAAGGTAGAAGTACAACCTCAAATGTTCGATCTCCTAATACCTTCAAGAGCTCAGTTACTTTGAAAAGAAGCGATTGCCTAGGATAATTCATCTTTCAAACTCACAGGAGACGCACCAAAATATTATCACCAGGCTGGAACAAGTTGGGTTGTGTCAACTATCAACCTAGCATAACCTTTTCAAAAGAAATTTACACTGGAAGCTAGCCCTTCCTGTCATAGAGGGATCTATCAAAGAAAAAATGAAATATTCAAGATGAAATTTAATTTGCTAATTGCTAAGTTTTTTTATACTTTATGTGATTTTTTCAGGTGGAAGAATGTAATGACAACCACCATTGGGCATGGATTCAGCTAAATAAATTCAATTACAAACAAATTGTATTCATGGAAACTGAGACAGATTGGATTAAAAATTAACTCATATTACAGGAAAAACAGGGTAAATGAAGGAAGTTGGAGCATTTAATCATGAATAATAATATAAAAAATAAGGAGATGAAGGACACATAATCCAAGGAGAATCTCGAGTTTGAAAACAATCTGCTAAAAAATCTATATTAGCTCATGAAGAAAATATTGCAAAAGTGGCTCTTCCATTCATTCATAAACCACTTAAGAGTGAAAAATTTTCCCAATTATAGAGTGATTCCTCTTCTAGAAAAGTGTGCCACCTGGGCTAGACTCGATGCTTTAGCTAAGAAACCCTAATTCTAATTGAATTACATAACATAGAGACTTTTTAGGGATATTTTATGTTTTGCAGAGTTTGTATACAAAAAGGAGTCCATCACCATTTAGGAGATTTAAGAAACTTTTCTAATGATCCTTATCAAATATAAAAAACTGTTGAGATGTTGGATGGTTTATGAATTGGAATATGAACTGCCATAATGACATTTCATGATAAGTTGGCATGATGAGTTGGTTTCCATGTGGAGGTTAACCTGTTGTGTTATCCCCCTAAAAAATAGGAGTTCATAGGTTATTTATGTGAACATATTTAACCTACTTTTTATCAATTTTTGTACTGTTTGATTGCCCAAAATTCATCAAATCTTCACAACGCTACAAAAAACAGATTATAGGCAGTTTGGTAGAAAACTTTAGTAGCAAATGCCAAAACACTCTCCTACATGTTATCTGATTCTTCTTATAGTTCCAGGATATAATTCTCTAATGTTTATAAGCTAAACACATTCTTTAATCACTTCCATTGTTGAGATTTAAACTTTCCTTTTTATCCATTGAAAGCTACACCAAATTCGTAGCAAATTTTCACCTTTAATATGGAGAGTTTCTATGAAACTGCCTAGTTTCTTATATTTTTCCTTTTCAATATTTTTTGACCTCCAAAACACTTATAGTAGCCTATATAAGCCTCTATATTACTATAAATATCAATTTTCCACAACATAAGAAATAATTTATGATATTTCCATGTTCATGGAGTGCCATCAACCTCAACAATGATTTTGATATTTCCTTTTGCAAGCTCCACCTTAATCATTTCAATTTGAGTTTCTAAGGCCCTAAATTGACCCTGCAACCTTTTCCTATCTTCTTGTAAACATATGTTCCTCTTGCAGAAATGCTTCATCATTCCATGTAAATGCATTGTTCTTTTTATCATTATTCTAGATTCATCTGCAACCTTGTCATAGAAGTCAAGTTGCTTTGATATGTCTTCCTACAATTATTTAAAAATAAATTTTGATTCTATAACCTCATTCCTAGCATCTCTCAATTGTTCCTGGAGAATCTCCACTTCACTTTTCTCTTGTACAGTCCTCTTACATTTACCTTTTTTTTGTTTGTTCTACTTTTGATGGAGGCATCTCTTCTTCTAACAAAAACTCATGCATAGTTTCTTTTAGCTGTTGTGATTTTGTGATAGAATTTCCGGGCTAAAAAAAACCTGAATCTTCTTCAGTAAAATCCAATTTCTTGGCTCTTTTACTCTTATTTTAATTTTTGTCTCTTTGATCTCTACAGGCTGCACAATGGATATTTCTTCAATATCAATAGCTTCCAGGATATCTAAAAATTTACCCCTCCCTTTTCTTTGGCTTTTATTCATCCTTCTTATATAAATATTTATCTTGGTGCTTGTAGGAATTTTTTCTGCTACCACAAGATTTTTTACATTTTTGGCTTCAAGTTCCATTTCAATCTCTATTATAGGTTCTATCTCTATTTTAGGCTCAACTGCAAACTCTCCCTTAGACTGCTTCTCCTCCCCTTGGGTTATAGGTTGGGACTTTGGAGTTCTTCTAGGGGTGGAAGCATCCAATTCATAGCCACTTAAAAATAAAAATGTGGGCCAATCTCTCTTCATCCTATTCAACTCTTCAACCACCATCAACTTAATAAGACCATGATGAAAAACTAAAGTGTTACTGGCATCAGGCTTGGCCTGAACCTTATCAGCCATCTTTACAAAGCTTCTAAACAAATAAAAATGAATATCTAAGGGTTGTTTACTTGTCAAGTGCAACAAAAATTTGAAATGGTATTGATATACCATGTGGAATCTACACTCACAAGTGAAGTACTTTTGGATTTCCATTAGGAATTTAGAAAAATAGTCTTTAAGGAAAGTTTTGGGAATGCTTGTAGCCATATCAATGCCTTTGTGATCTTCCTTCAAGAACTCACCACAATTATACAAATTGAACTTCTACATCTTGAACCACAATTATCTTGACCTGGAGATTTTTGTAGCTTGAGCAATGGTGTTAGGAGACACTGCAAAATTTGGCATGCCAACTTTAGACCATGTCCCTATAAAGTTAATTGAAAAATCTTTAGCAATTTTCCCATGAATTCCCTACAGCATCTGACAGATTCGAAGACACCCCATGCTAGAAAATATTTGGGTGAATGTAGGGTATTCTTAAAGAAATTTCATATCCATAGGCTCGTACCTCACCACTGACCCTCCTTTATAATGCTTCCTTCGAGCTACCATGGCTTCAACACACAGTGAGTAGCTTCTTGACACCTACAAATATCTTAAGGACAGCTACACTAGTTATGACACTTACAGACCTTTCCTAAGGACAAAAAACTAACCCACAAGATAACAGGGCTGAAACTATAGATAGCAAGAGAAGCTCGTAAGGATATGAGACCAAGCTTGTGACATCAAAGTTATTCAATAGTGGAAAGAAAATGAAATGAGTATGAATCTACATGTTTTTGGAATGGTAGATAAGGAAAAAAAAGATGTAATTATGACTTCATAACCACTGATCATAACCATTTTAAATTTCTCGTATTGTTTCCCTATCATTAACAGAAAAACATACTTCTGTAGCGGGATCGGTGCTCAGGAAGGAAAATTTTCTACGCAAGTGTCAGGAACTTCCATATCAAACCGTGAAATTTTTAAACTGGATTTGCTATGAAAGTTGGCTAAATTATCAAGTTACTAATCATGAGTAGATAAGCTCGAAGAATATGAAATTTTTTATTTTCCCATCTATGATGACCCCTACTAAATTCATAATGACCCTACAAAATGACTAAAAGACCAAAAATACCTTAATACATGTGATTTAAAAAAACAAAAAAATCAAAACCCTAAATAACTAAACGGAATAAATCAAACACAAACATAAGTGTTATCTTGGATAGCATGGGGAGTGCTTGCGAAGATGAGTTTCAGAGGTCAGCATCAATTGTATGGTTTAGTTGGGGTTTCCATCAATGGAAAATCGAGACTTTTTTGGCATTGATTTTGTGTTACAGGTCATGATATATGGTTGGAATTGATGTCATCCCGGGCGTGTATTGCAGATGTTATGCATATTCTTGATTGGGTGCTATGGGATATGTTTATGTTGCAGGTGGTAGCTTGGCTTGTGACATATGCATGTGTGGTTGTTTTTATATCTAATGTTATGGTTTATTATGTGTATATATATATTTGTGTATATCATTTGCAGACTCAAAGGATCAAGTTCAGGAACATTTGGAGTTGAGTTGATTCAGTTTTGGAGGTGAAGAAGGGTAACACAGGTAAATAGTTAAGAACATAGCATTATTAACACTGGAGACAAACCTATAAGCTAGCGTTATAATATTAGCAAGATGACTACAAGGGGAATTACTCTATTATGAATGTTTTTCCTCTGAATTCCTAGTGCATCTTGTATATTTCATGAGTAAAGTATTACACTGGTACTTGGCACTTGGTATTGGTATTACCATGGTATTTTCATGTGGTATTTTGGCTTGCCTAGTATTTACACTAGGTATTGGTATTACCCTTATATATTCCCATGGTATTTGTTTGAGTTTGATGTGTCTATATTCTTATATATATTTTTGTGTCTTGTTAAAATTTTTTGGTCGGTTCAAGCAGTGAGTGAGTGTGTGAGGAAAGGGTGTGATACAATGTTCTACATAGCATATTGTACATTTGTAGTTAAGTTCATTGTATGATTATCATATATTATTTTCATATCAGAGAGAGGTTGTTTCCTTGCTCATGTAGAAAATATTTGAGAGCCCAGTCTGAAACATTTTGAAACGTGGTTCACAGGAGGTGTTAAAGGAATTAAGGCTTCATCACAAACAATGTGTAGAGAAGGTGGGGGCCTTCTAGTCGGAAAATCAGAACATGAAGCATATTTCTCCAGAGTCCAGTCGTATTGGGCGAGGCTCTTTGGTCATGGTGTCTTCTAGAGAATGGATTTTTGTAGAGTCGTGGGAGAATATTTTTTTGAACTGGTGTTGCTAGAAAAATTTTTATAGTATTTGAGTCTTCCATATAGTGGGAACTAGCTCTTTAGTGTAAAAATTTGTTCAACACTAAATATAATATTTGAGCAGGAAGTGGATGATTTTTTTCCCTAGAGAGGGTTTTCCACTAGAACATTTGCGTCATCTTATGTGCATGATTTCTTGTTGATTCTTCATGGTGTTTTGGCATTTTTATTGGAATGGTTCTACATTCCTTAATTTTTATTTTATGTTGGATCGCTAATCATTGGGTGCTTTGGTAAAATGAGTTAAAAAATAAATAAATCCTAGCATGACTGATTCACACCCCCCCCCCCCCCCCATCTGCGCTTGGTAGTGAGCTCATTTCCAACATAGAAAAATCAAATCTTCTCAAGATGCAAATATGATTTTGCACAAAAAAATTTGATCCCCCTTGAATATTTCAAATCGGCCATCTGTTTAGATGAGTAAAATATTTGCCTTTTTTTTACGTCATAAAATATTTAATTCCTCTAGTGTACTTAGAATGTAGGAAGCATCTAGAAGAATCAAATCACTTTAAATCAATAAGTTTTTTTGCACCTTATAATATAAACACTGATATATATAACTACCTATATATATATATATATATATATATATATATATATATATATATATATAACAATTTTTAATTGATTATATATAGAGCACAAAAAATTGTAGAAAAAAGAATATTGTAAATATTGAATTCTTATATATTTATTAGTTAAATGTAAATATAAAATTTTAAAATATAATAGGTCATATTGAACTGACATTATGTTTTATTATTAATATTATAATTTTTTGATCCAATGCCTTTCCATGGTGCCTCTCCACTCTCCCTAATTCTCTGTTGTATAGCACCTCATGAGCCTCTCTAGAATACAAAACCTCCCATAGAGTGCCTTTTGACTCTCACGTAAAGTGTCTTTGACTCTCCCCCTTTCTATGTTGAAGATAACCTCATGAGTGCTTCTCTTCCTCGTCCTATGTTGTACAACACCTCATGAACACCTATCTCCCCCCTCATGAACACTTATCTCCTACATTATGTATTGTAGAGAACCTCATGAGCATGGAATACAACATCTCGCCCATTCTACACTGTAGAACACCTCTCTAGCATATTTCCCCAATCTACACTATATAGCACCTCCCCACTACATTTCCCCCATTTTGTTTGGAAAGTATTTGTATCATACTAATCTTTCTACATTTCCCCATTTTGTTTGGAAATTATTTGTTGAATTTCTTTGAAAACCTTTGTTTTTATCCAAAAAAAATAATAATATGTTTCAATATTATTATTGGAAATGGATTGTAAAATGGGGAAAATGGATTGTAAAATTAATATGAAAACTCAAAAACAGTTAAAGATATAGTAGTAACTTCTAAAAAAAAAAAAAAAATTGGGAAAGTATCTTGCATATCTTACTAACTATCAAAGCAAAGGTTTATTCAAAATCTTTACTTTGAAAAAATTTTATTTTGGTAAAAAATAATATGTTTCAACATCATTGTCAGAAATGCATTTGGTATTATATTAACTTTCAAAATGTTGACCATATCCTCTATAACTTTGAATCCTTCATACCCTAATACTTGAAAGCACTTATTACATTAAATTGAATGTTCATGGACAGATCTTATCTTATAGTGGAAGCATCTCCTTATTCTTAGACAAGATGGACAAATCTTTTTGTACCCTGGAAGAATCAAGTTATTTTTATTTGGAGTTATAATTTTATTTTCTATTAAAATAATTTACAATCGGATTATATTTCTTGTATATTGAGTTATTCACCAAAGGTTTTGTATCCTAAAAGCATCAATTTTTTTTTTTTATTTAAAGTTACAATTTTATTTCCTATTAAAAGAATTGATTATTGGATTTTTTTTATATATAAGAAGAGCCCATTATTTTTATTTCAAATAATAAAACTGAATCTCATTTTCAAATGAAATAAAAATCAAATGTTTTTGGTCAAATTGTCAGTGATCATTTTTATATTTCTAACAAAACAACTCTAAATAAAAAAAATAAAAAATAAAAAAATAAAATAAAAATACCCCATATCTAATTATTTTTACAATATAACCTATAAAAAAAACAAAAAAAAAACTCATAATATCTATGTATTTTAACAATATAAACCATGACATAAAAAACACTCACTAAGATAAACCCACACAAAAGATCGTACAAAGAGAATCTCAAAAAAAAAAAAAGTTTGTATCACTTTTACGAAAGAAATCTGTATGTACCGAACAGACCACAATAATAACCAAATCTTTAAAATGCCATATCTTAATAATATACTTCAAATATATGAGAAGAATCCATTATTTTTATTTTAAATTATAAAACTGAATCGCATATTTAAGTGAAATAAAAATCAAATGTTTTTGGTCAAATTGTCAGTGATCATTTTTATATTTCACCAAAGTTAAAAAAAATCCAATATATTTCTAGCAAAATAACTCTAAATCAAAAAATCAAAAAATGAAATAAAAATACCCATACCTAACTATTTTTGACAATATAACCTATAAAAAAACAAAATAAAAACTCATAATATTTATATATTTTGACAATATAAAACATGATATAAAAGGAGATAAACCCACACAAAATATCGTACAAAGAGAATCTCATAAAAAAAAGTCGGTATCACTTTTACATAAGAAATCGGTATGTACCGAACAAACCACAATAATAACCCAATCTTTAAAATGCCATATCATAAGAATATACTTCAAAGTAACAAATATATACAAGTAGCCTAGAATATACTTCAAATTAACAAATATATGCAAGTAGCCTACACATATGTAACTATTAAACAAACCACAATAAATCCAAACCTTTAAAATGTCATGCAGGATGACTATTTAGGGATAAATGCTTTGCTAGATGTAATAATTTCCAGACAAACAAAATCCTTTCAAAATCCAAGAAAATTCATGAAACAATTTGCATTAAAAACACGCAATATAAAAACTTTGATGAAAAACAAAAGGCACTACCATTCCTCGATCATTAGAAACAAAAGAAGAAAAACAAAAACTGGTTTCAAATAAATTTTCTAATTGATCTAGCAAATTCGAGATCCAACGACAAGCTATCTCAAAAACTAAACCGCTACACAAGGGTTTTTAAGCTTCTCCACATGTGGGGTTTTTAAGCTTTTCCACAATTAGAAAAACACGGGGCAATGGGCGAATAGTATGGTTATTTTTTATTTTCATTTGTTTTATTATTTAAGATAGGAGAGGACAAAATGGGACCAGACATGAAATTACAATATCAGTTAAATATTTGGATAGAGGTACCATGAGCAAATATATATATATATATATATATATATATATATATATATAAAAGTTAAAAAAATACATTAAGATATTATGATATTATATAGAAAAAGTCAAAATGATTGTATTGTTTTTTATATTCTCGAATCAAGAATTATTTATATAAAAATAGGAAAATAGATATCTTTAACATCAAAATATGTTGAGTGTTTTATTGTATTAAATAGATGTTTTATATAGCTAATTTAGGTCTATCTTAATTCTGGATCTACAGATCACTTAGAGGAATCAAATCCCTTCTTACTGTAAAAGAGGTTTGCATCTCATGGGATTTGATCATGGTAGGCGCTTGGTAGACCCAGCGTTAAGATGGTTTAATTTCATCTTTAAATATGTTATATTCTACATGAATACCAAGCCAGTAAACATATAGGGTGTGTCTTCTACCTTTATACCAAGAGACCAAACAGTTGAACGCTACGCTTGTTAGTCGGCATGGGATGAGGGGTTTTAAATATTGGGTTCGTTTAGGTGGGGTTTACCTTGTTTAATCAATCATGTGAGGACTGCGGAAATTTCTGTGTGTCGTCGTGATAGTTTTCATTCCCTCAAAGTGGTTTCAATCCTCAGCCCTTTCTATAAAGTTTGAATGTGAAATCTACGAGGCTGACGCACACTAATTGATGTACATCTCATTAGTGTATATTGTGTTTATTTTAATGGTGTTTTATTTTTAAAATGGAGATATCTCCCATAAATATCGAAATATCTTGTTGGGTTGACAAATTACTATTATTATTATTATTATTATTATTATTATTTTGTGTCTAGATGGAGCCTAGGCAGGACAACCTGCTTATTCGTTGGAATAAGACCCATCCATCCATAATGGGATGTTTATTACCGCGATTGTACACAGTTTTGGTCTATTAAACTATTATTACAACCTAGTAGATGAAAATTGGTTGGTTTGAGTGAGGCTTAGTTCCCATCATGTTTCAAATTCAAACTTCACGAGAAGGGAAGGGGTTGAGAATGGAATAATTTAACCATTTGAAGGGGTGTAGCATCCCACTAGTCAATCCTAGTGATAACTAGTTAGTAAATCATTCTTCCATGCAATACGCAGGTTAACCATATTCTAGGCTCGGCCTAATTGAATTTTTTTAATTAAATTGATTATATAAATTTGTTTTTTAATATGTAACAAAATATAGTAATTCAAGAAGTGAATCATACTTTATAGACATGAAACTAAAAAAAACGGGTTATCTTTGAGATAAACCATTGACTCCTAAAAATATTTCATGGATATTAAATCATTGTCAACCACATAATAATTATTAATAATTAAAGTAACTATGTCTTATTTCAAATATACACCCCTACCAATCAATGTAGTAAAATGCATATTGATGATTCTGTTTTATTTTTAATATATAATTTATTTTGAATAATATTATGTACATGATGTATGTACTTTTGAAATAAGATTTTAAATATTTGTAATCTATTATTTAATAAAATATTTCAATTTTCTATTGAGCTTACCCTCTAAAAGGTTCAATGTTTTTAAAGACCTCAACCAATTGAGCTTACCTTCTATGCTACTTATTTTGTGTTTATATAAATAATTGTATTTTATTTTTAGTATGAAATATGTGTTAGATATTAATTTCATTATTGATATACTTTTAGAGTAAGATTTAAAATTATCATTAAGTAGCTATAAATAAAATATAGTAAGGTACATTTAAGTTAAAACATTTGTAAAGTAATTAAAAGAAAAATCATAATGTCTTTTATGACAATGATAATTAATGTTCACTAAGACCTATATGGTCTAATAGATCTTAAGAAAATAAAATATTAAATAGACTTCTTTAACATTTTATTTCTATGTTCATAACGAAATGAGAGAAGAGATCTCACATCACCATAATGAGTACAAGGTGTGTTACTCTATTATGAGTGTTTTTCTCTAGATTCCGAGTGCATCTTGTATATTTGATGACCAAGTATTACAATGGTACTTCGCACTTAGTATTGGTATTACCATGGTATTTTCATGTGGTATTTTGGCTTGCCTAGTATTTAGACTGGGTATTGGTATTACCCTTGTACCTTCACATGGTATTTGTTTGAGGTGGACCTTTATGGATTCTTATATGTGTGTGTGTCTAAGTTTTGTTGGTTGGTTCAAGCAGTGAGTGAGTGTGTGAAGAAATGGTGTGCTACAATATTGTGTATAGCATATTGTACATTTGTAGCTAATTTTAGTGTGTGCTCATCAAATATTATTTTCATATGAGAGACATTTTCATATGAGAGATAGGCAGTTGGGTTACTCATGTTGAGCAAATTTGAGAGTCTAGACTAAAATATTTTGAAATGTGGTTCACATGGACATGTTGGGTTACTCATGTTGAGAATATTTGAGAGTCTGCTCTGAAAATTTTTGAAATGTGGTTCACATGAAGGCATTGAAGGTGTTGAGGCTTCATAGCAAGTTGTGTGTAGAGAAGGTGGGGTCCCATGTTGAGCATATTTGAGAGTCTGGTCTAAATTTTTTTGAAATGTGGTTCACATGGACGAGTTGGGTTACTCATGTTGACAATATTTGAGAATATTTGAGAGTCTAGTCTGAAACATTTTGAAATGTGGTTCACATGGAGGCATTGAAGGTGTTGAGGCTTCATAGAAATTAGTGTGTAGAGAAGGTGGGGTCCTTCTAGCAGGAAAATAAAAATAGGAAGAAGATTTCTCCAAAATCTAGTCGTATTGGGCTAGGCTAGTTAGTCATGGTGGCTTCCAGAGAAAAAGTGTTTCTAAAGTCTCGATAGAAGAGTATTTCTAATAGGTTTTTCTAGCAGAATTGTCATACATTCTACATGAATATCATTGGTCAATACCATGAGTTCTCATACCATGGGTCAACACCTCTATTTCATCTTAATTATTAATTCTATTTTTTTTGTTTTCTATATATTATTATATAATAATACCATGGGAAAACCAATGGGTTTTCAAAACCTACAACCAAGAAACCACAAAAAATAAATTGACATTTTTACCTTTATTGTTGGAGATAAATTGTGTGATTGATTTAGTTCCTACAACATTGGCATCGATGGACTCTGGAGTAATCATCCTAGTGTTGGACGGACTAAACCAATTACACAGTCCACTTTAGAAATCTCCAATAATATAAATAGTTCTGAATATATGATCACTTATATTCCACCTCTATTTTATTTTGATTATTAATTATATTTTTTTATTTTATTTTCCTTTTTTTTTTTATTACATAATGGTAAATTGACTCTTTTACCTCTATTTGATTTTAATTATTAATTCTATTTTTTGTTTTATGTATATTCTTATATACGAATACCATGGAAAAAACCATGGGTTGTCAAAGCCTAGAACCAAGAAACCACTACCAATCAATTGACTATTTACCTCTATTTTATTTTAATTAAGGAGTTTTTTTACTACATATACAAATTCAACAACCTCAAAAGCCTCTAGGGCATTTCTAGGGCATTTCGATTGTGAAGATTTCACATATCAAATTTGTGATTTTATTGAATCTTGGCAGATTCTACACAAATTAGATCATAATCGGAAAACTTCTCAAAAAATTTAAATTAAAGACTACTCATTTAATTAATAATTTAAGTTTTATTTATTTTTATGTTTGCATGACATTACAACATCTCTACCATATTTCCGTGTGTTAGAGTCAGCCTTTGCAGCTTTCCTTCAGTGATCAAACATGCTCTTACAAAGTGATTTTAAGGTGTCAAGGTCAAATTTTGTCATTTCAATGAGTCTTCAAGCAAAATTTGGTCACTAGGCATTAGGTCTAGGGTTTGTTTTCACTCTTTTCAAAGTTGTCCAAATGTCGGTCCATGTCACCATTCAGCTGATAGTATCATCATTCAAAGGGTTTTAATCATCATGTCAAGTTCCATTGGGTCATTTTACAGCTTTTTCATGCTTCAGTTGTGCCTAGGTAAGGTCCATTTCCCTCTCCTAGGGTTTTGGAGGTAATTTCTCTTGGATGGTCAAATCATTATAAAAACTTGTATCCTGATGTTCACACACCTTCCCCTATCATTAATGTACCTTATTAAACACTTCCCATCACTGAGATCCCCCAAATTCCTCATTTTTGCACAAACCCTAGTTTCTTGCCACAACTTGGTAATTTTCTAGGCTAGGCCTGTGTTTTTCCCTTTTGGACCCCTTCCCCTCACTCAATCTCTGAGATTCCACTTTCCCCTACTTCCTAACATCCCTCCCTACTTCCCAAAATTTCCCCAAGAATTTAGAAGCCCCTTATCCCCTTCATTTCGCTTCATTTCGAAAAAATCCCTTGTTTCACACATCGGGATAGGTTTCACTCAAATGATGTTTCAGAGAAATAAAAGATGAATTTTGGAAAAATGAGAGCGGTTTCTGTACACAACATGCAAAGGAAGAAAAACCTCCTTCACTTTTTACACAGGTATAATGGTTTTGGAGAAATGTCAAGAATACCGTTGCCTCAGGAAAATTGATGCACTTGCAGGAAGTAGTGTTGGGAGATTTGATTTTTGAAAGGGTAAATAAACTCCAAATGCAAAATTCGACTTGGGTTGGAAAGTAGACTCCAACCGATTTCCAACGAGCTATCACACGCTCAATTTGGACACCGGGAAGGCCTCCAAAATCCTCCTGCAAAATGCACTATGTAGCGCGCTACGCATATAAAAGTGCGCGCTACTCATTGGGCCAGAACACAAAAAATTTTGCCATTTCTCTCCAACATCAAATTTTCTTGGTTTTTCCATGTTTGAACATCAGCAGAGGCCAAGACACATCAAGGAAGTGAAAAAAATGAGTTTTGAAGCCAAATTGTGTGTTGGGCAGGCGCGCTACGCATTGGGTGACGCGCTACGCGTATAGCGAAATGTTTCAGTGTAAAATTACACTGGCACTACGCATTGGGTGACGCGCTACGCGTATAATATCAAAGCCAAAAAAAATTTCTCCTTCGTCCAGATTCATGCCAAATTGCCTCCAACTTCTTGCAAGTAGGTTCTTTACCTTTGCTCAGTGAATTTTGGACATGATTATGGTGTTTTGAAAGTGGAGAAACAAATGTTTAATGTGGAGAAATGTAAACCCTATGTTTATTTCCAAATTCACTTCTTGGGGTTTTGAAACAAATATGAGTGATTGTGTGGGGGTTTGCAAACTAATGTGGTTGATATATATGCTCATGCATCTACTATCAGCAGTGTCCCTGCTCATCATTCACCTCAGCCTCACGCTCTCTCTTTGCCATTACATCACTGCTCTCATTGATTTTGCCATTGTCATTTTCACACTATTCATCATTCATGTTATGACATAGTCCCATTTTCACTTGTCCACATCCTCCATTGACATTGTCAAACACTGCAAGGGCTATTTATATTGACCTACACTACACTACACTCATTCCTATTCACTTGTCAAATCCCCATGTAGTCAAGGAGTGGCTATTATCCATTCAAACTCCTTGTGACAGTCCTTTTCCCATTGTGATATTTCATATAGCACCTTGACATATATGTGACACATCTGACATTGGAGCATACACTAAACTCTTGTTTTCATCATAACCATATCAGCATACTTTTCATACACATTGTGACACCATGACAGAGACCGACACATCACAACAGAGAAAGTGTTTTCACTACTGAAACTGCAAGCACCAGGAGGATACTGAAATGGCGAAAGAGGCCTGATCCACTTCATATTTTGGCCGAGGCTTCATCGGATGGGCATGATACTTGATGGAGGGTCTTCACTCCGAATTTGAGCAAATTTGGATAAAATTTTGTCAATTGTGATTTTTTATGCCTCAAAACAGGTTTTTCAGCTATACGAGTAGCACGTCGACGTGCTCACTTTTGTTTGGGACACTTGCTGAAGGAAATATTTGCATTTTTGGGTTTTTCATGGTAATTTATGAATTCTCAGGTATTTCTGAAGCATTTCATCAGGTTCTGGATGATCAAAAGGTCCAAAAACACCATGAAAACCACCTTGCTGCCACCTTTTGCACCAGCAGGAAGTACTTCTGTGAGAATGAAGTTTTGGAGGGGCAAATGAGCTCCAAATTGGGACATTCCACTTGGGTTGGATAGCCAACATCCAGGGATTTCCAACGAGCTATAATGAGCTCAATTTTGATGTCAGGAAGTGCCTCAAAATCAGGATGAAAGGCGCACTACTCATATAGATTTTTGGTCAATTTTTCACCTTCCAGCTCAAAATTTCGGCCAGCTGGACCAGTTTTGATTGGGGATGTAATTTTTGAGTTGTCTTGATGTAATTTTGTGTTTGTAATGTAAATTTGACTCACTTTTACCTATTCTAGAAGATTCACTCCTTAAAAAGTAAAAATCAAGTCAAAGAATCAGTTTCCTTCCTTTTAGAGGCAAGTTGTTTGGATGCCTAGATTCTAGCTCCTTGTTTAGAATTAGTTGGAACTGCTCCTAGAAGGAGGAATTCGACCCCTAGAGGCATGGGAAGGGGTTAGGATGGTCTATATGATGTAATTTCTCAATCATTTTCAGAGGTTGGATAGGTTGGACTCTTGGGAAACTTTTGGCACGCTATTGTACATATTTTTCATATTTTGGCTAATGAAAGATCAGAGGTTTTGCAGCACCTGTTGGGATTCTTGTGGATTTCAGTTCTTGATGGTGTTTTCTCTCAGTTTATTGTAAGTTATTTCATTTTTAATGTATGCCATCCCTTCTTATGCTTCTGAAACTAAAATGAATGAGTAGATGAGGTTGAATCCATTGTTTACAGTGCTCTGCCTTTGAATTCGTTTAGTTTTGCATGTTTTCGCCTATTTGAAAAGGATCCATGTTCATCCTTGCCCTTTTCAGCTCCTTGTCTTTCTGATCGATCCATATACTCAATCAAAATCATCAAGACTATTCTACCTCGCCCCAACTCGAATTCTGCAAAGATCTGGCCTTATCCCCGGACCCAAAATTGTTTTTTCCCATTTATCCAACAAAAACCCAAAAAATCAAAATCAAACATTCCTATCTCTTTACTAGCCTAAAATTAGTATTCATTGTTCATTATAAGTCATCTCAGCCCCTTTGAAGATCCTTTGCCGAGATAGACCCGGAGAGAGCCCTCTCGTGTCCTCGTAGGGCTAGCTACGAGGCTGAGCGTGGTTTGATGTAGCCTTGAGTTTTACCTTATTTCAGCCTAAGGTAGATTTGAGTGCTAACATAGTGGCGACTCCACTGGGGAAGAACATGGTTTGCTTGTGGGTGTTATTTTATTTATAGCTACAGACGGAGCCTGAAGTCACGCCAGGTAGCCTTCGAATTTCTCTTGCTCTGCGAGTGCATAGTAGATAAACGTTGCTTCAGTCGATCTCCGGTCTAGCTTGTAATTGTAACACTTAACTTATAAATTGCCCCAGTACGTGTATCAAGTTCAGATCTGATGGTTGATGGTGAACAACGATCAGACATAAGAAGGCTGAAATCATTCACCTGGCGACTTCATTCACTGAACAATCCAGAAATCAATGCTTCATGGTGACTTCACTTCAGGGAGATCAGTAGCTGTGAGATTTTCAATATGGACCGAATCACAAGAAGATACACTCCCATGAGCCGAGATCACATTCCAGGTTTTCCGAATAAGATGCCTAAGGTAGATTGGTCAAGGAATCTGCCTACGTTTAACAATGATGGTAAGAAAGATGCTGCGTTACATCTGGTTAGATTTCACATGCATATTCACAAGTTGAAGGTGGATTTTCCTGAAGATTGCTTGATGAAGATATTCCTGGCCACTCTGGAAGGTGAAGCCCAATATTGGTATGAAAATTTGCCACTGGCCTGTATTTATTGTTTAAAGGATTTTCATGCCCTGTTCATTGAAAGATATCAAGTATCTTATCCATCATTAAATTTAGTTCATGACTGTTGCAAACATGCTTCTACTTTTATTGAAAGCCTCGAGAAATATTATGAAGATGATAATTTCATGGATGATGAGATCATGGAAGCCCTATATGAAAATCCATTTCAGCAACATAAAGACAATCATGAAAATTTGCAGCAGGATCAAGATTTTAGTGCGGTGG
Organism: Pinus albicaulis; assembly: GCA_034641835.2. Taxonomy (NCBI): domain Eukaryota; kingdom Viridiplantae; phylum Streptophyta; class Pinopsida; order Pinales; family Pinaceae; genus Pinus; species Pinus albicaulis. The sequence goes on from CM076574.1 coordinate 1,111,196,695, forward strand.
AAGATGAAGGAATTTTGAATCTTTACAGTCAACAGGAATTACATGAAATGGATCAGCAGTATGAGGAGAATCAGTACACTCCTTCACTTGAAATCAATGAAGACAATCACTGTTTGAGCCGAAGAAAACAAAGGGCATTATCTCCTCTGTCTGAAGATGAGATAGATCAGCTATTGAAAGGTCATGTTCCAGCTCAAGTTAACACAGATTTGCAGTGTGCACATGGTCAAGAAGGTGATGGTGGAACTTCTTCCTTTTCTGAAATGGATGATAGTCCTGTAAGCAGCTTTATAGGTCAGCAGTTTGAAGATTTATATATGGCTGAAAGTGATGAAAGAGAAAGTCTCATTTCAGATCTGCCCACAGAAGAAGACAGCATGCAGATTGCAGATTAGGATAATGTCCAGTCAGCCATTTCAGATCTACATTCAGATCATGATGACCAAGAATACCTTGTGCTAAAGCCTGAAAAGGAGAGTTTTGCTGTTGAGATCATAGACAGAATTTTTGATCCAAATGTTCTCATGTCATCAGAACAGAGCCTTCATAAAGAGGTAATCCAGTCAATTGATGCAAAACAAGATGACATCTCCGTTCAAGTAAGTGAAACAGTTCCTTTGGATGAATTTATGGTAGATGATAGAAATGTCATTTTTGCACTTCAAGAATCAGCTGAAGTTTCTTTTCTCATGATTGATGACTGTAATGAAAATCCGGCTGTCCTATCATATGAAGATGACCTACCATATTTTCAGACTACAGAAGATCAGACCATTCAGGATTTTCATTCAGATTCTTCTTCATATGTTTCATGTGTTGAAATGTTTTTACAAGAGGAGATCTGCTCATCTACCTGTTCATAGTTTTTTGAAGCCCAGGAGCATACTTCTACTGAAGTACATGATGAAGACAGATCAGAATCAGGAGAGAAAGACACCTTGTTTCTTCAGCAGGAGGTAAATCTTCATGTTTTTCAGGATCCTCTGGCAGGTTTGTTGCAGTCAACAGTGAAGGTGTTTATTGCAGTGTTCGGTGATGAAGGAGATCATGGTAAATTATGTTTTTTGATGCCCAGTTATCAGTTTGTATTGTTGACCATTAGATTTGATCGGGGGAATCATTCAGCAAGGCATCTGCTTGATTGGTTACATTGGCATTATGATATATTTTGATGGTATGTTGTTTTGTAAGAAACACAGGCGGTTATGTACTGCCAGCAAGTTTTAAGTTTTAAGTTCAGGTCTTGAGTTAGTTTGTTAGAGTAAATTCTTTCAGTGATTTCAGTTTCGAAATTCAGTCATCAGTCTTTTGTCAAATAATGGATTCCATCACCCAATGGATGGAGGCACTATCTGCTCTCCCAAAGATCTGCAGTTCTTGGCATCTCCAAGGAGCTGCCATCCCCATTGGAGCCAATGTTAGAGTCAGCCTTTGAAGCTTTCCTTCAGTGATCAAACATGCTCTTACAAAGTGATTTTAAGGTGTCAAGGTCAAATTTTGTCATTTCAATGAGTCTTCAAGCAAAATTTGGTCACTAGGCATTAGGTCTAGGGTTTGTTTTCACTTTTTTCAAAGTTGTCCAAATGTCAGTCCATGTCACCATTCAGCTGAGTGTACCATTATTCAGAGGGTTTTCATCATCATGTCAAGTTCCATTGGGTCATTTTACAGCTTGTTCATGCTTCAGTTGTGCCTTGGTAAGGTCCATTTCCCTCTCCTAGGGTTTTGGAGGTAATTTCTCTTGGATGGTCAAATCATTAGAAAAACTTGTATCCTGATGTTCACACACCTTCCCCTATCATTAATGTACCTTATTAAACACTTCCCATCACTGAGATCCCCCAAATTACTCATTTTTGCACAAACCCTAGTTTCTTGCCACAACTTGGCAATTTTCTAGGCTAGGCCTGTGTTTTTCCCTTTTGGACCCCTTCCCCTCACTCAATCTCTGATATTCCACTTTCCCCTACTTACTAACATCCCTCCCTACTTCCAAAAATTTCCCCAAGAATTTAGAAGCCCCTTATCCCCTTCATTTCGCTTCATTTCGACAAAATCCCTTGTTTCACACATCGGGATAGGTTTCACTCAAATGATGTTTCAGAGCAATAAAATATGAATTTTGGAAAACTGAGAGAGGTTTTTGTACAAAACATGCCAAGGAAGAAAAAAATCCTTCACTTTTTATACAGGTATAATGGTTTTGGAGAAACTTCAATAATACCGTTACCTCAGGACAATTGATGCACCTGCAGGAAGTAGTGCTGGGAGATTTGATTTTTGACAGGGTAAATGAACTCCAAATTGCAAACTTCCACTTGGGTTGGAAATTAGACTCCAAGATATTTCCAACAAGCTATCACACGCTCAATTTGGACACCAGGAAGGCCTCCAAAAGCTTCCTGCAAAATGCATTATGTAGCACGCTACTCATTGGGCCAGAACTCAAAAATTTTGCCATTTCTCTCCAACATCAAATTTGCTTGGATTTTCCATGTTTGAACATCAGCCAAGGCCAAGACACATCAAGGAAGTGAAAAAAATTAGTTTTGAAGCCAAATTGTGTGTTGGATCGACGCGCTACTCGTTGGGTGGCGCGCTACTCGTATAGCGAAATTTTTCAGTGTAAAATTACACTGGCACTACTCGTTGGGTGACGCGCTACTCATATAATCTCAGAGCTAGAAATTTTCGCTCCTTCGTCCAGATTCATGCCAAATTGCCTCCAACTGCTTGCAAGTAGGTTCTTTACGTTTTCTCAGTGAATTTTGGACATGATTATGGTGTTTTGAAAGTGGAGAAACAAATGTTTAATGTGGAGAATGTCAACCCTATGTTTATTTCCAAATTCACTTCTGGGGGTTTGAAACAAATATGAGTGATTGTGTGGGGAGCTAAAATAATGTGGTTGATATATATGCTCATGCATCTAATCTCTAAACCATAACATCCCCCGCTCATCATTCACCTCCGTTGTCTTTTGCCATTACATCACTGCTGTCATTATTATTGCCATTGTCATTTTAACACTGCTCATCATTCATGCTATGACATAGTCTCATTTTCACTTGTCCACATCCTTCATTGACATTGTCAAACACTGCAAGGGCTATTTCTATTGACCTACGCTACACTACATTCATTCCTATTCATGTGTCAAATCCCCATGTAGTCAAGGAGTGGCTATTTTCCATTCAAACTCCTTGTGACAGTCCTTTTCCCCTTGTGATATTTCCTATAGCACCTTGACATATATGTGACACATCTAAAATTGGAGCATATACCAGACTCTTTTTTTCATCATAACCATATCAGCATAATTTTCATACACATTGTGACACCATGACAGAGACCGACACATCACAATGCAGATGCTTGTTTTCTACTCAAAAACCGTACGCACCAGAGGAGGCCTGGAAACGGCGAAAGAGGCCTGATCCACTTCAGATTTTGGCCGAGGCTTCATTGGCTGGGCATGATACTTGATGGACGGTCTTCGCTCCGAATTTGAGCAAATTTGGAGAAAATTTTGTCAATTGTGATTTCTTATGCCTCAAAACAGGTTTTTCAACTATACGAGTAGCGCGTCGACGTGCTCACTTTTGTTCGGGACACTTGCTGAAGGAAATCTTTGCATTTTTGGGTTTTTCATGGTAATTTATGCATGCTCAGGTATTTCCGAAGCATTTCATCAGGTTCTGGATGATCAAAAGTCCCAAAAACACCATGAAAACCACCTTGCTGCCACCTTTTGCACCAGCAGGAAGTACTTCTGGGAGAATGAATTTTTGGAGGGGCAAATGAGATCCAAATTGGGAAATTCCACTTGGGTTGGATAGCCAACATCTAGGGGTTTCCAACGAGATATCCTGAACTCACTTTGGATGCTTGGAAGCGCCTCAAAATCATGCTGAAATGCGCGCTACTCATATAGCTCAGGCGCGCTACTCATATAGATTTTTGGTCAATTTTTCACCTTCCAGCTCAGAATTTCGGCCAGCTGGACCAGTTTTGATTGGGGATGTAATTTTTGAGTTGTATTGATGTAATTTTGTGTTTTTAATGTAACTTTGATTCACTTTTACCTATTCTAGAAGATTCACTCCTTAAAAAGTAAAAATCAAGTCAAAGAATCAATTTCCTTCCTTTTAGAGGCAAGTTGTTTGGATGCCTAGATTCTAGCTCCTTGTTTAGAATTAGTTGGAACTGCTCCTAGAAGGAGGAATTCGACCCCTAGAGGCATGGGAAGGGGTTAGGATGGTCTATATGATGTAATTTCTCAATCATTTTCAGAGGTTGGATAGGTTGGACTCTTGGGAAACTTTTGGCACGCTATTGTACATATTTTTCATATTTTGGCTAAGGAAAGATCAGAGGTTTTGCAACACCTATTGGGATTCTTGTGGCTTTCAGTTCTTGATGGTGTTTTCTCTCAGTTTATTGTAAGTTATTTCATGTTTAATGTATTCCATCCCTTCTTATGCTTCTGAAACTAAAATGAATGAGTAGATGAGGTTGAATCCATTGTTTACAGTGCTCTGCCTTTGAATTCGTTTAGTTTTTCATGTTTTTGCCTGTTTGAAAAGGATCCATGTTCATCCTTGCCCTTTTCAACTCCTTTTCTTTCTGATCCATCCATATACTCAATCAAAAGCATCAAGACTATTGCCTACCTCGCCCCAACTCGAATTCTGCAAAGATCTGGCCTTATCCCCGGACCCAAAATTGTTTTTTCCCATTTCTCCAACAAAAACCCAAAAAATCAAAATCAAACATTCCTATCTCTTTACTAGCCTAAAATCAGTATTCATTGTTCATTATAAGTCATCTCAGCCCCTTTGAAGATCCTTTTCCGAGATAGACCCGGAGAGAGCCCTCTCCTGTCCTCGTAGGGCTAGCTACGAGGCTGAGCGTGGTTTGATGTAGCCTTTAGTTTTACCTTATTTTAGCCTAAGGTAGATTTGAGCGCTAACACCGTGGAGAGTGTGTCTCTCGGTGCAAAAACATTCATTTTTTTTAAGATAAATATATCATCGTATCATTCTAAAATCCAACATGGTTAGAGAATAAAAATAAAAAGAAACATAGGTACATGCTAATTTGATAAAATCTTTGATATCCAATGAGATCTCACATTATAATAAATTTTAGAAATAAACTTCTTACATAGATAGAAACTATACCTCATATTAATCAATAGAATAACAAGTGGATAAGAGACAAACTATACCTCACATTGACCAATACAATAACAAATAGATAAAATATCATCTATAAATAGATAATTAGTTGTCTCAATCATTGTCAATTGTTAATTTGACTAGTTGTCACCAACTAGTACTTTGTAACAAATTCTTCCAAAAAAAAATGACAACCTATGGTTACCTAACCATCACAAATTTTGGTCTAATTGGATGTCCCCTAAAATATATGATTGATTTAATGTCTTGATAATATCTCCCTATGTTAGCAAGTAAATCCAATAACATTCCAAAAGCTATCTAATTCAAAAAATGCGTTCATTTGATCCCACAATATCATCTACGTCAATGAACTTGTATATAGGGCTTTTTGTCCCACAACATCATCCAAAGTCTAAAATCAAAAAATTATCCACTCATAAACCATTCCAATAATAGAGAATTAGTTGCTTCAAGTGTTAAAAACTCTCTATACAAGTGAATAAACTTCCCCTTTTGATATTTAATACAACAAATAGTCACTTTAAGAAATTAACTCAACTATACCATATCTGTGCGCATTATCTACCCTAATGCTCAAACAAAATCCAATAGCTAATTCTACTTATATACCCAAACATGAACATATTCATATACATCAAAATGTTTAGTCAAGGTTATACTCGCCTATTTATAATAAACCTAACAATCTATCGTGAATGCATTCCTATTTAGGATAAATCATTTTAATCTTTAACACACCAAGACTGAATCCATTCAACTCAAACATAAAAAGCAAAATATCAAATTAAAAACACCCCACAACATTCATCATATAATGTTTGGCTCAAACTACACAAGCAAGCTATCAACTTAAAAACGTTAAATAATTCTCATACCATTGATATCACAATTATGCTATCTTTTACAATTGTAAATTTCCCAAAATATTTTCTAGCTATTAATTATATTATAAAGACATTTTTCATGTAATATTTTAATAAAATTTATTACACCCAGAAGCAAAATTGTACACCCTCACATTGATCAATACAATTAACAAATAGATAATATAAATAATAAGTAATCTATAAATAGATAAGTAGTTGTCTCAATTATTTTTAATTTAAATTTTTATCATCATCTAGTCCTTTGTAACAATTGTTTTCAAAACAACTGACAACTTATATGGTTACCTAACCATCAAAACTTTTAGTCGGATAGTATTTCCCCTCAAATACATGATTCTCTTAATACCTTTCTAATATATTTTTATGTTAGCAAGTAAATCCAATAACATTTTAAAAGCTAAATAATTCAACAAATGCATTTATATAAATAAACGATCCACTTATAAATCATTCTAATAATAGAGAATCCATTATAGGTGTTAACAACTCCTTATACAAGTGAATAAACTCCCCCTTTAGAGATTTAATACAACATGTAGTCACTTTAAAGACTTAACTCAAATATGTCATATATGTATGTATTATCTACCTAATACTCAAACAAAATCTAATAACTAATTCTACTTTACTCAACTATGTCATATATGTATTCATTATCTACCTTAATACTAAAAAAAAATAATAGCTAATTCTACTTATATACCCAAACATGAACATATTCATATTCATTAAAATGTTTAATCAAGTTACACTCACCTATTTATAATAAATACCAAACAATATATCTTGAATGCATTCCAATTTAGAGTAGATCATTTTAATCATTGACACACCAAGACTGAGTCCATTCAACTCAAACATAACAAATAAAATATCAAATTAAAGACACACCACAACATTTAACTACACACCAAATCATACAATGCCTAACTCAAGCTAAAAAAGAAAACTATCAGCTTAAACCCTAAATAATTCTCATACCATTGATATCACAACTATGCTATCGTTTACAATTGTAAACTTCCAAAAATATTTGCTAGCTAGTAATTATATTATAAAGATGAATGAATTCAAGGACACGTTCTGCTTGTAATATTTTAATAAAATCTACACTCTGAAGCAAAATTGTACAAGTTCACATTGATCAATACAATAACAAATAGATATTATAGATAATAGATAAACTATAAATAGATTTGTAGCTGTTTCCATTATTTTCAATTTAACTCTTTATCACCATCTAGTCTTTTTGTAACAATTGTTTCCAAAAAAAATGACAACATATATGGTTATCTAACCATCACAACTTTAAGTATAATAATATGTCCCTTCAAATATATGATTCAGTTAATATCTTTCTAATATATTCTTATGTTAACAAGTAAATCCAATATCATTTCAAAAGCTAACTAATTCAAAAAATACATCTATTTGGTCCCATAACATAATCTAAGTCCTCCAACATTATCCAAGGTAGACAGTAAATAAATGATCCTCCAACTACAAATTGTATAGGTTCACATTGTTCAATAAATAAATGGTCCTCCAACTACAAATTGTACAGGTTCACATTTATCAATACAATAACGAATAGATACTATAGATAATAGATAAACTATAAATAGATTTGCAGTTGTTTCCATTATTGTCAATTTAACTATTTATAGTCTTTATGTAACAATTGTTTCCAAAAAAATTGACAACATATATGGTTATCTAACCATCACAACTTTAAGTCTAATAATATGTCCCTTCAAATACATGATTCAGTTAATATCTTTCTAATATTTTCTTATGTTAATAAGTAAATCCAATATCATTTCAAAAGCTAACTAATTCAAAAAATGCATCTATTTGGTCCCATAACATAATCTAAGTCCTCCAACATTATCCAAAGTAGACAATAAATAAATGATCCACTTATGAGCATTCCAATAATAGAGAATCCATCACTTCAGGTGTTAACAACTTCCTATACAAGTGAATAAACTCCCACTTTAGAGATTTAATAAAACAGGTAGTCACTTTAAGAACTTAACTCAACTATGTCATATATGTATGCATTATCTACCTAATACTCAAACAAAATCTAATAACTAATTCTACTTAACTCAAATATACCATATATGTATGCATTATCTACCTTAATACTCAAACAAAATCTAATAGCTAATGCTACTTATATACCCAAATATGAACATATTCATATATATCAAAATGTTTAGTCAAATTACACTCACCTATTTATAATAAAAATCAAACAATTTATCTTGAATACATTCCAATTTAGGGTACATAATTTTAATCTTTAACACACCAAAATTGAGTCCATTCAACACAAACATAACAAGTAAAATATCAAAATTGATTCCATTCAACACAAACATAAAATATCAAATTGAAGACCCCCACAACATTTAACTACATACCAAATCATACATGCTTGGCTCAAACTAAACAAGCAAACTATCAACTTGAAAACCCTAAATACTCTTCATACCATTGATATCACAACTATGCCACTGATATCACAACTATGTTATATTAAATCATACAATGCTTGGCTCAAACTAAACAAAAAAGTTATCAACTTAAAAATCCTAAATACTTCATATAAAAATTATGCTACCACAATTATGCTATCATTTATCATTGTAAATTTTCAAAAATATTTTATCACAACTATGCTACCACAACTACGCTATCGTTTGGCATTGTAAATTTCCAAAAGTATTTTATCACAACTATGCTACCGTTATTATAAATATGACAGCAGTCAGGGATACGTTCTACATGTGATATTATCATAAATTCTATTACACTATAAACAAAATTGTACATGCTCAAGGCAATGTTCCAAACGATTATATAAAAGGTAAACAACAATGACAATGTTCCAGACGATTATATATAAAAGGTAAACAACAATGAAATGTAGAAAGAGTTCAATTCGCTCAGCTGCAGCTATATAAATATTATTCTTCCTAAAACCCTATACTCAATCTATCTAGTTGTACGCTACTACTGAACATAAAGAGAAAATAAATCTAAAACTAAACTCTATAATTCAACTTGGAGGGGGGACGGGGCCTCGACATAGTGGACATGTAGTGTTCCTGTGCAATCAATCAAATAGGCAGTGCTGGTGAAAAATATGTATGCATTCCATCGCACGGACTTCCTCCCACAAATGAAACCCATCCTGGAAGATTTCGCAATCAATATTATTGCTCAGGTGCTGCTCTGAAATATTGATGCGAGACAACTGCTCCATGGCCCTTAGATGTGCGAGGAATCTTGCAGCTAAAGAGAACTCGTCTTCATCCATTCGAATGATGCCCATTCGTGTTTCCGTAGGGTTCTTGTGCACCCCTTCTTCCATTGTGGGACAAGGATGATGATCTTGCCTATGAAACGATGTTGACATAGAGACAATGACAGGAAGATGTGAAAGTGACAAATCATATATATCATTTTCCTCATGATTTGCATCTAATTGTTGGACCCACGTCATATCTCCTTATTGATCTGCAATAGCGTTACCTGTCAATGTCAATGGACAGGAATCTTGTGTCTACTCTTCCTCTTCATCTTGGTGGTGTTGATGACTTCTCCCTTGTCTTGGTGGTGTTGGTGATGGGAAACTTTTCCTATTACTTTTTTCGTCATCATCGTCTTCAACAGGTGATGAATGTGAACCTCACCCATTTACAACAGAATTAGCAGAAGATGAGGGACGGGAAGGAATTTGTGCTCTTAGTACAAGTATGGTAGAAGCACTAGGAATTGGCAGTCTTCTGTAACTTCCATGGTAACTTTCATTGTTATTGGCAAACAATACAGTTTGAGACATCTTTCCTTTCATGCGCAATTCTTGATGGAATAAATCCCTAAAAGATAGGAAATATGGTCTTCCTTGACTGCACAAGTATCATGGGCACTGCAATCAGTGTTTGGTTGCTTTTGTACAAACCAATAATGCCAAAATTGATAGTCAACTTCTCTTTCACCTAGATCTCAACTGGGTCTCCGCTGGATCTGACATGCATGCAACTAATAGTAGTAAATCCTTAGTTGCATGTGAGATCATTGATTATGAATTAATTAATATTTAATTCAGTTGATCTCTCACTAGTTTAGCTTTAGCTACAGCTGGCACATGCAACTAATAGTAGTAAATCCTTAGTTGCATGTGAGATCATTGATTATGAATTAATTAATATTTAATTCAGTCACTAGTTTATCTTTAGCTACAACTGGCACAACTGATTTAACTCACTTAACTGAGTTAAACTGATTACAACATGCATTAACTAATGCACCATTGCACATCGAACTCTGTTACAGCTAGAATTACTCTGTATGCCTCAACAAGTACCTCTAACTAGAAATCCACTAGCGAACTGAGTTTATCACACTCAATTAACTGTTAAAAGTTATTTTGAGATTTATATTATAGTTTATTGTCCATTTATAATTAAGGGATAACTAAAAATAGACATCCACCAAAAATAGCACTGTGGGACCCACCCTAGTGTAGGTTCTTAATGCACTAGGCATGGGTGCTGAAATTTTCTTGTTGAATCTCAACACTCCCTCTCAACAAGAAAGGGATTATCCTTCACCCCAATCTTGTCTCTATGGTATTCGAATTTTCTCCTCATGAGTGCCTTTGTTAGAATATCTGAATCTTGATCTTCTGTGGGAATGTACTGAAGCAACATTATTTCTCTCTGCATGCAATCTCTGAGATCATGGTACCGGATATCTATATTCTTGGACCTATCATGAAACACAAGATTAATTGAGATTTTAATGAAACTCCGATTATCACAGTGAATCACTATCGGATCCATCTGAGAACCAAACAAACTAAGAAAGATATTTCTCATCCAGATAGCCTCACATGAAGCTTGAATTTCTGCCATGTATTATGCTTCCGCTGAATTGAGTGCCATAGATCATTTCTTCCAGTTGTACCAAGAAACTGTTTTCGACCTAATGCTAAAGATCCCTCCTATTGTGCTCTTTTTGTCTAATGGACTACCAACCGAATCTGCATCTCTGAAGCCATGCCGCTTCAGTCCCTCTATCCATCTATACCATAGACCATACTCTGGTGTGCCCCTCAGGTATCTTAGGACATGCTTCCCCACCTTCCAAAAGAGCTTTGTAGGCTTAACATAACTCGACTTAGTTCGTTAACTGCGTAGAAAATTTCCGGTCTCGTGTTCACTAGATACATTAGCAAACCCACTAATTTTTGGTAGACAGTAGCATCCACTGCCTCTCCAGAAGTAGCATCCTCTTTCCTCCAATTTGCTATAAGAGGACGATCCAGGGGTTTGCAGGTCTCCATGTTAAACTTACTCAGTATCTCCTTTGCATACTTTCCTTGAGACATAAAAATTTCACCATCCTGCTACCATATTTCCAATACAAGAAAATAATGAAGGAGTCCCATGTCCTTCATTTCAAGCTCCCTTACAAGATCCTCCTTGCATGATTGTATCAGCTTCTCATCACCAATCAAAATTAAATCATCAACAGCTTACCCTCAACCATAATCTGGTACAGGTTTTCATCTGCTTCACTTTTGGTGAAGCCCAGTGCGATGAAATAGTTGTCTATCCGAGTGTACCAAGCATAGGGTGCTTGCTTCAGCCCATATAATTCTCTTTTGAGTCGACACACATGTGACTTGCTGTTGAATATTTCAAAACCTTTAGGATGCTCTATGTACACCTCTTCCTCAATGATCCCATTAAGAAATGTAATTTTCACATCCATATGATGAATGTGCCAACCCATCTATGTTGAGAGTGCAAGGATAGATCTTATGGAAGAGTACCTTGCAATAGGTGTAAAATTCTCATCATAATCTATCCCCTTGATCTGCGAGAATCCTCAGGCCACAAATATGGACTTGTATTTATTCACACTCCCATCAACATCTTGCTTTACCTTGTAGATCCATCTTGATCCAACCACTGATTTGTCGATCGGTCTTCAAACTATATCGCATGCACTATTCTTGACAATGGAGTCATACTCCTCCACCATTGCGTCAACCCAAGTTTTCTATTGCACTGCTTCCTAAAATGAAGATGGTTCAGTCACAATAAATTTTCTCATAAGAGCCATGTATTTATTAAATCGGTTAGGAGATTGTCTCTATCTGCGCTGTGAAGTAGGGTCTCCTACATTCTATGCAGCATCAAGTCTCAATCTATCAGCTTCTGTGGTGTGCCTTCTTCCATTTCTGATGGATGGATCTGCATGAGTGTTTTCCTCCACTCCATTATCCTCTGCATGTGGCTGATCCAAACCTTGAGGCTCATCCATAGGAACCAACAATTCCTCCTCTGCATGCAAGTCCAACTCCCTCTCAAGGGACAACCACATGGATTTCTCCTCATCAAATTTTATATCCCATCGCACAACAGTCATTTTTTTGTTTGGAAAATACAAACGATAATTATGGGGTGTTTAGTGTACCCCACAAAAATACAGATCTCAGTTGTCATTTCTAGCTTCTTCCTGGCATCCTTGGTCACATGCACATAAACAAATGAGCCAAAAACCTTAAAGTGTGAAATATCAGGTTTCTTACCAGTGAAAACCTCTTCAGGTGTACTCATGCCAAGTATCCTATGAGGACAACGGTTCTGCACATATACCGTTGTGTTGCATGCTTTCGCCCACAGATGCATAGGTAGGCCTTGATCATGCAAGATTACTCATGTTGCACCCACAATAGTTTTTTTCTTCCTCTCTATGACCCCATTCTACTGTGGGTTATGAAGTGCTATGAGTTATCTTCGAATTACTTCTTTGTTGCAGAATTTCTTGAATTCGTTAGAGATGTATTCTCCACTATTATCGCTCCTAAGAGCCTTCACTTTATTTCCCAACTATTTCTCCACCAGTGTCTTAAAATCCAAAAACTTAGAGAATATATGATCTTTCTTCCACATGAATAATATCCAACACTTATAATAAAATTCATCAACAAAGATTAAATAGTACTTATGTTTTGTTGTTGAAGCAACAAAGAATGGTCCACACACGTTTCTGTGAACTCTCTCAAGGATCCGCGAAGCTCGATTCTCCTTATCATGAAAGGTGGCCTTTACATACTTCCTCATGGTACAACCCTTGCATGTATATAAATGAGAAATTGTTCACATTGGAAGTCTATGAGAAATCTGTTGCATGACTTTCAAGGCTCCATGGTGAAGATGGCCCAATCTCCCGTGCCATAATTCACTCTCATCCCGGCTCACCCTTGATCCACCTTTACCATCATTGATGCACAAACATATACCTCTATCTTTTAGATATTCTTAAATTGAATCCTTATCCTCTTGGCTAGTCTTGTTGTTTTATGTCACAGGAAGGCTTTTACTTCACTAAAAACAACATCATAGCCTCTATCGTCCAACATTGCAACTGAGACTAAATTTTTCTTTAGAACTTGTACATACATTACATATTTTAATTGAAATGGTTTACTGGAATGTCTCTTAATGTTAATAGTACCAATCCCGGTAGCATTGTACCATCCATCATCCCCCATTTCAATATACATCTGGAGAACTCTCTCCTCCAAGTCACTGAAAAGTTCCTTCTCTCTTTTCATGTGACAGGAAGTTCCACTATCGAAATACCACACTGGTCCCAATGCACTTGATACCATGCATGCGATCAATGAGAATTCAAGCTCAAATTGTGAGGCAAGGGCCTCACCAACTCCAGATCCAACAACCTTCTTGTTCTTCTTATTTTTTGGACAGTTAGTAGCAAAATGCCTGTGTTCATGATAGTGAAAACACTTCACATTGGAAATGTACTACTTATTTCCATTCTTGGACTCGAATTTGGAATGGAATTTCTTCCCCTTCCCCTTCTTCGTCGTGGCATCCAAAGCACAATCCTCTTCATCCTCATGCTAAAATTAAGATCCATCTCTGGTGTTCCGTCAAAACTCCTACTACACCAAATCCAACCACAGTCTTCATAACTGTGCCAACTCTTAGGAAGTCATAGGAGTACAAAAATCACCAAATCATCATTAGCAACTGTTATTCCAACACTCTTGAGTTCATTATGACATTGGATAAAAATTTTAGGATATTTTGGAATGGTGCCGCCCTTTTCCATCTTGATATTCCTGAGTTTATCTTTGGGCGCTGATTTCCTATGGTCATTGTTTCCTTGGAATAGATATGTCAAGGCCTTCCTCATTAGATATGGTGTGGCTTTCCCATGGGGGCTTGAGAAAATGTGGTCTCATACTTCCTCCAACAGGATACTCCTCACCTTTGCCACTTTCTTTTGCCATGCATCAAGATTTGCAGCATCTGTCATAATGGGTTTAGGAATGTCATTGTCGATGAATTCCTTGAAGATATTGTCTTCGAGTACTTCATCCATCCTATCCTTTCAAGAAATATATTTTTAGTTACCCTCGAGTGTATACTCCAACATCAATCCATTGAAAGCCATTTCGATCTCGAATTAGCTGTAGCACCAAGAAAGTCTTTCTGCAAATTCGAATTCTATCCAGTCACAAACTTAGATCCTACTTCACTTTTTCAATTTCTTGTGCTCTCGTACCATGTATAAATTATACAACAAGAATGTATATCTTGGATTCACCCGATATAAAAATATACTAAAGTAAAATACTAAATCACTTCTAAAAATATTTTGTGGAATTAAAAATAAAATCACTAATGACATAAAGAAAAGAAGGATAAAATCACACAGAACACAGATAATTTCTCGAGGAAATATTGCTGCTCAAAACCCCACTATATTCTATTGTGTATTCAGCATATATCATGAAACAAATGCAATTTCTACTCTTCTCACAAGCGTCTCCAACACTCAGCTATCTGTCTCACACTGTCCTCATAGAAAACTGATCAATACTTAGCCAATTTCTAGCCTCTTGATAGCTTGCCTTGCTTGCACAATCCATGATGGAATATATCCCATAAATATAGTAATTATGGCCTTCCTTGACTATGTTAGTATCATGGGCACTCCAATGGGTGTTTGGTTGCATGTGTGCAAACCAATAATGTCACAACTGATAGTCAACTTCCCTTTCACCTAGACCTCAACTGGGTCTCCACTAGATCTGACATGCATGCAAGTAATAATAGTAAATCCTCTGTTGCATGTGAGATCATTGATTGTGAATTAATTAATATTTAATTCCCTTGATCTCTCACTAGTGTATCTTCAGTTACAACTAGCACAATTGATTTTAACTCACTTAACTGAGTTAAACTTATTACAACATGCATTAACTAATGCACCACTGCACTTCAAACTCTGTTACAACTATAATTACTCTACATGCCTCACCAACTACCTCTAACTCGAAAATCACTAGCTAAATGATTTTATCACACTTAGTTAATTGTTACAAGTTATTTTGAGATTTAGATTATAGTTTATTGTCCATTTCTAATTAAGGGATAACAAAAATAGACATGCACCAAAAATAGCACTGTGGGCCCCACCCTAGTGTAGGTGCGTAATTCTCTAGGCGTGGGTGCTAAAATTTTCTTGTTGAATTTCAACAACTTTAAATGGGGGAAATGGTTGCTTCAATTAGGAGGATAGTGTAGAAGTATATCCTTTAATATTTAGGTTATAATTTATAAAATTCTTTTTCATTTGTTCAATCTTCCTCCATGACTCTGTAGATATACTGCAACCCTAAACCTCATATCCATATAAAATAACAAGAATGGCATGAGTCTCAAAGATGAGCTTATTTTTATCCCAAATGTAAATATCTACTGAATTATAATTTTTTTCAAGCCCATAGTACATTTTCCAATTTCCATTTATCCTTTTCTCAATGATATAATTCCAATTGAAGTTATGATGGATCTTAATTCCTAGATATTTGTATGAAGAAACTTCCTCGAAGGAGTTGTTGTCATAAATGAAAGTATCATAGGTGATATTTTTGGATTTAATTATCATGACTTTAGTTTTTTAAGTATTTATATATCCATATTGGAGTATAAATATTTGAGGATTATAAGCTTCTTGCCAAGATCATAAAGGAACCTTTGCAAAAGAATAATATCGTCAACAAAAAGGAGAAGAGTTATCACCATACCAGTGATAATGGTACCAACACAACCTGCATCATCCAAACGCTCTTCTAACTTACAAATGTATATGCCAAAAAGGGTAGGGGATAAGGGACTCCCTTGACCTGACTCCAATATTGCATTTAATTTCCTCGAACTAACCCTTATTAGTCTTAAGCTTCACATCAACATTACTATATATCCTTATCACAAAAATCATCATCTCAACAAGAACGATTATCTCTTATAACCTCTTCCATAGCTTTGTTTATATACAAGAGTGACATGAATTTATTTCCATATTTAATCATTTAATATAGAGTGTTAATATAGCGTTGATACATGAGATTATATATATATATATCTATATATATATATATATATATTAATATAAAATATTTAAATATTTCCCTAATGGAGCTGTGAATGGAAGAATCGAGATGCTTGAGCCTTTATGCCCACCACATTTCATACTAATATAATGGTTTTCATTGAAAGTGGGGGTGGCATTGCTAGCCCCATGCATGGATCTGCATGCAAGTGGACTAGCTCGAGAAACATACATGTAAGGTTTATGCTTATAGAAGACGCTTGAGGGGTAAACTTTTATGCCCAACTCGATTGGGGGCATGCTAATTCCTCTCCCTATAAAGGATATCAATGCCTTTGTTCTAACATTTAGGCATGACTATAGGGGGAGAGAATGTTCCCTAGAATAGAGCTAATGTGCTTAGCATGGTGGAGGTGTTCGTCGAAATTGGCCATTCATATAGGGAAGCACCCCTAGTTCATCAACACCCTTCCACTCTCAAGTAGACTACAATTGGTTCTTGTAGAAATTACATGAAGGAAAAATGGAACAATGCGCAATTGGAAGAGTTATCTACATATGCTTAGGGTAACTCCAATTTTTTCATTGTTGTCACTTTCACTATGGGTTAGTAATATTGAGACTCATAGAAACTTTTATCTTTAATTTGGTTTAGAAAAATTGTCCCATGACTGGTTATTTTATTGTGATAGCAAAAAATGGTTTGTATATGAGTTGGTTGAAACCTTAGGGGTGGTTATTTCATTGTTTACCTTTTTTGGTGTTTGTATGGAGTTTAATTGTGAGGTTATGTTGGGAAAAATATGGGACTCTTGTCAAGTTAGTAGGTTGTGTCAAAAGGCTTGAGTATAGATTTATTTGTTAGTGTTTAAAGGCTATTGTTATATCTATTAATCAACTCTCATTTTTTGGCTCTGTGTGGGGTGTCTCAAAGAGGGCTCACCCTATCACTATCTTGACTCAAATTAATTGGTACAACTTCACTAAGAGGTTTTGGCCTGACATTTGTATGGTATGTTTTCTTGTAATTGTCTACATTGTAAACATAGATTGGTCTTTAGCTTGGGGCTCTGATCACACCAGGAATATTCACAAAATTTGTGTATTATAATGTGGGTTTTCGAGATGTGTTTCCTCTTTCTTATTCTACTTGTGCATAAATTTCAACAATTGTATTGTGGCATATTGGTTTTCTTATTTTTATGGTTGGAAGTTTCCTTCCGTAGGTTTCAGGTGGAAAACGTGGCCTTGTGGTGGAAATTGTATTGCAAGATGTAATTCTAGACCTGTTTCTCAATTGGGTGTTAATATCTAGGTCGTGACCCATCACAGTGATTTTTCTATTGTGTTTGATGTTTCTCGTTAGTATTTTTTTTCATGATAGGTCCATATAATATTTAGCGATGATGCGAGAGTTGTATGTCTTTCCTCTTTGGACCTTTTATTCCATAGAGGAATTTTAAAAAATTCTTGGTTTCCCATTGGGCATTTTGAGACCACCTGTCATAATGATGCATGTTTGTGTTTGAAGTATTAGTGTACTTATGTTTTGGTATACAAGGATACACCCAAATTTAATATATATATATATATTTCAGAGTCATGTTATAATGTGAAAAAAATATATATGTGATTGTGTGTGGTTAAAATATTTTATCATTGTGCTTATGTTGAAGATGCATATGACTAGTTCCCCATTGGGTGTGTTAATTTTTAATATATGTAGGTGTTTTGGGTAATACCTGCCACCTCCTACTTGTAGCTAATCGATGAATTGAATGCTTATATCTGTATATGTAGCTAATCGATTAATTGGACATAGAAAACCAAATTTATAATGCTATATGAATATTGTCTCCATATTAAACACTTATATCTATAAATAATCGATGAATTGAACACAAAAAATCAAATTGATTACACTATATGAAGATTGTTTCTACATTCAAAATAAAGACCCTAGAATCAAAATCTAGAAAATGCAGTTAACATTTGGGATGATAATATTTACCTTAGGATTGGGTAAGATAGAATCTATATGGCTACTTATTCTCCAAGGTGAAACAACGATTGTCAAAAAATCCTTCGAAAAGCTCTTAAATGTTAAAGCACCGACCAAATTAATAAAAAATTGAAACAACTATAGTCAAAACAACCTTCCAAACTCTTAAATGTTAAAGCTCCTCCCCTCTGAATTTTTTTTTCTTAAAGCTATGAACAAATTAATAAAATATTTTTGGAGGGAAATATAAAACCAAATTAATAAAATACTATTGGAGGGAAATACAAAAAAAAATACTCATGATCACTAAAACAGGTAAAACTAGAGGCAGATAGAACGTTGGAAAATAAAAACGGTTTTCTTACTTCTTAATAAACACAAAATGTCAATATATATAAAGGACCATTTATACACACTACTTTTTCATTATATGTATACTCATATATTCACTTGTGAAGAACAAAATTAGGGTGAAAAAGGTTAAAAATGTCTTTATGGTGATAGTGAAGAACCACATGCACACACACACACACACACACACACACATACATACATTAGACAAGAATATTTACCATGTTAATATGTATTGAAGTTAATCTTTTTATTAAAATGAAGGGTCACTTCTATGTTGGTTTAGTAGTGTTTTACTTTGTTTCTTAAGATTCAAACATATGACCTTTTAAAGTTAATATTAGAGCATACTTGAAGCTCAACTGAAAATATAGGTTATCAAATAATAATTGAAAAATAAATCCAAATATTGTTTATCTAATAAGACAAAATGCACATATTTTAATCCAATTTTGTTGGTAAAATTAAATTTTAAGGCTTTAATTAATCTAACAATGCTTTTGTTTTTTTGAGGTTTTAAATCTAATCAAAGATACTTAGACACTTTTAATCATTATAGGGCCATAAGCGAAGTTATGGTCCAAATGTAATGATAATCCATCATTGAATTCCATTCTAAATCATGGCTATAAATCATTACATTTTGTGTGTTATTTAACATATGCCATAAGTTCAAACTTTGAAATATATTAAGGAATAAAATATTTTTTTTATTCATTACATTGGTTTGATCTCTAAGAAGGAAATTAGAATATTAATATACATTACTACAATATAAAAAACCACTTTAACATTGAGGGGAGAGGTTTTTCATGTTATGGTTTGGTAACAAGTTGGAAAAAATATTATAATGATTTCCCAAGTTCAAATCACAACTTGAGATTTTTTTCTCATATGTCGATATATTCAACACTAGGTGGAAATCCTAAAATAAATCGACAATGCATGGATAGGATGGAGTTTTTTATTGTGCCTTACTTGCAGTGACTATTTTAGTGAAGAGAAAACATGGGAAGGGGGGGGGGGTAAATTTAAACCTTGCACCTCTCACTTGAAAAAGCAATGAATTTGGAATCTCCAACTTAATATGGGGAGGGGATATTTGTTGAGTTGTGTTCTACATACAAGTTGGAGTTCTTATCTTAATGATGACCTTTTTTCAAGTCTGAATCCAAAAGTGCATGCTCTTGTCTACTTTTGTTAAAGATTGGATGGGAGTCCTAGTCAAAATAAATTGATATCCCATGGATGTGGCCATAATATTTCTACACCAAATAATTATGGCCTTAGCCGTATTAATCATTTCAATTTCTAAAAAATATAGGGGAGGGGATTTGAACTTTACGCATCTCCCATGCAATAATAATAACATTAACAATTGGTTATATAATAATCCTCCCTAATTTTGGTGAGCCTTAAAAGGATAACATTTGTAGGATTTAATCCAGATTTCTATGTGTAGTCAATGTTATGTGTGCCTCACACACTATTAGGGTACCCATTGCTACCTTAAGGTACTGAGTGAATATGTCATTTGGCATATGTTAAGCAGACCATGGGTCAACATTGGTCCATATATATGTGGGAAAGGGTTGTGTTATGAGAAACATAAACCCGTTTCTCTTCTAGTCTTAAATGTTAAAAGTGATTATTAGATGGTTCTCCTTATCTAGATGGCATGTTTTAGGAATATCCGTAAATCAAGTAGACAAAAGCAAGGTCAGTTGTTTGAATATGTTGTTGTCTCTGGAATTTCATGATGTTCTAGGAATTTACAATTTGGATAAGTAACTTTTTGATCTTGATGTTTTTCTTAAGACTCCAAAATATTTACCAAATCTACAGTTGAAATGACTTCAACAACTATAGATTGGCCAGGTATGATAGCTTCTTCCACCAAATTTTAACTAGATTAATTTTATGGAATCCATGATTTAATGGTGGCAACTAAACCTCTTTATCATTTGTAGAAAATATGTCATTAGTGCCCTTAATGTGGCCCACATATTATCTGAGAAACATCAAATGGAAGAAGAAGATCAATTGGTGTTAGATTGGTCTCCTCATGCACATGGAGGGGGCCCTAGCCAAGTTAGTCCCAAAATGTTTGTAGCAGTGTCTAGATCCTATCAATCCATTGTATCCTTGAATTCTCTGTATTTTTAGATATACAAATCCAAATCAGCATGTTACACATATGGATGTATTGTGTGAAGTTTCACATCAACTCAAATAGAAACTTCTCACCACATAATATTGATATGGGCAGTTTTTGGTTGAGATTATAGGGAATGAGAGCCTACACTATATTGGAGGCCTAAATTCCAAAATAATTCTAATCCTCTATCGGTCCACAAGCATAAGGTTTTTCTATAACCTCAATCCCCTTGTGCCATTAATCATTTGTTTGAAGGCCTAAATTTTTGCAAGGTTGAAAAACAAATATATTAAGGGAAATTTTATTTTGGATTTGCAAATGGTTAGATAGATTAATGCATTATCCAAAACCAACCTGTTTAAAATCGATTGACACTTCCTCTAAAATTGATCAAGTTTTAATGGATATGAGAACTACAATTCAGTGTCTCTAGCAGGCACCATGGGTAATCACAATGCTATTCACCACAAATTTTCAGACAGTTGATTCATTTGTTGCGAAAGAAAGGAACTGAGTGGAGGTCCATATAGGGATTTTTTCCTTGGAGTTCAGAAATGAATACAAGCAAATTTCCAAATCAATTGTTATCCTCTTCTGACAATATTAACTATAAGTCTATTCATGGAGATGAATAAACTTATAATTATAATAAACATTGAATCTTACCACCATGAATTGAAATAATGATTGAATGATAAAGAAATAAATGGAAATTTGGCATTCTCACTTTCATTTCTTATATTCAATGGCACACATGCTTGTATATTCAGTTGTTGAAAGAAAATACATGAATCGCAATAGGAATTTTCAAAAACATGTCCTTATATTCAATTCCATTCATGTATTCATATTCAATTAAATTTAGGGTGGTCAGATTCCATTGAAAACCAATGAAGTGTATTAAATCAAATTCCATAGAAGACCAATAAAATGTATTAAATAAACACTGGGCAGAAAAATTTAGCACAAGAAACTAACCTTGATGAGAAACATAAACCCATTTAGAAAAATAATCAAACATTTATTGTTAAAATCTGGAAAGATCATGTAAGCAAGAAGGTTGCAGCAAAAAATGAAAGGTAGTCGTTTAAACCAACATGGACTGAGCAGTAAAAATTCACTGAGTAGAGGGGTCCCTTTCCCACTCTAGTCTACTTTCATTAATTTTAGTCGATCCCTTAGAAAAAGAAAATAAAAATACGTAGAAGGAACACCAAAAATGGTAGAATGAACACATGCAATAATAGGTATTAATAATGCATGAACGCCGAAAAATATAAACCTATACATCCAACTAACCTATATTCCAACTCTAAAATTGGAGAGTTCAATTGTAAAATAGTTGTTGCATGCCTCTTCAAAAGCCTCCAAGTTCTATTCAATGTTTTTCCATCCATGACATAAGTTGTAATAATATAGAAATTTTTGAAATCCCTAAAAATATTCAACTGCATCACTAATTTCTCTCAAATCTCTCAAAATACACGAAAACCCTCCCACCAACGACAAAAAATTGGTGCCAAAGAGCCATTTTATGGACAAAACATCAATTTTTCATGGACAATTTAGAACGAGGGTAAACCTAGAGTGGATCTCTTCATCACAGTAAGAATAACTGGTTTGCATTTTGCGGGGTAATAATAGCAAGTTTTTGTAGGTAAGAATATCTGGTTTTCATTCTTGGGGCTTTCATACCTAGTTACATATCTAGTTTTCGCCTTCATAAATTTCATAGCGAGTTTTCAAGTTTTCAATTTTAATGAAATGAGAATTCAACTTAATATATCCACTATTAAAAATAATTAAAATATAAACATGAATGTTATACCAAGCTCTGAGTATGACTACTTTCATTATTAATCAAATATAAAACCAAAATATATTGTTTTATTTAGAGCTTGATTTCATATAAGCATGTAAATTATTCATTAAATGAAATAAATATACTCATTGGTAAAATTATCATATAAATTAGATAAAACTAAACACATTTATCCATCATTACACAATAAACCATAATTGAATATTTTGATTTACATATTTATAATCATTAATAAAGGTTTATATATTATATGAAAATTAAATAAAGTTCATACCTAAACAATTAAAAAAAAATCATAGTACCATTAAAAATTAAGGTTCATATCTAAATTAAAAAAAGTTTATAGACCATTAAAAAAGGAGTTCAGGTTTGTACTTAAATTACTAAAGGTTCGTACCTATTTACTAAATACGCATATAAATATATATTTTAGATTTATCTATTTAGTATCTATCAAATGTAAGTATGAAAATTGAATATTATATTTAAATGAACTTGCACTTTTAACATAAGTAATGTATGTTTATTCTTCAATGGGGGTGAGAACCCTGGAGCATGAGGCAACCGAGTCCCATGAATGTTAACAAATGGCACATCGGCGGAGGACTGGCCTCTCGGTTCCTTCATTTGAACCGACGTAACAGGAGTTGTGCTGGTAATGGTTATTGCAATCATGTAAACATCTTCTTTGTCTCAGTGAATGTGTATGGTGTAAGGTTAATGGGAAATATGGAAATACAGACCAACATTTTCATTTTCACTTTGTCCTAGTGTTGGGCTCCTCATTGGTATTATGCTCATAAGTGTAAGAAATAGTGGAGGGACCACATACTTGGGGGGTGGCATCCGACATTCTCTTGCAACTATTGGTATTGTGAAATCAACAGTGTTTTTCTCCAAAGAAACTTTGAGCTTTACTGCACCTGTATTGTGTGGAGGTCGGTAAACGGGGGCACTTTTTATTTTGGTATTCTATGATTTTTAGTATGTGTGAGTAGCTAGTCTGATATAGGTGTCCGGAGGTGGTATCAAAGGAGATATTGGTGGGAGTGGTAGTGCCTCTATGTGGAATTATCAATTTTTAGTGCTTGGTCTGGAAATTGATGTGCCTGGTGGTTTGGTGGGTGGTTCTTGGTGGGAAGTGATGATAGGAGAGTCGCCCTTTTGGAATACACAGATTCGATATCCTGGTGTGATTTTTGTGAAGCTTCCTGGGAAATGTCAGCTTGGGGCATGTTTCTCCCGCCTTCTCCTTCTCCAGTTGTTCACGTTCTTGCTAATGTTCTCACTGTGTTAGGAAATAGTTAAGTAGAACTTGGTCTAGCATAGAGTTAGGTAAAGTTTGTTTCTTTACTCTTTACATTTGTAACTTAGAATCTGATAGTCATGATATGTACTAATCTGATGGTTCACTCTCTCCTCACTATTACCGATACTTGATCTGTGGCTTAACACTCGATTGGTCCATGATCTCTATTTAAAGAGCATGGATGGTGATTTGTCTGATAACCATTTATGAGATAAGCTTATGTAAATTTTCTTTCTTTGTATTAATAAATTTCCTAAAGTGGCCGTGTTGGCTCAAGTCATGGATTGTTTCCTCTTTCGGGGTTTAACCACGTCAAATACTGGTGTACTGATTAGTGATCCTTTTATGAGCAGTGACCATTGGTGATTTATCTAAGCAACTTACCCTGTAAGTTCCTACATGATATCAGAGTTGTTTTGAGGGTCGCATCTATTGTTGATCCAAATCTGAAGCCTGTTTGACTTCATGTGACTGTTGTTTTCTAGATCTACTATTTTTTAGCTCGTTTGGGCCGAGACAACTACTTTTTTGTGTTAGGAGCACCTGTTACCGTGAGGAACCCATTTTGTTTCACGCGAAAAGGTTTCCGGTTGCCCAAGTTATGTCATTTTGATCTGGAGGTATAAAGATTTTTTTTGGAGTTTTATTTTATTATCCCTATGTTTAATTCAATTTATAGTCTTTTTTTATTACCACATATATACCTTCTTCTCTGTGTATGTTCTCTGCTTTGCGTTGTGTGATTTCTGGAAAACCAGAAACAGGAAGACGAGATTTTTTTTGCTACGTGTGCTCTTTCCCCCCGACTTTGTGCGATCTCGGGAAATAAAAAATAATGAGAAAATTATATATTTTGTGCAATGGAATAACCGAAACTATAGCGTTCTACTGTAAGGGTTGTTTTTTAGCTTGGAAGGCTATTTTTTTGCAGTAAAACGCATGCAAACCGAAGAGAAAAAAAAAAAACCTTCATCCTTTGAATCAATTACAGAATCCTTTTACTAGCTCACTTGGTGTAAAATTACTTTATGAGAATAGAGGTCTTCAGTTCAAGTCTCTTTTTCAAGCTTCTTTTTCTAAAAATATTTTTGTTAAGTTACTTTTTCTTAAAATCTTTTTAGAAAGTTGCCACTTTAAAAAAAAGGGGGTTTTTATTTAAAAAGAACATGTAAAAGTGACTCTCACTTAGTTATAAAATTGGGTCACATAAAGTAGTCTTTTTAAAATGAGCTTATCATATTAATTTTGTAAAAGTGGGGGGATTTTATAAAAAAAAGTTACAAGTTCATCATCATCTTTCAACCTATCACATAAATATTCGACATCTACTACACCTTTTTTTCAAAAAGGCATAATTTCTTTATGCGGAAGTCGTTTTCAGAGCCGTTTTTTTAACTAGTCTAATTTTTCGAGATATTTCCATTGGAGCAGTTAGTTTCAGCCTTTTCAACTTCAGTTTTTAAAAATGGAAAGTGCATGCTTGATTATTCTTAATAACACCAATTATTTCCAATGGCTATCCTACATGATAGACTTACTTAGAAGTAAAGGGATTTGTAGAATAGTATCAGGACAAGAACCTACACCTACCAATAAAGATAAAAAGGATAAATGGGAAAATGAACAAGATGAAGCACGAGGGTTGATAGGAATGTCCATTTCTCAAGATCTTAGATTTCATATCCAAGAAATGGACTCTCCTCATGAACCTATGAAAAGTTAAATAATGCTTTTGGCATTCAAAATGAAATCAGATCCCACCAAATTGAAAATGAGTTTCTTACTTTGGACCCCAATAATTTCCCCTCTATCGAAGATTTTTTTTCCAAATTCAAGACCCTTAGACTTATTTTAGAAGGTTGTAAGGTAAAAAAGTAAGATGGTAGTATTATCTATTCCATTCTTGCTAAGTTAAGCCCTACATATTATATATTTGTTTCCACCTTCCATTCCACTAGAGAATCCCTCATTTCTCAAGCGACAACCTACAATTCCCCCTCTTTTGATGAATTTTCTGATTCTTTGATAAGAGAACAAGAAAAACTCTTACACCTTGGGCTTATTAATACTGGAAATTCTTCTAAGAAAGCCTTCGCAGTCCAACATAAACCATATCCAAAGAATCCTAAGAATCAACATCCTAAAAATCATGGTCCTAAACCAAACAAGGGTCTTAAGAAATTTTAGCTGCAAACTAAAAAAGAAAATCAACAAACTAATAAGGAAAATAAAACAAAGAGATTAAGACAAATAGACATTGCAATTTTTGTAATCCTTATGGCCACGTAGAGTCAAAATTTTTTAATAAGATAGAAGCCTTGTAAGCAGCAATGAAGAATCACAACATCCATTTGGAGAAGTCTTGAACTTCATCTGCAGGAATGGCACTTTCTGCATGTGGTTGTCAAGCATCAAGATCTGGTTATGCATTAAATGTATCTTCTTGTTCTCATTCTCATGAGTGGCTCACTAATTCTGGAGCCTCTTACCACATGGCCAAAAATAAAGCCACGTTTTCTTCTTTAAATGATTGTAACCCCCAAAAAAATTATTTTGGTGATGATAAATCTCTTAGTGTTGTAGGTTCTAGAACCATTCATCTAGATAATGGTCATTTTAATCTCGTATTATGTGTTCCTACCTTGTCCTGCAATATTCTATTTGTTTATTAGATAACTCATTCAGGTGAAGAGAAACAGTAGAATTATCACCTCATGATGTTCTAATTAAGGACCTAAGAGTTCCTAGACATATTTTAGCTACTGGCATCGCTGATGATTCTACAAGGTTGTACAAGTTTGACATCTTTGGGTCATCCCGTCTTCCCTCCATTTTTTATGCCCGTAATGAGGAAGTGAATAAACTTTGGCACGATCGATTTTGTCACTTAAACTATTGCTCTCTTGAAACTCGACGTAAATAAAATATGGTGACAGGTCTTCCTATGGTATCTTGTCAAGATGGTGTTTGTTTTAGTTGTGTACTCAGAAAACATCATCGCGATAGTTTTGAAAAACATGCCTCTTGGCGCGCTTCAACCCCTTTGCAACTTGTGCACAATGATTTATGTGGTCCACTTCCAGTTGTTTCTTTCTCTGGCTACAAATACTTGTTAAATTTCATTGATGATTTTTCTAGACGGGCTAGGTATACTTCTTAGACTCAAGAGTGAATTTTTTAACGTGTTCTTGGCCTTTAAGGGATTTTTGAGAAACAATCTAGACATAAAAATTCTTAAGTTAAGATCTCACAATGGAGGAGAATATGTTAACAACAAATTTGTCAACTTTTTCACTGAGCATGGCATTTAAATGCAACATATTGTTATTTATACTCCACAACAAAATGGTGTAGTTGAAAGGAAGAATCACACTCTAAAAGAAATGGATAATTGTATGCTTCAATCTAAAGGACATATTCTTAATTTTTGGGTAGAAGCAATTAACTGTGAAAATTAAATAGTAAACCATACTCCTACTAAGGTTTTAAGGAATATAACTCCAAAAGAAGCCTAGAGCTCAATAAAACTATTTGTAAGTCAATTTCATGTATTTAGAAGTGAATCTTGGGCCCATATTCTAGATGCAAAACATAAAGCCTTTGAACCTAAGAGTGAAAATTGCATTTTTGTTTGAAAGTTGTTACACAGCAATTTGTCACCGTCCCTACCAATCCCCGTCTCACACATTGGAGGGCTTATTTTGTGACCTGTGAGCAGTGATATAACCTGAAAATACTTTCATGGCATTCCCCTAAACATGTACTTTCATCCCCCTGAAGACATCTCCTGCTGAAAACCCTAAAAACAACCCTTTTTGCATTGGTGCGGGAAACCAGTTCAACACCCGCGCCAATGGGGAAAATCCTTCAAAGAGGTCGCACCAATTGGTGCTCTGTCCCAGATTCGCACTCGCACCAGCCAATTTAAGGAGTGTTTTTTAAAAATAAATGGTGAAATTTTCGTCCTAATTGATCCAGGAACTGATATCTATCTTGAGTTGGGAGGTTTGGCTATGAATTTCCATAGAGAGGAAGTGGTTTTCCACCTCTCATGGAAGCTTCCTTGATGATAGGGCCAATCCCATGATTATAGGGATCCCAACTCCCCTTCCTCCATCTATAAAAGCTTGCTCATCTCCTTTGCAAGCTAGTCTTCAAGTTCCCAAATTCCCAAGATCCTTATGCTGCAAGAGCCTCTATAACTCCCTTAAGGCCAAATCCAAGCAAGGAGACTATTGTCAAGATCCGAAGAGAGAGGTTTGTCCCATCCTTGATAGGCTTTTCGAGACATGTTTTGCTGGCGACCCTCCGAAGGAGAATTTAGCGTCAGAACTATGGTTGTATTCTTCCTTTGATTGATTAATAAGAAATGACTATTGGTTGTGGTTCCACTCTCGTTGTTGTTTATAATGATGAGTTATGTCCTTTCTGACTGACATATAGTTGCATATATTGGATTTTATGCTTGCGTTTGTTTTGTTTCTTGCGTGTGCAGGTGTCTGATCATAGAGATCGTGAGGATTGTGATCTGCCAGAGCTAAGGAATGGGAGCGCTACTTTCTCTACAAGCGACAGCGTTGGATTCTAGGTAAGACTTCACCGCTAGTTGGTTTATTTGCAATTAGGAACCTGCACTATAGCGTGAACGATTGTTGCTAGACCCGGTCTGGGCTAGTAGGGATTGCCTCTGTCCGAAGAGGGGATTTACCTCCACAACAAATTGGTGACTCCGCTGGGGATCGTTAGCTTGTTGTTGTTCGTTTTATAAGCTATAGATGGAGCCTGGAGTTGGCTAGATAGCCTTCGAAATGCTATTGCTCTGCATTAGCGAAGTAGATCAAAGCTGCTTTAGTCAATATCTGGTTTAGTTTATGAACTGAACACTTGGAGTATTATCTCGTCTTTTCGGTTGTTTCTCGATTCCGCTTGCTTGATCGGATTTTTTGGCTGGCTCTTCTTGTGTTTGCCTTTTGGTTCAGCCCCCAGAGGATCAGATCTGACCTCTGGTTTTCTGAATTTTCATATTTTCATGGTTGGCTTGATTGGCGTGGTTTCCAACCTGACAGTCGCGCCAATTGGCGCAGGTTGCCAGTTCATCACTCACACCATCCCCTGTCCGGCATGGATTATAGCCAGATAGTCGCGCCATCTCCTGTAGGTGATAGGGTTTAACCTTGTTCGAAAGCCTCTTTGGTTAGTAATTTTCTTCTGGGTTTGTTTTGGATTCTGCTTGAAGTGGTGAGTCTGGTCTTGGTTAGGAGAAATTCTTTGTTTTTTCATTTTCAGGCGTTGGCGCTTGTTGTCAGTGTGAAATTCGTGCCAGTTGGCGCTAGTTGTCAATGTAAAAGTCGGGCCAATTTCAGGGTGTGTGAAAATTGAGATTTTTTTCCCTAAATCCTTCACGAGTGTGTCTCTCCCTTCCAGTCTTTTCACTCTATGAGCATAGATTACATTGCTCATTGTTTTAATTGCCTTATTTCCATGATTTTTTGATGTAAAAGGGAATGAATGCCTTGTTTTGATCTCTTTCTTTGGAAGTCCTCTTTGTGTTTAACCTCATATGTCTTGTCGCCTTTTGAGGGATTTCGTGACAAAGTGTTTGAAACAACGATTGCATTCTTAGTGTTTTTTTACATCTCTTTTGAATTCATCCTTCATTAAGGAGATTTGAGTTCTTTTAGTTTTCGTCTCAAAGTGTTCTTTTTGTTAAAATGCATTAGATCACATTGCATTGAAGAGTATTTTGAGATTTATCATTGAACTTAGATCACATTGTTTAATGATTGAAAGCTAAAAATTGCTTTGAGTGCATTCTCTTTCATTCAAGGCATGCATTAAGTAGATTCTTATTTCATCGAAAAATGCATTGAGTGCATTCTTATTATTTGAAAAGGAAAAAGGAAATTGTGCATAGATTACAATTGCATAGTTTTCGAAAAGAGGATTTTGCATAGATTACATTGCATTGTTCGCATCGTTGAATGTTTGGAATTACTTTTGGGTAGTGAAATTCATCTAGTTTGGAAAATTTTCGTTTGCAGTGTTGTTTTATGTTGCATCATTGTTTGAAGCTCTTCCCTTAGCTAGATAGCATTCATCGAATTGAAAAGTTTTATTTTCTCATATAGCTGCATATAGGAGATTTTCATGTGACATCACACTCGCTAGGGCCTGAAAACCGAAATATAATTGAAGATCAACCATAAAATTTATTCAATTTACCTAAGGAAGCATTGAAACTTAACGAAATATTTAGAGGTCTAGGCTAGTGACGTGTTCCGACGTCTTAAAACCTAGTAGCTGTCGTTTGCCTCTTGGCTTTAGATAGCGCTAGTACGGACTTGTGCTCCCCATACCGTCGAGTATATAAAGGGATACCCCACTAGGTTGCTATCCTTTATCCATAGGAAGTCGAGTCTGCCGCCCTATACCCGTGATACACCGAACACAGCATTCGGGGAGATTTCCTGCACGTACGTTAAGTCCTTGGTTGATTTCTCTTTCATTTTGAAACCAAGGTGTATATTGCAGTTCACGGTTATTTGGTACACCCTTTGCCTAGTATTCCTGAGCAGTCATTTTGATCTTATCTGACTCTTTAAATTTGAAAATATCATCAAGCGCTTGTCCTTTCACGCTTGTTTCAAAACTGAAAAAGATAGAGTCACCTTTTGCCTGTTTCTTGACTCTTAAAAGATGAAACAACAGAGTTTTGTTTCAATGTCATAAAAATCAACTGCCCCCGAAATATTCTTGGTTAAATTTAGTTTCCTTAGGGTGTTGTTCTGAAGATTGTTTCTAATGGCAACTTTTCTGGAGTTCACCAACCAAGGAATCCCCTCCGATTGGAATCTTGGTCCTTTTCCTCCTTTTGGAAATGTTGGTGCTCCTTATATGGCAACGTTGTCCCTTCCTGGGTTAACTGGGTTGCATGTTTGGTTGTTTTCAACCTCTGTGGTCCCGAATGTCTCGGCTACTGTTCAATCAGTTCCTCTGCCTAAGCAACGTCATGTTGATTCCAAGGTGGACCTCTCCCCTTCTTCGCCTGTTTCTGCGTCCTCCTCTTCTACTTCACCTGGTGAAAGTCTGGATTCGAGTAACCGGGTGGCTAAGAAGAAGAAGAAGAAGACAAAGAAGAATAATTCAGATAAAGGAGAGGCTAAGGCTGCAACTATTGCTTCCGAAAATTCTCTTATTGATAAACCTCCCAACCCTCCACGAAAAGTAAAGTTCCCTTGCATGTTGTGCATGGGAGACCATCGTATTCGAGACTGCCCTGGCATTCCCAAGGTGCTTGAAGTATGGTCCAATGGTCATCCACCGTTGCCTTTGGCTTCTGGGAGTCAGGTTGGGGGCGCGTCTTTAGCTAGTGCTAGTAAAGCTCCTAAGAAGCAGGGTAAGATCACCAGTCCCTATAAGTTGTGTGAAGGGCACCATGCCATTCACCTTTGTCCGTACATGGATGAAGCCAAGAAAGTTTTGGACAGCTCAGTTGTTTCTACACCATGCTTCCTGGTTGGTTATAAGTAGCTTTCTTTGAGTCCTCCACCAGTTGATCCTACGATTGGTCAAAAGTCATCCTTGGTCGACCCCGCTCCCCTAGAAATTCAAATTCAAGAATCCATTCCCGACCAACCATTGGTCGTGGGATCGGTTGATCTAGCCCCGTTAGTGGTGCACCAGGTATTTTCCGTTGAGATTGGACCTCACACCCCTCAGGTTCTTCTTGTTTCTTCAAATTCTTCATACTTGGAGAAAGATTCTCCTGTCCCTATATCTCAAGAAGTTTCTCCTCCGCCTCCCGTGATGGAGGTCCTGGAGGATACTCCTCCCGCTTTCAAGATGGAGGTCATGGGGGATGCTCCTTCGTCTACCGTAACACCAGGGGAAGACCATCTCAGTTCGATGGTAGCCCCACCAAGTAGTTTAGTTGCTTCCTTTGATTGGAATCGATTTGCAAGATATCGCCTTCCATCTTATGTGCCTTTCGAGATAACGGTATAGGCTTTTGGTCTGGTCGTACCCAGCACCATTATAGATGAAGGCGCGTCTGTTAGTGTTTTATCCTCAACTACTTGGAAAGATTTTGGCTCGCCATCGCTTGCGCCTATTACGCAGAATCTGTTGGAATTTAACAGAAGAACGAGTCAACCCTTAGGGATCCTTCCAAGGTTACCTGTTACTTTGGGAGGTAAAACCCTCCATATGGATGTGATGGTTGTTCCAGGCCCCTTGGATTTCAATATGCTCTTGGGGCGCGATTACACCTATGCCATGGGAGCGCTTCTCTCCTCCCTTTTTCATGTGGTTTGTTTTCCACATGAAGGATGGATTGTGACAATTGATCAGATTTCGTTCTTTGGTCCTGATGTGGCAGCTGGCCAGCCATCATCCCTTCTGGTTTTTATCCACCCATTGTATCTGCCCCACCGCAGGTCAACTATGTGGCTACCTACCCCGTGTCCCAGTGATAGTGCTATTGTGCATCAGGTGCTGGGGGCATTGGGTCCTAACTTCTAGGATGTTTTCCTTCCATTGGGAGTGGAACTCTTGGAAGCGATGACTTCTTGTTCATTATAATGAGGTTGTCGGAGCAAAGTTTGTTTCCTTGTGTCAAGCTCCTTAAAAAATGAAGCAAGGTTGTTGGAGCACAGTTCGTTGTCTTGTGTCAAGCTCCTTAAAAAATGAAACAAGGTCGTTGGAGCAAATTTCATTGTCTTGTGTCAAGCTCCTTAAAAAATGAAACAAGGTCGTCAGAGCAGATTTCCTTGTCTTGTGTCAAGCTCCTTAAAAAATGAAACAAGGTTATCGGAGCAGATTTCCTTGTCTTGTGCCAAGCTCCTTAAACCATGAAACAACGTCTCCTGAGGATATTTCTTTTAATGTGTCAACCTCATTAAAATAATGAAACATGTTCTCGTTCAATTCGAGTCTTTGATACGATCTCGTAAAATACCAGTCGAGTCTTTCTCTTGATCTCATAACTTGAACCTTCACTCCATCTGCCTTTCATATGGATTGAAGCTTAGGGGGCATGTACCTCGAATTGAGTCACCATGCTGGGGGCATGCTTAATTTTTTCAAGCATAGTTTGTTTCCGTTTCAAGCTTGTGTAAAAATGAAACCGGTTTCAAGCATAATTTATCTTTGTTTCAAGCTTGTGTAAAAATGAAACCAACTTCAAGCAGAGTTTCCTGATTTCAAGCTTGTGTAAAAATGAAACCATTCCCATTTTACCTCTTGTGATTGCCATTTTATCAGCTTGTTTTTGCCAGATGAACCTTGGTTTTCTCACTCCATCATCACTATCTGCTTGGCCGATTATATCCCTTCACTTGGTTTATTTTACCCATTCTGAACTTCGCATCGATGGAGAGTGGGTCTTGTTAGCGACCTCTTGACCTTTACTTGATACAGCGGTTCCACCATTGCAGACAGTTGCTACCTTATTACCACTTTCGTTCCTTGAAGAGTCAACTTTCAGCTCTACGACTCCTAAAACATAGAAATATTGTCAGGTAACTGTCGTTTAGTCGTTAAATTAGTTGCAACGAAATCTACCGATGCTCGTTTACACACCGGGCTGGGATAGATTATTTGCGAAAAGGAATACCTAGCCTATTCACGACTGAAGGTTTCTCGGACATAGTTTCGCTTTCGATGAAATATTTGAAATTTGGGTTACTTTTCCGCTGTTTTTTCAAACTCTCTAAACATGAAAAGACGCCGAGTTCTTCCTTTGTCAGACTCGTTAAACCCTG
Source organism: Pinus albicaulis (assembly GCA_034641835.2). NCBI lineage: Eukaryota > Viridiplantae > Streptophyta > Pinopsida > Pinales > Pinaceae > Pinus > Pinus albicaulis. Next base: position 1,111,230,641 of record CM076574.1, read on the forward strand.
ATGACATTGGATTCAGTCGTAATAACGATATTCGAGTTTCTCCTTCCTAGGGCTCGTTAAATGTACTAGGTTGGGTTTGTTCGAAGGGTGAATTTATATGACAAGCATATGGTATCCTCTTCAAGCTTGTGTAAAAATAAAGAGGTACTCGCCAAAAATGGTGGGGAAAAATGGAACCAGCATCATTTTCGCGTTAGCAGTATGTTGCTCTTGAACATGGCACTTGTCTGCATTCGTGTCGGGTTGGGGACATCTCATCTCGTTTTTTACTTGCCTCTGTGGGTTTGGGTAATCCCTTTTGACCTCTCATCTTCTCTTTGCCTCGTCACTATGACCTCTGATCTTTTGATGTCAAATACTGCCAAATCCACTGTCGTGCCGTTCATATGTTCAAGAGAAGTTGACCTCTACAAGTACCAACCTTCCTCTGATTCTCATCTAATTTTGATTCATAAAAACATTATGTTCCTCTGTCTCGCGTCGATGATGTGGGAAACACTATGGCCCACCTTTGATCAAGGTCACTTCCTGTCGACCTCAGCTCATTATCTAGGAAGCTGATCTAGAGACTCCCTTCTGGTACCTTGGAGCCTGCATGCCTCAATGGCAGGTTCTTTGCATTCGTCATGAGGTTTTCATCATTGGCCTCCGATTGAGTGATTCTCTGGGTGTTCGACGCCAGCTCATTGATTCACATGTCGTATGTTATACCTATAGTACCTTGAGGGCCATTGTCGTCATTGGTGGTACCTCTCGCGTCTGTTAACATCTTTCATCATTGGCTGGTAATCAGGCGATGTTCTTGCATGTTCGACTTCAGCTCACATATTCGCATGCTTGAACTTGTACTTTGTTCGGGTTGAGATGGAGCGCAAGACCCTGGATTGTGTCTGTTGTAATCCAGGCTGCGATTTTGTGGATTATTATGATTGATTACATGACTCACTTACTGGATGGCTGCGACCACCCCTGAGTCTATTTATCGATCCTCACTGGATGGCTGCGTCCATGCCTTGGGTCTGGATTGTTGTATACTCTATTATGGATGGCTGTGCCCATGCCACATATATATATCATGTATTTGAGACATCAGTTGTAATTCTTCATGCAGGTTTTCCGACGGCGGATTTCTCAGTTGGACACGTTCTCGTAAAGTATTTCACCCCTCTCCTTCATTCGGGCCTCATACTTTAGGGGGCATCTGTTACACAGCAATTTGTCATTATCCCTACCATTCCCAGTCTCACACATTGGAGGGCTTATTTTGTGACCTGTGAGCAGTGATATAAATTGAAAATATTTTCATGGCATTCCCCTGAACATGTACTTTCATCCCCCTGAAGACATCTCCTGTTGGAAACCCTAAAAACACCCCTTTTTGCATTGGCGCGGGCAGCCAGTTCAGCACCTGTACCAATGGGGAAAATCCTTCAAAGAGGTCATGCCAATTGGTGCTCTATCCCAGAGTCGCACTCGTCCCAGCCAATTTAAGGACTGTTTTTTAAAAATAAATGGCGAAATTTTCGTCCTAACTGATCCAGGAACTGATATCTATCTTGAGTTGGGAGGTTTGGCTATGGATTTCCATAGAGAGGAAGTGGTTTGCCACCTCTCATGGAAGCTTCCTTGATGATAGGGTCAATCCCATGATTATAGGGATCCCAACTCCCCTTCCTCCATCTATAAAAGCTTGCTCATCTCCTTTGCAAGCTCGTCTTCAAGTTCCCAAATTCCCAAGAGCCTTATGCTGCAAGAGCCTCTATAACTCCCTTAAGGCCAAATCCAAGCAAGGAGACTATTGTCAAGATCCGAAGAGAGAGGTTTGTCCCATCCTTGACAGGCTTTTCGAGACGTGTTCTGCTGGCGACCCTCCGAAGGAGAATTCAGCGTCAGAACTATGGTTGTATTCTTCATTTGATTGATTAATAATAAATGACTATTGGTTATGGTTCCACTCTCGTTGTTGTTTATAATTATGAGTTATGTCCTTTCTGACTGACATATAGTTGCATATACTGGATTTTATGCTTGCGTTTGTTTTGTTTCTTGCATGTGTAGGTGTCCGATCACGGAGATCGTGAGGATTGTGATTTGCCGGAGCTAAGGAACGGGAGCGCTACTTTCTCTATAAGCGATAGCGTTGGATTCCAGGTAAGCCTTCATCGCTAGTTGGTTTATTTGCAATTAGGAACCTGCACTATAGCGTGAACGATTGTTGCTAGACCCGGTCTGGGCTAGTAGGGATCGCCTATGTCCACAGAGGGGATTTACCTCCACAACAAAAGCCTTCTAGGAAAGCCTTAGTAGCCCAACTAAAACCATATTCAAAGAATCCTAAGAATCAACATCCTAAAAAAATGGTCCTAAACCAAACAAGGGTCTTAAGCAATTTCAGCCACAAACTGAGAAAGAAACTCAACAAACTGATAAGGAAAATAAAAGGAAGGGGAAGAAGACATATAGACATTGCAATTTTTGTAATCATGATGGCCACGTAGAGTCAAAATGCTTTAAGAAGATGGAAGCCTTGGAAGCAGCAATGGAGAAGAACAACATCAATTTGGAGAACTCTTCAACTTCATCTTTGGGAATGACACTTTCTGCATGTGGTTCTCAAGCATCAGGATCTGGTTATGCATTAAATTTATCTTCTTATTCTCATTCTCATGAGTGGATCACTTATTCTAGATTCTCTTACCACATGGCCAAAAATAAAGCCATGTTTTCTTCTTGAAATGATTGTAACACCAAAAACATTTATGTTGGTGATGATAGATCTCTTAGTGTTTTAGGGTCTGGAACCATTCATCTAGATAATGGTCAGTTTCATGATGCATTATGTGTTCCTACCTTGTTCTGAAATCTTCTATATATTTATCAAATAAATCATTTAGGTGAAGAGAAAACAGTGGAATTCTCACCTCATGATGTTGTAATTAAGGACCTAAGAGATCCTAGACATATTTTAGCTACTGGAATTGTTGTTGATTCCACAAGTTGTACAAGTTTGACAACTTTGGGTCATCCTATCTTCCCTCCATTTTTATTACTTATAATGATGAAGTGAACAAAATTTGGCATGGGCGATTTGGTCACTTAAACTATCACTCTCTCCAAACTATATGTAAAGAAAATATGGTTACTTGCCTTCCTATGTTATCTTTTCGAGATGGTGTTTGTTCTGGTTGTGTACTCGAAAAAAATCATCGGGGTATTTTTGAGAAACATGCCTCTTGGCACACTTCAAATCCTTTGCATATTGCACACAATTATTTATGTGGTCCACTTCTAGTTGTTTCTTTCTCTGGCTACAAGTACTTCTTAACCTTCATTGATGATTTTTCCAGATGGACTTGGGTATATTTCTTAAAATGCAAGAGTGAATTTTTTAACATGTTCTTGGCCTTTAAGGTATTTTTTGAGAAACAATATAGACATCAAATTCTTAAGTTAAGATCTGAAAATGGAGGAGAATATGTTAACAACAAATTTATCAACTTTTTCACTGAGCGTGGCATTCAAATGCAACATATTGTTATGTATAATCCACACAAAAATGGTGTATCTGAAAGGAAGAATCGCACACCAAAAGAAATGGCTAATTTTATGCTTCAATCTAAAGGAATTAGTCTTAATTTTTGGGTAGAAGCAATTAACTATGAAAATTACATAGTAATTCACACTCGTACTAATTTTTTAAGGAATATATCTCAATCAAACTAGATGTAAGCCAATTTTTTGTTTTTAGAAGTGAATCTTGGGCCCATATTCCAGATCCAAAACATAAAACCTTAAAACCTAAGAGTCAAAAATGCATTTGTGTTTGATATTCTAAAGATTTCAAAGGATACATACTTCTTCAACCAAAATCCAAAAATGTATTCATTAGAAGAGATGTAAAATTTGATGAAAATATATCGACCGACAAGCCTAGTTCGATGGGTGTTCCACCTTTGGCCAGCGAGCCTGATTCAGCATATGTGCCACCTCTCTCTATCTCTTCTATTTTGGACAACATTCCTTCTAGTTCGGATGATAATAGTGAGGATTAAAATCCTCCTCCACCTCCTCAAGATGTTCCTTCAAATCCACATCTTCCAAAATTCGTCTGATCTACTCAGGATGCACCATGTTTGCTCGCAGGTGACCCTGCAAATCAATGTCGTACACGTTCTCAGTTTGATAGAGGCTCTTCCTTATTGGCTCAAATTCCGGAAAATCTTGATCCATACACCTTTTAAGAAGCTTCAGGTCATCCAGATTGGGATGCAGCTATGAATGAAGAATATCATTCCTTATTGGCAAACGATACTTGGGATATTATTCCTCTTCCTAAGGGAAGAAAACTTGTTATATGAAAATGGATTTATAGAACAAATTTTAGACCAGATGGAAAAGTGAATAAACATAAATCTCATCTTGTTGCTAAAGTATTTTCACAAGTTGGAAGAACTGACTATACTGAAACCTTCTCCCCTGTTTCCAAAATGAATTATATTCACCTTTTTCTTTCCCTTGTTGTCTCCTTTAAATGGGAAGTCCATCAGATGGATGTTAAATCCACCTTCTTACAGGGGGATTTTCATGAAGAAATATACATGGAAAAACCTCTTGTATTTATCCAAAATGACTCTAGCCTTGTTTTTTTCCTTAGGAAGTCTCTTTATGGTCTCAAACAAGCCCCTTGGGCTTGGTATGCCAAAATGGATAACTTTCTCTTAGATAATGGCTTTTCTAGATATCATTCTGACAACACTGTCTACACCAAGAAAGTGGGTAAGTCCTTAATCGTATTTTTTCTGTATGTTGATGATCTTATCCTTACTAGTAGTGACCCAACCATATAAATCATGTCAATTCTAGCCTCAAAAAGAAGTTTTAAATGATAGACTTAGGACACTTGCATTATTTCCTTGGTCTCAAGTCTTGCAAGCCAAAGAAGGTATTACCCTTTCTCAGTCCAAGTATGCTTGTGATATTCTACACCACTTTCACATGGAAGAATTGAAGCCAACGTCTTCTCCCTTTTAGTTTTGAGTCAAGCTTTCAGTCACTTGTACTTCACCTAAAGTTGATGCTGCCTTATACCGTCAACTTGTTGGTAAAATTTTGTATCTAACCCATACTCGTCCTGACCTTTCCTTTATCTTTGGTCTTGTTTCTTGGTTTGTGAACAAACCTCATGAAATTCATTGGATACCATATAAATGAATACTTCAATATATTCGAGGTACAGTTTAGTTCACGATTCATTACAGTGAAAGAGAATCTCCATTATTGATTTGTTTCACTGATTCTGATTGGGATGGTGATCCTGATGACTGAAAGTATACTATAGGCTATGTATTCACTCTCGGTTTAGGAACCATTACATGGTCTTGTAAGAAATAAAGTTCCATCTCCCTTTCTTCGGTAGAAGAAGAGTATCATGTTGTAGTTGAAGCTAGAAAGGAAGCCCCGTGGCTTCGCAAAATCCTGTACAAATTTGGACTTCATCAGCAGCATCCAAATACACTTTGGTGTGATAATCAGAGTTCCATTCAACTATGCAAAGATCAAGTTCAGCATCAACACATGAAACACGTTATGCTACACATACATTTCATCAAAAATCTCATTCTTGATCATGTTCTTGAAGTGCAGTATTGTTCAGTGAATGATCAAGTTGTTGATATCTTTACAAAGGCTCTCACAAAAGAGAATCTCACCAAACTTTGATCTATGCTTGGAGTTCAGGAAAGTTATCATTAAGGGGGGATAGGCGTCAATGCCTTCTTCCTTCTCCTATTGTGCCACCTTTGTAAATCCTTCAATCCTATCCTAAGTTATTCTTAAGGGGGAATGTTAGGATATTTCGACATGAGAAATAGTTAAGTATAACTTGGTCTAGTGTAGATTTATGTAAATTGTGTTTCTTTACTATGTAAATTTGTAAATTATAATCTGACAATCACGATATGTAGTGATCTAATGGTTCACTCTCTCCTCGGTATTACCGACACATGATCCATGGCTTAACACCCGATTGGTCCATGATCTCTATTTAAAGAGCATGGAGGGTCATTTTTCCAGTAACCGTTTATGAGAGAAGCTTATGTAAATTTTCTTTCTTTACATTAATAAATTGCCTGAAGTGGTTGCGTTGGCTCAAGTCGTGGATTGTTTCTGTATTTGAGGGTTTTAACCACGTCAAATATTGGTGTACTAATCTGTGATCTATTTTTGAGCGGTGACATTGGGTGTTTGATATAAGGAACTTACCTTGTATATTCATACAAACTAGTGGCAAGGTGGTAGCTGGGACATAGTGTGTGGTCTCCTGAGGAATTTTGAGGGTAATGAGAGATCTACTTTTTTAGTGTGGTGGTCGAGGCAAGTTCCAGTGGACTGGAATCTGACAATTATTGGAGTTGGCCATCTTCGTTTGATCACAATGCAACCATCCTCGTGGCATAGGCACTCCTCCCCCTGGTCAACCGAGGCTCTATGGGATTAGATGATATGGCAATAGTTGTGGCAGGAATGTGCTGAGGGGGAAAGCTATTGATCGCTCCCGGTGTGATGGTGTGCAAATGCAAGGCAATCGTGGTGAAGGAAAAAAAGCCTCCCGTGGCCGTGGCAGTGTGAGGTCCTAGAAAATACAGCATTGGTGTGGTGGACGAAGAAGAGGAATAGATAAACGAGGATGCGGTAGATGTGTAGCTCCTGAACCATAGGAAATTAAACATGGTTTTTTGGAAAACTGTCGTGTGCTAATTCAAACTATGAGAGATCATGTGGACGTAGCAAAATAAGTTTGTAGGGTTGGAGCATGCTGAGTTGATGGGAACTTTGGATAGGATGCACTACTTCTAGTGCCAAGTTAGGTAGTGATTGTTAGTGTTATTTCAAGACCAGAACCAACTTGGAGAAAAAGTGGAAAGGTTGGAGACTTGGCTGGCACTCTTCGACAGACACGTCCGGTGCAACTTCCATCCATCACCCCCTCCAAAAACAGCCTCGTACAACCTATCTTCCCTTACGTTGGATGAACACTATGCTCTTAGGTTATTTTAATGTATTTAATGTCTTTTGTTTTCTTTAGCCCTCTCATTAATGGATGTTGTCCTTACCCTCCTTTTTGTATTTTTTTCACTTGCTGCAAACATTGGTCAACAAACATAGTTAGGGTGAGACCACCTCCTTTTTTCTCTAGTGGTTGTACATATTTTTCACCATTTTAATATAATATTGATTTAAAAAGTCAATGTTATGTTTATCTATTTATTAAATGTAAATATGAATATTTAACCTTAGATTTAAAACAACTCACACTTTTAACATAAATCAATGAAGTTTAAAAATTAAACTTTATGGCCAAAAAATATAAATATAAATATAAATTTAACTATCTAAATGTTACCTTTACTAACATTATAATGAAGTAATTAGTGTAAAGTAGATATATGATACATGAAATTATGTTAATAGTAGATGAATCCATCTGTAGTGTTAAACTTTAGAGACAAAAGGGTATTCAAAATTTTAACGCTATAGATGGATTCAGAGACCCCTTTGTATATAAATTTTAACATTGCAGATGGATTCAAAGACCCCTATAGTGAAATGTAACACTTTGATATCAAAATTTCAATTTTACATTTATGGAGTGACACAATTAAAAATTACTAACATAAATGACTAATTCATATACTTGTTGTACTTGTTATTTGGTCATATTTTTATTCTTAGACTATAATAGTCATTTTCATTAATCATTATTAATTTTGTCACTTTTTATCTAGTCATATATTTTAATAATAGACTAAATTAGTCATTTAAGTTAGTTTCTTTTATTTTAGTCACTTATTATCGAGTCATATATTTTATCCCCAGACTAAATTAGTCATTTAAGTTAGTTGTTTTTAGTTTAGTCACTTATTATCTAGTCGTATATTTTATCCCTAGACTAAATTAGTCATTTAAGTTAGTCATGTTTAGTTCGGTCACTTAAAATTGCTCAAATTTAGTAGTAATTCATTTAAAATAATTATCATGACTAACTTTTTTAGTCACCTAGTCACTAATTTCATCATTTTCTACTAGTGTGTAGATAACAGATTTACATGGAAGGTCTGAACCTTAGGCCTATACCTTGAGGTAATTTTCCACAAATTTCTCTTTTATGGTTTTAAATCTTGTGCTCTCCCTTGTGCTTTGTTACCCACGCATGCCTTCAGAACATAGAATTATCATTAAAACATTTTTCCCTTCGCAGGTACAATGCTTCGTTGATTATCAATACCATGCATCAAGGATGTTTTCGTTCACCTAATAGTCACCTTTTTGTTTTTACAGGTCGATAATCTCTTCATGTTGGAATGACTATGGACTAGCTTGATTTATTACCTTCCTCACCCCACTGGGTGTGGGGTTTAATTTTTCATTCTTTTGTTTTTATTACTTTGCATGCTTTTCTTGGGTGATTCCTTGTTGCTCGCCCTACACGTTTTATGGGTATATTACCCATGATATTAGTGGGACTTTTACAACTTCTCTTTCTTTATTTTTCCTAAATCGGGTATAGAATGATTCACTTGGTGATATGGGAATGATAGTGTGCTATTTATGTATATTGTTGGAATTTCTGAATAATTCCAAAACACACATAGAGAACAAAATCTCTCCTCTTAACACAAAGAACTATTTTAAAATTTTGTTGAACAAATATGGCACATAAACAACTTCTATTTCATTAAAAATAAAATTCTATTACAATCTGATATTCTTCCTCCATTAGAGGGATTACAAAATGGAACTGCTTCCCACACACAATGTCCTAAAATTCTCTCTGTCTCTAAAAGTACACACACGGTGCTTCACTACACTTTTCAGCCTTCGGGCTCATTACAAAAAAAACAATACACAGTCAATACACACTTCTTTGCCTTCGGGCGTTTTACTTTATACATGACGCATTAAAAATAAAAAATAAAAATTGAAAAATATATATTATAAACTTTTCAAAGTTTATAATATATATATATTAACTGTATACATATTATATGTCCAAAGTCATAATAATTTTCACTGCGGCGTTAAATAAAACATAAGGGAAAATATATATGATAAGGTTTTATAAACCTTAATACATTCGCCGCTCATAAAACTTTTAAACCAATGTTTTAAACCTTTGTTGCATAAATCAAAATTGGAATTAAACTCCATTGCAATACTTATCGCGTACCAAATCTCCTTGCTCATGTCAGGGACCAAACCCGTGTGATCACGATCTGATTGGTCGACAGTGGGACCCCCAGACTTCAAAACAAAAGTTGAACTCGTTTTCATGAAATTATCACATAACAAATGGGCTTCATGACGTAAGCCTAAAATCTGCACGATAAGCTCTGATTGGTCCACACGTCCTGTGACTTGGAAGTGGGTCCAGTTCTTTGCATCGGTGAAAGGACTGGTGACAGAGCTCAAAACTTGTGTGATCAAAACTTGATTGGCTCCCGGATGGTGATGTGGACTGTGGGCTCCACAAATTGACGTGGCCCATTCAAATAAAAAACTTTGACGGTAAAACAAAATTGTTGGTTGTTAAACTGTGTTAATGGCGCGACTTGGTGAGTTTTAAATTGTTGGTTGCGTGGTGAGGAGAATCACAAAATTTAAATGCAAAAACACAGAAAAATGGCTACGGCCATTGACTAAAATTTAATTGCAAAGTTTTTAAATGTGTTGTGGCGTGTAGGAGAACAAAATCAATCACTACCACCCATGCATTCTTCATCCTTCTGCAGAGTTGCACTATTGCAGCTAGATTTAAAAATTCAACACTCCCCCTTAAATTCAACTACTGGGTTTTCTTCCATACCCAAACACTTTCTCAAATAATTAAAAATTTTCTGCCCCAATGGTTTTGTTAAAATATCTACAAACTACTCCTCTGTTCTGCAATGCTTCAGAACAATTTCACCATTGTTCACTAGCTCCATGATGTAGTGATACTTGGCATCAATGTGTTTCATTCTCTTATGAAACACTGAATTATTTGGCAATGGTATAGCTGAGCTATTATCACAATAAATTGTTGTGCATTTTATATTTTCTTGACACAAAATCCTCAACATTCTCCTCATCCAAACTGCTTGACATGTTGCTGCTGTAGCTACCACATACTCTGCTTCTGCTGTAAATAAAGCCACAATTGTTTGTTTCTTTGAAGCCCATGAAATGGCTCCTGAACCCATATGAAAAACATAACTAGAGGTTCTTTTCCAATCATCTATACTTCCAACCCAATGACTGTCAGTATATCCAATCAATTCAGATTTTTTTAAAGTGGTGTATAAAATTCCATACCTTTTTATTCCTTTCACATACCTCAGAATTATTTTTGCTGCTTTCCAATGTGCCTCTTTTGGTCTTTCCATAAATCTGGAAATTAAACTCACAGCATGCATAATATCAGGCCTAGTTGGAGTCAAATACATGAGGCTGCCAAGTATGCTGCTGTATAAACTAGGATCAAAATCCTTGTTGTTGTCCTCTTTTCTTAACTTCAATCCCATCATTGTAGGAGTAATTTTTTCCTTGAAATCCTACATATTAAATCTTTCCAAAACTTCATTTACATATTTTTCTTGAGAGATAGAACAAATTGTTTTCATTTTTCTCTACTTCTATTCCTAAGAAGTATTTCAAAAATCCCATATCAGTCATCTCAAATTCATCCTTCATTATTGACTTCAAATTCTCAATGAGGTAAGCATCATTACCTGTAAAGATCACATCATCAACATATAAAACAACAATTAGCATCTTACCATCTTTCTCCTTGATGTATAACATGGGCTTTCCTTCACATTTTTCAAACCCATTTTCTAATAGATAGGCATCTATTCTACTGTACCACGTTCTTGGTGCTTGTTTCAGCCCATAAAGAGCTTTCTTCAATCTGCATACTTTATGCTCTTGGCCCTTTTTCTCATAGCCGAGAGGTTGTTCAACATAAACCTCTTCCATAAATACTCCATTTAGGAATGTTGATTTCACATCCGTTTGGTAAAATTTCTACTTGTTTTGTGCTGCTATGGACAACACTGCTCTTACTGTTTCCATTCTTGCAACCGGTGCAAATGTTTCTTCATAATATCTTCCTTGTTGCTGCTTGTAGCCTTTGACAACAAGTCTGCCCTTGTGTCTTTCAATCTTACCTTCAACATTGCTCTTGGTTTTATAAACCCATTTAACTCTAAAAACTTCTTTGCCTTTTTGGAGATCAACCAATTCCCATGTTTTATTTTTCTCTATTGCATTCATTTCTTCATCCATAGCATCTATCATTTTCTTATCTTTTACTGCTTCTTAAAAATGAATAGGATCATCTACATGACAATATAATGCAAATTAAGAGTTCATGCTTTCATTTTCTGCCTCTTTCTCATAAATCTCATTCAAATTTCTGAATCTTTTTCCTCTTTCACTTGGTGTACTTGTGCTTGTAGAAGCACTCAAATCTGGTCCTTGTGGTGTGATTGGAGAATCACTATTATCACTTTTCAAGGGTGTTCTCATACCTGCTTGTGGTGTCCCTTGCTGTCCTTGTGTTGGTGGAGGTGGTGTTGCTAATGAGGGATGTATATCAACCATCTCTTCTTCATTATCATCATGAGACAAACAACCCTTCACATTGACTTTTTTCTCAATGCTTCCATCCAAAGCTTCTTCCTCAATACACTGAACATCTCTTCTTATAAAAAAAATTTTGGTGGATGAGTTATACAACCTGTATGCCTTGGATTCTTCACTCTATCCAATAAATATGCACTTCTCCCCCTTATTTTCCAGCTTCTTCCTCAGCTGATCTGGAATGTGTACATAAGCCACACAACCAAAAAATCTCATGTTGGTGACACCTTGTTTTATGCCACTCCATGCTTCTTCCAAAACTGTGTTCATTACAACTTTGGTTGGGCATTTATTCAAGATATATGCTACATAATGTACAGCGTCAGCCCAATATTAATTTGGCAAATGTTTTTCCTTCAGCATAATTCTTACCATGTCCATGATGGTTCGATTTTTCCTTTCAGCAACTCCATTTTGTTGCGGTGTATACCTTGCTCTAAATTGCTTGTGTATCCCATTTTCTCTGCAAAAACGCAGAAATTATTTGGAGATATAGTCACCTCCTCTATCAGTTCTTAAGACCTTAATATGCTTCCCACTTTGGTTCTCAACAAGAGCCTTAAAGTGGCAGAATTTCTCAAACACTTCATTCTTATATTTCAAGAAATAAACCCAAGTTTTTCTTGTGAAATCGTCAATGAAAGTCAGCATATAATGGCTACTTGCTAGTGATGGTGTTGGCATTGGTCCACACAAATTTGAATGGACAATATCTAAGGGTCCCTTTGCCCTTATGCTCTTTCTTGATGGAAAGCTTTCTCTGTGTTGTTTGCCCAAGATGAAGTGTTCACATAGGTTGTCTCGTTTCTCAATCAATGGTAATCCCTTTACCATTCCTTTCATATGTAAAAAATTCAGACCTCCAACGTTGAGATTTCCAAATCTCGAATGCCATAACTAGTTTTCGTCTTTTGCTTCTCTTTGGAATGTATCTTGTGTCACTGCTGCCATTTCAACTCCTTTCTTCAAATCTTCTCTCATCTTGAGTAGGAAAATTGTGTTCCTTGTCATCTTCACTTGTGCAATGCATTGCTTGCTTGGTGGTTTATCCATGATGGTGCATACATCATCTTCAAAGAAAACATCATACTCTTTTTAAATGAGTTGTCCAATGCTAAAGAGGTTACACTTCATACCAGGCACATAATAAACATCTGATATGGATCTTCCTTCTCCTTTCTTTGTAAAAACACTTACTCTGTCTTTTCCCATGACAGAGACCTTATTGTCTGTCCCCAATGTTACTTGAGACTTTACATTTTCATCTAACATGGAAAACATGGAATTTTTTCCAATTATGTGGTTTCTACATCCTGAATCTAGAAACCATATATCTTCATTCTTTTCCTCAGCCATATTACATGCTAAAAACAACTTCTCTTGACTGATATTTTCTTCACTAAAATTAGCACTAGGTCTATTACCCATGTCACTCTGTTTCTTCCTACATTCATTAGCATAATTGCCATACTTCTTACAGTAATGACATTGGACTTGGGATTTATCATACCTTTGTCCATGTGCTTGATTTTTTCCACCTTGCTGGTTGCTAACTTGGCCTTGGTTCTGATTTTGATTGCTGCCCCTTCCATGAGTATTTGTAGGGTTTTTTATTCCTCCTTTGTTTTGGCTTCTACCTCTTCATTTTCCTCTGTAGCTTCTTCCACCTTGACCTCTTCCTCTTCCAAAGGACATTTGAGTCTTGAAGGCATGATCCAAAAATGAGTTTTCTATTTTTCCCAGTATTTTTTCATGATTCATCAATGATGCATGACACTCATCAACAGTAAAATTTGAGAGATCATTTGTCTCTTCAATGGTTATGACTATCACATCAAACCTTAAGGGTAAGCTCCTCAACACTTTCTCCAGTATCCTTCTTTCTTTAAGTGTCTCTCCATGAGACCTTATCTGGGTAACCAACCCATTCACATGTGTGAAGAATGAGTCTATGTTATCAGACTCTTTCATACAGAGATTTTCAAAGTCTCTCCTCAACAATTGTAGTTTTGTTGTCTTCACCTTCTCCAAACCTTGATAAGCAGTCTCGAGGGTATCCCATGCTTCCTTGAACCTCTTAGTTGTTTCTATCCTTGGAAACACACTTTCATGCACTGCTTGATAGAGATAGAAGAGGGTTTTTGAGTCCTTCTTCCTATTACTCTTCAGCAAATCCTTCTCTGCATGTGTTAAGGCATTAAAGAAATTTTCATCTACTGGTTCTTCAAAACTATCTTCAACAAGCTCCCATAAATCTTGAGAGGAAAACATGGCTCTCATTGTAATTTCCCAATATTCATAGTTCTTCCCATTAAATTGTGGGAGTTGAGTATTTCCAATACTTGTGCTTGTGCTGGCTCCTGCCATGGCTAGCACACTGAATTATGCTTTTAAACTTGACTATGTTTTTAAACAAACTGTCTCTCTGGTTAAGAGACAAATTTTGTCTTCAAAAAGACTTCTCTAAACTGCACCTTTTAAAAAAACTTTGTTTGTAAAATACCTAAACTTTTGTTGAGCCTTCACACTGTTGGATATCTATTTCAACAACTCCTTCCTTCAGCGTCTTTGACAAACTTCAAAGAGCCTAGACTAGCTCTGATACCATGTTGGAATTTCTGAATGATTCCAAAACACAGAGAGAACAAAATCTCTCCTCTTAACACAGAGAACTATTTTAATTTTTTTTTCCACAGAGATGGCACATAAACATCTTCTATTTCATTAAAAATAAAATTCTATTACAATCTAATATTCTTCCTCCATTAGAGGGATTACAAAATGGAACTGCTTCCCACACACAATGTCCTCAAATTCTCTTTGTCTCTAAAACTACACACGCATTGCTTCACTACACTTTTTCAGCCTTCGGGCTTATTACGAAAAAAACAATACACAGTCAATACACACTTCTTTGCCTTCGCGCCTTTTATTTTATACATGATGCATTTTTAAAAAAAAATTAAAACTATTGAAAAATATATATTATAAACTTTGAAAATTTTATAATATATATATTAATCGTATACATATTGTATGTCTAGAGTCATAAGACTTTTCACTGCGGCGTTAAATAAAACATAAGGGAAAATATATATGATAAGGTTTCATAAACCTTAATACATTTGCCACTCATAAAACTTTTAAACCAATGTTTTAAACCTTTTTCACACAACTCAAAATTGGAATTAAACTCCATTGCAAGATTTATCACTTACCAAATCTCCTTGCTGACGTCAGGGCCCAAACCCGCGCGATCTCGATTTGATTGGTTGGCGGTGGGACCCTGAGACTTCAAAACAAAAGCTGAACTCATTTTCATGAAATTATCGTGTAATAAATGAGCTCCATGATGTAAGCCTAAAATTTGTGCGATAAACTTTGATTGGTCCATGTGTCCTGTGACTTGGCAGTGGGTCTGGTTCTTTGCATCGGTGAAAGGACTGGTAATGGGGCTCAAAACTTACGCAATCAAAACTTGATTGGCTCCCAGGATGGTGATGTGGACTGTGGACTCCACAACTTGACGTGGCCTGTTCAAATCAAAAAAATTGACAGTAAAATTGTTAGTTGGTGAATTGTGTTAATGGGGCGGCATGGTGAGTTTTAAATTGTTGGTTGCGTGGTGAGGAGAACCACGAAATTTAAATGCAAAAACACAGAACAATGGCTACAGCCATTGACCAAAATTTAGTTGCAGAGTTTTTAAATGTGTTGTGGTGTGTAGGCGAACAAAAACAATCATTGCTGCCCATGCATTATTCATCTTTCTGCAGAGTGCACTGTTGAAGTTGGATATAAAAATTAAACATATATGCGTGTTTTGTTTTTTTAACAAACACCCATTACCTATTTGTTGGTTTTATTCGTTATAAAAATAGAAATTCCATTTTGTTAGTAAATGTTGATACTTTCATGTTAGAGCTTCAGTACTCTTTCCAATATGGTGACTTCGACATCCATGATTCACTAATAGGGTAACTCGATTGTAAAAATCCAAAATATGTAATTTGTATAGTTAGCAGCGATAATTTAATTTCCTTAATTCTTCCCTCTTTCTGTTGGTAGTAGAAATGGGGTTCCTGTGTAGTGGTTGAGGGTTTTGCGCACGCCCTAATGGATTGCATGCATACATGTATTTAATAAATTTCATTTTTTTCATGGTACTAGATTCTCATGATGTTATGGTTCCTTAAGTGTCTTCTGATGGTAATTGAAATTTCTAAATGCATTTGCACCATTTGGTTTTCCTTTAAACTTGAAACCAGTATAGAGTAACTCTATTGAGACTCATTTTCTTTTCATTATATGATGTGATATCAATAGATATCAGTTATTAAATATATTCGTGGTTTATTCCTAATTTAGTTATCGTATGTGACTTCTGGTTTTATATTTCCATAATTAGTTTGCTCCCTCTATTCATTCGACCGTTGGGAAGCCAAGTGATATGACTGATTTGTCATATCTAAAAAAGGTCTCTGCCTAATTCCTTTTTTCCATGACTTGTATAAAATTCTGCCTCCCTTGACAGGAAACACATTCTAACTTCTCTCACCCTTTTGTTAATTGTCTTATGATCCGCCGATGTAATTCTTAATTTTTGTAAAGGGCGTACTAATTTGTTACTATTTTCAAAGTCCAGGTTCATGATAAATAAGGTCGGGCCACTTTTTAGATAATCTTCCCAACCTATATATCAACAGAAGGTTTTCTTGTCTATGCGTAAGGAAATTTTTTAACCTTATACTCCCTTCTCAATACTACACATGATTCATTTTATTATTCAGAACAACTGCATACCAGCTAGAGAATATATTTCAGTCCACCCATCAATATTTAACGAATAACACATGCATGCCAACCAATTCAGCAACATATCTTTAATTTTTCAGATGGATATATATTAATTGGGAAATATTAAAATAATTCAGGAATTCATTTTCTTGGTAAATAATTTATCAACCTTTCATTTATCATCTATAGTTTAAATCTGCATATGCCCCGACATTCCCATTTTTAATTCACATAGACGAAATTTAAATACATTTAATATCTAATTCATCCCTTTCAAGATTTAAAACAGTCAGGTACACTTCAGCCATAGCAGTAGCCAATTCAATTTGACAAATATGCTAGAAGATCCACTTGGGAACATTGGTTAAGTTACATACATAATACCATCTTGTGTACAGAACCACTTCCCTTACTTACTTAACACATGCATCAAACCATTCTCTATTTATATAAGCGTCTAGTTATACCATGTAAAAGCATACATCTCATCATGCTCAAAATTCTATAGCATTTAATAAATTATAGGCAATTAAAATTGAATTCAATGAATAGTAAATAACATTACTCAGTTTTTTAGATATTACAGAGTCCTTCTAGATTTGCAATACTATAAAATTAATAAATTTAGTACTTACACAAATGAGAACATTACCAATTTATCACATGTAGTCTCTCCAACTAGTAACAACGCAACAGTCTAAGTTCAGTGAATACACTTTCCCAACCTCCTCTCCACTCAACCAAGAATGGCTCAGGTTCACCCCTGAGTTGAGGATCTCTTGCTAAGGATAAATTGGCTTCAATTTTATTTCTTCAATGGTTATTTATTACCCTAATTTCATGATGAGATTTTTATTAGCGGTGTCCTGTTTTTGTGGAACCTTTTTTTATCCGTTTTCTTAGGGGCTTCCATAAAATCTAGCCTTTCTCTCCTGTGATTTTAGGCTTTTCTAATATTATCACCATTCCCCAACTAAGAAACTTAATGGATATTTCTCTCCTATCCGTTAAGCTTATTTAAAATTTTGTCCAAAATAATTATGAAGAAGGAATTATCCAATATTATCATGAAAATATTATCCAATCCCATTCCCCATTGAGGATTGGCTTGGAAGGAATCTCATTCCCAAGCATCTACATCTTCTTTAATTTATTTATTTACATAATTTTCATTCCATTTATGGCATTTCTGCCATTCTACTCATCTTAATAAAGATAATGTTCTAGTGCAGGAGGGTTATTACAATAGATAACTCAGGATGATTCAAATGCTTAGCTCTTATTCCATTTAATAGGCTTGATGGACTCTCTAGAAATCTTATTTTTTATTTTCCCAAAAAAACAAAGACAAATTCTATGAGTAAATCCCACGAAAAAATACCATGGTAAATACAATGGGTAGATTCTTCCCATTTTCACGATATTAAGAAAAGTGAATATTACATGGACACCTATCCTCCTCACACTACCAAAATTATTCAATGGCCTAAATTTACACTACCAAAATTATTCAATGGCCTCAAAATTTAGGGAAGCAAGATTTGAGATGCCAATGGATGGGGGATTACCTAGTCCTTTTCTTAAACACACAGCTAGCTATCCAAAGGAATTCCTTGCACTTTGCAAGGTGTGATCATTCAACGAAAATGTCTGGTCAAGCATACCACCAAAAATATTACTAGTGTTGGTTGAGCGAAGGTCTACTGTCAATTTGGATCAGGAAGGTGTGGGCCCATTTTGTTGGTAATTTTTTTTTGCATGTCTCGATCCAGGATTACAGAACCTTGGTAGATCTTAGATTGACGTAGATCCATTAAGAAAAACCCCTTGTCCTTAGCGATTAAGGTTGGGTGAAGGATTTAAAGAGTTGGAACAAGGGGAGCACTTTCACATTTTTATCACGACCCTTAACTTAAATTCCTTTATTTATTGGGGGTGTAGTGAACACGAAGCAAAAAATAGAGAACCGATTGGGTTTGCTGATATATATACGTTATCTACTTCATGAATAAAATTAGTTGTGTGATCCATTTCAGCTACAATATTGAAAATTTTTAGGACATTCCAACATTGTCTTGAATATAAGGTTATGAGGGGTTGCTTCGGGATTTAGGAATCTACGAGGTTCATCCCCTTACTAAGACGATGCACATGATAAGGGTTTTAATCCATTGGATCCGCCACAGTAAAATCTTAGACATTGCATTCTCAAATGATGACAAAAGGTACGTGTAAAATAGGCAAATCAGTTTTTTTATATTCCTAAATCCGAGGTCCAATACGTTATATTTATTTTATATTTTTTCCCCCCCCCCCCTCTCTCTCTGTATGGGTTCAAGAATTTTCATAATCCTTGATTTATCTGATCACACAATATATCAATAATAAAACACATAAGAAGCTATATTTCATATTTTCTAATACTCACAATCGTTTTTTGAAGACAATATGAAACATGTTTTGGGGACCAATAGCTAACTCTGAAGAGAATGGTGAAAGTGTTATTTACCTTCACCACAATCTATAGAAATAGAACTCAGAAAAGGTTTACTTGACTGCATTCTAGTGAACCCAACTTTTGTATTATGAAAATATGGCTATTAAGTGCCGCTCATGTTACTAAACAAAACAGTTACAGGAAACATACCTCAAGAAAAAAACACTAAAAAATAAAAAGGGGCAAGATCCCAAAAAAAAAAAAAATTATGACCTTTCGAACACTTCCTTACATGCAATGATGAAGGGGAAAGCACCAAAAATGCATCTAAGCAAGAAAAGTGTAGTACTCAAGTCTAGCTTGTAAATGCAAACCCCACACAAAATGATACAAAACCAATAGTGATATATGAACTATAGCAACAAAACAATGTGCAACACACAGAGGACATATCAGTGGGCACAAATGGAGCTCACATCTTCGAATGATTTAATTCAAACAAAGAACCCTTTGGAGAGACATCTTTGACTGATTTGTCAATGATCCCACTATAACCACTCTTTCGAGGATGGAAAAAGATATAAATAAAGAAAAGAAAGAGAGAAGATAACCTAAGTGGGCTCAATGGTTAGAACTTGTGATTTCTCTTGGGAGGTCACATGTTCAAAACCGGCGGGGGGTAGGGTTGTCTTTGGCCCGTCATGACTAAGCTAGAGGGATAGACATCCTGTTGGATTTTGGGATCTAGCTTGTCTCTGGACGCCTCGGTCCTTGCGAAGTCATGAATTACTGGTATATATGGCTTGCGAGCTTTGTATATACCATTATAAAATTTGATTTAAAAAAAAAAAAAGAGAGAAAAACTAAGTGATTACTACACCACTTAAAATTCTATTATTTCTGTGTTATGTTTTCAGTTTTTTCTTAATCACATAAGCTAAAAGATTGCTCTTACTCAATGTAAATATCTACGAAATTATATTTTTGTTCTTTTCAAAAATTAAAATAAAATTACAAATTTTTCCATATATAGATGTATATATACACGATCATATTAAACATAGTCGCATTTAAAACACAAAAGTAAATTTAGGTGACATTACAACGTAACTATATTCAATAATTTAGTACCATCCTCAAATCAAAATGTAATATTTTCTATTTTAAAAACTGACATAATTCCATTAACGAAGTAGGGTGTATGATCGTTATGGACACAATTTTTGGGTTAGGTAACATGATCGTTGGGTATAAAACAGCTAGGAATGTTGGCAGATAACGATTGAAAAAATAGAAACTAACAAGTAAATATCTCGGTGGGATCAGGATTGAAAAAAAAAGTAGAAGCTATAGAGGAAGGTTAAGATTCCTATGAACAAAACAATAACTGAGAATGATAAGTTTGAATTCGATCGTAAGTTTACATGTAAATCGAGAAAGGTTAAGATTCCTCTAGCAATAGATGATGATGAGAAAAAGAAAGTGATGGAGAAGAAGAAACATTACTACACTAAAAATATTTGAAGACATTTTTTTAAGACAAAAGAAATTTTTTGTCTTAAAAAGTCACTTTTTATTTTAGCTATTTTATATTAAAATTTAATATCAATTGAATTGTCTTAAATATAAAATTTAAGACAAATATAGTGTGAGACAAAAATAATTTGAGACAAAACTTTATATTTAAGACAAAAACAATTTGAGACAAAAAAATTTAAGACAAAATTTATATTTAAGACGAAACGAGTTTGAGACAAAAATATTTTAAGACAAAACTTTATATTGAAGACAAAAGCAATTTGAGACAAAAATATTTTAAGACAAAAGCAATTTGAGACAAAAATATTTTAAGACAAAATTTTAGATTTAAGACAAAAGCACTTTGAGACAAAAATATTTAAGACAAAACTTTATATTTAAGACAATGGCGACTTAAGACAATGACAATTAAGATGAAACCCATTTAAGATAGTTAGCAATTAAGACAAAATCATTACCATTTATAAGTTTGCATTGAAATATCCATGAGTTGATAGTGGATAATTATATTTTTTTATTTTTAAAAATAGGTATTCAAACCACATGAAATTTAATCATGTAATATTTATTTCTTTTATATTATATTTTTCTTTTTTCATTAAACCACATTCTAAAATTTTAATAAATAAATAGGTAAAAAATATTATTTTTTGGTTGGCTACTCAAGAGGATTTGAACTTTGAATCTCATGTTTTAACATAATACTTCATAACAAGGTGATTGTCAATTGAGTTACATTCCATGAATTAAAGTTGTTTATTTTTTTAAATATGTGAAAAATTTTAAACTAGCAATTACACCAGATGTTGTAAAGGAATCGTTGTAAGGCATCAAATAGAGAAGAATCTTGACATATAAGAAATCATTGAATGATAAAAATTAGTAAACAAAACACCATTCAAGAAAATATTCAATGAAGAAGGCTCATTAGGTACAAGGGATAAAATTTTGGTTTTCAAATAGTAAATTGGCATTGCAGTGATTCTTGAGGGAGACAAGTTGTCAGCTTCATGAGTAGGGGTTGTTGTTAGCTTAAATTTTGCAAGTTACCTCTTTTTTGGGTTGCCACAACCTTGATCTTGCTAATATTTCATCAACTGGCTACTTTAATGCCTCCTCAGAGAGCTTATCTGCTAGTTGATTGAGCTCATGATAAATGTGGGTGAAGGATGACCATTATAGCTCCTGAATGCGTGGCCAAATTTGAGACATCGGGGATTGAAGCCGCACATTCTACCTATAAAACTTGCATTGGCCCAGTCAACAACTATTTGAGATTCTCATCTATTGAAACCTCTTCAAACCAGAAGCACTTTCCAAATAAAGAAAAACAAACAATGTTGAGAACTCGACCTTTAAATTGGAACCAAGAGCTGGAGTATTTCTCATATGAATGAATTGAAATTAATTTATATAGAAAACACAGTGAAGAGCAATAATAATCAACATATAAGGAGAAACATACTTTTTTAATGAGATCACCTAGATATTCTCTGATAATTTGAGTGGGATTTCCTTCAAAATTCCTACAATATATGTTTCTAGTCGAATGTATGAAAAAGCACGAGACATTATAGCTACATAACTTGATCTTGCAGTAAAAATGAATTACTTCACCCATAAAACTTTATTATGAATACCATTTTCGTGTGATCTCACGATGTGGGTAAAAGTGCATTATATAAGAAAATAAAAATGTTCATGAAATTCCCATGAAAGTGATTGCATCGATCGATTTTAAGTTTGTTGTTCCATGTTTGTCTCTCTACTATAGAGTTGTGGGATAGTTGTATCATGTGACTAAACTATATTCAATAAATAATCTTGCACTTACCCTGATATTTGAGTAGTGCATTTTTATGTGAAACTATATGGTTTGCGATCTCCTAATTGTGAACTATGTATAACATATCTAACTGGATGTTATCCAAATTTTTCCATAATTATAACATACCCAATTTTCACCCTCTGAGGGTTGTCTTGCCCATGATCACATAAAAATTTTGATGACTGCTATAATCAGGCCACTTGCAATGCTTCTTCTAGAGTTTAAAGGAAACACCTCCTTGAAGAATAAATAAATAAATAAAACAAGAAAAAAATGTTGCAAAAATTTAGCTAGACAACAACTAACAACCCTCTTGAGCTGGAAAATTCTAGCCCAATTGAAAGAAGCGAGACAACTCAAGGTATTACGGACATAAATCAGGACAATTGTGCAACTTTTTCAAGGATGCAACAAGAAATTTTTCTATACATAATAAGAAAATATTTTCGAAGGAGAAGATACCACAATGAGCATGCACAAGAAGAAGAACCAAGGAAATCAAATTCAATAAAGGAAGCACAACCACCACTCCAAACTCGCTTCTCTAAAACACATACAACCACAATAAATCCACTGAAGCTTACAAATTTATCAAACCCTAACTTACTAACAAATTCAATAAGCCAACATGCTGCAATTTGTTGAGTCACCCCCAAATCAATTAATAATTATTGCATGAATGTATATTTGTATGTAATTTTGTTTAATAGGTTGAAATTCTCTAAAGAGCATATATAATATATCCAACAGTTTAAAAAATGGAAATTTTGCCTACCTCCACAAGGTATCATCATACCCAAATAGGTGACAACATAAAAGTCTAAATATTCTACCTCTAAGTCTCAATGGCACTTCAACATGTCAATAACATACTTGCAGCAATGCCTATTGAGTTTTTTCTATTGGCTAAAGAAATGTACATCTATCCATCCAAAAATAAACATCTCAATCAATCCAACACCATAAATTGTGCCAAATAGTTCATCATGTTATTTCAAATATTACAATATTATATTAGCTCACATATTCCTTGAATATTTGAAATCCAAACTACCTTAGCACAATAGACTAGAAAGATTCATACTCTAAAAGAGAAAAAAAAGACAACAAACTAAAATAGCAACTTTAACTCTAATCCAGACACTTCATTATTAGCAACATGATATCTAATGAAGATGATATGTGGAAAAAAAGGCTTCATATATTATCTATCACATGTCAAACCGAGTGAACAAACATATGCACAAAACACATCAGAAATAGGGTTCATATATTGACTTGTATTCTATGGTTTCAAACCCTTCTTCTCTCCTTCAAGGGGGTTTCTTGAGGTCTTCAAAAAGACTTCCTTTTGCTAACCAAATGGATTTTTTCTTTCACATATGTATGGAAATGTACTTTCCAAATAATATTGTAATAGATTCATAAGGTGATATTATTGGCATTAACTACACCTTATTTGGAGACATCATTTTTATTGTAGGGGTTGGTACCTTTCTATTGGATGTGGTTGGTGATGTGAAGACTACTCAACCTCTAGTAAATATTGATACTAAATCTAACAAGCTTATGGATGATTGTTTACAAAGGGAGACCCCTCTAAGCTTAACTCATTGGATTCTTTGTTTGTTCATGCTAATTATTGTTCTCAACTTTCCTTCTCCAAGGGGTTGAGACGATTTTCTTCATTTATTTTACATGGCCCGGTGAAAGAAGAAGAATGGAGTTGTCTCCACATCTTTTCCATTTCGCTAAGTTACAAATAAAAAGAGTGAAATTCTATAGCCAATAGACTAATAGTCTCTTGATACACCTTTAGTGAGCTATGCATAGCTCTCACCTATCACTGTGGCTCAATGAAATGATATCTAATAGCTCCAAGACACCATTATAAATGGAGTAGTTGTGAATTTGTTGTTAAATTATCGCCTCCAAATGTTCAATTCTCATGAATTTTGGGGGAGGGGGGTCTTTTGGTGTATTGAGCGGAGCAAGGGGACATAAGGGTAGCATGGATGGGTAGAAGTGAGAGGTTCAAGCATGGTTTACTGAGATCTATAATCCTAACATTAGAGAATGAGAAGGATCCTTAGGGTCTTATGGCATAGGGGCTAGGGGACTTATGGGTAAGGCAATGAGAGAAATTGATAGGGGAACCCCCAATATTTGTGACAAGGGGATTAGGGGCCACATTATCACAACCCATACGGACTTAACCCATAACCACTAAATTCCCTATCCATTTAACCCCAAAGCCACAATCCCTTAATCCCTACACCCATAACTCATAACAAATTAACCCCTTTATCCCTTAAACCCAAAGCCATTAACCCCTTAACCCCTAACAACTAACTTAGAATCCTTGAACCCAATTAACCGTAATCCCATATCCTCTTAAACTTTGACCCTTAACCCATAACCCCTAACACCTAAACTCATTAACGCCTAACCCCTTAACCTGCTGACACCTAAATAACATGACCCTTAGGCACTTAACCCCTAAATCCCCTAACATGTAAGCCCTTGATGGTTAATATTAACCCCTAAATCCCTTAACCACTAAGCCATTAACCTCTAACCCTTAAATCCCCTATACCTCAACCCCCTAATCTCTAAATCCCATAAGCCCTAACCCTTTACCCTTTACCCTTAACCCCTTCCTCCTAAACCCTTAAACCCATTAACTCCTAGAACCCCTTGTCCTTTATCCCAAACCATAGGTGCTCCAACGCTAATATTCTTGGGCATATTATGTTTTTTCCTGCTAACAGCTCCAAATACAACCTCTAAGAACTAGTAGGGTCCAAGGAAAAGAGCTACAAGTTCCCCAAATCTGATCTACATTTTATGGACAATCACATTTCCCCAAATGTCCTCCACATATTTTCCTTGGTGTATTGGAGTTTGAAAAATGCATAGGATGCCACAAGTAATCCTAATCATAAGACTCAACTTTCCTAATTACTAGGAGGCCTTAAAAATAAAAAACATCTTAACCTATGCCTAAAATTACTCAAATTTCCTATCCCAAATATGAAGTTAGAAATTATACAAAATTATAAGGCAAAAAGGAAACCAAATTCCTCTTTTATAAATCTCTAAGACCTTATTGAGGACAAATACAAATTTTGAAATAAATTGTTGAAATTATGCTCTTGCATCAGTAGCTACCAATGTATCCTTGTAGGCTACCCCCTTTAACAATAGTAATACCAATGGTCTTTACTTAGAAGGAACTCCTTAAATAATTCTCTCTTAGATCCCATTAACCCATTGTAATGATTGTCATTGATGCCTACCTAGTTGCAAGCACATTAAGAAGCAATGTAGCATATTCCTGGTTGAGGATTTCGATAAGTATGTGATTTTGTTGACATCTTATGACTGTCCCATATGTGAATATATAAAATAATTTTTTTGTACCAGTTTAAGGACTGATACCATCAATTTTTTGCGCTAACATCGATGAAACACTAACTGCATGTTGTATATATTGCAATGTAAATGAATAATCTCTTCTGGAAAACGCTCCACTCATAATGTTATTTCGCAAATGCTTTCACTCAATAATCGTGGTCAGATTTTAAGTTGTCATGTTCTCGTAAGGGTAAACCTACCTATCCATCTCTTTAAACGCACACATCACACATGTTGGCTTGATCTTGTGCTTGTTGTGGGGAAAATGTTGTTGCAGTGGAACCCCCAAATCAGATTTATTTGGGTTGACCCTGATTTGAAGGGTAGATTTATAAAGGTTCTGCACAGTACATATATAAAAAATAGGTCTGGTTCTCCATAAATTTCCTGAGAGAAACTCCCCAACACAACAAGTAGAATACTTTTTGTAGTCAAAGAGATTAACTGTTGCTAGTCCTTTTTCAGAACTAGTACAAACTATAGACAATCCAAAATGCCTCATTTTTGGGCTATCAATACAATATCCATTTAAATAGACACAATAATAGGTTAATAACAGATAACTAACACAATCTCAATGAAATACTATGAGTAGAGAGAGCCACATTTATATATCTGATTTAGTCGAAAATGGATTGATATCTTCCTCAATGTGGACTGCCAACTTCTTTTCCACTTCTTCAATCAGGTCATGGATGTCTTGGATGCCCTTGTGATGGTTTGAAACTACCAAATCCAATGCCATCAGCTTTATCCTAGTGACCTCCATTTCTTTGTTCAGTTCTTTCAGGCCCTTCTTGTTTCTGATTTCTCTCTTCCAATTTATAAACACATACAAAAAGGCATTGACAGGCCTCTTGCTTTAATGCAATGGCCACAACATAAATAATTCTCCATGGAAAAAATTTCTCGAGGTCCTCCAATGGCTACAACATAAATACTTCTCCAATGGCAACAATGTAAATGCTTCCTTGTGTTTCCCTGACAATCCCTAACACTTCCTAGCACATGTTGGCACACCCTGGCACCTGGCACAACTTGGATGCATATCACCCTGACACTATAACATGACTTAGTACTACCTATCATACCATGTCACTCCCTCCTCAAGACACCTAGAACTCGCTAACACTCCCTATCATGCACTCTTATTCATTCATTTATTAATTTTGACCTAGTGCTATGTTATGTTTTCCTGGCGCTCCCTAACACTCCTTAGCACGCATTGGCACACCTTGGGAACATCTTTGTATGCTTCCCTAGCACACCTGGAACTGGATGATATTTCATTTCCACGAATTTTAAAATAATTCTCCCTTGTGTTTCCCTATAACACTTGGCCCTCACACTCCCTAGCATGTGTTCATGACACACCCTGGTACCTGCCACATCTTGACATGCCTATCATGCCTTGGAACTACCTAACATGTGTTAGTACTTCTAGGAATTCCCTGACACACCTTGGTATTCCTTAGCTTTCATGTCGTCATAGATAACCTTACTTTTTTTGCGACTTGGGAACCCAACCAAGTCATTGGAAAATAAATGTTGTGCCCAACCCAAAGTTTCCCTTTGTCTAAAACTACTCTGTCCAACCCTTATGTAACCATAGGCTTACCTCCTACAATTCTTATTATGGCCTTCTCCTAACACACTTTATCCTTGAGACACTTGGATTTCGTTGACACTACTTGCCACACACTCTTATTCGTTCATTTCCATGCATTTTGACCTAGTTCTCCCTTGCAATGTCCTGGCACTCCCTAACACTCCTCAACATGCATTGACACTTTCTAGCATGTGTTAGCATTCCTTTTCATTCCTTGGAACACACTAACACTCCTTAGTTATCATGCCCTCACAATTACCCTTACTTTTTTGGAACTTGGGAACTCAACCAAGTCTTGCCTTCACTATAACAACTTGACCAAGTTATGGTTACTACAACTAGATTATGCCTTGTTCACCTAATAAATGGCTATAACCCCTCACCCATTTAACCCCCTAAACCCTAAACCCCTAACCCATTTAACCCCCTAAACCATAAACCTCTAAACGCGTAACCATTAACCCCTTAAACCCTAATTCTCGACCCTAACCCATTTAACCCCAAAATCTAACCCCTAACCCCTAACCCCTAACTGCTAAAATCCTTAACTGCTAAATCCCCTAACCCCCTAAACCTCTAAACCCCTAACCCATTTAACCCCCTAAACATCAAACCCTTTAACCCCTAACCCCTAACCCCTAAAATCCTTAACTGTTAAATCCGCTAACCCCCTAAACCTCTAAACCCCTAAACCCATTTAACCCTGTAAACCCTAAAGGTCTAACCCTTAACCCCTAACCCCTTAAGCCCTAATTCCCAACCCCTAACCCCTTAACCCCTTAACCCCTATAATTTTAATGCTTAACCATTAACCCATTAACCCCTCACCCATAACCCCTAAAATCCTTAACTTCTAATCCCCTAAGCCCCTAATCCATAATCCCTTAACCACTAGCTCATTATTCACCTAACCCCTAGTTGCGCCTAAATCCCTTAACCCCTAAGCCCCCAATCCCTAATCCATTAACCACTAACTCATTATTCCCCTAACCCGTAAATGCGCCTAAATCCCCTAACCCCCCAATCCATAACCCCTTAACCACTAACTCATTATTCCTGTAACCCGGATCCCTAATCCCTTAAATACTAACTCATTATGCCCCTAACCCCTAAATGCGCCTAAATCCCCTAAACCTTAAGCCCCCAATCCCTAACCCCTTGACCACTAACACATTATTCCCCTAAACCCTAAACCTCTAACCCATAAGCCCCTATTCCCCTAACCCCTTATTATACCAGGCTCGTGGTGCTTTCTTGAGGCCATACAAGGATTTTACCACTTGCATGCTTTATGTTCCTTACCCTTCTAAAAAATCCTTCTGGTTGGGACACAAAAACATTCTCTTTCA
The DNA here is from genome assembly GCA_034641835.2 of Pinus albicaulis. Taxonomy (NCBI): domain Eukaryota; kingdom Viridiplantae; phylum Streptophyta; class Pinopsida; order Pinales; family Pinaceae; genus Pinus; species Pinus albicaulis. The sequence goes on from CM076574.1 coordinate 1,111,259,296, forward strand.
TATCTCCATTCAAGAAAGCATTTTTTACATCTATTTGATGGAATTTTCAAATTTTTGAGTTTCTAGGGCAAAGAATGTCCATATGGTATCCCATTTTGCTATGGGGGAAAAAGTCTTCTCATAATAGACCCCTTCTTTTTGTGTAAAACTTTTTGCCACAAGCCTAGCTTTAATCTTTTCAAGTGAGCCATTTGCTTTATACTTGTTTTTGAAAAATGTTAGCACTTAATTTAGCAAGGGTCCTAGGAGGGGTTCCAAAGGGACTACTACTAGATCAAGTGGAAACAGTGGGACAAGGACCCATTGTCACCTCATTCAATCTCCCCTGCTCTTTATGAACTTTCACTTATGGGAGGAGTCTTGGTATAGATAAATTACTAGAATGATGAGACCAATAACAATGCACAATGTGATTTCCAATGCCCATTCAAAGAAGATGATCAGATAATAGGCTCCCTTCTTTAGAAGCAAAAGAAGGACTCTCCAAGAAAGGCTTGAGGGAAAGATGACCTCGGGTTTAGGAATATTAAAAAGTGATGAATGCCTAAGATCAAAACTTCCAAAATCCCTCACTTGTGATAGACGTTTTTATATTAGGCTTCAAAGTGAGGCAAGGAAAGATTCAATTAAAGTGTGAGCTTTGGGAGAATCTAGGGTGATTTTCCATGAATTTTTTTTGAGAGAAATAATATAAGAGACTAAGGTTTGGGAGATATACCGTGGTAAAGGCTCATCCAATGATCATTTATAGTTAAGATAATAGGTTTTGAATGATGAACTACAAAGTGCAAACCTTCAAGAAATCCTCAAGTCAAAGGAGCATCAAGGGTTCCCTCTTGGTGTGATAGTTAGGGCATCAATTTATTTGAAATTCCACCATCGTATTTTGTTCAAAATTGGAGGATTCCTAGAGCTCTAATCTAGCCTAGGAAGCGATGCCTTGCTTGAGGGCCTTTTGCTATTTTTATACACCTTATCCTTTTTTATTTTAGCCTCTCTAGGCACCATACTAATTTAGAGAAAATAAACCTTTATTCCCACACCTTGCACGTGAGCCTCTTCTTGGAAACTCCACATGATGCAATTAAACCTAGCCATATATGCATGGTTTATTTTCTTCATGAAGTCAAATTAGACCTATTTTCATCCACACGTTTTAATTATTACAATGAGAAAGGTAAATATTGAGAGGTCATGTAGTCAAAAGGGATTATTATTGGCATATTTCGTGTTTCAACCATGAAAATGGTGAACAGTCTTGTAGAGGGTGTGCTCAAGGAGGATCATTCTAGGAAATGTTTGTATTTCATGCATACAAACAACAATCAATAGATATATATGGTTACTAAAGGAAAACAACAAGTTATTACAAAGGGGGCACCATATTGAACTATTTCTAGTAGGTTGGAACTTCATAATAAGAACAAAATAGATATCATGGAGAAGTAGTGCCACAATGTTGTGTTGACTTGTTGCTCATACATTTAATGCACTATTATGAGTATTACATGCTAAAATAACACATATTTTAGAAGACATGTGCATCACTAAAGATACTTTAAACACAATTGTCAATTAAAGGGAAAAAATTAGCTACAAAGTGTTTTGAGGAGATGTGTGCTTTCAACAAACCTAGTTTTGAAAGAGATAAAATTCACTAGAGAGAAATTGTGACATCCAAAATGATCTAGCACATAGGCCTTTAATCCACAATTTTATCCTCTTCTATTTCATCGATTACATTCTCTATATTTGTATTATGTTCTATAAAGGGGAGGTGAAAGTCCTCATTCTAGAGGGTGGCTTTACTATATAGGTGTCAAGAGCTTCTCATCATCTGCCCTCATCCATTTCATACTTGAGAGCACTCCCACTACATGCACTTGATAGGGTAGCCCATGGTATAGTGTCTCTATGATTTACTTTCTGACACTTCATTCACATATAAAATGAATTATAATATACTTATTTTATAGCTCTTTTATTTCATGTGTTTGTTTTGTATATGTTATCATGCTACAAGGATTATGTTGTCATTACAATGCACTTATTTTAATGTTACTTTCATATTGGATGGATATTCATTGCCACTTTTCCATCTAATCACAGGAATTTTAATTAGGAAACTCATCACTACCCTCTATAATTTAATTTTTACTCAAAGACACCATTGTATATTGGATTATTTTAGACTTACACCGGCACATATATCTTAAAATAATCCTTATGAATAAAAATAAATAGTAATAATCCTCATTAATTAATAAAGTTACTTAACAATTGATAAAAACACTAAAGGATGAAACAATAACAACAATTATATCGCTAGCATATAAAGATACTTTAAAACATTTTTTTAAGCCAAACTAATATTTTATCTTAAAATCCTAAATTATCATTTGAATTATTTTAATTTCAAAATTAAAACTTTTTAATGGTCTTAAATTAGAAATTAAGACAATTCGTTCCATTAATTAGAAATTAACACAATTCATTCAAAGAGGCAGAAAAATTCTGAAAAAGAGGGGAAGTAAACAAATTCATTCATTTCATTTATTGCCGCCAAGTCTTAATCCAACCTAAAAGAGGTCACATGTATAACACTCCCATGAGACCATAAGTCATTTGGATGAAAGTGGTAGAGAGCACTCACGCCTAGCGCATGTTATTTTGTCTCCCCGACCGCTTTGAAACATTTTGTTTATCCTTTACTATTTTAACCAATCCCTCGCTTTACACTCGATCCTTTCACTTTCTCTGCAACAAATATTTTCCCGGCGAACAGAAGCTTTCGGGGGAAAAGGAGGCGAACGGGTGAATGATTATACAGTTGAAGCTTCCTGCTCACATAAATGGGGGTAATTTCCCACATTCCCTTGCTTGCTTTCATGTCGATTTTCTGAAGTTAACAACACCCCTTTTGATACACATTTTGCAGTACTAGACTTGCATCAGGGACAGGGTTCTACAATTAAGGGTTAGGGTTTATATTTTGTTTTGTGCTTTGATGTATACTGAAAAGTTATTTAAAGACAATGCCAGGGATGAGAAGGGTGAACTGGACAGGATGGTAAGTATCTCCTCCAATTGCCCATTTTGTTCTTATTTCGGGTGATGGACAGCTCGATGCTCATAGAATCCATTTCAGGATGCCAAAGAAGTTCTCTTTATATGGCATAAGTAAGTCATTCTTATTGTTGACCTCAAAAAAAAAGGGCATTTCCCACTATAACTTTTGAAGGCCACTGATGCAGAGACGACTCATATTGATAAGTAACTATGTGATGCTTGTTGATGAAGGCTTCATTTGTTGGTGGCATGGCAATAGCTGACCTTGTAAAGACCACTGGGATAGTAAATGCTTTATAGTTTCCCCACTTCCAATGTTGCATCACTCGATGCTTTGAAAATGCAATCTCCATACCTTGAAAGCTACAAGTGCAGAGTTTTATGTGAAATACATCACTTTAAATATAAGATTCCACATGCTAAGAATTTTCGCTGCACAAGCCTTTTGGATTATTGTTTTAAATATAACATCTGTAGGGTGGGTAGATTGATATTTTATGCGTTTTCTATATTCTGGCGGGCTGTGCAGGACAAAATTTTGCAATTCACAGGCAGGGGATATAGTGTCACAGTTACAAATGATGGTAATCTTGCTGCCAAAGTAATGTTCGGTATCCTTGTTTGAAATCTGCTTTTCAAGACTATATAAGTCCAGCATTACTCTGGGAACTGTACTGATCCTTTTAGCTGGACGCTTTAACGAAAAATGTGTTGTTTTCTTGAAACAGCTGGAGTTTGGACTTTTTCTTATTACTGGTAACGATGCTTCTTTCATCCCTTGAAAATGTATGAACTTGTTTTGTTTATTATTTTGATAGGTCTCACTCGATAAGATAAATATTTAACCAGCCTTATGACCCCTTCTTTTTGCAAAATTAAAATTTATTGTCTCTGCATATCACAATCATAATCAAGGATCAACTATACAATGTGAATTTATTACATGGGGTGAATGGCTTTTTGCAAATCTGGTTTCAATGGCTTGACTGCTTGTTTTACCTGCTTATGGTGCCAAGGCAAATTCTCAACCAAGGAAGTAAGTCAAATTCTATTGTCTTAAAAATAAATAATTCCCTCCTTGTGTTTGAATGTGCAATCACAGTACTTCATTCAACTATTTATTTACCCATTAAAATCATGTATGCATATGTTCAATCAAATTAACAGTTACTGATACTGCTTCTCATTGATATCACTGTAATCAAGGTGCAATTATTCAATTATAAATATATCATGCTAGCTAATTGTCTCCACATGTTTGGATAGTGAAGGTTGTAGTTAATTGATCAATGTACACTATGTGGGAAAACAGACTATGGTTAATCAAAAAAGCACAAAAGAACAACTTGTATGCATTTATGAACATAATTTTAAATGGTTGTATGAAGTTGCTTTCCTTATATTCATTGTTTCCCAATTTCAAGATCGTTATAAAATATTTACATCAGCATGTGATGGCTATAATGTATGCCAAAGTGCACTGGCTTGGAATTATATGGCTATAGCATGTTATTTCACTATATTCAAACCCATATAGTGGACCTGCAAAGCCATAAATGAATAATTAGTGTTGTAGGTTGACCAACTGTGCGTTCAGGGAGAAATTTAGTTGTATCAGTTTAGGTGGCAAGCACTAACCCAGCAAACAGAGTAAAGGGTAATCTACTTTAATGATATGTAGGTAGGAAGTTAAAATGCACACAACACTTAAACAGATCACCAACAGTGTTTTTAACCAGTGATCTAGCAATTGCACTTTTGGATAATTGGAAATATCATTATTTTTTCATTCCATTAGCTTGTTAATAGACTTATTATGGCATGGGGACACTGAACTGGAGGCCCTGAAACCTCTTACATATGGATATGCATCCTTAACCAAATGAGAGTGAAGTTTGGGGCTTATAAAATTACCTGCCCAAGGCATCATATACTCCTACAAGGTTTCTTCTAATCAAGAGGCTAACACCATGGAAAAAGCCACATACTTCCCCTAATATGCCTCTTGCTTCTTCAAAAATTTTACTTGCATCCTGTATTGCATTGAGGCCTACACAAGCAAATCCCATCTAATTCAAAATAATTCCCAAGAACCAGGTATTCTTTTGAACCCCGCATCTGAACTTGCAAACGACACTCTTGAATGCCATGTAAGGCTCCTTATATTTTCCATTTATGTGGAAACAAACTCCCATCTGAGCTTCAATCCCAGCAATTTCACTCTGCTGTCCAGGTAATTTCTCTAGAATCTTCAAGGCTCGTCGGAATAGCCTAATTGCAAATTGATATTCACCCATAGATTCAAACATTCCAGCAACCTCTGTTAAACCAGTTGCAATCTCATCAGGGGGATCGCCTGCTTGTCGTCTTCCAAAAATCCTCAATGCATTTTCATAGTAACTTTTTGACTCCCTAAGTTTTCCCATTTCCATATATAGTTTAGCAAGGCTTACAAATAATATCCCTACTCATGTGTGGTCTTCCCCATGTATCCATTCAAATATTGGAAGAGCTTTTCGATAGGCACTTAGTGCTTCATCATAGCGACCCAAAGCGAGATATGTGTCTCCAGTGCTAGCATCTATATATGCCACCTCAACATCTTTTCTATTTGCTAAAAAAACTACTCTTGCTAGAACCAAATTTTGCAATTCCTTCTCATGGTCACCATTTCCACTAAGAATAATAGGCATTAACTTTCTGTCTAAACCTACTTGTTCTAAACCTGCACCACATAGTTCAGAATGAATCTTTTGGGCATGTTTACATAGCTCCTCTGCCTCTATGAACTGCATGACCTGTTCAACCCAAACATTGTTCAAGTTAATTAAGACATAGAAAAAACATCTAAAGCTATAAATTTCTCATCCAGATACAGTAATTACATTGTTATGGTACGTCAATTGAGTGCAAAAGAATTCAATCGCCAGTTTTCTTTTCCAAGGAAAAGACAAGTATATCAGCAAAAGTTGCTACATACATAAAGTTGTAAATGACACATCAAATAGGCAAGATGTCGTTACAAGAGAGCGTGCTTATTGAGCTTTTGTCATGGAACTTTATATGTATACTTCTCCTCTTGGGCAATTGGAACTTAGTACTTTTCCAACAACTGTAGGGCTAGTTCACAGTCAATAAATGCTAGAAAAACAGGCAATATGGCCTATTTGTAATAATAGTAGTTGGCAAAGAAATGTTAATGAGCTGAAGAAATAGGTTACAAATACCCTTGTCAAAACAATTTAGAATTTATATAAAAATCTTTCAATAATAATCACATCTAATCAAATTTTGTCGACACCTTTCGAACCAACCAGTGTGGTTCATCATCAGGACAAGATGATGATGAACCACACTGGCTGGTTTGAAACGCGTCGACAAAATTTGATTAGATGTGTTTATCACTGAAATATTTTTATATAAATTCTATGGATCACAGAAGCCAAATTCCTAATTCAGAATTTTTTATCTGATTTTCTTGAAGATAAATGTCCTAGATACAACAATAGGTCTATGTGAAGATAGTGTCCACCGAATTTTCTTCATAATATTTTTCCAAGGTCTTTGTTCTTGGGTCATAGAAATACATGGAATTAGTTCAATTTGTCTCAATGACTGGAAGTTCACCTAATTTACAACTACAAAAATGGGAAGCTTTTGTAGCGTAAAGTAGAATTTTCAGAGAAACAACTAAATTTGGTTTTGAGTTGGGAAAGCAGGGGATTTATTTCTCAAACAAATGCCGAGAGCTCAAATATAACTTCATTTTTGTTAGTCACCTACTCTCTCATTGTGCTTTGGAAGTTGCAAATTGGCAGCTTACAAATTTTCCATGATCAGGTCTACCTATTCACAATTTTGTTTACAATGATTTCAATGACCTGGGGCACTCTCTAAACTACCTCCCCAAAAAGAGCCAAAAAATCCAAGGGCTTAAGGTGAATGGTAATAATTCACTAGTCTGTTCTACAAACTACCTCCCCAAAAGGAGCCAACAAATCCAGGGGCTTAAGGTGAATGGTAATAATTCACTAGTCTGCCTATGTGTGCCCTGCCATACATGTACAAGTATCTCACTATATACGCCTTTTCCAGTAACCATTACCAAAAATTTAGCAAAATATAGTTTCATGGTTCAAATCGATATGTGTGTTTAGGGATTTTCTGAGGTTTTGGGTCGATTCGGAAACCCAAAAACCCCATGGGGTATTGTGGAATCATGAAAAAGGAACCATCATAATAACCCTCAACCTCCAAGATATCTTTCCAACTTTCATAGTTGGAAGTAAAATTTGATCATCTCCTAAGTATAAACAGTACCACAATTTTTGAGGAAAAAGAGAAAAATAGCAGAAGCTGATTAAACCATAAGACACGATGAGAACAAAGATCTTGATAGGTACACACTGCAGAAGAAATGGTAGATAAAGCTATGCTCAGATAAGGTCCTGCCTTACATGAAGTTAGCTTTGCATGAGATTGGTCTTGCATGGCCAACACAATAAGGGTTTTATCATCCCTATGACCTGAGCAGAGCTATGAGCGATACCCCTGACTTGCTACAGTTTATGTCCTTCCATACGCTACAAATGCCTCATGGCATAGGCAGAGTATTTAAGGGAACTTACTTTACCCTCCTGAACTCGGTCCTGAAAAATATTACCTGAGAATACTCAAATATCTACTGAATAATAATAAATTTATCAAGAAATATCAGTACACATATGTTTCCTAATAGGTATAGGAAATTATACTTGAAGCTCGAAATATCATTCATTCTTTCAAGGGAATGCTTACCTGCAGATGAGACTCTGCTATATACCGGCAAGTATCAGCAACTCGACGATCCTTATCTCCCAGAGCCTGCTTCTAAATTCTGAGGCCTTCATGGTAAGATATCAAGGCATTCTCATATTGACCCAACATAGAATAAGTATCGCCAAGCTGCATATGCCCTGCAAATGCTCCAAAATCCATCTCAAAACCCATGTCAGGGATGTACATAGCCAGTGCCTTTTTCAATATTGAAATGCTTTCTTCATGTTTCCCAAGCCTACACTTAGTTGCAGCCAGGAGATAAAGGCTCATTACAAGCTCAGGCCTTACATTTCCATTGTTGGTTTTCTCAAAACAATCAATTGCCTTTAATGCATAATGCATGGATTTGAGAGGAAAATCCCTCTGTTGAGACATGTAAAAGGATTGTGCCAACCTAAGGAAGTGGTATCCAGCATATGGGTTCCCTGAACTACCTGAGTATCTTGAGCTCCCTGAGTTCGGAGGACTTCTCAGATTAATGTGGCCTCTCTTTGGCACATTGTTAGCCCTAGGTGAGACATGAGCAACACGCCCCATGAAGGGTTTGGGCATTTCAATATGTTGATGCCAAATTTAGTTTTTTCTATCTTGCTAGAAAAAGAACAATATGGAAATTCCACGTTCGCTATGTGAATGCTTTTCCCAGCATATTAACTTATGGCATTGGACTGTGCAGATAACTACGGCTCAGCAACCAGAAAATTTGAGATGGGTTGTCTAAACTGCATAGCATTTGATATTTATCAGACTCAAAGGCACCTTTTCATGGATTTGTTGAATTGGAATCACTGTGTAAAAGGATTCATATTCAAATAGTATAAGCAGGCTTTATTAGAATATTATGAATCTCGGCTGGATCGAATCAATGGTCCCAACGAATCAATCTGATGACCCCATTGCAATGACTCAGAATGTTGAAATTCCCCCTAAGAGCCAACATTCAAATAATCATCTCCACTGGATGTAATGAACTCAAATGCTTTAATAGTTAAACGAGTCTCATCCAAGGACAATTATCAGCAGAATGGTGAAAGATTTCCACAAGTCAAATAGTGTTTTTCTGCCTGCATTGAATACCTCAGTTCAATTCAGTCAGCAGAATTTGTGTGGTCACCTTTTTCAAATATACTCACTTCAAATCAAAGTCCAACCTTTGAATGGATTTTCCCTCCCTCATCATGACAGTCACTTATGAATTTCGTTACTGCAAAAGTGTCCAAATTGTGCTTAATATGGTGTTTCATTTTAATTACTGGCGCACTGACAATAATCATCAAGATTCCATTGGCCCAAATCTTCTTGATGTTATCCAAGACATAATTCTACATAAGTGGTTGTGTCCTATGATGCCACATGGCATGATGCATGAAAATCCTAAGATGTATACATTACGGACAAAACATTTCAGGTTCACCATTTTTTTATGGGCTCAAAATATTATGTAATCTAATTAAATGATGCACTCGTAATGATGCTTGTACTACCTGAAAACAAGGAATTTAAAAGTTGATTACAATTCAAATCCCAAATTTATAGAACTTTATTAAATTAGGCTGGAGTATAAATGTCTTGTACTTGATAATTTTGGATTAAAAATGGTTTTGACATGGGTTAGGTAAATTTGGTTAGAATTTGTCTATTTTTTTATTGTTCCACTCGATATCACCTTATCACTATTGCATATTTTTAACCAATGATCTAGCAATTGCACTTTTGGATCATTGGAAATGCGGCTACTGTTGGAATTCAACCACCATGCAATTTAACAAGAATGAAAATGATTCACAGGCATGCACTTTCAAATAGCCAGTGATTTAATTAGTACAACTACACAACAATTAAATACTCCGTGAACAGCTGAGATTACCCTGGCAACACAAATGGGAAAACCAAGATTTATGCTCAGGGATTGTGACAAATAAGAGTTATACACTTTCTGTCAAATATTTTGTGTATTCTTACCCCCTTGGTGGTATTTGCATATTATGAATTTGGTTCAGAGATGATATTTGTTCACAATGTAAGGGATCAAAATCCTTTTTGTCCTCCAGTTTTGAATAGACTTCTTTGTGAGTCCTCCATTCTTTTGCTACTACCCATGCTTTTTCCTAAGCTTCATTTTTCCATCTCTCTTAAGGCTTCCTCTATGGTAATGATTTCTTGGAATGCAAACCATGATGTGGCTTGTTTCATCTTCTTGTGGACAAAATGAGATATTTGGCCTTTAAATCATTTATTTCAAACTTTGCCAGGATTTATCATGTTTACATTATGTTGAGCTCCAAAGATCAAGAGTTTTTTTAATTGTGTTATGAGGAGTGATATGTTAGAATTTGTTATAATTTCTAAGTTATCAACAACTGGGGTGATGCATAATGATAACAGTTGGGGTGATACACAACATTTTTCTAATTCAAATAAGATGGCATGGAATTGGTTCCAATTTCCACTTTATCAACAACTGGGGTGATACAAAACAATTATCTGATATGTATAAGCAGGCAAGGCGTTTTCTTTTAGGAAACCAAATGTGTGTTAAAGGATATTCTAGTTCTGTACCTTCAAAAGCTTACATTGAAGAAGTGGTCAGATAAATTAGTAATGGTGAATGAGAAGAGTTCTCAATCTGTCTTGAATGAGTTGACGATGCAGTCATGGCTTGTTTTGTACATCATATGTGTCATCAGTGCCTACTAGCAAGCTGGTGTAGCTCTTTGGGTGGTGGTTGTATTGCTTGTCCTAATTCTAGTTAATTTTCTTTGTATATTTAGGTTAATTTGTTTGTAGATTATTGTTTATTATTAGCTTTTTGTGCAAGTCAAGCTACAAGGGTGTCACAATGAGCTAACTCCATGGAGTTATTTTTTTATTAAGTTAAACATAAGGACTTGCATGATTATATATTTCACAAGGATTATACCATTATGCGTTGAACATTTTTTAAAAATCAATGCCTATTATACAATTTCAAGGACTGCCATAACTCCTCACATAATTCTTTAAAGGGTGCTAGCTCATTGGAAGAGAACCTGCCATGCAGAAGGTTGGTGGTTCGATTCCAGTGTACCCTAACATGAATTATTCAATGATATCATTGATTTTTTTAATTAAATTTATTATATTGATTTATTTTAATGGTGAGATATTTTCCTGGATTTATTGTTTTATATTGTCTCTACAGAGACAATAAATAAGATTAAAGACATTTTATCCATAAAGACAATTTGTCTTTAATTCCAACTATTGTCTTTGGAGAGAAATGATTGTGTTATATAATATTTTAAGACAATTTAATTTTAAGACGATTTAATTTGAGACACCTGCTTAAAGACAATATTTAAGACAATACACAAGTTTTCTTTTGTCTCAAATTAAGACAATTTACCCAAAAATTGTCTTAAATATTGTCTTAAAACCCCCTTTATGTTGTAGTGAAAGTGATTGAAACTGTTGACAAGGACAGCGATGCTGCAATTGTTCGAATAATGAAGAGGAGTCAAGCGTTAACAAGCCAAGAATTATTTAGTAAATGCATTGAGGAACTGCTCAGCATATGCAAGCCAAACATTAACTCAATAGGGATCCGGATTGACGATTTGATTGCAAGAGATGCGATAGAACGGGACCAAGAAAATTATAATATAATTCGATATATAGCATAAGAATTTTTCAGCAAAAAATTCTAATATCTGTAAATCATAAACACATCTGGATATTTTCATCTGGGATAGTATCAAATTATCATGCAGAAATGACGTCATTTTTCAATCATTGTGAAAGGTTGAGTTATGTAACGTACAGAGTTACTTCTAAAGTAAACATCAATACAACAATAATTAGAAATAGCAATCTTCAAATCACTCATGATCTTACATTTCAACCTTAATCAAAATTTAGGTTAGGCTATTGGATGTGGACAACTGTGTAGGTTAGGGGGTTGGATGTGGACAAGAACTGGGCAAGATTATTAATAATGATAGAAATCAGAGTATCGATGTCACAATTGCTGAGAAAAGTGTCCATGTGTAGAATCTAGTGATTTTTCGATATTTGCGACTAAAGCATAGTATGAAATTACGAAATATCCAATAGAGTTATAGCCAAACATTAAGCAAAGAAAGAACACACATGTTTAAGTCATTCACCCACATTATGTAGACTCTACATGTCGTTGTTTCAATGGAACCATGTGCCAAGGAATGGGACTACGTGCCGCCACGTTGTGATATATGTGATCTGGAGCCACGACAACCTACCCGTTGCTCAGCCATTTAAGGGAAAATGCAATGAACAAATTTTTGAGCTCTGGATATTCTCGATCCTTTTCAGTCTTATATCTATACGCAGACAAAAATTTTAACATTGACATCACGCAACTCGAATGATTCAGATAAAATATCACATTGCAAACTCTACATAAATTCTATATATCAATCAAGGATGTTACACACATATTTATACAGGAAATAGTCTCAAGATAGGAAATGGCTCTAGCTATATCCTATTATGTAGGAACAAACTCCTCAAATAGGGAATTACAACCATAGACAAGTAGGAATTAAATATTTCTAACTCCCCCCCTTAATGACTACTTGTCATGATGTTAATTCACAAAGTCTGGTTGTGGTCAAACATAAAAAAGAATATGTCGACGTCCATATAAAGGAGCAACCATCCACCAGAATGCATGGGTACCAACCACTGCAATCGCTAGTCCTGTAGAATGTCCTTCACATACATGATTCTGTCAACCATTATCACTGCATATATGTACCTGCAAATCCACCACCATTAGGCGAATTGCATGTGTAGAACCTTCAAAACAAAGAGAGATCAGTGCCTTTTTAAGCCAAATATTCATGTCCAAATAACAATCGCTAATAGTTGCGCGGATTGCGCATTTCGACGCAACTGTCAGATAGAAAAGTGCATCGACCCTCTTGTGCTTAGACACACCAATATCTGATACCATGAGCCAGGAATTACTACAGTCCACCTGCTCCTACGAGCACAAAGCTCCCGTGTACACGTGGCCACAAAGGCACTTTAGCCACAAAAGTGATCCAGCCACTAAGGCTCTATATTTGGTTTATGGCTCACCACCAACCAACCACAAAGGCAATATATGTGGTTTCTGGCTCACCACCAACCAGCCACAAAGGTGATATATGTGGTTTCTGGCTCACCAAAAACCATCACTTTACAGTGACAAAAGATGGTTTCAGGCTGACCATAAACCATTACAAAGTGGTTTAAGATAACCATGAACTTTCAAATGCCTTTACAAGGCTTACATTCCATACTTCAACATTTGGAGTTTCTAGGTACATATAATTACCATTACAACAACCAACTAGACTTGCTTATAACATGCTAGGGAGTCTATTCCACAAATCTACACTAACTCAAACAGACATATACTTTGTTGTCCACCATAAACGTTGTTGCTACTTCATTACCTCATCTTCTCCTACATCCTAGGCATCCTTGTCTTTTTCAAATAAATTCTTGGAATTCCATGCTTAACCTGTCATTCGTTAGAGTTGCAAATTCTAACAAAATAAATTTACCTACATTGAGTTAGCTAGGCTCAATAAGGCTCAATAATATTTAAACATGATTCCAAGAAACTAAATAAAAACTATTCACATTAATTTCCCTCTCTGCCCAAAGATGATTATTTCCCAAACATACCAGCAACCATTTCAACGATACCTATGAGGGGTCTACTGATAAAGAAACCGGATTGACTACTTTTCAACTGGATTCAATGCAGTGCATTCAAACACAATTTTCCCTTTAAGAACAGTAATCCAGGACTCTACGGTCCAATCCTTCATCGTGTTTTAGTATCCAATTCGTTGGCATCGCAACATAATGCCACTTCCCTTGTTCACTGTATCAAGGCTTGGTAATTGCTTCCAAACATGCCTCCTCATGCTTGCTGACATACTGCAACAACTAAGATCCACTGTCGAGCTAATCTCCTCACAATTGAAGATGCAGATCGTTTCCATCACACTAGGCACATACGAACTCGATCATCCTCCAATCGATGATGTACTTCCAAGCACTACCCTTTGATGCCATTTTCATTGTCATGTCTTCATCATATCTGGTAGTAAATCATTTCTGCAAATAAATTTGTCTATTGTTGGAATGGAAAATTCCAACATAGATTCATACTTGTGACAATATTTTTCCAAGCTAAATGTCACAACAATACAACATCTAATTCTTTTAACCAGATTTAAATAAATGCATTTACATGTTAAGTTGGCCAGTCTCAACATGAAAGCAAAATAATTCATGAAGACAATTTGTTTCATCAAAGCAAATATGTTGGAACTTTTAATTTCATCTTTATAGAAGCATAATCATGTCAAGACTTCCACACCTCTTCTGACACCTACATAAGACCCAGGAAACCTCCATACGTAGACTCCATGTTGGGAAACCAGCTCCAAAAAGAGAAGAAAAGAGATATCAACGTCTTAGAAATAAGCCACTTCGAGGGGGCAACCTCCAATACATTACATGAATGAACAATTCTTGGATGATACAATTTACAAAACCTCCTTTCTATATATAGGAGTCCATGGGGCCATAATGTAATCCTAGTGGGCCACAATGTAATCCTAGCTGACCTAACAATAATAATTTAAGGGCACAATAATGACAAAATGGGGGTTACAAGGGTACAATAATAACAATAAGGGGGTTACACTAACAATAATAAGGGACTATACTAGTGATATAGGGACCTAACATGCCCCTCTCCTTCAAAAAAGTGTTGTCCTCAACGCCTGAGTAGCTCTGGGTGCTTCTGTATAAAATTCTCATCCTCCCATGTAGAATCTTCGGTGGGTAAGTTCTTCCACTTGATGAGATACTCTGAAATTGATCGATTCCGTAGTTGTCGAGTTCTTTTTTCCATGACTGCTTCAGGTTCCAATATGATTTTCCCTTCCCCATCAATTTCTGGCAATACTGTTTGAACTGGAAGATCTTCACCTATAACCTTCTTCAAGCATGAAACATGGAAAACTGGATGTACTCGCGAAGAAGCAGGAAGCTCCAATTTGTATGCCATAGTACCAATCTTTTGCAACACCTTGTAATGACCATAGTACTTTGGCGATAATTTATTATCCTTCTTTGCTTGCTTGAGGGACATTTGTTTGTATGGTTGTAGCCGTAAAAATACCCAATCTTCTACATCAAAACTTCTCTCGCTACGATGTTGATCTGCCTGTTGTTTCATTCGATTTTGTGCCAAATTCAGGTTATCCTTTAAGAGTTGGAGAACTTCTTGCGGATGCTCGATGTGATCTTCCACTGCTTGAACCTTCGAATTTTCCCTTAAAGATGATGTGATGGATGGTGGATGATATCCATAAAGTGCCATAAATGGGGTCATTTTTGCTGCAGTATGGAAGGAAGTGTTATACCACCATTCGGCGAGAGGTAACCACTTGACCCATTGTGTTTGTTTATCAGATACAAAACAACAAAGATATCCTTCCAAACATTTATTTACTATCTCAGTTTGACCATCAGATTGAGGATGATAAGATGATCTATGAGCTAATTGAGTACCTAAACAAGAAAATAACTCCGTCCAAAAATTTCCAGTAAAAATGGGATCTCTGTCGCTCACAATAACCCTTGGGTTTCCATGTAGCTTTTGAATTGTGTCCATAAATGTAGTAGCAATTGTACTTGCTTTAAATGGATGAGATAATGCACAAAAGTGTGCATACTTTGTAAGTCTATCAACTACCACAATGATGACACTCTTTCCTTCGGACTTAGGTAAACCTGTGATAAAATCCATTGAAATCTCCTCCCAACATTGACTTGGAATGGATAAAGGTTGTAGAAGTCCCGGGGTCTTAATTGTCTCAACTTTATTCTGCTGGCGAACCAAACATTCCGTCACAAACTTTTGAATATCAGATTTAAGGCCATCCCAAAAAAATTCTTTCTTCACCTTATGGTAAGTTTTTAAAAATCGCGAGTGTCCTCCTAAAGGAGAAGTGTGCAATTCTAGAAGAATCTTTTGTTTTGGTTGGGAATTATTACAAAGATATAAGCGATATTTGTACCATAAGGAATCATTTTTCCAACTAAATGTATCAGATGTACTAGGATCTTGCTGCAACTTTTCAATGAGTGTCCATACATCTTTTTCCTTCTTCCATTCATCTCTTACTTCAGTTATCCAATCTGGTTGGATAATAGAAATGACACAAAGCAATGCTTCCACCTCTTCATTCTTTCTTGAGAGTGCATCTGCAACAACATTAAGCTTTCCTTTTTTGTAGATTATTTCAAAGTCATAACCCAACATCTTTGTGACCCATTTTTGCTGCTCTTTTGAAGATAGTATTTGTTCCAAAAAGTGTTTAAGACTATCATGATCAGTTTTTACCTTGAAGTGTCTTCCCATTAGGTAAGTTCGCCATTTCTTTATTGCATGCAATATTTCTAACATTTCCTTCTCATAAATAGGTTTCTGTAAATACTTTCCTTTGATTGGATGACTTTCAAAAGCAATGGGTCTTCCTTCCTACATTAAAACAGCACCAATTCCATTTCCTGAGGCATCACATTCCACAATAAAGGTTTTTGTGAAGTCTGGCGTAGCTAAGACCGGTGCTAGGCACATTGCCTCTTTAAGATGTTCAAAGGCCTTAGTTGCTTCAAGAATCCATGAAAATGCATCTTTCTTCAATAATGTTGTTAGAGGTGCTGCTATTCTCCCATAATTCTTAACAAACTTGCGATAATACCCTGTTAACCCGAGAAATCCTCGCAACTGCTTTATGGTTGTGGGGACTTTCCATTCCTTAATAGCTTTAATTTTGTTAGGGTCTACTTTAACACCCTCGTGAGATACAATATGACCCAGATATTCCACCTCTTGTACTCCAAAGAAACATTTGTATGTTTTTGCATATAATTGTTTCTCCTGCAATAGTTTGAGCACCCTGTCAACATGTTCAACATGATCCTTCCAAGACCTGCTGTAGATTAGTATATCATCAAAAAATACTAGCACAAATTTTCTAAGGAAGGGTTTGAAAATGGAATTCATCAACCCTTGAAATGTATAAGGTGCATTGGTAAGGCCAAAAGGTATGACCAAAAATTCATAATGACCCTCATGAGTTCGAAATGTTGTTTTCGGAATATCTTCAGTCTTCATTCTAATTTGATGATATCCTGAACGAAGATCCAACTTGGTAAAATAAATTGCTCCATGTAATTCATCCAATAATTCATCAATCACAAGAATAGGAAATTTATATTTAATGGTGAGCTTATTGAGCTCCCTATAATCCGGACACATTCGCCATGATCCATCCTTCTTGTGTACCAATACTACAGGAGCAGAGAAAGAACTTTGACTAGGTTGTATTGTACCCGCCTCTAACATTTCTGCAATCATTCGTTCAATTTCGCTCTTTTGGATGTAAGGATATCTATAAGGCCTTATGTTTGGAGGAACAATTCCTAGAATCAAATGAATAGCATGATCATGATCACGAATAGGTGGGAGTCCTTTGGGAGTTTCAAACACCTTTGAATGATTTTCCAAGACTTGTTGGATATCTACAGGAATAGATGATTTTGATGTTGGAACTTCCAGTGAGCATAATTGTGCAATTACACCTTGTTGTTCTTTCTTTAGAAGCTTTGTCATGACATTAGAGCTTATTATCCTTCTTGGCTTCCCTGTTATACCTTGTAATTCAACTTCCTTTCCTTCTGAAAAAAATTTCAAGAAAAGTTCTTGAAAATTAAAAGCTACCGTCCCCAAATATTGTAACCATTGTACTCCTAGTACAACATCAGCACCTCCCATAGGAATGGAAAGCATTGGACTAGTCAACACATATTCCCCCATGGTTAGCTTGATGTTATGGCATTTTCCAGAGCAATTTATAGTTCCTCCATTTGCAACCATCACTTGACATTCTGGTGCTGGGTATAGGAAACAATTTAATTCCTTGGCTACCTTACAATGAATAAAATTATGGGTGCTACCTGAATAAATCAACACTATTACCTTTTTCTTCTTGATTTGTCCTTTTATCTTGAGAGTTTGAGGAGTGGTAATTCCTGCCAGTGCATTACACGATATGGTCGGATTCATTTCTTCCTATTCTAGGGTTGGTTCCTGGTGTATATCCTCTTCTTGTTCATTTTCTTCTTCCTCTTCACAATCTATGTAAAATAATTTCTTCTCAGCACACTTATGACCTTTAGTGTATTTTCTATCACAACTGTAGCAAAGCCCTTTTTCTCTTTTTCTTCCAATTGTTGTGGTGTCAACCTTGTAGGTTGTGGAAATCTAGGCGTAGCAACACTTCCTTCTTTATAGAATTGAGTGGTAGGCTTCCTTGTCGCCATAATTTTACATTCAACTTTTCTTGCCAACCTGAATGCCTTCTCCAATGAATCAGGCTCCAAAACACGAACTTCATGTTGGATGTTATCCTTTAGAGTGTCTATGAAGAGATCAATCCTGTGTTCCTCTGGAATACCAGTTACCCTTATATTCAATTTTTGGAAGTCCTCAATGTGCTGCCCCACTAAACCCTTTTGTTTGAGATTTATCAATTGGCTAAAGAAGGTGTTGCTCTTTGTATCCTCATAATGTGCTATCATTTCCTCGTAAAAATTGACCAAGTGACAATTTTTTTACGGGAGCAAAGCCATCGATACCATACAAATGTATTTTGTTCTAAATGTAAAGTTGCAATGCGTACCTTTTGTGTGTTTTGCACGTTATGGAGATCAAATATTGCTCCATCTGTAGTATCCATGTTACAGGATCCTTTCCATCAAACTTCCTCATATCCATTTTTGGAATATGGTGGTTCTTCCCACCAACATTAGAGTTTATGAAATCACGATTAACATTTATTTTGTTCTCATCATGAGGTTCTTCTACTATCTTTTCACCATTAGGAAACGTTTCTTGTATCAACTTTGTCAAACCTTCCATGTTTGCTTTTAGAACATTCTTCATGTTTTCCATTTTCTCATCGATCTTAGCTTCCATGTCATCCATCTTAGATTCCATGCCAGCCTCCATGCCATCTATATTAGATTCCACGCCTTTCTTCAAACCATCCATCTTAGTTTCCACGCCTTTCTTCAAAACTTCCATGTCATTTTTTTTTGCTCTTTGTGAGAGCGAAATTTGTTGCACTTGCTCTTGTAATTTTGATATGTCATGTTGCCATTCTTCGTCTTCATGAGTCATAGTAGAGATTTCCAAAGGCTTAATGGATGTTGAATTCTTTTTATGGGCCATTTTATAATCCAATACTGATATCTATTCTAAAATATTCCCTTGCAATCAATTCAAATTGATTCTTCAAAAAAGACTTATGCAATTCGGAAAAAAATTACACACCTTTTACTTGCTTTTGAGGAGCTCGATTTTAAAATTGGATTATCTTTGTGATTGTGGCTATTCAATATCTGAAATTCAGCACTGAATTCGCCCTCTAAATTCTCTTTTGAATGCCATAGGTCTGACTTGATTTGGATTCTCCAAGACAAAGTTATGTCCAATCTCCCACAATGACCTAATTATGGATTGGTTCAGTATAGTGAATTGTACGGCTTGCCACGTGTCACTGTTTCATCCTTCGTCTCTGAAATTGATAGCCAAGAAACTACAGTCTGTTTACTTGCGACCAATTTTTACGGAACTCCAATCTGATGCTCAGAGAGAGAGTTATTGAAATGTTCCCACGATCACATCTTTGAGATGAAATTCGAAAGCCTAAAAAAGCACTATCTTCCACAAATCATATCTCCAAAAATATTGCGGAAAAATCTCTGAAATTGTTTGACGCGTTTCCTTAGGATTTCAGCTTCGCACCATAAAAATTTCAGATTGTAAACCTCAGTAGAAAAAAATTTATAGCGCAAATTCCACGATGACCTTTTTAGGAGCCTGAAAAAAGACCTAACTTCCACAGAACATATCTCTGAAAATATTATGAACTAAGCTCTGAAATTTTTAGAAACTATTCCTTAGGATTTTGGCTTCGCACCCTAAAAATTTCAGCTTCTTAAACTTTGTAGAAACAAAATTATAGCGAATATTCCACGATGACTTGTTTCGAGCAGCGAAACCCTAGAATCCAAAGCTCTGATACCAAATGTTGGGAAACCAGCTCCAAAAAGAGAAGAAAAGAGATATAAACGCCTTAGAAATTAGCCACTTCGAGGGGGAAACCTCCAATACATTACATGAATGAAAAATTCTTGGATGATACAATTTACAAAACCTCCTTTCTATATATAGGAGTCCATGGGGCCATAATGTAATCCTAGTGGGCCACAATGTAATCCTAGCCGACCTAACAATAATAATTTAAGGGCACGATAATAACAAAATGGGGGTTACAAGGGTACAATAATAACAATAAGGGGTTTACACTAACAATAATAAGGGACTATACTAGTGATATAGGGACCTAACACTCCATCGGTCCACAACATTGGAAATCCAATCCTCTTCCGCTTGCAACTCGACACAAAATTCACAAGGAACTATGGATTTGTTTTTAATATTCCCAAGGCCAAACTATTCAATTCAAGTTGATTACAAAGATCTTCCCTACTCTCTAATTCAACAACACCCTCTTTTTTCATGCAACCATATGTGTGACGGGAATTCTCCTAGTAGCAGATCACCACTCTGCCGATGTCATTGATCTCATTGACATTTGACTTCTCCCAGCCGTCTCATTCAAATACCAGCAAAAGAGATGATGCAAAAAAAGAGATAAAATTATGATATGTTCTTAGAATATTCACCAACAAAGCCAGGCTCATTTAATTTCTTTGTCCGAACTTTTGATTCAATTGGGATCCACCATAAAAAAATAAGAAAAACAGTGTAGCAAAGAGTGATACAAGCACCTTTGTAGATTGATCATAACACGCCGAGAGAACAAATTGATCAGATTCAATTGCCATCCTTTGCATTCAATGAAACAGTGTGAAAGCTTCTTTGGTTAACCCACGAATTTCACAAGGATTCTCGCGCTCGCGATTCCAACAAATCTGAAATGAAACTGTTGCGTCGTCGATTTCTGGCAGAATTTCTAAGACAAAGACTTGTTCCGAAGCATTCCATAAATGAGAATTATGGGAAAATGAAGCTCTATTTGATCAATATGAAGCATGCACTGTAGAAACATTTAAGACAAAAAAGTAGATCCAGAATGTAGATCAAAACAACTGGAATCTCCCGCAGAAGGCCGATGCAAATCAGTCCCCATACGACCCAAATCATCACACACTACCAATGTTGAATTGACCTGCCTGGCCGCCACCCGGAATCAAGAAGCCTGCCCGCCGGATCAACAGCAACGGTATATGCAGAAATTCCCACACTTCCATCTGCTTCAGAGTGTCTCTAGCTCACGCAGCACGCCAATCTTTAAACCACGCAGCACTCCAACCTTTCAACAATTCTGCAACTACAAAATACTCTCAGACTATATAGTACTTCCTTTGCTTCTACAATTGCATGAACTACTTTTTTTTTTGTTCTTTGCTCAAGCCAATAAAATGCCTTTGATTCTTGGAACTTCCACCTAAATTAAACAAAAAAAAAATCTCTCTGCTTCTATATCGGCATTCTTGAAATGGAGAAACGTTGTTGCTTCCAGGAAAAGTAAAAGGAATTTCAGCAGTGCCGGTGCAAGTGAGACACGCAACGAACTGCAATGGCGATCTCCTCTTTCGGCGATTACATTGGCTGCTCATAACATCAACACGCCTTGTAAACAGTTCCATGGGCTTCCACACATTAACGCACTGAGTGCCGACACATTATAGGTTTGTTGCAATATGTGTATCTGCACGCAGATCGCATGTCAACAGTGTGTCACTTCACAAGAACTAAGCTCTCAAGACCCTCGCTTCAGGATCGAGTTCCTTCGATCCTCGAGATCTCTCAAAAAAGGAACGCTAGAACAGCTCCTCCTGTGCACAAGGCAATTAGTGAGATCAAACTTCAAACCACTCAACACACTGTGCACAAAGCAAATAGCCTCCAAACCATGCAGCCTCACCAAATTGCTACAGCCTCAAACCAAGCTCGATGGACAAACAAACAACTAAAAAATTAAAACAATACGGTGATTTATATTCCTATGCCCAAGAAGGGCCAAGGGCCCTTACCGAGCTCTAATACCAAGATAAAATATCACACTGCAAACTATACATAAATTCTATATATCAATCAAGGATGTTACATACATATTTATACAGGAAATATGTCTCAAGATAGGAAATAGCTCTAGCTATATCCTATTATGTAGGAACAAACTCCTCAAATAGGGAATTACAACCATAGACAAGTAGGAATTAAATATTTCTAACTGATTCTAATATCCCACTGGCACTAGCTCTATCACAAGTACATTTTAAGAGATTTGATGATGTTAAAAAAATCAATTACTTCTTTTTTTGGTAAAATATTTTGCAACTGCAATTAGGTTATGGAGCCAAGGCAAGGGAGAGACCCTGCACCAGGTAGGTTTCTTACAGAAGTAGGAAGAAACACTAAAATTTTGTCTAAATTATTATAAAATTAAAAGCCAATTATTATGGTTCGATGCAATAAGTTGCAAGGAATAATAACAATACTTGTTATTATTATTAACATAATTACATTATTTTGTAATATCTTTGTTATATATTAAATGATTTGTTTAGTAAAATAAAATGATTATTATTATTAAAATTATTATTATTATGGTTGTGGGGTCATGTTGAATGATAATATAATATATTTTTTTATTTTAGATGAGTATTGAAATCTCTTAGCTCTTTATGCTAGCTTAATGAAGATTATTATGACATATACAAACAATGAAAGAAAATAAAACAAAGATTAATGAGCTCAACATGTAAATACATTGCTATATAATAAATTCATTACTAATATTATTATCTATCAACTACTAATTATCTACAGACACTACCAATAATTTTGACCACTAGCCATCCTAATAATTTGTTACACTAATTTTTAATAACATAACCAGAAAATCACAAAATCTGCTAACTTGATGTAATTGAAACAATGAGAGGGCAACAATGTTTTGTTTTCTTGAGGTCTAGTTAATCAAACTAGAACGAAAACGGAAAAAAATTCCAGATGTGGACTTACGATCATCCATACTACCTCCCCAATCCGAATCAATAAATCCAACAAGATTGAAATTTTCAAAAGAGTAGTAATGAATACCAAAATTTAGAGTGTCTTTCACATACCTTAAAATTCTCTTGGCTGCCTTCATATGTATTTCAAATGGATTTTTCATATACCTTGAAAGAAGTGAAAGTGAAAATGTAATATCATGTCTTGTGTGGGTTATAAACATCAAGCTCCCCACAATACTTTTGTAAGTTGTCACATCAACTAAATCAACACCATCATCTCTACATAATACAACTCCATGAGCAGTTGGAGTAAGGGATGGATTACAATAAAGAATATCAAATTTCTTCAACATATCATGTGCATACTTTTTCTGGAAAGTGAAAATATAATCTTACTTTGATAAACCTCCATTCCTAGAAAATATTTCATGAGATCTAGATCTTTCATCTCAAATTCATTCATCATAGCAACTTGTAACTCATCATTCATTTCAGACCTACTACCCATATACAATAGATCATCAACATACAAACTTATGATTAGAATATCAATACCTTCTTGTTTTTAGTAAAGGGTAGGATCACTCGTACGTCTTTGGAATCCATTTTCCTAAAAGTATCCATCAATCTTAGCATACCACACCCTTGGTGCTTGCTTGAGACCATACAAATCTTTCTTCAACTTGTAAACATTATTCTCTTTTCCTTCCACTTCAAAAACTTATGGCTGCTCCACATATACTTCCTCTTCTAAGTACTCATTCAAGAAGACACTTTTCACGCCCATCTGATGTATGCTATACCTTTTCTGAGCTGCTAGTGAAATCAGAATTCTAATGGCATCATGTCTTGATACTGCTGTAAATGTCTCTTCATAACCAATTCCATACTTCTGTGTGAATACTTTGGCAACTAATCTTGCCTTGTGTCTTCCAACACTACCATCACTATTAAATTTGGTCTTGTAGACCCATTTGGTGCCAATATTTTTCATGTCATGTGGAAGCTCTTTCAATTCCTAAGTTATATTCCTATGAATGGAATCCATCTCTTCTTGAATGGCTTGCACCCAAACCTCATTTGTACTTGCATTCTTCAAAATATTATGGTTCAAAATTAGACTTGGCTAATAAAGAAAAATTCACTGTCTCACCTATTGGGTTTTCTTCATATGCTTGATTTTCACTCCTTCGATATATATCATTCAATCTCCTAACCTTCCTTGTAGAACTTGGAGAATAAGTTGGACTTGAACTTGATACTAAAGAAATTGGTGAAGGGTTTCTTAGTGGAGTTAAACCACTAGATACAAAAGCATTAGTTGGATACTCAATATCAACAATTATATCATCATTCAAAACATATATTTTCTTCTCAGCATGGCCTTTTTGATGACCATAAACTCACCCTTAATAAAAAAATACAGCTCTTGAGATAATAAGCTTGTTATATAGGGGATTATACAATTTATAAGCCTTTCTTGTCTCACTACACCTAATGAAAATACATAACTCACTCTTTGCATCTAACTTTTTTCTATTTTTATCAAGTACATGCACATAAGCCAAACAACCAAAAACTTTGAAATGATTAACATTAGGCCTTTTTCCATACCAAGCTTCATAATGAGTCATCTTTTCTAATGTAGTGTTGGGGCTATGGTTGAGGATGTACACTGCTATAACAATTGCATCTCCCCAATAATAATTTCTCAATCCCTTAGTTTGTAACATTTACCTTTCCATTTCAACTACAGTATGATTCTTCCTTTTAGCTACACCATTATGTTGGGGTGTGTATGTTGCCTCCTAATTCCATTCATATCACAATAATTCTGGAAATCTTTTGAGCATAATTCTCCTTGACATTCAATCCGCAAACATTTGATGTTGCACCCTTTCTCATTTCCTACAAGTGCTTTCAACTTCTTGAATGTATCCATGGCTTCACTTTTGACCTTCAAAAAATATACCCAACAATTTCGTGAGTAATCATCAATAAAAGTGATGAAATATGATGACTTACCCAAACTATTAGTCTGCATAGGACCACATATGTCTGAATGAACAAGCTAAAGTGGGTGATGAGCCCTCCATGCATTTCCCTTTGGGAACCTTTCCTTGCATGCTTGCCTTTAGCACA
Organism: Pinus albicaulis; assembly: GCA_034641835.2. Taxonomy (NCBI): domain Eukaryota; kingdom Viridiplantae; phylum Streptophyta; class Pinopsida; order Pinales; family Pinaceae; genus Pinus; species Pinus albicaulis. Next base: position 1,111,284,535 of record CM076574.1, read on the forward strand.
TCCTTCATAAATCTCCTTATGCACCTCTTCCTTGGGCAAACCAGAAACTAATGCATTTGAGGTTAGAAACTTCAAACTGTGAAAATTTAAATGCCCATACCTGAGATGCCATAGGCAACTTGAATCCTCATAAGCCATATTTGCAAGGATATTGTTATGTTCATCAAACCTCAAGGTAAAAATCCTATTTCTTGTCGTAGGCACAATAGTGATCACCTTATTTCCCTTATTCTTATCATAGATATTACATGTCTTATTTTCAAAGAGTACTTAATAGTTTTTCTCACATAGCTATCCAACACTTAACGAATTGTGCTTCAATTGTAGAGTATAATAAATATCATGAATACTCTTTATACGTTCTTTTGTTTGGACCTCCATAACTCCTTTGGCAACAACCTCCAATGGTTTATCATCACCAAGCTTGGCCTTGGATTTAAAACTTCGATCCTTGGTTGAAACAATTTCTCATTCCTTTTCATATGGTTAGAGCATCCAGAATATGTGTACCAAACATCTTTACTAGTATTTTCACCTTTGCCATAAGATAAAAATAAGTGATCTCGAGGATACTCACTACTTTCTTGAGCATAGTTAGCATTTTCACCTTCTTTCAATTTGAATTATCTTTCGAAGTGGCCATACTATTACTATAGTAACATTGAACATTTCTCTTATTAAATCTACCTCTACCTCTTCCTCTTGAACCACCTTTGCCTCTAATTCTAGAAAATTTTTGGCTTTGCCATTTACCTCGACCTTGATTGGTTTTGGCACTATTGCTACTTGCATCTTCATTCTGTGTAATTTGTAATTTGGAGGAAAAAGCTTTCTCAACAACTTCAGAAATATCTTTCAATCTTTCTTCATGAGAGATCCAACCAATTGATCAAACTTTAATTGTGTCAAATCCTTGCTTTCTTCTAATATTATGGCAACTTCATTCCATCTAGGTGTTAAAGATTGCAATACATTTTTTATTAAAACTTCATTACTTACTGTTTCCCCAAGTGTAGCCATTATATGACCACATCTTTGACGCTCACACAATAGTCACTTACACTTTCACCTTCTTGCATCTTCAAATTCTCGATCTCTCGCTTCAATGTCTGAAGCTTGACCACCTTAACTTGACCACTACCTTGGTAAGATTCTTGTAGAGTCTTCCAGTCATCTTTGGTATTTGTTGCTCATGATATTCTTGGAAATAAGCTCTTATCAAAAACTATCTGAATGTGAAACAAAGCTTGAGAATTATTCTTCCTTTCTTCCTTTCTTGTTGGTATTTCATTGGTTGTAAGGGCATTCCAATAATCTGGGTTATCATAACCTAATTCAACAATCTCCCACAAATTTTTGCAATAAAAAAGGTGAGCATCTTAATGCATCAATAATCATAATCGTTCCCATCAAATTCTGGAACAGGCATTTTAGAATTCGCTATGTTTAACTTTGGAAAAATTCCAACAATAAAAAATTAACCCAAAACAATTTTACCTGCTCTAATACTAAAAGTAGAATATGAAATGCCCATACTCTTTGAGCCAGCTGAACCAAGATAAATATGACATATAAAAATAATGAAAGAAAATAAAACAAAGATCAGTGAGCTCAGCCTATAAATCTCATACTGAATCAAGTATGTAAACACATTGCTATATAATAAACCTATTACTAATATTATTATCTATCAACTATTAATTATCTACTAACACTACCAATCATTCTGACCACTAGCCATCTTAATAATCTGTTGCACTAATTTTTAATAACATAACCAGGGAATCACAAAATCCGCTAATTAATGTTAGCAATTACATGGTAGGATTTAAGGAATATTCTCAACAGGTAATTTCTTGGTTGATATTATTTTAAGTGATTGTTTGGACTTTCCTTTTATTATCATTATAATTTAAGTAATGGTTATAATTTTGATTCACTTCTAATTATTGTTTTTATTATTATGAAGATATTTTATTTTTCTTATTTATCATAACTATGAAATGTGTAGCTAAATTTAATACTTGGTGAAATATTTTAAGATATTGTAGTGAAGAATGTGGTAAAGTTTAAAAAAAAAAGGCAAACATGTTTACGAACTACTTTGAGATACATTGAAACACAAAACCCTAATTTTCAACTTTAATATGTTGAGCGAGATTTAATAGTGCTGACAAGTAGAGCATGTATGTTAAGATGGCTAACATATAAATATAACTTCATTTCAAAAAAATATATATGGAAAATCATTCTACTTGTTGCAAAAGATTTAGCTTTCCGTAGATATAATCATAATGATAATGTAAGTGTGATATATTTTTCAAACTAATGTGAATACATTAATACATTTTGTAGATTTGTTTGCTATAGTAATAAGAATGCAATAAAATATATTGTAAGGTATACAGAAAAGTGAAACAATTGTATAGAAACATGGATATAAAGAAATTGTGTCTTAATAAGTTTTCATCATGGTGGGAGAAATATCCTAGTAATCGAATCAAGTCAAATAAATGGAATCAAACCACAAAGGATATGATAAAATGTTGCCTATAAATAAGAAAGAGATGTACCAGCTATGAGGGTTAGTGATGCAAGATATAAAAATGATAAACATGAAATAGATGTACTAGCTATGAGGGTTAGTGATGCAAGATATAAAAATTATGCCGATGGGAAGTTGTAGGTTGTGGTGCACACTAGTGATGAAAAAGGAAACCCCAATTTGCGTTACAGGGCCATAATTTTTCCATTCCATGTAGAATGAGCTAAGTTGGTGACATTAAACTAAAATTGAACCATCATCAATTAATTATTCCATGTGATATGGTCATGTTGGTTTCCAAACATATTTGAACTATTAATATGAAATCCACATGAAGGTATTGGTTTTAGCGTGTTATAATCTAGGCACAACTATTTTTTCATACCATGTAAATTGAGTTATGTTGGTGATATTAAATTAAAGCATGTGATTTATTTTAGTATTGTTATTTTTCGTGTATATTTTAATTATTAATATGATATTATATAACAATATGTTAGGTTGAGTGTATCGTTACAATATATAATTTAAATGCAATAAAAAGCGAATTAGAAGAAGAAAATTAGTGTAGTAGTAAAATGAAAATATGTATCCATCCCCGACAAGTATTAATTATTTCATAAATACATTTCAATTTATTAAAATTAATAAAAAAACCATAAACCTAATTAAATTAAAACTTTTTATTTTAATTATAAAATGATTACTTGATCAAATTATCACTCAAAAAAGAAGGTGTCCAATATTTGTTAAAAATTATGTTATGGAGGCCAAGCATATCCCATGGGAATTTAAATCATGACCTCCCATCCAACAATAGACCAACTTACCATTAGTCAGTGCTATGATCATTGTTAACTATTGTTACAAATTTCTATTTAAATTGTATTTCAGCGCTAGTTGGGAGGAGGGGACGAGCTGCCAACACGACCCTCGATCACATCTTGTTAGTAGAAAAATTAACTGTCTCATTAAATGCACCTATTTTGAGATAAATTGTCACTCTGTTAGCGATTTTTGGGGTGGATTTGTAGGACAATTAGCCAGAAGGGAAATTTTGTGGTACAATTATGTGTAGAATTCCTCACAGAGCTTGTTGATCATAAATGTTTGGAGTTTTTGGGAAATTTGAGCTCAGAAATAGTCTGCATAAGGGTTTTTGTATGCTAGGAATCCAATGGTTACCTATTTTTTCTGAATTGAGGACATCTATAGAGTCTTTTTGTTGGTTTATGGCGAAGGGTGTATGGATCAATCATGTTTTTCAACATAAAGTTTTGAGCTTTTATCCAAATTGAGCTCAGAAAGAGGTTGCCTAGAGATTTTTGGATGTTATGAATCCAATGGTGACTTCTTTTTACTATTTTGAGAACATCTAGATGGCATGTTTTCAGGTTGGAGGCTAAGGGGTGTATGGATCAAGTAGGTTTTGGTAGCAATTCCTTAGGGTGTTGAGCATGAAGAAGACCTTGTAGGAGCTTTCCTCACCTTCAGAATTCATTTGTAGTAGTTGTAACCAACACGGTTTAGGTCAGGCTTAACTTCTTTCATCATGAATTTTTCATTATGTGCTTCGTCGTGGAATTGAAAGATGCACATGATGTTTTTAATTTATTTTAGTTGAAGTATATCATCTTTGTAGGATATTTTTTGAGTTGTTGTTGTTGTGAGAATTATTTGTATGAGAAAATTACCTTGTAGGGATAATAACCACATGTTTATTTCCAGCAAACTTTTATGTAATTCATTGATAATGAATATATATGAGTGGTCTAGTCATGTTGACATACCTAGAGATGTAGCCGAGGAGGGTTGAACTCTGTCAACAAAAATTTTTCATTGCTATGTTTTATGCCTACATGGATTATATGTGTTATGATCGTGATCTAAGGCTTAGTATTTAGCTCAAAATTGAAAGTGCTCAAAAATGCTTCAAACCTGAACGCCTAGATACAACTCGTCTCTAGGAGTCCAACACAACTCGTTTCGTCAAATTCTGATTTAGTATGAGGGAATTATAGCCTGTTGTTCATTTTCCCAAACATGCAGAAAATGAGCAGAACAGGTACAGCGGTGATGTGGCAGTCTAGTCAGCTTCAAAGGAAATATTCTCTAGAATTAGCCAATGATACTGTGCCAAGTGGCACAACCGAATTCTCCAATGTTGACTAGGAAAAGAAATTTTTTTATCCTAAGTCTAAGGGTGAATTTTTATTATTATTGGTGCAATGTTATTTTTATGGTGCAGTTATGGGCCAATGGGGAAGGGCCTCGTGGCATACCAGATACTCCCCCATGGCATGGCAAGTGGGATGGCATATATTCTAAGTGTTGAAAAGTATAACAAGGTCGGTCTTCATGTTGACTATGTAATTATATACTTATGTAAAGAAGAAGTAAAAAATAATAATATGTATTTAAGAGTCATGTTCGTGAAGGATCTAGTCAACAAATATACTCCAAGATCTTGGAAAAATACTGTGAAGAGATGACTCCCAAAATATGCACAAAGATAATCTTATAAACGTTGAATTATCTATCCTTCATGTTAGCCTATAGTTAACCATGAAGTCGGCTCCCTATTGTGTTGACTAGTCGGCCTAAAAGAGATTTAGTCTATCTATATAAATAACCTCTTTACGGCTCATTTGTGGAGCAATTTTTTGGTCATCCAAAAATACATTTTGCAGATTAGTGCAGACTTAAGACAGAAATTGTGGATTATTCTAAGATGGTATAGCATATAAAAGCATAGATACAAGGATAATATTGCATGCAGATAAGTCTGAGGGTGATAGCGTTTAAAAGGAGTAGATCTAAGAACATATTTGAATGTGGATTTATCTGAAGGAAGAAAGGACTGAAGGATATAGTTTTCGAAAGTAACTAAAGGACATAGTTTATAAAAGTAGCTGAAGGATATGAATTGCGGAAGTGACTGAAGGATATAGATTTCCAAAGGTACAGGTTGCGAAAAGGTACAATAAGGAACAATATTGGTGCATTAATTTTTGGAAGGTGGAGGAAGGATATAATAAGGATATCTATGATATTATAGCATCTAAGGAAAGAATTTGTAAAAGATAGTGATCTCAAGGTGATAGAAAGTAAGGAAGGTAAATCAAAGATTTACCTTCCTAACTACATTTCAAGATACTCAGTTACAAGTGAAAATAATTTTGTCTCTACATTTGACTAAGTACTTTGATAATTGACTTGATGAAAGATTAACCAAGCGAAAGAAGAAATACATAAGTAAGCTCACAAGTAGTTATCAAGAAGAGAATTAGTATTAATCTATAGCCCTCCAAATTCTCAACACTATGATTGGAACATTATAGGACATAGCACGTGCACACACACACACATATATATATATATTGGTATATATAAAACCTAAGTTTTAAACCTTACAACTCGATGGATATATCTACATTTGGAGGAGTTATAACTAACAATGGCGTACAAGTCTGGAATGGAAATATGGCTAAAATCTCACGGGATTGCACAGTGGAACAAAACTTTATGGCAGGGGTCGAGGTTGAACCCCATACATATCGCCCACCAACCATACGCCCTACCATCTTCGCTCTTACCATGGGTCTTACCCATATATATCTCTACATTCATTTGAATTAATGTGCGCCAGTCAACGGGGGTCCAAAAGGTGCCATACCTGCAGGCCTGTCCCCTCCCCTGTGGTCACGTGCCAGAACCGACGGCTAAAACCATTGCAAACCAGCAGAGTTTTATATATGATATTATCCAATGATTTATTATATTAATCCACAGTTAATTCATATTAACTTACAATTAGTGCTAAAAGCGCTCAACCTTAAACCTGTGCTTATCTTATTGTTAAAGCCCACTGATCTCTAATTAAGCATAGATTAACATGGCGGTCTAATTAGCAAAGGTGCATTTTTTGGCAGCCTTGACAAATTTATAAAATTAACTCGTGGAATCCCATATTTAGAGGAGAAAATGTAGGAACTCTTGTTTTTTCCATAACTGAGGAAATGTTCGACCAAAATGAGCTCATAAAGAGTCATTTCTAGTATATTTTTATGTTTTGGATCCATTAGAGCAGGTTGCAGAGGCAACAGGAGACTGTAAACAATAAATTTTCACATTTTAAGCTAATACAAAGGCCCACACTATGAAGCTAGACCAAGGAGATGTAGCCCATGAGGGGTGAACTCCTTCAACAAAAAATTGTGTATTGAGCTATGTTATTTGTGCTTGTTGTGTTATTATTTGTCGATGTTCCACAATTATTTTTTATGCTTTTTAGTTCATGAAAAACACTAAATTTCACCAAGTTTAATGAATTGACAATCACATGCTCATTGATAAACTCTTAATGGATAAGAAAACCAAAGCCATGTTTATTTAAATATAAAAATAATATTAGCACGACAATAAATAACAATCAATTTCGAATCAATTTAGTATGAGAGCACAAGGTTGCTTACATTCTTTTCTTGAAGAGTTTTAATAGTTGCAATTTTTTTGATGCTTACATGGTTGAGGTTGCAGAGAGGATAAGGGAAGCTATTGGTAGCTATTCGTGAGATTAGGGCAAGAAGGAAGAGAGTTGAGAAAGAATCATTCTCACCCAAAGGACCACTCAAAGCAGCACTTGAAGCACCTCAAATTCCATCTGCATCAGTTGAGATAGAAGAGGTCAAAATTGCACAAGAGGGTGAAGTGAATGAAGAGGTACAAGCTAGAGAGGTTGAGGTTGAATACAAAGCCAAAATTTCAGGATATGAAGAGACTCGTGAAAATTTCGAAGAAGAGGATGTTAGGAGAGACTTAAAAGAGATGAAAAGAATGGTTAAATTCGTGTATGAAGCATTCATTGTAGAAAAAGCCGGAGAAGGTTCAAAGCCTCCACATGGAGAAGGATCTTCAAACAGTAAGATGGATGAAGAGAAGAGCTCAAAAGGTATTGGAGGAAATCCACCTCCATCTCCACCAGCTTCATATTCATCATCTTCATTAGCATATCCATCTTCCACATCCACCACAAAAATTCATACCTACACTCATTCCAAGATCCCAAAAGGAAAGACTCCATTACTCAAGTTGGACATCAAGTTTGAACTTCTCATATACAATGGAGAGGTTAATGCAGAGAATTTATACAATTGGATTCGTCAATTGGAAGTATAATGCAGAATTCTAAATCTACAAGAAGATGACATCAAGATCGAGTTGGCTTCATTAAGTCCACAAGGAGCGACACTAGTTTGGTGGGAGGAAAAGACACAAGAGGAAATGTGAATCCATGGTAAGATTTCCATTTCTTCGGTTGAATTCATTTCTTCCATTAAAAAACAGTTTTATCGATTAGCGTATATGAAAAAAGAAAGTATGAGTTGGCAACACTTCAGGCAGCTCAAATGCCAAATTTTTCAAGAGTACACTCAGGAGTTTAAGAAAAGGAATTTGTTGCTAGGAGTAAAATTGAATTCACAAGATACAATCTTGAAATGTATAGGAGTTTTACATTCCTAATTGAAACATGATATCCTTATTTTTAACCCAAACAACTTAGATGAAGTATGTGTGTAAGCCACGCATCTTGAAGCAAGGGAAAAAAACATTCCTGGAGAGAGTAGTTAGAAGAAGCCATTCAAGGGTAAGAGAAAAGAGAAGGGAGGAAAATGGAAGGGAAAGAAGAATGCACATATCAAGAAATAAGGGGAGAAAACTACATGCAAAAATTGTTCCAAAGAGGGTCGTGATGAAGCCCACTATTGGAAACTACATCTCGAACTAAGGCCAAAGAAACCAAATAACAAAGGGAAACAAAAGACGACTGCCACGATACAACATGATCTTGGATCCGATTCAGGAGATGAGACTAAGATAATCGCCATTGTTAACAAAGGAAAAGAATCCATGGAAAGTTTTAGTTCCTCAAATTGTCACAAAAACACTCCAAATGAAGACACAAGGATAGAATTGTTCCATGTTAGAGTGATTTCTAATCATACAAAGATTGATGCATTATTTTATATGGGGTCACCAACAAACTTGATTTCAAAATACTTAGTCAAAAATATTAACCTTGAAACTGTACCAAATTATAAACCATACTCTTTGGGTTGGATAGTTAAGAATGCCAATTTACAGGTTACGAGGAAATGCATATTTAGATTCTCTATTACTGCAAACTTTGTTGATGAAGTAGATTTAGATGTGGTTCCACTTGACATTTCTAGGATTATCTTTGGAATTCCATATTTGTATGACATGAAAGAGGTGTTTTTTCACCATGAGAACAAATATCATTTGCTCAAGGATGGGGTGGAGTATATTGTGAGAGCTCGTCACAAGAAACTGAACATTTCTTTAGTTAATGCAGGGCAAATGAAGAGGGTAGTTAATGAAAGTAAGAAAATGTGCTTCTCATGATCAAGAAAAAGGATGATTTTTACTATGAATCTTTTGATGTATGTGATGAAAAATTGAAATCTGATGTGTTTGATGTGGTAAGTCAGCATGGAAAGATGTTTCAAGAACCAAAGGGGTTACCACCCAGGAGGGGAATTCAGCATGATATTCAGCTGCAACAGGATGTTCCACTTCCAAAAATTGGTATGTATCGTATGTCAATTATGGAGAGTTTGGAAATCTAGAAGAAAATCCAAGAATTTTTTAATAAAGGTATCATACGCCCATCTACTTCACCATGTGGTTCACCAATTGTTTTGGTTTCAAAGAAGGATGAGACTTGGCGCATATGTATAATTGATTTCCGTGCAATGAATAAAATCACGGTAAAGAATCGCTACCCACTCCCACGCATTGACGATTTTATAGATCAGTTAAAGCATGAAAATTATTTCACTAAGTTAGACTTATGAAGTGGTTATATTCAAGTTAGAGTAGTTGAAGAGGACATTTGGAAAACTTCTTTCAAAACTAGACAAGGATTGTATGAGTGGTTAGTTATGCCATTTGGCTTAACAAATGCTCCAACTACTTTCATGAGAGTCATGAATGATTTACTTAGACAATTTCTAGATGAATTTTTCATTGTTTACTTATATTAAATACTCATATTCAACAAATCAAGAGAAGAACATGTCATGCATGTCAACAAGGTACTTGATGTCTTGAAAAAAGAGCAATTATTTTTAAATATGTTAGAGTGCGAGTTTGGTAAGAGTTCATTGGTGTATTTGGGACATATTGTTGGATAAGGTGATTTGAATATCGATCCTTACAAAGTAGAGGTCATTCTAAATTGGCCCAAGCCCAATACATTTATAGAGGTAAAAATATTTTTAGGGGCAACACAGTATTCGAGGAAATTTATTGCTAATTTTTCTTCCATTATAGCTCTGTTACATGCACTGACAAGTGTGAAGAAAGTATTCCATTGGAGAGATGTACAATGAAAATCATTTGATGCTTTGAAGAAAAAGATAAGTTCAGCACCGGTTTTAGCACTTTCAGATCTTAGAAAACCATTTGAGATCCAAACAGATGCAAGTGATTATGCTATGGGAGCAGTGCTCATGCAGCATGGTAAGCCTATTTCGTTTCATTCTGAAATTTTTAATGGAGTTGTGACTAAATATCCCATCTATGATAAAGAGTTGTATTCATTGGTACAAAGTGTAAATAAATGGAAGCATTACTTGATGGGGAAAGAGACCATTATCCATACCAACCATCAGCCATTGTAGTACTTACAATCACAGTCAAACTTCTAGCAATAAAGACATTTCAGATGGATGGGTTTTCTACAAAAATTTCATTTGGTTATGAGATAAAAAAATGGAATATACAATAAGGTAGTTGATATGCTATCTAGGCCTATTGTGAATTCAACTATTATTACCGAGCACAATTCCATTATGCATGAAAGTTACATTGAACAATATGCAAATGATACCGATTTTCAAGATGTGTATGAGTGCTTGGGTCAAGGAAACCAAAATGAAGAGTTAGATTATCATGTGCATAATAGTTTTTTGTATCACTTGGGAAAGTTATGTATTCCACGGGGAGAAATAAACAGTATCATAAGGGAGGCGCACACATCATTGATTGCAGGAAATTTCGGTGTAGGAAAGACAGTAGCGAATCTCAAAAGGTATTGTTATTGGCCACACATGATTGAAAGTGTATCTAGTTTTATTAGAGGGATTTTACACTCCACTTCTAGTTCCTTCAAATCCTTGGGAGAGTATCTCAATGGATTTTGTATGTAATATTCAAAATTAGGAACAGCTCATGGATCATGCAATAAAAATTCATTTCCAGCAACATATGCAATAAAAAAGTGAAATGGACTCTTTGATCCCATATACTAGTCAATAAGCAACCTAAATCCAAGAATAGAGCTGAAAAAAATCAAACTAGGTGGGTTAAATAGATCTCCCACACCTAGCACTGCCAAAAAGTGTTAAAACCCGAAGACTGCAAAATACTGGAGTTGTTGCATAAGGGACTGTGCAGTCTAAGAGTGGGTTCACACTCAGAAAATAGGAGAACAAAAAATATATTAATATATTAATCAAATATTCATTAATAACTGAGATCTAGTATCCTTATACAAAATACAAGATAACCTGGCAAGGGTTTCTTGTTGAACACTCTGCATACAAAATGTGATATTCAAAAAATTACTGAATCACCATTGCAATAGTGAAGCACATGAGTGTAGAAATCTGGAAATATATATGATCTGATGTAGATCCCTCAAGGGCTTCCTCCCATGAAAGGATGAACCTCTCAATCACAAGGAAACACTACAACGAAGCCACCAAACCTTGCATTGAACACTGCCTCCAAAATAACGCATTCCCTAGCTGGACAAGCACTGGAAATGTATGTGAAATGTTTTTTCTGATACCACAGATCTGAAATCAGCCCTGGAGCTCTCCAAACAGGTCCCTCAAGTGAAGGAAACCTTCCTAAAATGAGAAACTAGCTCAGGAACTAGGATTCCAATCCCTTCCACTGTTGCACCCAGCAACAGTGCACAATCTCTGGAAAAAGTGCGCTAATGAAGTTGGTTGAAGCTTGGCCTAAAAGCCTGATGTGGAATGATGAATAAAAACTATCCCAATGAGGCTCCTCAAAGCAAAGAGGTGGGATTCCTGCTCGAGAACACCCAGTGCTAAAAAGCACTGCAACCCTGCTGAGCAGCAACGGGAGAAAAAGTTTGAGCAGACATGAAAAATAATCTGAGACATGAATAATAATGTTGCCATCCTCTTCCTTATATAGAATATATTTTTCTTTCCCTTGGCCCCACTCAATTAGGTCAACTCTATCCAAATATACATCTCCCTCCAAAACTGCGTTATTCCTCCTTGGATTCCTCCTCCTCTACAACTGTGTTGTTGACTTAGTCAAAGTAGATTGAATCAGCTTGATTTTATCCCTGTTCACACATAGAGGTGTTTTATTAGGCTAGAAAGAGTGTCCCCTTTCACACTTGGAGTGTTTTCATCCTCCTTAGGAGACTTATGGGCTTTTCTTCCCATTTATTTACCAACTAGAGCTGTTGCTAACTCTAATGTTCCATTTAGCTTTGAGGTTAAAATTTTAGAACATTATAGTCCTCCACTCCAAAATATTTTCTTTTCCTCAAGAAAATGTATATGCAGAGAAAAATTTCTCTCCTCCTCATCATGTGGCCTCCCATCAATGGCCTCCATCACTGCATCAACAGAATCTACAAACAAACTATCATCCAATGTTTCCTCCCAAGTGTGAAAAACTAGATGGTCTACATCAATCAAAGGCAGAAAGTGTGAATGGAAACCTGCTTGCTGTCTCATGGCCTCCACAAAGTAGGAGTGATGACCAACATGGTGAATGAGTGCCTCCCTCACCCATGCTATCATCAAAATGAAGTGAGTCACCCTCCAACATCGCAACTCATGAAGAACCTCCTCCACCTTTGGCTCCTAAAATGTAGGTGGGATGAATAAGTGAACATGATAGGCAAGAGGGCCTATCCCATGTTGTCCTCCTCTCTGCTTATGATAAGTGTAGAGGGCATGCTGATATTGGGTTGCAACATGATTGTCCTCCAATGGCAAGAAGAAGATTGAGTCTCCAAAGACTCTTCCTCCAAAATCATGAGACATGCCAACCCAAACCATTTCATCCAAGATGAATGGTACATCATCACCATTTGGCATCCAAATCAGAAAAATGATGAAAGTTGGGCGCAATTTTTGGTGGTACCAAAGGTTCTCCAAGTGGATATTACGCAATCTTCCCAACTGATGTTTGAGAATGTCATGTGGCAGGTGGTCCTGCAACAAGTTACAAGCATGCATAGTGAGTAGGCTAAAAGTGTGGTCCATGTATAAGTTCCCCCATTAGGATCCCCTCATAAAAATCTACAGCAAGAAGGGATATATATACTCCTTGGAACACTCCATCAATAAGAACACACTCCCATGTGACAGCGCTGTAGGCCTTAGAAATAAGGCTCCATGACTCCTCTCTTTGACATTCCATATGCCAAATCCATCCACCATCATGCTGCTATGTGAGAAGATATTCCTCCTACATGGAAGTCTCTCATGATCCTTCAATGCTGAAGGGTAGCCTCCTTGCATCATGAATGTGCCTTCCTTCTCTCTAGAAATTTGTTGAAAAGTATGGGAAGAATTATGCCCATACTCTCCCAAGTGCAACCACAGCAACAACAACTTTTGTTGTTGCCTCATCTCTCCCTCATACAAGCCATGAAGTAAGATCATGATGGTCAACTTGTATGATGCCCCATACAAACAAGTATTTTGCTGCTCTAGCATATGGGTGCCATGCCATCCAATTGGTTCCTCTCTCCATACAAATCTCTCCTTGAGAAAAAACATATCAGTAATAAATAAAAGCAAGATACAATAAAAACAAGTTGCCAAATGACAATTGGAGAGTGAATCATGGTTCCTCTCATGGAACCAGCGCAGTGCATCCTTGGCCTGCATCAAGATAATAAATAACAAGCAATTTTCTAGCCACCTGTTTGCTGCCACAGTCATCTCATAGGATGAAAACACAAAGTTACAATATGGTGTCAATGGTGCACACCAAGAATCATGTGGCTTCCCCCACAAACCACCAAAAATATAGCCAGAATCAATGCTACAAGTAGCTACTCCATCATGTACTTGAGGTCTTGAGCTAAAATAGCTCAACTGGAAATTCTCCCTTTCTCCAAATGAGTAGGAAGGTGGCTGTGACATCCTCTCTATCACCATTCAGGCTATGCATCTCTCCATATTCTAGAATATGTCTTGCAGAATTCCTCCCAAGTGAACTCCTCCATCAGATGGAAATATGCATCAAAGTGCATAGAAGAGAAGTCCTTATGTGCTGCATGTGGTAGCTTCTTGTTGAGACTAGAAGATCTAGTCAAGAAGATTTTTCCATAGGAATAGATGACCACATCATCCACCATGTATCTGTCATCTCCATCTGGGTCATCAAGAATCATGCATGCACCAAGATCCTTGGAGTACTCTACCAAAAGCTGAGATCTCCAATAAGGATCAATCCTCAGAGACAGCGCTGGTGATGGCATGTGAAGCTCTCCTCATGCTGCTGCCTGCTACTTTGACATCCCCCATGCCAAATTTTTCCTCCAAACTCTTCACCTCTCTAAAATCCAAGAGTGTTGAATCCAAAGACAAGATGCCTTTCATCAACTCTAGATCAGGTGGCCTCCCGGGTGGAATGCCTCCATGTAGTGAGACATCAATGTCAAGAGTGGACTGTACATATGGTTGGGAAACCTTGCCCTTTCTTTTACAGCACAAATCAGTGTGCCTTTTCCTTGCATTGGCTATCTATAATAGAGAAGGGTGTGTGCCTCTCATCAAGTGATGTTGCTCTTCCTCTCTACGTCCTCCCTCCAACTACAATGTTTCACAATCATGCTGCTCACTGGTTGTGCTTGGACCTCCATGTATGAGATCTTGGGGAACTTCTTATAAGGATACAAGAATCCCTCCTATTGGAGCATGTGCTCCTCCCCCCTATGCATGAGGCACTAAATGTGCTCTAGATGTGACAACGTTGTTGCCCTCATCTTCCTTAATGTGTATGGGAAACATCTCAATAGTTGGATCCTCCTGTGAAAAGGAGATCCCCATGCCCTCTTGTTCAAGAATATGAACTGGAGGTCTTGCTTCCAGAAATTTGTAATGAAAGATGTTAGCTCCACCCATGGTTTTCTGAAATGGGATTTCCTTCATCACATGCAAGGGTTTTGTTTTCTCAATTTTTCCTTGCTCGTGTGCCTTGGGAAGTTTTTCACCAAACCTTCCCATCAAAGTTTCTAGAATATTGTATAAGATAAAGTGTTTGCATTCCTTAAATAACAAGAATAAAAAATCCACCATGCATGTGCCTTACCTCTGAAATGCAGCGCTGCAACTTTGATGGCTTCATCTTCGAAAATATGGTGCAGCTGCAAATAGGAATGTAGCTCCTTCACCCAGGATCTAACTGAACATGTAGGTGATCTAGCAAAATTAGATAGAAGAAATCTATCTACATCCTACTGCTTGCTCTTCTCCATCTGGATCTTCCAAAACTATTGGAAATTAGTATGATCTCTAAACCTCTTAGTTTGAGATTCATACTTGAGCAACAAATCACTAAGAGTCATCCTCTTAGGCATTCTTCCTCCTCCTATCCATCTCAAGATAGATCTGGGCACTGGACTACATTATACATCATGGTGTGTAGCTACATTCTCACACCCACCATGTGAAAATCTAGATTCTGCTCTAGATCCAACATCCTTTGGAGATCCCATCTCCAATCTCATTTTCTTCAGCTCTCCTTGAAAGCTCTACATAGAATTTAAAAGAAGCTTTGTAATCTTGTCTTCCTTTCTTCCTTCACATATTGAAGATTTCTGGCTTTTTTCCATCTCTCCTTCCTCTGATAGCTAGATCTCACAGGCTGAGCCAGAGATCATGCTTTGATACCACTTTAATATTTCAAATTAGGAACATCTAATGGATCATGCACTAAAAATGCATTTCCAACAACATATGAAATAAAAATTTGAAATGGACTCTTGGATCCCATATATTAGTCAATAAGCAACCTAAATCCAAGAATAGAGTTGAAACAAATCAAACTATGTGGGTTAAACATATCTGCCACAACTAGGATTGCCAAAAAGTGCTAAAACCACAAGACTGCAAAATACCGGAGTTGTTGCATAATGGATTGTGCAATATAAGAGAGGGTTTACACTCAGAAAATAGGATAACAACAGATCTACTCATATATTAATCAAATATGCATTAATAACTGATATATAGTCTCCTTATACAAAATACAAGATAACCCGACAAGGGTTTCTTGTCAAACACTCTGCATACAAAATGTGATATTCAGAAAATTGTTGAATCACCACTGCAACGCTGAAGCACATGAGTGTAGAAGGCTGGAAATATGTCTGATCTGATGTATATCCCTCAAGGGCTTCCTCCCATGAAATTATGAAGCTCTCAATCATAGGGAAACACTACAAAGGAGCCACCAAACCTTGCACTAAACACTGCCTCCAAAATAACGCATTCCCTAGCTGGACAAACGCTAGGAATGTATGGGAAATGTGTGGTCTGATACCAAAGATCTGAAATCAGCCCTGGAGCTCTCCAAACAAGTCCCTCAAGTGAAGGAAACCTTCCTCCAATGAGAAACTAGCTTAGGAACCACGATTCCAATCCCTTCCACTACTGCACCCAACAACACTGCACAATCTCTAGCAAAACTGCGCTGATGAAGTTGGCTAAAGCTTGGCCTAAGAACCTGATGTGGAATGATGAATAAAAACTATCCCAATGAGGCTCCTCAAAGGAAAGAGGTGGTATTCCTACTCGGGAACACCCATTGCTAAACAACACTGTAACCCTGCTAAGTAGCAAAGGAAGAAAAAGTCTGAGCAGACATGAAAATTAATCTAAGACATGAAAAATAATGCTTCCAACCTCTTCCTTATATATAATATGAGTTTACTTTCCCTTGGCCCCACTAAATTAGGTCATCTCTATCCAAATATACATCTCCCTCCAAAATTGCGTTATTCCTCCTTGGATTCCTCCTCCTCTACAACTGCGTTGTTGACTTAGTCAAAGTAGACTGAATCAGCTTGATTTTATCCCTGTTCACACATGGAGGTGTTTTTCTAGGCTAGAAAGAGTGTCCCCTTTCACACTTTGAGTGTTTTCATCCTCCTTAGGAGACTTATGGGCTTTTCTTCCCATTTATTTACCGGTTAGAGCTGCTGCTAACTCTAATGTTCCATTTAGCTTTGAGGCTAAAATTTTGGAAAATTACATTGTAGGTGGTCTTCGTATGTCAAGGAGAGGTGATGATGATTTGTATGTTGTGGTAAATGGGTTTAGAAATTTTTTTATTTTGATGTCATGTAAGAAAACCATTACAGCTAAACAAACCGCTAATATTTTCTCTCAAAATGTTTGGGTTCATTTTGTTATTCCTACTTCTATTGTAAATGATCGAGATTCTCTATTTGTTGGAATTTTTGGTCAAAATTATGGGACATGATGGACACAAAGTTGAAGAAGAGTACAAAATTTCATCTGCAAAAATATGGTCAAACCGAGGTGGTGAATAGGACCGTTATTCATCTTCTTAGAGGTTATTGCAGCAAGCATCCCAAGTTGTGGGATGAATAGTTGCATTACATTCAACATGCATACAACAAGGAAAAACATTCTTCCACAAACACATCACCATTTGAGGAATGGTATGGTTATTTTCCAAGATTTTCATTAGAATTAATATTTGAGAAAGATATCGCTATAGATGTTCATAGTGACATAGATAAGGAAAGGAAGTTCATTGGGAAAATTCAGTTGATAGATCACACCTTGCAAGAGCAACTTGAAAAGAGCCAAAGCATCTACAAGGAAATGCATGACAAACACTGGGTTGATCACAAATTCTAAGTTGGTGATGAAGTTTGGTTATACATAAGCAAACAAATATTCCAAGGGGAAGGTAAAAAGCTCAAACCAGTCCATTATGGTCCATTTAAAATTCTGGAAAAGATTGGTACAAATTCATTCAAGCTATATTTTCCTCCTTATATGCAAATGTATTATGCCATTAATGTTGATAATTTGAGATTGTTTGAGCCTAATTTGATTGATGATCAAGGAGAACATGTTCAACTACCATCAATACATGATTTCTCTTCAGAATATCTTGATGAACTTCAACAAGATCTCATACTTGAGAGAAGAATCAAAACTTCAAGAAGAGGGAATGTTGAATACCTTAGAGTGGGACTCAAGGGTCAAAGTCCTTCAAAGGCCAAATGGATAGATATTGGAAGAGTGAGGGAATTGTACCCTCACTTTGTGAAAAGTTAATAGTATATTTTGGGGTCCAAAAGGCTTCTACTAGGGAGGAATGATCTAAGGCTCATATTTATCTCAAAATTGAAAGTTCTCAGAAATGCTTCAAACTTGAATGCTTGGATATAGCTCGTCCCTAGGATTCCAATGCAACTCGATTCACCAAATTCCGAGTTCAAAAGAGGGAATTATGACCTAATGTCTGTTTTCTCAAACAGGAAAAAAATAAGCAGATCAGATACAGGGATTATGTGGCAGTCCAGTTAGCTTCACAAAAAATATTCTCCAGAATCAACCAATGATACTGTGCCAAGTGGCACAACCAGATTCGCCAATGTTGAATAGGAAGGGAAATTTTCTTATCCTAAGTCTAAAGGTGAATTTTTATTATTATTGGTGCAATGTTATTTTTATGCTGCAATTATGGGCAATGGGGAAGGGCCACGTGGCATGCAACGTAACCCCCACCCCCCATGGCATGGCAAGTGGGATGGCATATATTCTAAGGTTGGAACATTATAGGATATAGCACACACACACACATAGACATATATATATATATATATATATATATATATGTGTGTGTGTGTTTGTATATATATATATATATATATATGTGTGTGTGTGTGTGTGTGTGTGTGTGTGTGTGTGTGTGTGTGTGTGTGTGTGTGTGTATATATGTCTGTATATGTATATATGTATATATATGTATATATATGTGTGTGTGTGTGTGTGTGTGTGTGTGTGTGTTTGTGTATATATATATGTATGTATATATACATATATATACATATATATAACCTAAGTTTTAAACCTTACAACTCGATGGATCTCTCTACATTTGGAGGAGTTATAACTAACAATGGCGGACAAGTCTAGAATTCTGATATGGCTAAACTCTCATGGAATTGCACAATGGAAAAAAAAATTATGGCGGGGATAGGGGTCGAACCCTAGACCTACGTGCTGCCAACCATATTCCTTACCATCTTCGTGCTTATTTTGGGTCTTACCCATATAGATCTCCACATTCATTTGAATTAACGCACACTAGTCAACGAGGGTCCGAAGGGGGCCAACCCCCTCCCATGTGGTCATGTGCCAGAATCGATGGTTAAAACTATTTCAAACTAGCAGAGTTTTAAATACGAAATTAGCCCATGATTTATTATGTTAATCCGCAATTAATTCATATTAACTTGCAAATAGTGCCAAAAGCGCTCAACCTTAAATTTTCACTTACTTTATTGTTAAAGTGCACTTATCTCTAATTAAGTGCAGATTAACATGGTATTCCAATTGGTGGAGGTGCCTTTTTAGTCGGCCTTGCCAAATTTAGAAAATTAATTGGCGGAATCCCAGATTTAGAGGAAAAAATGTAGGAAATCTTGTTTTTGCCATAACTGAGGCAATTTTCAACAAAAATGAGCTCAAGAAGAGTCATTTCTGGTAGATTCTGATGTGTTTGGAGCCATTGGAGCAGGTTTTAGAGGCAATAAGAGACTGTAAACAAGAATTTTTCACATTTTAAGCTAATACAAAGGCCCAAACTATGAAGCTATACCAAGGAGATGTAGCCCAGGAGGGGTGAAATCCTTCATCAAAAACTTGTGTATTGATCTATGTTATTTGTGCTTGCAGTGTTCTTATTTTTTGTTATTCAACAATTAATTTTTATTCTTTTGAGTTCATGAAAGACACTAAATTTCACCAAGTTTAATGAATTTACAATCACATGCTCATGGATAAACTCTTAATGGATAAGCAAACCAAAGCCATTTTTATTTAAATCTAAAACTGATATTTGCACAACAATAACTAACAATCAATTTCATATCACTTCATTATGTTCAGTGTCATATGAATACTAATTCATGTTGAAGAGAAACTAAAAAAAATTATTTTGAAGACCCATTTCCATGCTTGCAAAGCGTCGACACGGTCCTAAGTTTTGCTTTATGTGATAATGAGGAAAAGGAAAGGGAACACCTCTTCCAATTTCAGATCAGGTTGGTATTAGAGCTACAATTGAAAAAATTACAAGATGGGCATAAAAAAGAGTCTCCAAGATCTAGACAAGAAAAATTTGGATTTTCAAATGGAGAATATAGAGTTGAGAAGGATGTTGGAAAGGGTTGACATGGAGAAGAGGCACATGCACTTTGTATTGCAGCAAGTGCTTGATGACCAAGTTGTAGGAATTTCAACTCATGTACCAACAACAAAAACCTCCAAGATGAAGTCGGTGTGTGGTCATCAAATAGTGGATTTCGACCATATGTATAATATGACACATGTTAACTTTGCAAACATATTTAAGAAGCACACCATATGCCAATGGATAAAAGTGGATGGCTAGAGTCATCTACAAGTTGGCCATCATCATCATCATCAGAGGTTGAGAAGATGAATGGAAAACTTAAGGAGGTAATTCGAGTTTCCAGTACCACTCCATCCATATATGTTAATAACAACATATTTTCAGTATTTGAGCAACATACCAAAAGCATAGGTATGAAGTTGCTCTTCAAGATGGGCTATGAAGGTGGAGGCCTCGACATAAATGGCCAAGGCATTACCAATAAAATTTTGGTAGAGGAAATACCAAAATATATAGCATTGGGATATGGTCGTAAAGAGTATGGAGAGTGCTCTAAATGACTTGAGGTGCATCAAACACTAAGGAAAGATATCTCACCACCTCATGACAACAGTCGTAGTTTCAAATCTAAAGACATGTATAACTCACAAGAATGTTTCTCAAGGCATGCTGATTTTGAATACTTATGGAATTAGTACCCCTGTACATTTTGTGATTTTTTTTACCATTATGTGGTTGTATGTGAGCAACATAAGATAATGGTTAAACTGATGAACCAAATTTTTGGCATTGAGAATAATGAATTTCTCTCGCATGAGAGAACTTCTATGTGTGCAAACAAGAAGAAGTATTTATGTCCTCATTGCAAAGTGCATGGACATGACACTGAACGATGTTGGAACTTGCATCCAAAGCTTTATGCAAAGAAAGGTAAAGTGATTATGAAAAATGATTCAAGGGAAATAAAAGGTGGCCAAGAGGACTCACAGCAATCCTGGACAACCTTCAAGACAAGATGGTGCAAGAAGAGAACCCACAAGCCTAGAAGAGGCACGATTGAGTAGACTTATTATAAAGTTTTTTTGTAAATTTTGTAAATACTCGTTGTCATTACCTATTTAGGTAATTTTTTAAAGTGAAAAACTATTGTCACTATGTTAAAAAATTAGATGGTTTTCATTGATCTATGTATTGGCTTGTTATAGTCTGCATGTTCAAGGAATTTTGTTAATTTACAGGATTTTCGTTCAATTTGTCTACAAGTTTGTCATATGTTAACCTATACAAGTATTTGATTTCAAACTTTTGTGAATGGAGAATTTTTGTTAATATTACTATGTTTTCTAGACAACGACAAGAATATCATGAAACATTTTGCAGTAGTGTATTACTCATGTAAAAATTCAGATTGAAGACGTTAAAACAAATTTATGTTCTTTCTGATTTCCAAGATGGAGTCAAGTTTGTCTTCAACAATTTAACTTGAGGGATGAATTTTTTTAGAGCCATGCAAATATGAGAGTAAAGAGAATGTTTAGATTCCACTCATAAGTATTTTATTCTTGCAACAACAATAAGAATGTTGGCTCGATTCTTGACAGGACAGCAAGTATCCATGAGGGTGATAAGTGAAGTGCCTTGATTGGGGCCTGAAGAGAACCAAATGAAAATTTTGCAATTTGGATTTTGTTTTTGGGTATTTTTGAGTTCCATCCTATTTATATTCACTATGGAAGTAAAATTTTGGATTCCAAAAGTTCTTAGCGAGGAGATGTGATCAGGTGATCAAATTTTTACTCAGAAATGAAAGTGCCAAGAATTTGTTGCAACTAGCATTAAATCGAAGTGATCATCGTTCTGAATCCAAAAATAGTCATTTCACCTCAATATGACACCCAGAGCTCAAGTTATAGCTTGCTGAATGTTTTCCAAAACAAGTAAAAAATTGGCAATTTTTTTGTTTGATTGTGTTTTTTGGGTTTTTCGAGGGCCAATTGCAGGTGCCTACTTGGCCTCCCTCCATTGGTCAAATATCGTACCATTTTCAATGGTATGAATTGGTCCAATGGTAGGGAGCCATGTGGGCCAATTCGAGGCAAACACGTGGCCTCCCTGCATTGGTCAAAAATTATGTTATGGATGTTGAGCATGGCCCACGGGAGTCCAAATCATGACCTACCATCCAAAAAAGGAGCGACTTACATTAGACCATGCTATGATTCTTGTTAAGTATTATTATTAATTTTTATTTAAATTCTATTTCAATGCTAGGTTATTAGCCCCAGCCCCCAATCATGTCCTATTATATATAACCTCACATGACGATGATTTTCGGTCTCACAGCGTAAGTGGAAAAATTAACTCTTCGACAAAACGACCTTGATTCGGGGTATATTTTCACTCCATTAGCGATTTTTGGGGAAGATTTGTATGACAGTTAGCCACAAGGGTGAATTTGTGGGACAATTAACTTTAAAATTCATGAGAGAGCTTCTACATCATAAATTTTAAATTTTTTGCCTAATTGAGCTCAGAAAGAGGCTGCATAAAGGTTTTTGGATGCTAGGAATCTAATGGTGAAATATTGTTTTGGAATTGAGGACTTATATAGAGTCTTTTTTCAGATTTAAGACCAAGGGTGTATGGATCAATTTGGATTTTGAGCATATATTTTTTACATTTATATAAATTGAACTCAGAAAGAAGCTTCCTAGAGGTTTTTGGATGCTATGAATCCAATGGTGACTTCTTTTTTCTATTTTTAGCACATATAGATGGAATTTTTGCAAGTTGGAGGCTAAGAGGTGTGTGGATCACGCAGGGTTTGGTAGCAATTCCTAAGGTTGTTGAACATGAAGAAGACCTTGAAGGGATTTCCCTCACCTTCAGAATTCACTTTTAGTAGTTGTAACCATAACGTTTCAGCACAGGTTTAACTTATTTCATCATGAATTTTTCATTATGTGCTTCAATGTGGAATTGAAGGATGCACATGATGTTTTTAACTCATTTCAATTGAAGTATCTCATCTTTGTAGGAGATTTTTTTAGTTGTTGTTGTTGTAAGAGATCTTTGTAGGGCAACATTACCTTCTAGGGTTAATAGCCACATGTTTACTTGCAGCAAAATTTTATGTACTTCATTGATACTGAATATATATGAGTGGTATAATCGTGTCAAAAAGCCTACAGATGTAGCCTAAGAGGGGTGATCTCCGTCAACAAACCTTTTGTCTTTCTCTTCTTTATGCCTACATGGAATATGTGTGTTATTTTAATGTTAAGCGGGTAAATCCTCTCTGTGAATAGAGACAATCCTTCTAGCCCTAGAGTGGGTCTAGAAACAAAGAGACATGCTAAAGTGTTGATTCCTAATTACTGAATGAAAAGAGGACATGGTAGATCGACCTACCTAGAATCCAACGTTGTCATCATGGCTATAATGGTGGTGGCCTCTCGCTCCTGCCTTGGAAAGTCACAATCCTTCTGTAGTCATACTCAGATACATGCACATAGAACAACGTACAACATAATAACTTCATTCATAACTACTAGCCAGTCAAAGAGGGCTAAGCATATTGCATTAAACATCTAACATAATTCAAAATGGGAACCAAACAATAGTCACGTGTATGTATTGATAGAAGGAAGAGTTACAACCAATGCTTTGACATCGTAGTCTCCTCCAGCGGGGTTGACCCGAAGCACGTCTCAGATGTTCTTCAGGGAATTCGGACGGGATGAAGGCATAGACTCAAGCTCTCTCAAAGAAATTCCTTCTTATTCTATCTCTTCAATAGTTCAGCTATAGTATACTCAATTCTCCATGTTTAGCTAGCTTATGAAAAGAGAGATAGCTTATTTTTATAGAGGAAAAGGAAGAGGTTAGGATCCCTACAAAGGTGGGAGGGAGGCCTATTCTTTAGGAGGTTCTCATAAGAGGTGGAAACCATAAAATAAAGGAGGGAGTCCATGATTATTCAATTAAACCACTCCCAATGACTCATCGTCGAAGTTGTTGGAGTGGAATGTCTGCCTCTA
Source organism: Pinus albicaulis (assembly GCA_034641835.2). Lineage (NCBI taxonomy): Eukaryota > Viridiplantae > Streptophyta > Pinopsida > Pinales > Pinaceae > Pinus > Pinus albicaulis. Next base: position 1,111,308,616 of record CM076574.1, read on the forward strand.
ATTTAAAAAAAACATTCCATAAATAGCTCGACGTGGGTAGCTAACTGAGACAGAGCACCAACTGGCACAGGGCCCAGTGTTAATCTTCCCCTTCGAGGCGAGGGCATAACTGACTACTCGCACCAAGGCAAAAACAAGGGTTTTTGAATCTCTGCTCAAGGAATTTTCAACAGAAGGAATATTACTCTCATGTAAAGGGATACAATGATGGTCTTTGCAAGGCATGAAAATGCTTATTGGTCATGAAAATGACCCTCTAATGGGTGAGATGTGGATTGCAGGGACAGTGAAAAAATGTTGTGTAACATATGCCCCTTAAATCATGAGGTCCGAGGGAGAGGGAGGAGTGAAATGCTTTATGAGAATGCGTTCGAACCAAACACCACTATTGGAAAACCTGTAATTACAAACACAACTGATATCTCTTATACATGAACATGTGATATGGGCACAGCCATCCATAATAGTGTATATAAAAATTAAGATCTGAGGTATGGATGCAACCATCCAGCAGAAAGGATCAACAAATAGACTCAGGTATGGTTGCAGCCATCCAATCAAAAGAGTCATGAAATAAGTCATGATAATCCACAAAAATCCACAGCCTAGATTTTATCAGAAAAAACCCAGGGACTTGTGCTCCATCTCGACCTGAACAAGTACAAATTCAAGCATGCAAATATATGAGCTAAAGTTGAACATGCAAGAAAATTATCTGATTATTAGACAATGATGAAAGTTTTGTTATAAAATTATATATTATGGAGCAATGCAACACATAAAATATGAGGAAAATACAAGCACACAAAACACATAAAACCAGAGAGACACAGATATACGTGGTTCACCCAGTTTGGGTTACGTCCACCCCGAACAACCAGTCCTTCCTTTCTATTATCCAGCAAAAATGAAGAGACAAAACCTACAGCAGATCCACTGTAATATCCTCTGTTCTCTCTCATAGTCTCCCTCTCTGTTTCTCGCTCTGAGAATACACACATAATACACAGCCACAATACAATGCCCTCATATATACAAGGGGGTTGCCTTCTAGGGAAAAAAACCCTAATCTAAACATAACTTCTACCGTCAGATCATTTGCCTAATGAACGGCCCAGATTGACTAGAAATTACTATACTTTTACAAGGCAATTTTACGTATTCATTTTAGCTTCGGGGGCGCTGCCCCCGAACACCCCCCATGGAAGCAATTAATTACGGGCAGCGTTGCCGCCCCTTTTAAGGTACAGGGGTCCAATGCTATGATACAAAGTAAACAAGATAATCAGGCTCCACACCCAACAATCTCCCACTTGGAGACTGATTGTAGCAACTCCACCGCTGCTTCATTTGCTGGACAATGACTCCTCTTTGGACCTGGCTATTCCTCATCTTCATCGTCATCCTTGAAGACCAATTGAAACTGAGCACATTCTCAGTTTCTCCTTGGTTACAAATTTTGTTAGCATATCTGCAGGATTCTGGCTAGTGTGTATCTTTTCCAGCTTCAACTCTCCATCTTCCAATACTGACCGTATGAAATGGTACTTTAGATGTATGTGTTTAGTCCTGGAATGAAATGCTGAGTTCTTTGCAAGATGAATAGCACTTTGGCTATCACTGTATAGTGTGCCCATATCATGCTTCTTACCCAATTCATCCATAAACCTTTGTAACCAAATCATTTCTTTACTAGCCTCTGTAGCAACAACATACTCGGCTTCTGTTGTTGAAAGTGCAAAAACACTTTGGATTTTTGAAATCCAACTGACAGTTGTTCCACCTACAATAAATAAATATCCTGTAGTGCTCCTCCTGTTATCTCTGTCACCTGCCATATCTGCATCAACATATCCCTGTAGAGCAATGTTTGAACCACCAAAGCATAATTCTTGATTTGTGGTACCTCTCAAATATATGAGAATCCATTTTACTGCCATCCAATGTTCTTTTCCTGGATTGTTCATATACCTGCTTAAAACTCCCACAGCATGTGCAATATCAGGCCTTGTGCAGACCATTGCATACATTAAACTTCCAACTGTTGATTCGTATGGAACTTTAGACATATAATCCATGTCTTCTTGGGTCTTTGGGCACATCTCCTTACTAAGTTTGAAATGGCTAGCAAAAGGGGTACTAACTGGTTTTGCATTGTGCATATTAAATCTTTTCAACACCTTTTCTATGTACTCATTCTGAGACAGTGTTAATTTGCGATTTTTCCTGTCTCTAGTTATCCTCATACCAAGGATTTGTTTTGCAGCTCCCAAATCCTTCATTGCGAATGAATTTGCCAATTTTCTTTTGAGCACATTTATTTCCTGCATGTTAGATCCTGCAACAAGCATGTCATCTACATACAATAATAATATAATATAGCTGCCATCATTTTTCCTTTTTAGATAAACACAATGATCAGAGTGACATCTAGTATAACCTTGTTTAGACATAAACTTGTCAAATTTTAGATACCACTGCCTTGGAGCCTGTTTTAAGCCATACAATCTCTTCTTTAACCTACACACCAATTTTTCTTTCCCTTTTACCTCATATCCTTCTGGTTGTTGCATTTATATCTCTTCCTCCAAATCTCCATGGAGAAATGTTGTCTTTACATCTAACTGTTCAAGATGTAAATATTCCGCTGCTACAAGACTTAAAATAGTTCTGATTGAATTCATTTCAACAACAGGAGAAAATATTTCATCAAAAGCAATACCTATCTTCTATGCAAACCCCTTCACCACAAGTCTAGCTTTGTACCTTTGTTTTCCTCCATCTTCTTCCTTCAGCCTGTAAACCCATTTATTCTGAAATGTAGTTTTACATGTAGGTAACTTGACTAAGTCCCAAGTTTGGTTATGCATTAAGAATTCCATCTCTTCATCCATGGCTAGCTCCCACTTCTTCCTGATTTCAACCTGCATTGCTTCTTCATAACATTCAGGTTCACCAGAATCAGTCAACAATAAATAATATAATTAAGGAGAGTATCGTTCAGGGGGTCTACTTATCCTGGTAGATCTTCTAACACCACTTTTAGGTGTTTTAGGTGCCTGTTGCTGTTGTGGTGGTTGCTGCTGCTGTGGTTGTTGATTATTATTATTTTCAGGCACCTTTACTTTTTCAGTTATCTCATCAAGAACCGTGTATTCCTTGCTTTCTTTTTCCTGTTTCTTTTCCTGCAACTGATTCTTATACAAGACCTTTTCATTGAATATTAAATCTCTGCTCCTAATGATTTTGTGATTTTCATAATCATATAAGCGATAACCAAAATCATTAGCACCATATCCAATAAAGGTACATTTCTTTGATTTTGCCTCAAGCTTTGTTCTATTTTCTTTATTAATATGGACAAATGCCTCACAACCAAAAGGCTTTAAAAAAGAGTAGTTTACCTTTTTACCCGTCCATGCTTCCTCTGGAATACCACCATCCAAGGAACTTGAAGGCCCTCTGTTTATTAGATAAACAACAGTATCTACAGCATCTGCCCAAAATTGTAAAGGCAATCCTGCATGCAATCTCATGCACCTTTCACGCTCCATGATTGTTCTATTCATCCTTTCTGACACACCATTTTCTTGTGGTGTTCTTGGAACTGTCTTCTCTCTACGAATTCCATGCTCTGAACAATACCTATCAAACTATTTGATGCAATACTCACCTCCATTGTCTGATCTGAGACACTTCAACTTCTTTCCTGTCTCAATCTCAACCAAAGCTTTCCATTTCTTGAAAGTATCAAATACATCAGATTTATTCTGAATACAATAAATCCATGTCTTTCTAGTTGCATCATCAATAAAAGTAACATAATAATGAGAGCCACCGAGAGATTATACCTGAGCAGGTCCCCATACATCTGTATGCACAAGCTCCAATTTTTCGCTCTTATTTTCTTTCCCAACTCTGAGAAATCTGACTCTCTTCTGTTTTCCATAAATGCAATTCTCACAAAAATCCAAATCAACATTCTTCAAACCTGGCAGCAAATTTCTTGAGTGAAGAATTTTCATCCCCTTCTCACTCATGTGTCCGAGCCTATGATGCCATAATGCTGCATCTGCTCCTTTGGAAGTTAAAACATTAACAGAGTTAGAAATACCATTGCATAAATACAATGTACCAACCTTTTCACCTTTTGCTATTACCAGCACTCCTTTGGTGACCTTCCAAGTTTTATCTGTGAAAGTTGTCACACAACCTTCACTGCGTAACTGCCCTGTTGAAATCAGATTTTTCTTCAGATCCAGAACATGCCTTACCTCTTTTAGTAGCCATTGGTTTCCATTCTGTTGTTTTACAAGAACTTTACCCATTCCAACAATTTTACAGGGCTTATCATCACCCAAACGAACTTGTCCAAAATCTCCTTGAACATAGTCATGAAAATATTTCTTATCAGGTGTGGCATGGAATGAAGCCCCTGAATCTACAACCCAAGAATCAATAACATTTTTGAAAGAAAGAATCAAAGCATTTTGTAACACATCACCTGTCACATTTGCTTCATGATTTTTTTCTTGTTGTGTGTCTCCTTATTTTCCCTTACGAGATGTACATTCTTTCTTTAGGTGTCCTTTCTTTCCACAATTCCAGCACACTATCCCTGATCTAGACTTGGATCTGCCTTTCCTTGATTTACTGCGATATCCCGAGCTCTTTCCTCTTTCCATTCTTCTTCCCCTAGACTCTGCACTCAAAGCATTACCTGATGTCTCACCAGAGCTTTTTCGTCGCATTTCCTCGCTAAGGATAGCACCAACAACATCATCAAACTTTAAAGTACTAGATCCAGAGACAGAGTTACTAATGGCCATTACTAAACCATTCCAACTCTCCGGCAATGAGCACAAGAATAATAGAGCTCTAACTTCATCATCAAAGTTTACCCCTACAGAACTTAACTGACTGGTAACTGTATTAAATTCATTTAAATGGTCTGCAACAGATCCACCTTCCGACATCTTCATATTAAATAGTCGTTTCATAAGAAATACCTTGTTTGATGCCGAGAGTTTTTCATATAGTTTCGCTAACGTCTGCATCAAACCCTTTGTTGTTGTTTCCTTCGAAATATTGAAGGCAACTGATGCCGCAAGGCACAACCGTATTGTTCTGAGTGCCTTTCTATCGAGAATGTTCCATTCCTCATCTATCATGGTCGTCGGCATCTTTGTTTTTCCGCTCAATGGTAGGTATAGATCTTTCTGATACAGATAATCTTCCATCTGCATCTTCCACAGCGGGAAGTTTTAGCCGTTAAATTTCTCGACCCTAAACTTACCATCGTCCGCCATTGCTCCCACTCGAACCAGGAACCCTTCTTTCCTGCGAGTTTATCAACCAAATATACCTTCGGCTCTGATACCAGTTGTTAGAAAATTAAATATTACAGAGCAATGAAACACATAAAATATGCTGAAAATACAAGCACACAAAACACATAAAACCAGAGAGACACAGATATACGTGGTTCACCCAGTTTGGGCTACGTCCACCCCGAACAGCCAATCCTTCCTTTATATTATCCAACAAAAAATGAAGAGACAAAACCTACAGCAGATCCGCTGTAATATCCTCTGTTCTCTCTCACAGTCTCCCTCTCTATTTCTCGCTCCGAGAATACACACATAATACACAGCCACAATACAATGCCCTCATATATACAAGGGGGTTGCCTTCTAGGGAAAAAAACCCTAATCTAAACATAACTTCTACCGTCAGATCATTTGCCTAATGAACGGCCCAAATTGACTAGAAATTACTATACTTTTACAAGGCAATTTTACATATGTTTTTAGCTTTGGGGGCGTTGCCCCCGAACCCCCGCCAGGGGGGGGCTCCGAAAAGTGCTGCCGCCCCCCCTGGGCGCCCCATGGCAGTGATTAATTACGGGCGGAGTTGCCACCCCTTTTAAGGTACAAGGGTCCAATGTTGTGATACAAAGTAAACAAGATAATCAGGCTCCACACCCAACAAGGTTTTAATAGGCATGCGAGAAACCACCAATAATGACAATGACCCTCAAGGTACAACTGGTACAATCCATGAAATTTGAACAATGATCTAGCATTGAACATCTGCATAATCACCCGATCGAAGGCCAATGATGTGGACCTTGTGTCGAATGCAAAAAACTGCCTTTAAGGCATGCAGACTCCAGGGTACCAGAAGGGAGTCTCTAGATAAAATTCCTGGATAATGAGTTGAAATCGACAGGAAGTGACCTGATCAAAGGTGGGCCATAATGTTTCCCACCTCATCAACATCAGACATAGGAACATGATAATAGTGAATCAGGACCAACAGAGAATCAGAGGGAGGTTGAGAACTGCAAAGGAAAATTTCTCTTGAATATATCAGTGACACGACACTAGATATTACAATATTTGACATTAAAGGATTTGAGGACATGATGATGTGGCAAAGAGAAGATGAGAGGTCAAAAGAGATCACCCAAACCCATGGAGGAAAAAGTGATGAAATGAGATGTCCCCAACCCGACACGAATGCATAAAAGTGCCATGTTCAAGAGCGACATACTGCAAACATAACTAAAACTTGGTTCCATTTTCCCCCACCATTTATGGCTAGTACCCAAATTATTTTTTAAAACAAGCTTGAAGGGAATAACATATGCTTGAAATGTAAGTTTGTCCTTCGGACAAATCCAACCTAGCACATTTTACGAGCCCTAGGAAGGATAAACTTGAGTAATGCAATGGTGACAAATTCTGATGTCATCAGGTATTAACAACTCTGACAAAGGGAGAACTCGGCATTTTTTCATGTTTAGAGAGTTTGAAAAGAAGGCAGAAAAGAAAACTCCATCATGGCCCTTTTCGTAAATAGTTTCTCAGAACCGAAAAGGTAGAAAAAAATATCTGAAAGAACCTCCTAGTCACGATAGGCTAAGGTATTCCTTATTCGTAAATAACCTATCCCGGCCCGAAAAAGACGTAAATGTACACTAGGTAGATATCGCTTCGCAGCCATTTAACGAGTTTGAAATGACAAGAGTCTCAGCAATATTTTCAATTTTAGAGAGTCAGAAAAGAACTGAAAGATGACTTTGGTAGTGACTTTTTCGTGTTTTTACCAAGTCCTAAAAAGTATAAAATATAACTCGTTACTTCATCAATATGGCCTGAAAACTTTTCGTTGCACAAGAGGCACATGTAAAACTCATTTCTCCAAAATAATATAATAAAATAATCAAAAAACATGTCTTAAAACCTAATTAGAGTTGTGAAAAGTTATAAAATGCCAAAAATGGTAAAAATAATTACTTTTCACTTTTTACCTCATGTAGAGCAATAGTTACCCATTTGACAGTGTGATCTTGAAGCGATGAGAGTGGACGATGCGGCAGACCAATCTCAGATTCGTCAGTTCCAAGTAAGAGTCGATATCTCTCCCTTCATTGTAAGTCCTATTTTACTACCTGCAACCCTCAATTTTTATTTTTGGGGAAGAAAATGAAAATTTTAGGGCACGATGATTGGCACGGGTTTCAGCCACGGACTCAGGCCAATCGCCCATTTTTCTGAACTAGGGCACGCCCATTGGCACGACTGTTTGAGAAACAGTCGCGCCAACCACGCAGACCATTTTTGTGCAAAAAAAATACAAGTTAAAGACCCAATTTTTTACAAATCCAAGCTTCAAAAATGGCTAATATTATTCATACGAACATGTTTGCGGGTAGAAAGTGGGAAAATGGTAATCAAATGGAAAGAACAGGAACACAGTGAAGAGGAAAAGCTTGCCATGGAAAATGAGAGATGCATGGAAGCTCTTAGAGACTGTGGACTGAAGAAGTTCTTTTTCACACCGTGTCTCTGAGCTCAACCGGAGCTGCTACATTATTTGATCAACTTATGGGATGAGAATCAGGAAAAGTTCATCCTTCGAGATTAGGAACTTGAGATTGATGTTTCTGATGTCTACTTCATAACAGGATTATTGCGGAGGGGGAGTAGCATCGATTGTAACCAGCACCTAGCCTTACATGGAGAGCATTTCCATGGTGATTGAAAGGGTATTTATAGGGGCACAGAAGGGAACAGGAAGTGGGAAAGTTGACATACAAACTACCCTAGACTTGGCACTAAAATTAGTGCTACATACCATCACACAAGCTATGGGATCGCAAGCACCGCTCGAAGCAACAAAGACATAGTTGCTTCTTGCTGTAGACATCTTCGCACTGACCATCTACAACTAGGTAGAGGTCACGATAATAAACATGAAACGCTGGCTAACAAAGTGCAAGAAGACCAAATTGAAGCAATTCAGTTATGGGTCTATCATGGTATCGTTCTTCCTGGAATGACTACCAATTTTTCAGCGTGAGGAGGTCATAGTCCCAGCACCACCAGCGAGGGAACCATGGATGGCTCGATGGGTAGCTCTGATGCCGAGGGCAGGGGGCAGTCAATAGATGTCCTAGAGACTAGAGTTATTTGATTGGCTCCACCGACAGTTGATTGTCGTGGACTGGCCCTAATCTGGTACAGATTTTACTGGTGATCCGGACCTCCCACTCCTGGAGGGAGAGGATTGGGATGAAGATTTGGGTAAGAGTCATTTTTAATTTTCATGAGTGTTAATTTTTTTTTAAATTATGTATGTTCTGACATTAAATCCATTCATTTGCAGATGTTGGCCCAGAGAGACCCACAGACATGTCTCTGATAGTGAGGCAAATCCCTCGCGATTTCGACCCTCACGACGAGGGAGGCGAGGAGGAGGAGATCGTGCACAATCTAGAGGGGCTCACATGTGTAGTCTCGGACTATGCAATTTTCGACGATGTTCCTCATGCCTGCCACAGATATACCGTAGGGGTGCCGAGCCACATTCACCACTTACTAAGGCAGCTCGTACAGGCAGTGACATTCTATCATAAGCATCATGTCAAATAGACACCTAGGATTTATATCTGCATATTTTGAGAGACATGGTGTCTCGGGATGTAAGAGAAACACACATATTTTTTGAATTTATGATACACACTGATGCAAACATCCGATATATATATATATATATATATATATATATATATATATATATATATATATATATATATATATATATATATATATATATATATATATATATATATATATATATATTTCCCTACATGTATCTTTTACATATGATGATGATTTTACAAATTACGCAAATGTCTATCTAATACAATGTTAGCCACTGTATCAGTTAATGCATTCATTCATCTAGAAATATTTTAATATGTCATAAAATCAAAATGTCTTTCCAACAAATGAATATATCAATAAAATATCATAATATATGGGTTTCTGATCGAATAATGACCATTTAGTTGGAGAACAACAAGCTATGAATCTAGATTTACAAGCAATGCGCGTATTCTAAGGTTGATTGCCTCGGTTAATAGTTCAAGGACAACACTATATTCAGCGACATTGTTTGTAGTCTGCCCTAAACAAATACCTTGCAGTTCTATCAACTCACCAACAAGATCATAGATTACCCAGGCTAAAATTATTGATACTTCAGGAAGCACCATCCACAAAACTAACATAAGGGGTAATAGACATCTACACAAATAAGCAAGACCCAATAAGCAAGAAAATTATCGCAGAGCATGTTGGCAATATGATGCAGAGTGTTGTCCTTGATGGCAACCCACTTAATGAAGATGAAGACATGAGATTGTTGGCATGTGTTGTCCTTGATGGCAATCCACCTGATGAAGTTATTCTTCACTTGATGGACTTGGTAAATGATGTAAATCTGATGTGATATGATGTTTGTTGGAAATATGATGCTGAGTGTTGTCCTTGATGACAACCCACTTGATAGAGTGTTGTCCTTGAATGGAAACCCACTTGATGAAGATGATGGCAAGCTACTTGATGAAGTTGTGCTTGATAGAATATGTCTTGATGAACTTGTTAAATGATGAAAATCTGATGGATCTACAGTGAAGTACAGAATGTAATGATGGAAGAATTGTCAGTATGTGTCAAAGCATGATGAAAAGGGTATGTCTCAAGGCATACGCGGATTTGTCTAGGAGAAGTCGCGTATGCACACGAGAAATAACGTTCCAAGTCGCGTATGGGAAAAAGCGCTCATAAAGTGCAAAACCAGGGGTAACCACCATGGTATTGACCCATGGTATTGAGTAATGATTCGTCTAAATGACACCGTCCAGGAATACCATCGGAAGTAACGTGGTTTTGGCTCATGGTATTGAAAAAGGGTAAACCTATATAAAGAGAAGAAATTCATTGTGCAAATGAGGAGAGGGGGTGCAAGATGTCTGAGCTTGAAAGAATACTTCTCTCTGAAGTATATCTGAATGGAAAGGGTTACAGTTGAATGATAGATCTGAATGTATGATGCACCAATGAAGAAAATGATGAAGAAGGGTATCTAGATCTGAAATGAATTTGTATTTGCTATATCTATTTATTGAACATCTAATGAATGAATGATGGAATGATATAAGTGAAGAATTAATGGCATAATTAGATCTCTGTGTATACGCGAGTTTCATAAAGGGTATCTACGTATATACGCGATTCTATATCAGGAAAGTTGTGTATGGGTTTTAGAAGTAAGAAAAAGTAAAAGTTTTTGAGTGTGCCCTAAATACTGATTCACCCCCCCCCCTCTAGGTGTTCCCTGTGATTGGAATCGGAAAGCGAGGTCCATATGACTTGATGACAGAAGAATCATAGCAATGAGAATTCATGAAGGTAATGTCTATAAAGGCACACTCTGTTCAATGGAAGCAAATACGTGTTCTGGAAGGTACGAACAAGCATATACGCAAAGGTGTGGAGTGGAAAGTAGCAGGCACCGTCAGTGGAAGAAGGTTATAGTGTCCAGCAAGTGTTCCTACGATGCGGCGAAGGGAAAGAAGTATGAAATCAATGCCAAAAGTAACAGATGTTTTAGTGAGAGCTTCATTCCAATGCCGAACAGGAAGTTGCTGCGCAGATGCAGAAGCTAAATTTGTAAAAGTATGAGACAAAATCACTCTAAGCTATGAAGGAGATACAAAGGTAAAAAGTGCAAAACTCCAAACTCTCAGAATTGAATATGAAAATTTAAGGATGCATAGTGATGAGAGTATTGCCAGTTTCTTTTTACTTCTAGATGATATTGTAAATCGTATGAGAAGTTTGGGTGAAACCATAACCGATACTACTCTAGTGGAAAAATTCTTAAGATCCTTGACTTCAAAATTTGACTCTAAAGTTTCAGCTATTGAAGAAAGGCAAGATCTGCAAACTCTTACTATTTTTCAATTACATGGTATTCTGACTGCTTTTGAAATGAGACAATGAGGTCCTTCTCAAATCAAAGAAGCTGCTTTTAAGGCATCTGCAAAAGGAAAAGAAAAGGAAGTTGTCAAAGAATCTAGCTATATATCCAAAGAAGAAGAAGCAAATTTTGTGAGAAAATTCCAACTAGGTACTGGAAGATTCAAAGGTAAGCTTCCCTTCAAATCTTTTGATTGTGGAAGAGTTGGTCACTATGCTGCTAAATGTCCTTATAGAGAAAAACATGGTAAAGGGAAACAATTTGAAAAGAGGAAGAGCTATTATGCAAATGAAGATGATGATGAAGTGTCCAGTGAAGATGAAGAAGATTCTGACCAAGCTCTACAAGTGCTCATGGCAAAGAAGCAAAAGAAGAAGGTTACTCAAGGAAAGGAGATACCTCAGAAATCATGTATAGCATAAATTGAAGGAGATGAAACAGGTATTGATCGTTGTTCTTGTATTTCACTTACCTGTATATGCAAAGGTAAAGATAGCGAAAGTAACAGTATGGATCTAGAAGAAGCTGTCAATATTAAAGATGAAGATCAGCAAAAATCATCTAAGGAGAGTGAATCTATAGACAAGTATCAAAGGTTTCATGCTTATGCATCCAATCGAATGAAAAGACTAGAAGCAGAAATTAACGATCTAAATGCAGATCTCGAAATATCAAAAAGGAAGAATGGAGGTCTTGAAGCTGGGATCATCTCTCTACAAGCAGATCTTGAAGCATCAAGTAAGAAGAATGAGGAACCTCTACAATCATTTGAAAAGGAAGGTCTTGAAGTAGAAATCATTTCCCTCAAAGAAGACCTGGATAAATCAAATAAGAAGAATGCAGGACTTGAAGCAGAAAACACATCTCTGAAAGTAAATCTCGAAGCATCGAAGAAGAAGAATGAAGAACTCTTACAAAATTTTGAAGAACAAGGAAATGGGTTGAAAGAAGAAATTCTAAATCTGAATGATCAAATAGAAGACGGAAGAAGGAAAGAAGAAAGCATGAAAAAGCGATGCCAAGTCTTGGAGGTGGAGGTAAACATTCTCAAAGGTAAATTAGAAGAAAAGGTTAAACCTTTGAGGCTTCAAGATAGTACTAAGATTCTTGACAATATTCTGAGTAATCAAAGGTCTCCCTCTATTAAACTTGGTCTTGGTTTTCATGAAACTGTCAAAGGAGAATCTAGTTCACAAGGAAATGCTAATGATTCAAAGGAAGTCAATTCAAAATCTGAAGTGTTGAAAGAAAAAAGTCAACCAACAATCATAAATTCTCAAAGGAAATCATTCAATAATGTGGAATGCTTTAAATATCATAATTATGGGCATGTTGCAGAAAATTGCAGAAGCAGATCATTTCAGTCACTATCAAACAGATTCTATTCAGAAAGGTACTCTGGTAGCTTCAAGGGATATTGTTTTTCATGCAACATGTATGGTCACAAAGCAGCTGATTGCAATAGGAGGAAGAACAGAGAAACACACTATGATCCTTATGCTTACTTCTCTGGCCACATGAGATGTTATGCTTGTAACAAGTATGGACATGTAGAAAAAGAATGCAGAATGAACAGATCTGAGAAAGTGGACAATTTCCAGCTCACGATTAGAAAGTTCAAACAAATCTAGAAAAAGATGGAGGACCGATCAGAAACGTAGGGAATATTGACCCTACTGCAGTCATCCGCTTCTAAAGCTTACTTCTCTGAATGACTGCAAAAGTAATGTGAGATACATTATGAGGATGTATCATCACAGGAGGAGCAATGTATGATGATTCTCATGGTTGATTTGATTATTCTGGTTATATGTATTTCTGACAGAGCATCTGATATGAAGAAGACAAGTACAGGAAGGTCAAGTTCAGGGGGAGATGAAGGAATGTGAAAATTTCTATGCTTCACTTTCCATACGCGGGTTAGATGAACAAAAGTCGCGTATACACGCGAGTTCCAGTAGACACAATAGCGTATGCATCAATGATAAGAGAATTGGGATAACAGCTGAGGAACAGGAGCACTGGTTCAGGGGGAGCATCAGTCTGACTGCTAATGATTGTACTGTTAAGCATTACTCTGGTGGTGTTCCAGTTCTTATAATAATGTTTCAATCTCTGATGTTTTAAATATGCCTTGATGATTGGTTGAAAGTGTTCAGGATGCACAAACTAAGTGGGAGCCTTAGTCATATGGAAAAGATGCTTGGATGCACAGATTCAGGGGGATCATTAGCCTTGCTGAGTATAATGCATTTTTAGCATTATGATGGGTCTAAAATATGTTCTTTTTCTTAAGGTCTTTCTGGTTTTGGTCATAAAAAGTCATACTTGTAATTTGATGAAAAGGTCTTGTTGAGACCCTTGATGTAAAATTGTAATATTCAGTCATGTAAGGACTTGTCAAAATTTGTAAACCCACTTGGTTGGGTAGTTGTATTGAAATGTGTAAACCCACTTGGTTGGGTATTTGAGTCTCATATGTAAATCCACTTGGTTTGATATTTTATGTAAGCATGAGTCCTTGGTGATAGGAAGGTCATAGAGTCATGTACTTCATTGAAATATATGGATGAACTTTCAGCATGAACTCAAGAGGAGCATGATAATTTCAGTGCACATCAGATCTACAGTGCCCTTCTTCTACATGAAGAGAAAAGGGGGAGAGTGTGTTGGTTTTGATCCGCCCTTTGCCCTTGATGTCAAAGGGGGAGAGTGACATGGTGTTTGAATGAAGATAATGGTGTCATTGTATTCTTAATGTACCTATCTGTTGTGGTGATCAAACACCATCGTGGTTGCCATCAAGTCCAAAGGGGGAGATTGTTGGCAATATGAAGCAGAGTGTTGTCCTTGATGGCAACCCACTTAATGAAGATGAAGACATGAGATTGTTGGCATGTGTTGTCCTTGATGGCAATCCACCTGATGAAGTTATTCTTGACTTGATGGACTTGGTAAATGATGTAAATATGATGTGATATGATGTTTGTTAGCAATATGATGCTGAGTGTTGTCCTTGATGACAACACACTTGATAGAGTGTTGTCCTTGATGACAACACACTTGATAGAGTGTTGTCCTCGAATGGCAACCCACTTGATGAAGATTATGGCAACCTACTTGATGAACTTGTTAAATGATGAAAATCTGATGGATCTACAGTGAAGTACAGAATGTAATGATGGAAGAATTGTCAGTATGTGTCAAAGCATGATGAAAAGCGTATGTCTCAAGGCATACGCGGATTTGTCTAGGAGAAGTCGCGTATGCACGCGGGAAATAACGTTCCAAGTCACGTATGGGCAAAAGCGCTCATAAAGTGCAAAACCAGGGGTAACCACCATGGTATTGACCCATGGTATTGAGTAATGATTCATCTAAATGACCCCGTCTAGGAATACCATCGGAAGTAACGTGGTTTTGTCTCATGGTATTGAAAAGGGTAAACCTATATAAAGAGAAGAAATTCATTGTGAAAATGAGGAGAGGGGGTGCAAGATGTCTGAGCTTGAAAGAATACTTCTCTCTGAAGTATATCTGAATGGAAAGGGTTACAGTTGAATGATAGATCTGAATGTATGATGCACCAATGAAGAAAATGATGAAGAAGGGTATCTAGATCTGAAATGAATTTGTATTTTCTATATCTATTTATTGAACATCTAATGAATGAATGATGAAATGATATAAGTGAAGAATTAATGGCATAATTAGATCTCTGTGTATACGCGAGTTTCATAAAGGGTATCTGCGTATATACGCGAGTCTGTATCAGGAAAGTTGCGTATGGGTTTTAGAAGTAAGAAAAATTAAAAGTTTTTTAGTGTGCCCTAAATACTGATTCACCCTCCCCCCCCCCCCTCTCATTATTTTTCCCAACAAAGCACACCAAATCAAAACATGTACAAAAATGGAAAAACACCTATGTACACAAATCATGCATGAATTACTCATGCATAATATTTTTTGAGATACAACCCATTTTTGGGCTATTCTAAAGGATGACCTTCGTAATCAATGAGCTTATAGGCCCCATTCTGCAACACAGGTTTCATAATGTAGGGCCCATGCCATTATTTGGTGAAGGAAGAGGAAAAATTACAATGAGGGTAGGATCCTTAAAAAGAACCGACCCTACGCTCTCGTAGGGAGTAGGAATCTAATCCACATATGGAACATTGTTCTTGGAAGAAGAGGTGAAGAGGGACAATTGATCAATAGTAATAATCTTTCCTTCGTGTGGAAATTTCAAAACATGAAGGAGAGTGGACGGAACACATAACATGGCATGAGTCCAACTGCAACCGAGGAGAATATTATAATTGAGTTTAGCATAAACAACTTCTACCTCGACATTGACTGTCTTCCCTTTCAAAGTAATCAGTAAACTAGCGAGAACACCTAAAGGCTTTGATTCTCTTCCATCAAATGCTTCAAGGGCATTTGTTGATGAATTCAGGGCTAGAGAACTAATAGCTTTCCAGCATGAAGATTACATGACACAGGTTGATGCACCCTCATCCACAATTGCTCGATGGATATCGAGACCATTAATAACAACTTGAATAATGAGTGAATAATAACAACTGTGGAAATGATGGAACGGGTATAACTGGCTGCGGAAACGATGGAACTGGCTGAGGAGCAGGTTGAATCAGTTGTTGAGTTGGTTGAACTGAGTACTGAGGGCCACCAGGTTGCCCTTGTGGGAAAGGTTGGCTCGATGGTTGTGATGGAGCGGGTTGTCCTTGATAACCAGGTTTACCCAGAGGATGAGAGTAGGATTGTCCTTGTGGCACAAATTTTTGGCCATACAAAACGTGTGGTGGAAATTGTGGTGCCAAAGGTTGTACCTCTGGTGGATAGTTTTGCCCCCTAGGAGCATAATATGGTCCTAGTTGATTCTGAGGTTGACCAGATGAAACGTAGGGTTAACTGTGCTGGACCAAAGGTTGACCTTGTGAATGTTGGCCTTGTGGACCGTAAGGCTGTCCCGGTGGACCAGAGGCAGGGCTCTGCTGAGCTAAAGGTTGTCCCAATGAGGGTTTTCCTTGCAAGCTAGAGGTTTGCACAGGTAAGGTAGGTCCAAGATGAGAAATGGTCTGATAAGGATCATAAACAGCCTGATGAGGATTAATAGGAGGAAAATAGACAATATTACCATATACATCATAATTATGTAGGAATGAATAGACGAGATTACCAACAACATCATAGTGATGGAATCGAGGATTACCAGGAGCTTGAAGCGACTGAGAGCCCTGAGAGCTCTGCTGCTAAACAACCAACAGATTCTCTTCAAAAGTAAGGCTACCAGGAATCACTGGAGTAGTGGAAACTACAGTAGAAATAGGTAGGGCCTTTGCGGCACTAGATTGTGATCTACTAGGAATGAGATTAACAGGCCTCGAGGATTAAGAAAGATAGACCTGCAAGTGTGAAAATATCCTGACGACTGAGAGGTAACAACTAGTGTGGATGAAGCCACACAGACATTTGGTTGAACTGGAATGGATGTAATAGTAACCGATGAAGTAGGTGTCGAAGGTGATTGTCCTAACGAAGGAAGGACTGAACTCTAAGGAGGAGTTAATGTACTGGATTGTGCCATGTATGTTGTTGGGTAGTGAAAGAGGTATGAAATTACTATGTATTTTCTCATTCTTTTACCATATACATAGTCCTTTTTGCCTTGGAAAGGTAATTTATCATAAGAATTACAATGGAATTGGAAGGGTTTATGTTTAGTACAAAAATATTACTAAAGGATACTTTTTGTTTGACAAAACAGGAATTTGACGAGGTGAATAGTTGTACCAAAGGCGGGGTTGAAAATAATGTAACAGTTGCTCCATCAGCATTGAACCATATCCAGCCAAAGGCAAGGAGATCTGAATGAATAGCCCAGAAAAGGCAGGGGACAACTCGGCCTCGGTTAGAGTAAACAGGATTATGACTAAACAAAGAGAAGTGAATCCCTCAGGATCCTTCAATCCTGAGGGATCGCTGTTCAAATTCATCTTATTCCTTGATTTGTCTGTCAAGATTTGATATATAAAGCAATGTCCTTTAGTGAAAAACAAAAGGTGTTGTTAAATTCAGTGAGTTAGTCAAAGGGCTTTGCGTTTAAACATTTCCTCTGTAATATAATGCTTTATTGACTCTCAGCTTTGAGAGAACCTTCTATGTAATGCTTTATGTTGGTTTAATATAAGACAAGTGTTTCATCCATCTTCTAAATTTCTGAACTAGCCCAGCAGTATTTCACTGGCACTAAGGGCCCGGCTCTAGTGGAATCACTTCGCTGTTTGTATTTTTAATCCTTGCTTACTGTCGTGTGAAGTGTGTTTAATGTTTGTTTCAATTACAGAACTAGTTTATTGTTGTTAGATCAAATACAGAGTCACTACTATCTCATCCTTCACAAGAAGCATGTTCGTTGTTCATTTATCTTGTTATTATCATAAAGCTTCATTGTTCGATATCTGATTTGAGTTGTTGTTCCATTAGTTTATAATTTGTCATAATTGATTGTTGCGTGGTAAGTGGCTGTCGACAGGATTGAAGCATGGAAATATAGTTGCTTGATTACATTAGAATTGTAATTGTTGTTCATTTCATGTTGTTGTTCCATTTCTGTTCATTGTTTATTCATAGTCTTCGATTAGCAAATAGATGAGTTATAGTTACATGTTGTTGTTCCTTTCTAGATTTCATTTCTTTTAAGTTACTTTCATTGAATTTTCTTTCGTTTCAATTGCTTTAAGATCTCCAACTGTAGAGGATAGAGGTTATTGCTTCCAAATCCCCAGATTGGTTATCTTGCATTGATTTCTAAGGGAGAGAGTTACTGCTACTGCATCCCTGATCGATGTTTTGCAAGATTGATGTAGTTTAATCTTCCCATTCATGTCACTGTAATTAGGTTTCTTTACACAGGCTTTGTTACTTTTTCATTTAATATTCTGTACTACATCTTCACAGCATTGTTCTTAGATAATTGCAGCCTCATATAGAGTACACTCTTGAAATAAAAATTCACTCCCAGATTGATGATTAATGTAGGCTAATTAGGTGTTCAAAAGATACCTTTTTATGACTCGACATTTTGGCATCGTTGCCGGGGAGAGTGTATGCCATTTTAAAGGAGTAATGCACAACTAATTTTCTTCTGCTTGCGAAGAATTGGGTATTAAAGACAGAAGGTAAGAACCTGCGCACTGGGCAAGAAACACACTTGCTTATAGCCCACTTCATAGCAGAAGTAGGTAAGCTTCTTTCTCTAGGTAGGAATGAAGGTTTGTTTCCTTGAATGAATAAACCAACTAAGTGAAACAAAATTCCTCCTAAAACTGAAAAACCTAAGGGACCGGTGACCCTTGGGCGCACAACCTTTATTGATGAAATCCTTAAAAGAACTGAATCTCAGCCATCAGTAGGATATAAAATAGCTACTTCTAGACAGCCTACTAGTTCCCTTCAGGCTACAGAGTCACCATCTAAAGCCTTTGCTGAGATACACAGTCAAATAGAGGGAATTGAGCAAGATTCCCAAGAAATTGAGAATCCTTGCATAAGTTTCCTTCAAGAAGGGAACTCTAGCAATCTCCGAGAAGGAGAAGGGGAAACAGGAGAAACCAGAGACTCAAAATCTCCTATTAAAATTGCCCAAACAATAAGCAGCCCAGATAAGGGAAGTGTTGTTCAACTTATTCAGAACCAAGGTCCTGAATCACCTCAAACAGTAGGTCGACAGGAAATACTTATTATTCCAGACAAAGGGAGTGTTTTCAAAGCCATTCCTGCCCCTGCTCATCAACCTAGAAATTCCTTGGAAATCCCAGAGGGATATTGGCATATCTTCGATCAAATGGCTCAGAACCAAAATCAGAATCAGCAGGCACCCCAGCAAACCTCTACGCTGCAATATCCTATAGTAGATACTGCAGTCAATGCACCTATGAAAGCCATCCCCCTTCAACACATTCCCACATTTCATGGCTTAACATCAGAGGACCCAAATGTGTTTTTTTCTTTAATTTGATGTGTTGTGCAGAGGATATGATTACACCACCAACACCCAAAAACTAAAACTATTCCCTTCTACATTAAAAGGGGCAGCCTTGCGATGGTTTATGGGATTAGGTGGGGGTGTCATAACTGATTGGGATCATATGAAGGCTGCATTTTTAAAGAAATATCAAGATTATTGCAGGTCTCGGGAACTAAAAGATGAAATACTCCAAATGACATCAAAACCAAATGAAACCTTGGAAGAGTATGTGGAACGGTTTCAATACAATCTGCAGAGATCCCCTTATGCATCTTTACCCTTACCTGATAATGTTTTGAAAACCACATTAATTAGGGGAATGAAAGATCAATGGGTTGAAACATTGAATATTATGGGAAAAGGTGATATATATCAAGAAATTTATCCTAACATCATTGATTTGTGTATTAGGAGTTCGAGGGGCAATACAAGGTTGAAATAAGCAGAACGTGATATGATTACAAGGAAAAAGAAGACCTCTAATGAAGTTGTGACTCATGCAGAGATTGGAAATCTGCTTGAAGACTTTAAGATAGACATACTTGGGACTCTAACAACGCAGTTCGATATTATGCAAGCCAAACAGAAATAGGCTGAAGTAGAGCAAAACTTGGCAATATTCTGTCCCAGATGTAGAAAGAAACACAAGCCACAAAGAATGCCCATTGGATTTGATTAAATTATGTGCCATTTGCACGAAATATCACCCTATGAAGGGATTTCCTTCGCTTCCTAGCCTAAAAGTAGTTTACAAGGAGGCAGAAGAAGAATCAGAAGTGGTATGTCGGCTTAATCAGTGCTGAAAATGGTAGCCGCGACCATCAGGTATGCCAAATGATCCATTTTGTTTTCAGCCTCCTCAGTATAATTCTCAAAAATATAGTAGGATGTGGCAAAATCAACCACCTTTCCCCAATTTTTCACAACAGCCATGTCCTCCCACATCCTGGCGAAATCAAACAAACCAAAATAATTGGCCTAGCTTTCCTTTCTACCCACCATTTTGGCAAAATAACTATCCCACACAATGGTCCCCCTCTACTTCCCAGATTCAGGCCTGGCAGTCAAACTGGAAAAAACCTACAAATTAGCCAGTCATATCAATTCCTCTCTCTCAACCTACACTGCCAGCTCCTTATACAAACCCCCAGACCAACTTAAGACCACAATTCCCTACCCAACCCAACCCAAACCCAAACAATAGGCCAGTTCAGTCTGTCCAAATAATGGAACCCCCAGAAGTAGAAACTGAACTGAGGGAGAGCAATGATCTTCAATTAAGGTTTGGGCACATAGTGGAAAAAAATAGAAACAATGATGTCCATATTGAATATCCATTACCTGTAGAACAAACAGTGCAAAATGAGAAGGAAGTTCAACAACAAAGTCAACAACAATTAACAACTTCCTCTCCACCATTCCCAGAATGATTGGTTATACCTCATCCATTAGAGAAACCTAATTATGATCTTCTGAGATAATTAAAAAAATTGTGTATAAAATCCCTCTCCTCCAAGCTATTCAAGACATTCCTATATATGCAAAAACTATTAAGGAATTATGCATAAAGAAGCCAAAGAGGAGAACAATTACCAATCCTACTGTCCAAATAGTCGGTACCTTATCTGACTTATTATCAGGAATGGAAACACCTATCAAATATGAAGACCTAGGAAATCCTATTGTGACAGTACAAATCAATGGGCAATCATTTCCAAATGCCTTAGTTGATTTGGGAGCAGCAATCAATATTTTAACAACCACCACCTATCAAAAACTTGGCATTACATCACTAGAACCAACAACAACCTTGTTGGAATTGGCTAACTGATCGATAGTCAAACCAGAGGGTATACTACAAGATGTAATGGTATCCGTAGATTCCTAGCAATACCCTGCTGACTTCCTGGTTATCAACCCAAAGAACCGACTAGATGGACACCTGTTAATCTTAGGTAGACCTTTGTTGGAAACTGCCAATGCTTATATTGGATGCTGACAAGGAAACATGACAATAACAAGGGGAAATTATGTCAAGAATTTATCCCTATATCCCCCAGCCCAGCCAATTCTATCAATAATAAAAACAAGAAAACCAATTGCATCATATTTTATGGAAACTATGAGATCGCCTCTAACTATAGAAAATGCTCCTGATTTTAAAGATCAAATAGAGGATGATATCATTAATATTTTTATCAATAAATCACAAACCAGATCTCATTTGCAATGTCACATGATCAAGGCAACATTCGATAATAAAGAAGAATAAGATCCTTTCAAAGAAATTCCTGATCAAGCAATACCTACTACTTCTGTGTACAATAGCAAGGTTGTAGAAATTGAGCCTGGAAAAACTCTAAACATCAATAAAAATATCACTGTTGAACAAGAAGAGAAATTGGTCCAATTATTATGAAAATACAAAGCAGCCTTTGCATGGGATTACCCCGATATGAAAGGAATCGATCCTCAATTGTGTACTCACCACATTTATACTGAAAAATATGCAAGACCCATTCGCCAACCTCAAAGAAGACTAAATCCTCACCTTAAATATATTATGAAAGATGAATTACAAAAACTATTGGATGTTAATTTCATCTACCCAATATATGATAGCAAGTGGGTCTCCATTAGTGGTGGTACCAAAAAAGAATGGAAAGTGGAGGATATGTGTAGATTACCGTGAACTTAACAAGGAAACACAACAAAGACCACTTTCCCCTTCCTTTCATTGACCAGGTATTAGACATATTGGCAGGGAAGAAATTCTTTTCTTTCCTCGATGGCTTCAGTGGGTACAATCAAATACAGATTGCCCCTAAAGACCAGGACAAAACTACTTTCACCTGTCCATGGTGGACATTTGCCTACCGAGTTCTACCTTTTTGCCTATGCAATGCCCCTGCTACATTCCAAAGGGAACTTCTCAGCATCTTTGCAGACTTAATAAATGAAGGCCTCGAAGTATATATGGATGATTTCACACCTTATGGGGATGACTTTGAGCCTGCATTGGAAAACCTAGAAAAGGTATTGCAAAGATGCACTAGAAAATTTGGCGGAATTTCCGACGGCCAATTCATCGCTATTCCAACACATAGTCTTCGTAAGAGCGATAGTTCGAGAGCAGGAAAAATGTGGTTTACCATACCATCGCAGTTTCGATGCACTTAAAAAGTGTCGCACTATCGACACTTTTTCCGTCGCTTCTAAACAAGCGTCGCTCTTCCGACGTTTCCCAAACTGTCACGCTTCTGACGTTTGTAAACTGTCGCACTTCCGATGAAATGTGGTCCAATGTTTTTAACATCACTCTTCCGACGTTTGTAAACGGTCACAATTCCGACGCAATGTGGTCCGACGTTTTGGACGTCGCTCTTTCGACTTTTGTAAACTGTCGCAATTCCGACGAAATGTGGTCTGACGTTTTGAACGTCGCTCTTCCGACGTTTGTAAACTATCGCAATTCCGACGAAATGTGGTTCAACGTTTTGAACGTCGCTTGTCCGACGTTTTTACACTGTCGCTCTTCCGACATTTTTAAGCTATCACAATTCCGACGCTTACAAGGCGTCAGTATACCGACGGTGGGTTCAATTTTAAAAAAAAAAATGAAACTTTAAAAGAGGAAAAACGTTATTTTGAATATATTATATGAAGTAAAACAGTCCATGAAGTCATTACATTTTCACATTTGAAGATTGGAACCCAAATATCCATCTAGAAAAGTGGAATTCCCACCCCAGACAGTGATAGAAAAATACCCCATGTCACATACAGGGACTTGATATAAAACCCAGTAACGGTCAACATGGAGATTATCGACAATCTGAGAAAGCATCAAAATATGCCTGAGGCATCTATAAGAAAGTGAAATAGAAATATGTAGAATAGTAAATCAACAGATAGAGTACCGACGTCCATTGTTCCAAATACAAATTAAAGTACCCAAAATCCTTGAACAGAGAAAAATGTTAATCATGTGAGGAGTGTGATATGTCCAAAATATAAAAAGACCATCAGACCATATCAATAAACCAGCATCATTAGTTTTGAAGGCAGAGTGATAAACATTAATCATTTTTTTTTCACAAGAGAAAAAACGTTGTTTTGAATATATTATATGAAGTAAAACAGTCCATGAATTCATTACATTTTCACATATGAAGATTGGAACCCAAATATCCATCCAGAAAAGTGGAAGTCCACCCCAGATAGTGATAGAAAAATACCCCATGTCACATACAGGGACTTGATATAAAACCCAGTGACGTTCCACATGGAGATTATCGACAAATCTGAGAAAGCATCCAAATATGCCCGAGGCATCTATAAGAAAGTGAAATAGCAGTATGTAGAATAGTAAAACAATAAATAGAGTACCGACGTCCATTGTTCCAAATACAAATTAAAGTACCCAAAATCCTTGAACAAAGAAAAACACTAATCATGTGAGGAGTGTGATATGTCCAAAATATAAAAAGACCATCAGACCATATCAATAGACCAACATCGCTAGTTTTGAAGGCAAAGTGATAAAAATTAATTATTTTTTTTCACAAGAGAAAAAACGTTGTTTTGAATATATTATATGAAGTAAAACAACCCATGAAGTTATTACATTTTCACATCTGAAGATTGGAACCCAAATATCCATCTAGAAAAGTGGAATTCCCACCCCAGACAGTGATAGAAAAATACCCCATGTCGCATATAGGGACTTGATATAAAACCTAGTAACGGTCCACATGGAGATTATCGTCAATCTGAGAAAGCATCCAAATATGCCCGAGGCATCTATAAGAAAGTGAAATAGCAGTATGTAGAATAGTAAAGCAACAGATAGAGTACCAACATCCATTGTTCCAAATACAAATTAAATTACCCAAAATCCTTGAACAGAGAAAAATGCTAATCATGTGAGGAGTGTGATATGTCCAAAATATAAAAAGACCATCAGACCATATCAATAAACCAGCATCGCTAGTTTTGAAGGCAGAGTGATAAACATTAATCATTTTTTTTCACAAGAGAAATAACATTGTTTTGAATATATTATATGAATTAAAATAGTCCATGAAGTCATTACATTTTCACATCTAAAGATTGGAACCCAATTATCCATCTAGAAAAGTGGAAGTCCCACCCCAGACAATGATAGAAAAATACCCCATGTCACATACAGGGACATGATATAAAACCCAGTAACGGTCCACATGGAGATTCTCGAAAAATCTGAGAAAACATCCAAATATGCCCGAGGCATCTATAAGAAAGTGAAATAGCAGTATGTAGAATAGTAAAGCAACAGATAGAGTACCGACGTCCATTTTTCCAAATAAAAATTAAAGTACCCAAAATACTTGAACAGAGAAAAATGCTAATCATGTGAGGAGTGTGATATGTCCAAAATATAAAAATACCATCAGACCATATCAATAAACTAGCATCGCTAGTTTTGAAGGCAGAGTGATAACCTGTCAACACATAAAATAGTATCATAAAGCGGATACAGGAAATTTGCAGAGACATGTACTGTTGATATACACCTCACACAAAAAGCATCCATGATAGAGAAAAAATATGTATAAACCCAAGGTCGATTGTATGTTCTGGCTCGCTTGTTCCTGGAAATAAAAACCATCTGCAAAAACCCAGGCTCACTTGTAAGATCAAGCTCGCTTGATTCCAAAATTGGTAACCATATGTTGCATCCGAGATGTAAGGTTAAGGCTCGCTTGTTTCCATTAGTAGCCCACTACAGCATCCACCCTGTTCATAGCAAAAAGGTTCCTATAGATATACAGAGAAAGAGTATAATACGTTGACCATATAAACATGGCTCTGTATTTCAAAAAACAGGTTTAAAATAGAAATAGGGAAACATTTTTTTCTCTAAGTAAAGTTAATATATTAACAGTGGGAATAAAATTACACTGAAGTCAAAATCATTGCCCAGACTCATGGCAAATTCCAAATCATAAAATCAAAAAATTAAGAAGACTGCCCTCATACTGGGAAACCAATCTTGAACGTTTAATTTACAGAATTCAAAAATAATACAAAGGTCCAGCACAGTAAAATAATCTAAAAGCAGCCCAATTAAGTGGGCCACGAAGCAAGAAAAAAAAATTAACCAAACTACTCCTCCGACTCCTCGATGATTCGGCACCATCCTTCAGAAGGTCCAGGATCACTAGGTGCTACCTCCACATTCATGCCACGACTCCCCTCCTAAAGGCCCGAATGTTGGCCGGCTTTTTCCGAGCTCAGACCTACCGGACGGGTGCATTCTTCCTCCATTTGGGCCTCCTTGCGGAAAACCACAGTGACTGAAGCTGTGATTCGTGGGAGGTTGAGAGAGAAATTAAAGGAAAATTGTGCAGTGCGCGTCGTGGGAGAAGGTGAAATAGCGGTGGGGAAACGAGGAGCAAGGGAATCCATACGGTGGCCAGATCCTACAACCCAACCGTGCCCACTCCTAGTATTTGGATAGCGACCTGCGTAATAATCACTCGACTGGCCGGAAGACGACTTGATTGAGGGGCTGGAGGGAGTGCGCAGGGGTTGACCTCTAGTGCTCCCCCTGCGGAAACGCATCCTTTGACGCTGGCGAGGCATGGGTGCAGTCTCACTAGTAGTGGGCACAAGAGGAGACAGAGATGCAGAATTCCAAGAAACAGAGGAAGACAGACACAGACGAGACCGAGAGAAATGCAGATATGTAGCAAGGTCTAAGCAACAATTCAGCTGGCCACTTCTCCTTCTCATCACAGTGAGCAGGCAGTGTAACCCAGCAACCGGCTCGTCTGAAAAACCATAGCAAAATGCCATTTTATCGACCTGACTGCAATGCAATCAAAGGAAGCCCGACATAATTAATCTCTGATCATTAATGAGAGCCGAAGGCCGGATCATATTGGAGCATGCGGAATCACTAACAGGAGTGGAGGTCCGATCTTGAATAGTGTTAAAACTTAATTAATGCGGATTTGATGTGAAAACCTTGGAACTTAATTGAACAGCATTAAAACTTAATGTGATTGATATGAAATTGCCACATCCATGTCCCATTGCCTTAAACACCATCGAATGCACCCGCAGTCGGGAGCAGGGCAAGCTTTGATTGAGGACACATGGCAGAAATTGATTGGAGCAGATCTTTGTTTGGGCCGCTCGCGCAGTGGAAATCCGGACCCAAAAAAGATTAGGGTGAATTTGATAAGAAATTCGCGTCACAACTCTCCCTCTGTACGCCAGCCCAACTTCGGACCCAAAAAATATTAGGGAGGAATTCATTTGGTTTTCGCGTCACAAAATTGGCTGACATCAGCAGGCTATTTTGGAACGCGAATTTGGTTTGAATTATGGTTTATCACAGTTTGAAGTCCAGCGGGCTCGACTTAAGAACAATTTTGTTTGATCCCATCTTATAAAATTTGTGTTGGTTTTCTTTGATAATACACATATTTATAATAAATCATGGGAATACCTCACTAAACATGTGGAAAATTTATATAAATTATTGAGAACAATCATTTTTATGTAAAAATATCGAAATGTGCTTTTGGGAAATAAGAATTCGAGTATTTGGTTCATATTGTTTTAAAGGAAGGAGTGAGGTTGGAGCCTCAAAAGATGCAAGCTATTACAAAATGACCTATTTCTAAGAAAATCAAGGTTCTTATAAGATTTTTAAGACTTACATGATATTATTGATCATTTGTTAAGAATTATGCATGCATTTCAAGTCCACTCACATATCTCTTGAAGAAAATATCATTTATATGGAATGATGAGGCTACTTTGGCATTCTCTCTTTTAATGGATGCCATGTCTTCTACACCAACATCGATTGCACCTACTTTTGGTAAAACATTCATAGTAGAGTGTGAGGTACTAGGACAAGGAATTTACATAACATTAACACAATAAGGGATATCATTGGCTTTTAAAAGCAAGGAATTCAAAGAAAATATTTGGTGAAATCTACGTATGAAAAATAAATGGAAGCAATATTACATGCAATAAAAAATGGGGATAGTATATCATTGGGAGGTACTTTAAAGTCAAGATATACCATTATAGCATAAAGTAATTTTTGAAGCTATGGATTTCATCGGAAGATTAACAAAAATGAGGAGAAAAAATGCAAAGTTTTAATTTGGAGATAATCTGCAAAAAGGGTAAGGAAAATTTAGTACATGATGCTCTTTCTAAAATAGAAGAAGCCTCAAATTTATATCCAATTACATTTTCTATTCCTAGGTGGCTAGAAGAAGCTTGCCATAATGGAAAAATGACAATATTACTAAATAAAAACTAAAATTTATAAAGGATGGGATGAACTCTATGGAGCATTGGGAGTGAAAGAGAGATATACTTTGGTGCAAATGTAGAATATTTTTATGCACGCAAGCATATTTGAATAAAAAAATATTAAGGGAGTCCCATGTCTCTCTGATGGTAGGACGCAGGGTTCCTTAAAACATCTCAAAGGATCAAAAAAAATATTTTTGGAAGGAATGAAGAAAGATATTCAAAATTTTGTAAGAGAAGGTCGGGTTTGCATAATAAATAAAAGAGAGATAGTAAAATCTCTAGGGTTACTTAACCATTCCACATACATATTCAAAGACTAGAAGATATATCAATAGACTTTATTACAGGGTTACTTAAATATAAAGGTAAGTATTACATTTTTGTGGTCATTTATATAGACAAATTTTGTAGATTTTTTTGTAGAGCTCAAAGTACATAAACAACAAGCCAAGTGGCAGAAGTGTCTGTGAAAGAAATTCATAGTCTTCATGGTTTTCCTAAAGTAATAGTAACAAGAAACTTTTGGAAATAATTATTTAATATGAGTGGAGAAACGCTAGTTGCCATGAGTTCTACATATCAAGCACAATCAAATGGTCATACAAAAATAGTTAACAAATGTTTTTAAGGTTATCTACAATGTTACTCTTTAGAAAAGAAATCTTAATGGATGAAGTGGGTTCGTCAAGGAAGAATGGTAATATGATACTACCTATCACACATCTACTAAAATTTCCCCATTTAAGGCCCTTTATGGATATCCAACTCTTAGTATCTCATACTTTTTGCAAGATAAGTCCAAAGTATAGGAAACAGAGTCACATATGGAAAATACTAAAGAAACTTTGAAAATTATTATGGAAAACCTTGAAATGACATGAAACATGATAAAACAACAAGGGGAACAACATTGAAGTGAAAGATAATTTGAGGAGGGTAATTGGGTATTTTTTAGATTATAGCATTATAAGCAATCTTCATTCAAGAAAAAAAAGAATAAAGAATTAGCTCAAAAATGTTATGGCCCTAAATAATTATTCATAGGATTGCACAAGTGGTATAGAAGTTATATTTTCCTTCTTCTTGCATTCATAAGGTTTTTCATGTATCTTGCCTAAAAAAGGTTTTGGGAAAAAACATGCCAATGTAAATAGAACTTCCAAAATTAGATGAAGAATGAAAGTTGATTCTTGAACCACAAAAAGTTATAGATAAAAATTTTGTATCTCTTTGACATATAACCATTATGAAGTACCTAATCAAGTGGAAGAATATTCCTCTAGAAGAAGGTACATGGTAAAATGATCAATTCGTGATGAAATACCCACGGCTAAAGGGTTCGTTTGAAGTTTTGACAAAGGTTTTGTTATATGTTTTATATAACGCCCGGCAGAATAGTTTTATTGTTTGTTAAGGTCCCACACAGTGATCAAATTTGAAGGGCGGGTCCAAATTTCAATTAGAAGGGCATATATCTATGTTTCCCTTCCATAATGAAAAGCTTTAAAAAAAACTTTTCAATTGACCACAATCAATTATTTTACATTTCATTTTCAGACAGACAAAACCATCAATCTTTATATTAATAAAAGATTGTTACATATACAACAATGAAGAAGGCTCCATATTTCATTGCTTAAATATCTCATTGGTAATGTCGACATAAGTCTTGAAGGCACTATTATAAGAATTTGGATACATACCACCGGGATATAGGAGATTCTTATGTGTCAGATTGTGTAATGCAATTTTGACTTTGTCTCACAAGGAGCAGCAGCAAGGAGGTCGGGATTTTTCTTATAGAACTTTTTTATTATTATTTGAAACGTTGTTTATAGATATGAAGACAACAATGAAATTATGAGCATGGTGGACAATTAGTCAAGCTCATGATGCCAAACCATGATGATGTAAGTTTGGAATTTAACATTTTTACATGTTAAAGACAAATAGTCAAAATCACTGACAAATTAGTATGCCATAATTAATAATCATTCCTTGTTCACTTTTGTTAATAGGTTTATGTCACACGATGATCTCTCTTCTCTGGCATTTACTTGCATTAAAGATCACTATTCTAGGAATAAGGAGTTATTTTCTCCAAAAATAACCCTAGCCAAACATTGACAATGCATCAAGGATATCTTTCTATGCTTCATAAGTACATATGTTCTTCCTATAAATCATGTCTTGGAAGTGGTTGTTTTACTGGAAATTATTCACCAGTTGGTTTCATACCAAATTATTTTTATCATTTTCAACATCCAATACATGAAAAAGATAATGGTTTAAAACAACATAAATATTTGAAATTTTGCAAGAATTGTCTGGCACACTTTGAATATTAATTTTGAAGTCAAGTGCATGATGTTGTATAGGATCAAGTGTCATTTTGAATACCAAATGTTTCACAAGAAACTTCTCAACATGCTACCCTACAGTAAGGATCAAATGACAATATTGCATCAACTATTTCCATAATAAAAGTGCACCTCGGCCATAAGACAAAACAACTACAAATGTTGTAGATCTAACAAGACCACACAATCAAATGTATTCCACAAGGCCAATACTGTATGAAAAATGAAAAGGAGTTTGCAACCAAAAATACCTTAAGCAACTAATTCAATTAGATACACCAAACCATCAGCAAAAAGGAAAACCAGCCTACTCAAAAGGCAAGCGTTTACCTCCTTTGACAAAATTTTGAGTTCCGAAACAAGGGCCTTTATTGTCTTGTCAATGTCCCTAGTAATTTGAATGGGGTTTGCACATGCTGCAACAACCTAAACAAAAAGGTTTCATTTCAAATTATTTTCCACAAATTTAAGATACAACCATTTTTAGTTTTGTATTTCCTAACAAGCTCATAAATTTTGACAAAAGAACCAAAATTTTTTAATACCTGATAGCAATTTTTTCACTCAAAAACTATCTTAGACTCAATAAGCCCAACCCAAAACTAAAAAATGAAACACCAGAAGACCCTACAAAAATGAATAGATGATCTTAATCCAGTACTATCAACAAAAAGTTACCTTTACACCCTCACTTATTAAACCCTGTGCTGTTGAATTTTAACTTCAACTGCTGCAGCAGAAGGATGGATGCAGCAGCAAAAAAAAATTTGGAGGTTGCTTGCACGCCATCCAGAAATTTAATTCAGCATTTAAAATTCCTGCAAATTTTTTTTGTAGACGGCCACAGCCATATTTTTGTACAGGATTGTATTTAAACACAACAACTAGCATTAACGCAATTCACCAACCAGAAATTAAACAAACAGAAATTTACCCCCCAGTTTTGTAAATTCAAAAGGAGGACACGTGGAGCATTAATATTGGATCGCATGAAATTAAAGGGAATCTGAAAACCTAAAAACCGGACCCGAATTTTTTATAAGGCACATTGGATTGAGAATTCGCGTTACAAATTAGGCAGACATCAGCATCCCATTTTGGAACACGAATTTGGTTTGAAATTCAATCTATTCAGACTTTTGAAGTCCGACAGAAAGGGTTCTTTAATGTTTTGATATTTTAATTTTATGTATGCTTTAATATATACATATGTTTTAAACATATGTTATATATATATCATATGCGAAATGAAAGGTGGGCCATAGAATTTAGTTTTAATTTTATTTTTTTTAAAAGAGGGTTTATTATAATATGTTTTATATGTTACGGCATATAAAAATAAAATGGACAAAAAAGCTTGGTATTTTTTTTTATAGACAGTACGTAAATTTTTTATTACACAGTAGTGTGTAAAAAGTGAAAGACCGAGTGTAACTTTTTAAGTGTGTATGCACAGCAGTGCGAAAGTGAAAAACACAGCAGAGTGTTTTAGAGATAGAGTATGTTTGTTTTGAACAGACAGTAAGTTGGTTTTATGCACTGCGTTTTGTAGCAGTCATAATTTTGTAATCCTTCTCAGTGAGGAAGAAGTGTAATAGTTTTTTTTTGAGTTATTGAAGGGAATAGAAGTTTTTTTTCAAAGTATTGAAACTCTGTATCTTGTCAAAGAAATTTTTATTTTCTCTGTGTTAAAAGAAGGGAGATTTATTCTCCATTCATTGTTCTGGAATTTTTCAATATTCCAACATGTGCAAGAAAAATAGATGTTGTGGTTCCATCCCCAGCTAAATCATTTGTCTTTGTCGCATGTTGCCTTACCAACTTGGCCCCAATATTTTCAACTGGCTCCTCTAATTCAACCAATAGAAAGGCCAAAACCATAGCATTGAGATACATTTCATTACACTGTCAATAACAATAAATTTGACTCAGCCATAACCATTTCCTTTTATTGTTGTGGAAAGCTTTATGCATTACTCTAATGTGGCTAGTCCATAGGCCAAGTAGACCACTGGGTAACAAATATGTTTCCTTTCACCTTTGAGTTTTCAAATTATGCCTACCAAATCTAAGACATTTAAGAGGGGAACTAATACAATGTTAAAAATAAAACCAGAGCACACATCTACAAATTACCTCCTTAGCTACTGTCACACCATCATTAACTATTTTCGGAGAACCATGCTTGCTCTCCAAGACAACATTTTGCCCTTCGCCCCAAGGGTGACTCCAACAAGATCAACAAGTTTGTTCACACCGCCTGCAAGACAAATTGACAATGCTTTCAGTAAGTGTGCAATTGAATGCCAGACCATATGCCAAAACAACCCTCCATGAAAAATTAAAATAACACATTAAAATCAAATATAAGTGGACAAGGAAATATCCACCGCATTGAAGTTTCACGTGCAGGTGACCTTCCTTTAAACATAATTTTTTCTCTGAACTGCAATTTTTTTGTCACTGAGCCATCCTTGTTGAAGTAAAAATCCTTTTCCATAGCTCTTGTATTAACTACCTTCCCTCTGTCGCGTAATCTCATAGTCCCTATTCTTCTTGAGCGATTAAAGGAAATGGGTGAAAAAACTGAAAGAGAAGACAATTGTCTGCCATAATTATCAAACATTGCACCCAACTTCTTCCCCTTTCCATTGTTACCCAATGAGGTAGATGTGGCAATTGTTGTCATATTTCCCAAAGCAGAGGCCATCTTCTCTTATGCTGAATATAGAATTACAAGATCTTCATATTAGTATGAACCTTAAAAAACATGACTCCCATTGCTAAAACCACTTTTAAGTTGTAACAGGCAAACTAAACAACTATCGCAACTTTTGGCAACTTCTGGAGCATTAAGAGAGAAACAACCAAAGAGAAATACAACCACAACCCTCATTTTAATGAGGCCAGACTATATATTTGCATTAAGATAATATAAAGAAATCACGACTATATTAAGGCCAGCACAAAACAATCTTTAACCAGTGTCTCTCGCGGCCTTCAAGTTGCCATGCTAGAGGTTGCATATTTTTAATTTAAATTCTTGACCTCTCGTGCCCATCTATGAATGCATCCAATGGGATATCTACATCAAATGCTCCTTTATATCCCCAAAAACAAATTCCCTACTACAAGATCACTAGTATTGATGGATCACCCCACACCATCCCACCCACTAGAAACGGTGAAAAAGGAAACCCGAGAAAACTTCTGAAATATCTCAAGATGACTATATGGTTGGTTCTTGTGAATCAAACAACCATTCAAAACATGCTCATCAATCCAAACCATGAGTATTATGTGACGATATTCAAGCAGGCACTGAATCGGATTTCTGAAGCTACGTTAGAGAAACCCTAAACTCTCACTAAAAATAGGTGAAATGTGACACCACTCAGAGATTTACATGTGCCAATTGGTACAAGTGGTAGAAAATTGGCATGCTCAAACAACGAGGTGATGCAGGAACGACATGAGGGAGAAAATATCAGAAAAGCCCCAAATCTGGAGAACTAAAGATCATCACCAACCTGAGATTGACAAATTTACATGATGTAACCTATGAAATCGTAAATGGAGAAATCATATTAACAATAAAGTAACCTATGTAACAATAAAGTCAGATTCATCCTGGGAGTGGTAATGGGAGAAATCATAGTGAACAACAAGAAACATGCAAAGTTGCTTACAATCAAATAGATGAAAAAACACATACAAAAAACCTAGATAATAATCATGAACAAGCTTAATATTGAATTATGAACTATAAAGGAACTTACAAAATGTGACATTACGAACCTGGTCAAGCACACAAGCAAAAATATCCTGGACATGACCATGGTTGACAAGTTGTATTGCTCATGATGCAAGAGGATTTGTACCTGCACTGCCAAGTCAATCAAAATCCATCATTATCTATACAATAAATACAAGTAATTGATGTAGTATTTTTTACTCTAAGATGCATTCTTATCATAATGCTATAACATATGTTGAAAATTTCAAAACATACTTGAATAAGCTCCTCTTTGTTTCAAGAAAAATTTATTGGAGTCGCATGAACTTGGAACAAGCCTCTCACGATCTAAAAGAGTAGCAACTAAGTCAACAGTGACTTTTTTGTTGCTACGCTGGATCGAGGGAGGTTTGCTCCAAGATTAAATCGCTCCAATAAATTATTCTCTACTAAACAGGGCCAACCATGTGAAGGTGGAAGCTCTTATGGCCCCTCCCCCCTCCCCCCTCACATCACTCTCAATTCCCCAATACCCAATCTATATTTCATTTTTTACTTTCATGAGCATAAAAAAAAATATTCAATAACTAATAAAAAAACAATTCAACAAAAATTATGCAAGGAAACATTTCAATTAATGCTTGACATAAAGATAGTATGATAAATGAGTTTTTATATAACACAAAAAACATTCCAAGTATGGTAATGTTTGTCTTATAATAATACAATATTTTACATTATCAAATGTTCGTTTTCTTCTTCCTGTTTCTAAAGCTCCTAATTACATCATCAATATCATCATGCTCTGCTCCTGTTTCGTGCCTTTCGACCCGCACTCCTGACCTAGTTGCGTAGTCACGATGTCTGGTCTCATCCAGTGACGGGGCATCGCCTACAAAAACAGATAATATTAAATTTTAATTGTCAGTTTTTAAATATAATTGAACTAGTTCGGTAATATTAATAAAAAAAATTGCAATGAGATTATTTACCTGGTGCAGCAGTTGTCACCGCTGACCTAGTTGCGTAGTCACGATGTCTGGTCTCATCCAGTGACGGGGCATCGCCTACAAAAACAGATAATATTAAATTTTAATTGTCAGTTTTTAAATATCATTGAACGAGTTCGGTAATATTAATAAAAAAATTACAATGAGATTATTTACCTGGTGCACCAGTTGTCGTTGTTGACCTATTTGCGTAGTCACGATGTCTAGTCTCATCCAGTGACAGGGCATCGCCTACAAAAACAGATAATATTAAATTTTAATTGTCAATTTCTAAATATCATTGAACTAGTTCGGTAATATTAATAAAAAAATTTGCAATGAGATTATTTACCTGGTGCACCAGTGGTCGCCATTGGGACTGTTGCCCTGTCTTCCTCTCTGGTGGTAAGATCCTCAAGGGAAACATTCTCTGTCATTTAAAAAAAAAACGTTATAAGGACAACCATCAAGGTATAATTAGAAAAAATTATAAGTGGAAATTAATTATCGTCACAGCCCTCACTGATAGTAGCATTGTCGCCCTGGTCCCCACTACAATGATCAGGTTGCACGTGAGGATCATCTACATCTGGCTCTAAAACTGGGTTATTTGCCTCGTCGGTAGTGCTGGTCCCCTCATTTAAACAAAGTTGTTAGACATTAAATTTATGGACGAAAACAAACATATTGAATAAATAATGTTTTACGTTATCAGGCATTCTGGATCTTGGGACCTGCCCCAAGCTTCTGCGACGTTCAACTATGGCTTGATAGCCAAAATGGAAAGCAATATTTTTATCTTCCTCTGTAGTTTTTGTTTCAAATTCATCACCCTAAATTACATATGATTGTTTATTTTTAATCATATTTGATAGGATTACAAAAACGTTGGAAGGAGATACAATTAATTATAAGATGTTTAGCTACTTAATTACAATTCTTGTGGCTAATTTCAAGTAGCCGCCCTGGCCTAGCTTGTGATAGCCCTTTTTTTCAATCCTAGCTTTGGTTGCCTTTGAGGTGTCAGGCAACCTAGCATCAAAAGATTGAAGTCAGATATGACGTAGCACACTTTTATTTTAGACATAGAGAAAATTAAAGCTATTGAATTAAAGTTGTAATTTACTTTGCGGGTCCAGTTGGCATTTTTCCTTCTTTCTTTGCCCTTTTCTCTTTTTCGTCATGGATGAGTGCTCTCCACTCACTCTCTGAAACTGCGAGAGGACGCTCATATCTAGGGTTAAATTGCAATTGCGTCCTATAGGTGTCCCTGGTATATTTCAAATATTTGTCGGCTACCTGAGCCACCGCTTTTTCGTCAAATGTGCCGACCCCAAAAAGGGATTCTAGATAATCTAGAAGTTCTTTTTTCATGTTGGAATTCTGGGAATTCCACCCTGTACGTATGGTTGGGCCAAAAATTACCAACGCATGGCTCTCCAGAATCCTGTAGAACTCATTGTTTCCTACACAGAATAAAACCAAAAGAAAAAGAAGATATTATCATTAATTTAAAAACAAAAATCATGATAAATATGTTTTAGATAAAGTACATGAAATAGTTAAAATATTAAAATTTACCTGGGAGTTGTACATGCTTTATAGGGACACCCTCATCGTTCACCAACAACGTGCCATTAATGGTCCCTGTGGAGCTGACACGTGTAGCTCCAAGAAACGCAATAATGTAGTTGGCCATATCAGCCTCATCATTGCCAACACGTTCAGCGGTTGGCTGGGTGTCTGCTTGGGTAGGGTGTGTTTCTTGGCTGGCACCTAAAGGAGTAGAAGGTGTACGAGAGGGTTTTTGGGCAATCTCTTGCCCTTGTGTCCCACTACCACCAACACCCGGTTCAGCAAGTGCCAGAAAATGCTACATACAAAAGAAATTTTTGTTAGTTTAGTCAATGTAAAAATTAAAAATCAAACTATCACAATTCATCTCATGCATAACAAAAAAAATATCCTTTTGACTTTTTATTATTACCTGATATGTTTCTAGTTGGCTGATAAGTTGTTTTATCCTCTCTTCTGTTTCAGGTGTTTGAGGCGCGTCTATCAAAGTATTAAATTCCAACCT
This sequence comes from Pinus albicaulis, assembly GCA_034641835.2. NCBI lineage: Eukaryota > Viridiplantae > Streptophyta > Pinopsida > Pinales > Pinaceae > Pinus > Pinus albicaulis. The sequence continues at coordinate 1,111,345,496 of CM076574.1, forward strand.
TGCATCTCGTGCCTTTTTTCGCAATAAGAACACTGGAGATAGGGATGAAGAAATCTCTTCCTCAAAGAGGGAATCATCAGGCGTACCATGGCTAGGTGTCTGCATATTTGAACAAAATCAATATTATTTCAATTATTTAAATAACTAAAATACCTGAAGATAGAGAAATGCTGGCACTTTACATGTTCTTCCGCTGGCCTCTTTCCATGATCATCCCGTCTCGGGGTTGTTCCTGCACTTCTCTAATCAGTCTACCACATTGCAATAAAATTATAAATGTAAAAACTTGAAAAAAATATCTAACTTGAAAACACAAAATGAAAAATTTAATAATTTCTAATAAGACACCGGAAGACAGAGTTAGAGTTTCAAATATGCCTTGCATTGAATTCAGTCCTGGAAACATGTCATTGCACATTAAGGCACCCAAACAAGAGACGAGTTGACAATGAAGACCTTATTGAATATATTGTTGGAGCAACTTCTAGTAAACTTGTTGTGAAGACCTTGAGGACATTTTTGAAGCAACATTGTTGAAGCTGATGGTATAGCATTGTTGGAGACGATCTTGAAGGGCCTTGAAGTGAAGCTTTTGGAGAAACTATTGAAAAATCCTTAGAGCATTTAGGTAAGGCACTTTCTATCTTCCATCACCTTTTTCCTTTCAATATCCTTTAAACGATTTTGTTGATATTTAATGTTTGAAATCATGTTATAATTCCTTGATTATATGTGTTTGGGGACTTTTCCTTTGAAATTACCCAAAAATACCCTGGCAATTTTATCTTCAGGATGCATGTCTGACCCTATTGTTCAATATTTTGATTGATAGTAGTAAACATAGAGAGTTAGGGGGTTCTTGACTTGGTTTGGTTGGGCCATTAGATCCCTAACATCTACTAGGGCGAAACCCCCTTGAGTTGGAGGAGAGCTAGCCCGAAGTGAAAAGAGGTTGGTGAGGTGACAATGGGGCTATTGAATTACACATGGTATCACACTTTAGCTTTAGGACTTTATCTTGAGAAGTGCGAGATTTTGCTATATCAATTCTCAAATTGTTTACAACACTATTTTTAAGAACTAATAAGAAGTGATGTTGAGGGGTTTTTGGCTATAAGAAACAATACCATTTAAAAACTAGGGTTCTCAGTCCTTGGCATTCCTTCACCTGGGCCTAGGGGCACACTAGAATAATTTCACACTAAACCATGCAAACTTAAAAGTAACTTAACAGATCCATAAAGTAATAATAATCATAATTCCTAATTTCTTTTTGTACGATATGATGCAAATTATTCAAACATGAAGCTTTGAAGACATGCAATGTCTGAATTTCAAGATTGATGAACCAATACAAGAAGTTAGAAACTACAACTTTGATTCAATACTCTGTGTCCTAACTCTAGGAAGGAATCTAGTTTGTAGTACAGAACATGCATCGTGTATTATCAATTCTTAATTGACAACAACTAAAGGTCATCTACCTCATCAATCCCTTCCCATTTTGTGTTTTTATGTTATGTTCCTTATAAAAGTGTCAAATTTCTCTCAAAGTAAGCAACCACTAAATAAAATAAAAAATAGTTGAGATATGATTGAGAAATGGTCATTTATTTCTTGAAAGGATCTTCACATTTTCTTTGGTTGTTTTTCATCTCAAGAAACAAGAAATGACCTAAGAAACTATCGTGATGTAACATAATAAACAACATTGTGCAATGGCCATTTTCAACGCCAAATGATGTCCATTGAGGACATGGCCTTTATTTGGTTCCTGTTTCATAGGAGTTTCAGGTAGAAATGGAACTTTGTTGTACCATTTCCAATAGTAAAAAGGGAAAACCTTCTTTTTCCATGGGAAATAATTTACCTTTCCTTTTTCAATATAATCTAAATCACAAAAAATATGAACTATACTGCACACATTATTGGATAATGTGAAAGTGGAAAAGGAATACCCTACACAAGTGATGCACACATGTACATTTGAACACTAATATATTTTTGTAGTTGAAATGCAATGCTTGTTTTCATTTAAATGTAGGGTTTTTAAAGAAGGGAGAAATAATGGCTGCCAAATTAATAAGCGTTTCTTTGGGAAAAATTTAAATCTTGTATTGGGTGATGAAGATAATAGAGGGCATTGAATCTTGATTCTTGACATCTAGAGAGAACCCTACAGCCTAACACAATCCAATGGAATTGACCAAAAAAACCCAAATAGAGTCAACCCTACTATAGGAGGAAGGGCCTGCCGTAAGAACTTACCATTTTGCAAGAGGTGAGGGCAAATGCTGTTCTGCAAGAGTTGAGGGCGAATGTTGTTCTGCAAGAGCTGAGGGCGAATTCAGGGTGAATGATGTTCTACAAGAGCTAAGGGTGAATGCAGGGTGAATTTTTTTCTGCAAGAGCTCAGGGCGAATGCTGAGGGCGAATGCTATTCTGCAAGAGCTCAGGGTGAATGCTGAGAGCGAATGTTGTTCTGCAAGAGCTGAGGGTGAATGCTGAGGGCGAATGTTGTTCTGCAAGAGTGGAAGGTGAATGCATGCATGATATCATATTTTAATGTAGCACACATGTACATTTGAACACTAATAGATTTTTGTAGTTGAAATTCAATTCTTGTTTTCATTTAAATGTAGAGTTTTTAAAGCAGGGAGAAATAATGGCTGCCAAATTAATAATCGTTTCTTTGGGAAAAATTTAAATATTGTATTGGGTGATGAAGATAATAGAGGGTATTGAATCTTTATTATTGACATCTAGAGAGAACCCTACAGCCTAACACAATCCAATGGAATTGACCAAAAAACCCAAATAGAGTCAACCCTACTATAGGAGGAAGGGCCTGCAATAAGAACTTACCATTTTGCAAGAGCTGAGGGTGAATGTTGTTCTGCAAGAGTTGAGGGTGAACGCTGAGGGTGAATTCTGAGGGAAAATGTTGTTCTGCAAGAGCTGAGGGCGAATGCTGAGGGCGAATGTTGTTCTGCAAGAGCGGAGGGCGAATGCGTGCGTGATATCAGACGTTAATGTAGCTATTGCGATGGATACGAAACAATAAAATCATTTTTATGTAGCGCGCATATAAGTTTCATATTTTTATGTAGCGTGCATATAAGTTTCCTTATACCGATGACGGACAAAGCGTCGCTATTGTGACGGGTGCCTCCAAACATTGCAATTGCGACACTTAGACATTGTGTCGCACTTGCGACGTTTGGAGGCAGTCGTCGCAATAGTGACGCTTTGGGCCATAGTGTCGCAATTGCGACGTCTTCCTCCAAACGTCGCAATTGCGACACTTTTCTAAGTGTCGGTATTGCGACACTTTTATATAAACGTCGGTATAGCGACGGTTTCGGGCGAGATGGAAAAAATTTGGGGAAATTTCCGACATTTGGTCAAAAGCGTCGGAACCAAGTGTCGGAATTTCCGCCAAATGTAGTAGTGATGTATTGACACTAGGCTTTGCTTAAGCCATGAAAAGTGTCTTATGATGATGACCAAAGGAGTTATCTTAGGGCATTATATTTCAGCAGCTGGAATTCAAGTAGACCTAGCTAAAATTCAAATAATCTTGTTAATTCCCACACCCACCACACAAACAGAGGTACGTAGCTTTCTTGGATTTTCTGGTTACTATAGAAGATTTATAGAACATTATTCTCGAATAGCTGCACCTTTATATGCACTGACTGGAAATGTTTATTTCATTTGGACAGATAAATGTGACAATGCCTTTAATGATCTGAAAAAGCTTGTTTCAACAGCCTCAGTGCTGAGGGGCCCAAATTGGAATTTTCCATTCCAAATTTCATCCGATGCCTCAGGCACAGCAATCGGAGCAGTACTTGGGTAGGAGGAAGACAAGAAGCCATATGCAATTTATTATATTAGAAAAAATCTATCCCCTGCTGAATTAAATTATGCTGTGACTGAGAAAGAATTTGTAGCTGTAGTTCATGCTATAAACAAGTTTAGACACTATATAACTGGGTATCCTGTAGTACTATATACTAATCACTCTGCCATTAAATTTTTAGCAAATAAACCTGTTACAAATGGAAGAGTGACAAGATGGTTGGTTTTACTATAGGAATTCAATATCACAATCAAAGATCAACCTGGGAAATAGAACCCTGTAGCTGACTTTCTATCAAGAATGCCAAAGCCAACAAATACAGAAGCAGTTGAAGACCACTTTTCGGATGAACATCTCTTCGCTGTTACTATCAGAACACCGTGGTATGCTGATATAGAAAACTATTTGGCAATAGGTAAATTACCTAAACATCTATCCCTTAATGAACGTAAGCAAATAATACACCGTAGTATCCACTTCTCCTGGATTGGGGGCTACCTATTTCATACAGGTGCAGATATGCAAATAAGGAGATGCGTAAGGGAGGATAAGGTATTTGACATCTTGAAAGCATGCCATGATGGACAGTGTGGCGGACATTTTGCAAATCGTAGGACTGCCCATACAGTTTTATGAACAGGCTATTATTGGCCTACTATCTTTAAAGATGCTAAAAAATTCATGCAGGCCTGTGATAGTTGTCAAAGGGCAGGTCGCCCTGGGAAGTCTGATGAAATGCCTTTGAACCCTCAACTAGTGATTGAACCGTTTGAACGTTGGGCCCTTGACTTTGTTGGTCCTATTAGCCCTCCATCAAACCAAAAAACATACATCCTAGTTGCAACTAAGTATTTCACCAAATGGGTTGAAGAAGAGGCTCTTTCAAAAGCTACAGAGGACTCTGTAATACAGTTTCTTTTCCAAATCTTTGTGCGCTATGGCCTCCCAAGGGACATAATCACAGATGGAGGACCACAGTTTGTAGGTAATAAATTAGCTGAAACATTGCAAAACTACCACATTCAGCACAATATTACAACTCCATATCACCCACAGGCCAATGGCCAAGTAGAGAGCACAAACAAAGTAATCGAATCTATATTAACAAAAATCGTTGCCTCACACAGACGAGATTTGGCCTACAGATTGCCAGAAGCATTGTGGGCATACCGAACAATGTGGATACCTACTACATGTTATTCACCATACCAATTGATATTTGGAAAAGAACCCATCTTTCCTATAGAATTTGAAATTCAAACATTAAGAATAGCTCAAAAGGTGGGTCTAAATCTGAATGAATCCCAGGCTAAAAGACTGTAGCAAATTAATGAGTTAGATGAAATTAGGTTCTCTTCTCTTCAGCACATAGCATTAATTCAACAACAAAGAGCCAAATGGCATGACGCCCATATCAAAGAAAATATCTTCCACGAAGGAGACTGGGCACTCCTATATGATTCTCGGTTTTAGGATTTCCCAAGAAAACTCCAGACACAATGGCTTGGACCCTATGAAATACAAAAAGTGCATGATAATGGACCTATTACATTAGTTACCATTGACGGATCTAGACATTCCTTTAAGGTAAACGGTCATCGAGTGCGATTGTATCATAAACCGCTTACCCGGGAATCCTTTTACCAGCAATTACGGGAAGATTCTACCATGGAAATTCTCACTGAAGGGGAGAACTCCTCCTTGGCACAAGTTTGATAAATCATTTCTTTTTTAATTTTGTACATAAATCATTTTTCCGTTTCTTGATTGTTGTTTTATGAAAATTGTTTTTTTTTAACTTCTGTTAATATCACTACTTTATTTCTTCATCGTTTGTTTCATGAAATTCGGTTTCTTTAAAAGAAGATAAAAAGAGAAAAAATTTTGTTTATTTCGTTTGTTTTGCTTCTCCTTTCCAAAGGAACAGTAGTTCCACAGAGTGCTTTTTTTTTCCTTTCTAAAGGAACAGCACTTCCGCAGAGTATTTTTTTTGTTGTTCCTTTCGAAAGGAACAACAGTTCCCTAGATTGTTTTTGTTGTTCTTTTTAAAGGAACAACACCTTTTTGAGTGGATTTTTTTTTGTTTTAAGCCAGAATTTTGAATTTTTTGATCACTTTTCCAAAGTAAAATATATCATTTACATAAAATCATACAAATTAACGCTTACTGTAATCAGCAAATCAAAAGAAATTGTCATTTTTAAGGAAATTGTCTAGTAATGATGAGAAAGAAAAGGAAAAAGGGGCATGATCAATAACATAACTTTGCTATTTTATTACCATTGAATTAATCTGATCGATTATCTTTATCATGACCGTTTATTTCCCATATGCTATAACTTTCTTTGATTTTTATGTATGGAATAGGAATAAGGGCATATTCTTTTCTATTGAGATGTTCATACTTCTTCCACCATCCCTACTCTTAAGGAGTGTTGAGCCATCCTTTATGAATAACTAAGGAAAAGTGTTATATGAAAAAGAAAAATATTTACATATTTTATTAATAATCTTATGATTTTGCAGATGGAGGATAGGGGGTCTCATCAAGAGCCAGCCTACCGTGATCATAGGGAAGGCAGTGAAGTGGCATTCCCATCATGGCCACCAAACCAGGGAAATGGTCCAATAGACAATTGAAAAAAAAAAGAATTCCTTGGAACAGGAGGTCTCATCATGAGCCGACCTGCCCACCTTTCACTTCTTCCCGGTGAATGGCATTGTGGTTTATCTGGTCACCAAGCCAGCACAATGGCCTCCGTCATAATATTCAACAAAAAGCACTTCCTCAATATAAATAAAGGACAATGGTTCCGTGGGTAAGAAAGCAACTCTGTCAAGGTTATGGACACTTGTGGGCAATAGAGCTCTGCTGATGGTATTGGAGTCACATTTATACACATCAATAGTTATATTTAACCCTTTCCCTATATCTCTATTTAAATATCAAATGAAAATATGAATTCTTTACCTCTACTTCCGAACCTATTATACATGAAAATCATTACAAATCGATCATATTAGTTCGAAATGGTAAATAATGCAATCGTACATATGTTTATCTTATGTTTCCCTTCTCCTCGTATTTGAATCATTACAAAACGATTTTCTATTCATTACCCATTCATTACATGCATTGATTTCAGTAATTGCTATAATTTGATTGAATGTATCATAATCACGCCTGTTTTTTTACTGTTGTACTACGGTTGTGCCACACTTACCTCTCTCAATTTACAGTCAAGGACGACCTATCATTCATTCGGGGGGCGTGGATGTCTGCATGCAGATCAAACCCCGAGATTTCTTTACCTGTATATGAACTAAATCCCTGCATTTTAGGAAATAACAAATTTTCAATGAACCGTGTTATGTTTTTCCATTGTGATTACTGTGTGTTGAGAAAAATTTACAGAGCACAGAGACGATGGGAGGACGGCCAATTCGTAGTGAACCACAGGTGTTGATCGTTTCTGATGCTGCACGAGCAATTTTAGAAAGACTGGGGTGGATTACATATTTCATGAGGATGCAACAACCCCATGAAGCAGTGGCCACCGAATTTTTATTGAACTTGTAGGAAGGGTCCTCCGTGGTCAGAGGAAGACAGATAGCTGTATCTGACAAAATAATTGCAGAAGTGTCTGGCATCCCAGCGCAAGGGACTATTTGGACTCAGAAAAAGATTAGGATTCAAGAAGCCATGAAGATTTTTCAAGATGATGGACAGAAATTAGTTATCAAAAGTAAAGGAGTTCAACCAGCATCATTAGGAGAACCATGGACAGAGTTGGACAAGATTGTGCAGGCTTACATAACGTGCGATGGAAGAAAGGACGTGGTAAGACCTTGCCACCTTAAGCTACTGGTTGTATTAAAACAGAAATGCACCATTAATTTGGCTGCATTTTTAAATTCTTTGTTGCATGATACTACTCGCAGTATAAGAAAATATCAGCATGCAGATATGGTGGTCAGCCACCATTGTCTAATTTGATTAATAGTGAGTCGCAGCCTCGCCCAACAACATACCGACTGGGAAGAGCTAATATTTTCCATTGACGGAGGGTTAGCTTTACCTGCTCCAAAACGGAAGAGGATGGTCGGCTCAATAGTTGAGCCTTCTACTCATAGACAGTCCCTCCGATTGAAACGAAGTAGGAGGATGGTGGAAGGAATTTTGGGCAGTAGCAGCCAGCCCCTGGAATTGCACAGCTCAGAGGATGAACAACCTCCACAATTTGAGGGAGTAAGCCCTCGTACTGACGAAGAAGAGGAATTGGAAGGATAAATTTGCTACTTGGACGAAGAAGAAATAAGTCGATACACCAGTAGTGAAAAAAAATCCAGTGCAGGGGAAGGAGATAATGAGGAAGAAGAAATTGAAGGAAATACTAAGGAAGAAGAAGTTGAATGAGAAATTCGGTATTCAGATGAGTAGGAAGGAAGTCATCACACTTGTGAGGAGGATGAAGACAATCATAGCGGTAATAAGGATGGAACAGAGCCTCCCAAAAATGTTATCATAAGCCCTTTACAGGAAGACCAATTGGCCCAGATTTTGGCCAATATGAGTGACTATGCACGACCTCATAGCCCCTTGGACCTCAATATTGATATTAATCAACTACCATAGTACTCTGTTATCGATAAAGAAACAGCTGGAGAAATGTTGAATGAAACAACAAACCCTAGCGAAGCTAGGGTTGATTCTCCTGAGCCGTGTGAACAGGAGAAAGAGAACACCGAAGTTGGAAGCCCCTAGGAGATTGCAGAGTTAACTGAGAATATGATTCCTGAAGAATTTTTCTAAGGGCGTATGAATGTGGAAGAAGAACCCCAAGGATAAGATCAAGAAGAGAATTTAACTGAAAGCATGGCTGATATAAGCCAAAACCCTGTTAAGCAAACAGGTTCAGATAAAGGATCGATTGTTCCATTAAGAAAGAAAGGGAAAACAACTGAGATTGAGAAGCTTCGTAGGGAACGAATAAATCTTCATAAACTAGTAGAACAGCTCAGGAAAACCATTAGGGTTCTGAGAATGAAACAGATTCCTAAGTGAACCCCTAAGAGAAGAAGCATTGCCATCAAAAGAATTTCGAAAAAGAGAAAGGTGACCGCTAATAGGAACCCCCAAGTTATAGAAGAAACCATACTTGAGCCTAATTATGAGGATGCGGAGCAACAAACGGCTATTCCAACACAAGATGTTCCAAAGGAACCTATTCTAAGTGAAAATATGCAATCTAGCTGTCAGCACACTTTTAGTGATCCGACACTGGTTAGACTCCAAGAAGAATTGACACAGGCCCGAATATAAAGGCAGAAATTGGAGGAAGATACTGTCCCAAGAAAGAGATATCAGGAATTGCAGCAACAAATGAGAATTATTCATGAAGCAGAAGCTGAAGCTCATGAAAAATGTCAGAAAGTAGAGGTAAAGGCTGACAAGGTAATGAACCAACTAAAACTAGCCTACAATGAAATCGACACTCTCTACTCCTTGTATACTTATGTCTTAGCCTGTAGATGCCCCGCCAAAAACTATGCTTTGTTTTTACTAGAAAGATATTTACAATTAAATATCAAGGCAATTAGGGCAGGGAAATCCATAGAGCTAAAAACCATAGATGACTTGGTATCATGCTGCAAACTTTATGGGATCAAAGTACAGCGCCTTTTGTGTGAATTTTACTTGCATAATATAATACTTGAAAATGACTATGAATCAAACCCTAGCCCTTTTATTGGAGATTTTCAGTTTCAGGCATTCATTTCCTTTGCTGTAAATCAATTAAAATGGCTTAAAGCCTATAACGCCTTTCAAAGGCAGGAAAATGAATTAGATCTGTGGGTCAGAGGTGAACCTCAGGACCCACTACAATTTTGGGCTAGACAGAAAAGTTTGATGACAAAGGAAGGTGTTACCCAAATCCTAGGGCCTGTCCACAAATCAATTATTTTGAATGGAACAGACTATTTCTCATCCATTAGAAACCAAGCTTATGTTGCAGCCAAGGTCCGATGGAGAACCTTGAATCAGAATGTGCAAAATAGGGAACCATTTAATTATAGAAACTTTGGGCTAGCTATAGACCGCTTGATTTCCTATAGCCATCTCGTTTTAAAAGAATGACCATACTGGTTAGGATGTAGGTTCCGCAGCCCTATTGCATGGTACCCTGCTTCGGACTACAAAGCTATTTATGAACTTCCTGAAGGACAAACAGAACATGTTTTTGAGGAATTAGCTGCACTATGTGGTTTTAGGCCTGTCGATGAGAAACCTTATCCAGCTTATTCTTTGACTGCTCTCCATGTGAACTATAGTTTTCATGAGGGCATGAAAAAGGTTAAGTAGGGGGGTATGCTGGGCAGTGAAAGAGGTATGAAATTACTATGTATTTTCTCATTATTTTACAATAGACATACTCCTTTTTGCCTTGGAAAGGTAATTTATCATAAGAATTACAATAGAATTGGAAGGGTTTATGTTCAGTACAAAAATATGACTAAAGGTTACTTTTTGATTGAAAAAACAGGAATTCGACGAGGTGAACAGCTGTACCAAAGGCGGGGTTGAAAATAATGTAACTGCTGCTCCATCAGCGTTGAACCATATCCAACCAAAGGCAAGGAGATCTGAACGAATAGCCGAGAAAAGGCAGGGGACAGCTCGGCCTCAACCAAGATAAACAGGATGATGACTAAACAAAGAGAAGCGAATCCCTCAAGATCCTTCACTCCTGAGGGATCGCTATTCAAACTCATCTTATTCCTTGATTTGTCTGTCAAGATTTGATATATAAAGCAATGTCCTTTAGTGGAAAATGGACGGTGTTGTTAAAGTCAGTGAGTTAGTCGAAAGGCTTTGCATTTAAACATTTCCTCTGTAATATAATGCTTTATTGACTCTCGGCTTTGAGAGAACCTTCTCTGTAATGCTTTATGTTGGTTTAATATAAGACAAGAAATTCATCCATCTTCTAAAGTTCTGAATTAGCCCAGCATTATTTCACTGGCGCTAAGGGCCCAGCTCTGGTGGAATCACTTCGCTGTTTGTATTTTTAATCCTTTCTTACTGTCGTGTGAAGTGTGTTTAATGTTTGTTTCAATTATAGAACTGGTTTATTGTTGTTAGATCAAATACAGAGTCATTACTATCTCATCCTTCACAAGAAGCACGTTCGTTGTTCGGTTATCTTGTTATTATCATAAAGCTTCGTTTTTCTGTATCTGATTTGAGTTGTTGTTCCATTAGTTTATAATTTGTCATAATTGATTGTTGTGTGGTAAGTGGCTGTTGATAGGATTGAAGCATGGAAATCTAGTTGCTTGATTACATTAGAATTGTAATTGTTGTTCATTTCATGTTGTTGTTCCATTTCTGTTCATTGTTTATTCATAGTCTTCGATTAGCAAATAGATGAGTTATAGTTACATGTTGTTGTTCCTTTCCAGATTTCATTTCTTTTAAGTTACTTTCATTGAATTTTCTTTCATTTCAATTTATTTAAGATCTCCAACTGTAGAGGATAGAGGTTATTGCTTCCAAATCCCTAGATTGGTTATCTTGCATCGATTTCTAAGGGAAAGAGTTACTGCTACTGCATCCCTGATCGATGTTTTGCAAGATTGATGTAGATTAATCTTTCCATTCATGTCACTGTAATTAGGTTTCTTTACACGCGCTTTGTCACTTTTTCATTTAATATTCTATACTACATCTTCACAGCATTGCTCTTAGATAATTGTAGCCTCAGATAGAGTACACTCTTGAAATAAAAAGTCGCTCTCGGGTTGATGATTAATGTAGGCTAATTAGGTGTTCAAAATATACCTTTTTATGACTTGACAGATGCAACACCAAACATAATTTGACTCAAGGACCTATATCCAAGCGAAAGTGAAACCGATGGTGGAGAATACTGAGTAGAAAGATGAGGGACATCTTTCAGAAAAAGCTGATATTTTCCTTTAGAAACAGGTATTCCTTCACTACTAACAGGACTGGATGAATCCATGTCTGAATTCACCGTAAGGTCTTCGAAAATACTATGGGGACTAGGAGGTACAACAACAGAAAAAAATGGTGAGCCCAACATAAGAGGAGGAAAATCTCTTTCTTCCCCAAAACCAGACCAAGCACCAAAAGGAGGCCAATTGAATTCAACTAGCTCTTCAGGAGGAGATCGAGTAGCAAGAGGCAGGACAGGCAGGATAATAGGCTGCGTAAACTCGGCAGACCTAGTGGAATGAGTGGTTTCAAAAGAAAATTTCGGAAAATAACTACCACTAGGAGGCAGTGAGGACGACAAAACTTGTGGTTCCACCACCATGACTGTATATCAAAACAAGAAGGAAAAAGATAACCAATCAAAGGCTCCAAGATCAAAATACAAGGAAAATAACAAGAGGCCAAGTAACAAGACTTTTAATGTGTGTGGGATCGTAGGTGATTAATTTTATGACACTGAAACCATATTTTGTTGTTTCATGTTTTAATGGTCGAGAGACAGGAAAAATATGACTATAGTCACTTTCAATTTTAAACGAGCATGAAAGGACAAGTGCTCGAAGATCTCTTCTCTTTTTAAAGAGTCATGAAAATATCAAAATGACTACTCAAGTACGCTAAGAAAGAGGGTGTACCACGTTTCCGTAAACTACCATATACACCTTGGTGATCAAATGAAAGAGAAATGATCAAGGACTTAATGTACATGCGGGTAGTCTCCTCGAATGCTATGTTTGGTGTATCACAGTTACAAGGCGGCAGACTCGGGTTCCTATGGAAAAAAATATTGCAACCTAGAGGAGTCTCCCTTTATATACTCGATGGTACGGGGGGCACAAATCCGTACTAGCGCTATCTAAAGCCAGATGGAGAATGACAACTACTAGGTTTTAAGACACCGGAACAGGTCTCTAGCCTAGACCACTAAAAATGTTACGTTAGGTTTCACTACTAACTTAGGTTAATTGAATGAATTTTAAAGTTGATCTTGGATTGTGTTTTAGTTTCAAGGCCCTATCGAATTTGGATCTCAAATTTCCTAAATGCAAGCTATATGCAAATGAACATCATCTCTGATTCAATGAATGCTAGTTACGAGAAGGATAGAGATCTTTCAAACAATAGCAAACAATGAAATTATGTGAAGAAATCCACTAATGCATCTAACACTATCAAATTAAAATGAAACTCTTTCCTATACTATCAAATGATAGTTATGCAAAAGAATATTTCACTTTCGATGCAAAGGAAAGAATTCAAAATGTGAACCAAAAATAGTCATGTATATGTATTGATAGAAGGAAGAGTTACAACCAATGCTTTGACGTCGCAGTCTCAACCAGTGGGGTTCAGCCGAAGCACGTATCAAATGTTCGTCGGGGAATTCAGATGGAATGAAGGCATAAGCTCAAGCTCTCTCAACGAAGTTCCTTCTTATTCTATCTCTTCAATAGTTCAACTATAGTATACTCAATTCTCCATGTTCAGCTAGATTATGAAAAGAGATATAGCTTCTTTTTACAGAGGAAAAGGAGGAGGTTAGGATCCCTACAAAGGTGGGAGGGAGGCCTATCCTTTATGAGGTTCCCATAAAAGGTGGAAACTATAAACTAAAGGAGGGAGTCCATGGTTATTCAGTTCAACCACTCCCAATGACTCATCCTTGAATTTGTTGGAGTGGAATCTCCGTCTCTATTTTAAAAAAAATATTCCATAAATAGCTCGACGTGCGGGTGGCTAACTAAGATAGAGCATCAACTGGCACGGGGCCCGATTTTAATATTCCTCTTCGATGTGAGGGCATAACTGACTACTCGCGCCAAGGCAAAAACAAGGGTTTTTGAATCTCTGCTCAGGGAATTGTCAACAGAAGGAATATTATTCTCATGTAAAGGGATACAATGATGGTCTTTGCAAGGCATGACACTACTTATTGATCATGGAAATGACCCTCCAATGTGTGAGATGAGGATTGCAGGGACAGTGAAAAAATGTTGTGTAACAATTAATTATGTTCAGTTTCATATGAATACTAATTCATGTTGAAGAAACATTAAATAAACATGTTATTTTTTAAGACCCATTTTCATGCTTGCAAAGCGTCGATGTGGTCGTAAGTTTTTTTTATGTGATTCTGACGAAGAGGAAAGAAAACACCTCCTCCAATTTTAGATCATAAAATGATTTAATATATAATTTAAATATATATACATGTGAAAAAACATGATACAAGATTCTTATCTGTGGATATTTACGCTCACTTTTCTTTGAAGACTTATAATCTATAAATAGGATTAGTTAAAATATATGGGTGAATATTAGTGCTTATCAATGCCACATTCCCAAAAAACCAAAACTCATTTCACATTGCATTTTTTTAATTAATCAATTTATTTAAGAGAGAGAAAATTAAGAACCTCTTTAAAGATAAATTTCAATATTTGATTTTGATATATAAATAAGATTATTCTATAGTATTATGTTAAACCCCTATCATCCACATAATTATTATTCATAATTAAATTTAAACTTTCAAATCCATATTTGAAAATAAGCATGATATAAATAGAACATTTTTCCATATTTAGCAATACAAACATCATTTATAAAAAAACCCTCTCATTGAGTATTTTTATCATTATTGAGAAAAGGAGTTTTATGTGGTATATTACAAAACATAGAATAAATATATGTGCCAATGTCCATGTGCAAACCCTTTACAAGTTTTTCAAATTAAGAGACATTTGCATATCAAGAAGTTTGATCCTCGTGGTGCTTGGTAGATCGGTGGTTAAAATGGATCTATATTGATTTAAAATTAAACATAATTTTTGTTAATAAAAAATAATAATTACTATAATTTTGTATATACAATCCACTATAAATATTTAATTCTATTTTATATTATTTAAGTAATCTATTCTTACATTTTATTTTTGATTTGCAAGTTCTACTCAATAGAATTCTCCTTTGTGTTGTTCCATGGGTTTCTTTCTTGTAATTGACGAAGATTATTTGTACCATTAATTACTTACCCGTCTCAAGAGTTTCTTCCTTTATGTCCACTTTCTGTGTTCCTTCTTTGGATTCATCAATATGGAATTTTATCTAATTTTCTGTCTTATTTATAGGAAAATTCCATGACATATGTCTATATTTCAACATATATCACACCTCACTTCTCTTCCATTACCTCCTCCTCTTGAAAAAAATATTTTTCCCCTTGTTTCTCCTCCTTTTGGAGTTTTGTTGCTAGAGATTTCTGCTTGTTCTCTTAGAGTCTCAAATCATCTTTGGTTGGAAAATCATTTAACGTTCATTGGACTCTTTCATCTATCTCTTTGGATTTTTTTCTTATCTAATTCCACTTCTATCCTCAAGGATGCTTGATAGGTATTCTCTAGTGTCTTTGAGGGAAAGAGGCCAATCTTGTATTCAATAGCATACCTTAGGAAATTTAGGTAGATGGCCACCTTCCCAACATATTCCTTCTGTATGAAGTTGTCATCATATATTTTCAAATCCATATTTTTTTTTGGATGCTAACTTGGAAACCAACTTGAAGAATTGTTCCTCTATTGGTCCCCTTCTTGGAGCTCCATTCATCTCCTTTTTTTAGCTTGTATCATTTCTCTCACTTATCTACCCCTCATCAGGTTCCTTAATTTTATCTATCTCCATAGAATCATTCTTTCCTAGATATGCATTTGATCCAATCTTGTTTACTCATCCATCACATTTCCCTCTTAGCCTCCTTGTCTAGGTGGCATGTCTGTTACAACTACAAGGTTGGCACTTCACAAAATTTATCCAACCTAGAGCTCTTATACCACTCTGATGTAATGAGTTATCTTCTTTAAAAATTTCCAGGGAACTATGTACGTGCTAATTCACTATCCCTTAGTCCTATGATAATTCCAAAGTATGCATATTTTGGCACTACACACTTAGCTATATTCAAATTAATTTTGAATGACATGGTTGTGGGGTGATCACATCACATATATCATTGTCATTATGGGTGGGGGGTGGAATCAATTATGGACCACCAAAAAAATACAACAATGAATAATTTTAGGTCAAAATCCACAATCCTCGAGGATTGTGCGCCCCCCCCGCGGTGATGTTAACTGGGATATGGGGGTCTACAACTATGTTTTTACCATAATTGTACTCAATGGGTTAAATGGAAAGGATTTTGCAGAGGAGAATCAATGACTTTCATTGATTATGGGGGGGGAGGGTGGTGACCCTTGATGTCTAGAAAATCAAGGGTTTCTTCAATGGCTCAGTGTCATTGATCAAATAAATTTCTATATGGGTTGTGAGGTGGGGTTCTATAATGGGTCTTCCTTCATGCTAAGACCTAGGTTAATCTCCCCTATACACAAAATTTTCCCCATGCAACCCACTCTTCACTACAAATTTGTTATGTTTCTGACCAAACAACTTGTATCTTAGTGCTAAACACATATTTTCACTATTTCCCCTTTGCACATATTGTGATCCCTCACATCACTTCTTTGATTTATTGGTACATATAATACATTGCAAGTTTATTAACAAATACATCTGCGTCGTCCTCCTACAGACATTGGTATAGGTCATACTTTTAATCACTCGATTAAAAACATAAAAATTCATAGTATGTTAATAATTTAAATTATAAATAATCACCTGAACATATTTACAACTCATCACCCAACGGAAATTCCCATTCATTAGTTATTTTCTTCATTCTCTATCCCTTTCCCTAACAAAATATCTCATTTTAGAAAAAATAAGATATAAATAACAACCTTACAAGTGATTACATCTATCCCTAATTCTAGAAGCTAAAGGATACTTCATACTACTAGGTATTTACATTTGTCCTCTTAGTACGTTTCACCAAAACAAAAAAATTCTTGTGGATGAAAATATGTTCTACATAAAATATTCTTCATATCAAAAGAACATGATTTTTTTTGGGATGCTCTTGAACTCTTGCATCATTGGTGTTTCTAATATTTAGACTTAATATGGATTTATGATGTTATTTTATTTTACAAAATATTATATATATATATATATATATATATAATTTATTTAAATCATATTGTTTAAATAAAAAAAGAGTTCAATTATACATAATTTATTTTAATCATATTAATTAAATAAAAATTGTATTCAATTATGAGAAAATATACCCCCGATCGAGGTGCAAGGGAGGAAGTTGGTTTGCAAGCGAACCAATAGGATGAAAGGATGACAAAAAAACGAGGGAGGTGGGCAGGCTACCGAAAGCCACCACATGTTGAAAGTAATAGTGATTGCGATAGGTAATGTGCGGGCTAGATGGAACGCTGCAAGTATTATTATCGACAGGTGTTATGTAGGTTGGGGCATGCATTTCATGCAAGAATGTTTGCATAGTAGAGGAAGTATAAGGTCGAAAGGAAGGTAGGCGCTTGAGGACTTGAACCAATAAAAGTGGTAGAGAAGCAACAAAGCGACCACCTGGTGGACGGTGAGGCATCGATCCTTTGCCAAGTAATCTACCCATGCCTTCGTACCCCACTCAGTTGAAGTTATTTTTGGAGAGGGTGCAAAAGGATCTGCAATAGTTGACAGAGGTAGAGATAATTAGAATAAAGAAGGAGACAAGGAAGGGCCATAAGGGCTGGGGTGACCGTGGAGTTTCAAGTGAGGGGAAAAGAAAGGCACCAGGAACCATAAGCAGGTCATCAAGGAAGAGAGGAAGGTGAAAGAGGGAGGAAAATGTTCAGAACCTATTGCAAGAATACAGTGAAGGTTCACCAACTACAGTGAAAGAAAAATTTTAGAAATGGGAAATTGAATTGTAGGGGCAAGCATCAAGCGAACAGCTCTAAGCGGAGGAGTGGGAACCACTAGTAATGGACCCTGTAAATACAACAGGAAGGTTGGCCCAGTTTAAACATGTCATAGAAACATATTGGATAATGAAAATTATATTGGTGAAAACCATGACAGATACCCAAGAACCGAGATAAGTTTTGTGACTGCAAGGGCTACAACAAACCCAGGAACATGAATCGTTTCTCTCGATATTCCAAAAGGAAATAGAGTCAGTACAAGTTTATTTGTACCATCGGAATATCTGTATGGGACGCATGGAGAATCTTCTTTAGAGCATGCAGTGGCAAGAGATATTAGGATAGAGCATGAAGGATCCAGCCCAAGTAGAATCCTCAAATGATTAACTATTTGCATGTCATGGTGGCCTTGCAAAGTCATTGCATTTTATTTTGATGATGTCGGATAGAATTTACATTTACAATAGTCATTATATTTTGATAGTAGATATAGTAGCATTGAAAGCGTGGTTGAACATGCTTAATTTCAGTTTTGGATGGCTTATGATGCTGACCAGTGGCCAATAGACCTAGTTTCCTATGGGAAGGTTGAGGTCACCAGAAACATATTTTGTAACCCACTTCATAAATAATTAATCGAGGAGTACTTCCAAGTTTACAAAAAAAAAAAAAAATTATGAGAAAATATTGGTTTTATATAAAACGTAATTATGAATAAATTTTTAAAGATGATGATGATGTTAATAATGATTATTAATGTCCATTAAGAAGAAAATGATCTATTAGATGTAGAGGATATGATATTTCTTGTAATTCTTTAGAGTTTTATTTCTATGCTCAAAATGAATTAAAATATTTCTCAGTATATTCTGGACTACATTGTGGGAGAATATGGACACGAAGTTAAATATATTTACAACATTCCATGCACACACATATGGGAAAATACAAGTATTCAACAGAGATTTGGTGCCGCTTCTGAGGGGATATAACCAGAAACATGTAAAGACCTGGAATGAAAATATGGTATATATACAACATTCTTACAACACAGAAATCCATACTTCTATAAGAAATTCCCCATTTGAGACTTGTTTTGGATATTTTCCTCCTTCACATTTGGATATTGGATATGGGTAAAAATGAGGAGTGAGGAAATATCTTATAGGATATGCATTGAGGGGTGAAAAATGTATCAATAAGATGAAGAAGATCCATCTAAATGTACAAGAAACACATCAGAATACATAAGAAAACTATAAGGCGAGACATGATCAACAAAAAAAGAGAAATCGTTCAAGACAGGAGATAGACTATGGCTACATTTGAACAAGGAGATATTACAGGGGCCTAGTAACAAAATCTAGCCTCTGAGGTGCAATCCATTTGAGATACAAGGAAAGTTGGGTGATAATTCCTATCGACTCAGTTTACCACCATATATGCACATTTACTCAAATGTGAATGTAGATAATTTGAAAGTCTATGAGCCTTCCATGATAGATTAGGAAGAGGAACAAGTCCTAGCTTATATGGAGGATTTTTCACTAGATGCTCAAGCAGAGTTTACAGAAGATACACTTTTGCAGAAGAGGTCCAAAACTACAAGATAGGGGAAACATGACCTTTGGAAGATTGGATTGAAGGGACAACTTCCAGGCAAAGCTAAATGCTACACTAGAGAGAAGGAGGAAAATTTCCTCACCTCATTGAGTAAAAGCTTTTAGGGTCCAAAAGCCTCCCAAAACGGGGAGGTGTGATTGGGATTCATCCATCTTGATGCATGAAGAGTGGAAAAATTAGAGGAATAATCTCACGAGAATATTTTTATCAGCAGAGCCCAATTTGGAAAAACAAGGTTTGAAACCTTCCAGGAGCATTTTGAGGCATCAAAAGACATTTTTCGGGGGTAAAATTTGTCTCTTTATTTTTGCCCCTTCTCATGTTTCTCTACACACAAAAATATTTCCAATGACGCAAGAAGCATGTCAATAGGAGTCCATATGAAAATTTTATGCCACTCACAAGTTCACCTTCTTCTTTTCACACCTATAATTTAGGAGGATGTCACATCAACCCCCATTATTGAGGTACAAGGGGCTAGCCATGTGTTTGTAATGTAAAATACTCTAGAAGAGTCTATATTGTAACTCTTGTTAGGAGTAGATGTAGTCAAAATTAACCACTAGTAGGCTATCAGGTTTTGTTATAACCGAGCCACTAGGACGAAGATGTGTTACATTATTTTGAGAGAATTTTGTTCCATAACTGAGTAAATATATCCAATAGGGATAGGAAGTAGAGAACATACAGAGGATTTGTCCACTGTAGCAGCCCATGGGCCACAGGCCATAATTCTTTCTACCTGCAGCAAAATTTTAAAAATTACCACTTGACTTATTATCTATCTTTAACATCTAATGGGATTATTTCAATATATTTCAAAACATCCTATTGTCCTCTTCATGTAAATTCCCCATATTATAAATTATTTTGTTATCACATACTTGCATTCATTCTTTACAAGCAATGCATTATAACTTTAGTCATGTTCATTAAATATATCACTAATCTTGTCATATATGCAAAGGTTTGTATTCAATTCGCACTTTCACTAGTGACTGTTGTGGATTATTCATAGGTGCAACAAAGGTTTTATTTTATTTCAACCTTATCAATATTCAAATATGATTAGAAAAATTTTACAACAAAACTTATTACTTACTACTCTTCAATGCAATTATAAACATGCATCATGCATCTCTTGTCAAAAGTAGTCAAATACATATATCATAGGTGCAACAAAGGTTTTATTTTATTTCAACCTTATCAATATTCAAATATGATTAGCAAAATTTTACAACAAAACTTATTACTTACTACTCTTCAATGCAATTATAAACATGCATCATGCATCTCATGTAAAAAGTAGTCAAATACATATATCATTATGTAGTTTGTGAGAACAATACCTAAGTTGATGCCCACTAGTATAATAACTCTACTTATTTTCCATTTACCAATTCGAAAAAGGTGATAATGCTGCAACCTTCAACTCTGATACCACTTGCAATATCCCCAACAAACCTTGCATGAAAACACATAGGCTTAAAAAAAAATTAGGGAATTTTCCAACAACTAACATTATGAATTACTTATTCCATATTCCTTTACTGGTTATTAGATAAAATATTCATCATTACATAAAGTTACTTTTAGCAAAGGAATAATAAATTACATAACATAACATAACATCCATTGTTATAGGATATTATAATAACCTTCCATCATTTCCATGATTATTTTAACCATGTTAGTGAATCACATACTCTATAATATAAATTATACGTTACACAAGGGATCAACATCATCAAAATGGAAACATAAGAAATCATGTCATTGAACACTGATATACCCTGGAAACCCTATAGGGTGAAAACCAAAAAGTGTTTAATTTTTATTAAAAACTCGTGAGGGTGTTCACCCCTCACTCAATGGATTGTAAGGGAGATTTTCCCTTGACCATTTCCATTAAATATTTGTAATGTTCCCAATTTTAGCCTCAAGCTAAAATGGAACATTATAGTTGCACATTTTATTTTATTTTAATAAAATGGGAAAGGAGACACCTTAGCCCCTTTTTATATGATGAAATAACACTCCTAGTGTGAAAATGGGGTTAATAAAGCAGCTAAAACAAACACCAAGGGTGTGAATGGAACCCAGCTCAATTGATTAGTCACCTTTAACTAAAGTCAACAGCGCTGCCCAAGGAGGAAGAGGCTTCCTAGAGAAGCTGCACAGTTTTGGAGGGAAACTATTCATGTGAGGGTGGAAACCCTAATTGGTGGGACCATGGTGGAGAAGATTTCTCTCACTTTATATGGAGGAGATGGTAGCCAATTCTCAACCTTCCTTCAGCCTGCCTTGCTCACACAATTCCTAAGGAATTATCTCCCTATTAATTAGGAAAATAATCCTTCCTTGATTGTGTAATCCAATATGGCATCCCAATGACTTTATAATTTCACATGGGCAATTTTGTATAAATACAACAGATGGTTATGTTCCATTTAACCTTTGTCTCAACCGGGTCTTCCTCGAAACTGACATGCATGCAGTTATTAATAGATAATTAGCAGTTATCTTATTGATCACTCATTGTGAATTAAATCTAATTTAATTCACTGGACTTATCACTAGCTCATCACTCAATTAGAACTACTTAAACTGATTTTAACTCAATTAATTGAGTTAACTAATTCACACCTACACCCCACTAATGCATCAACTGCAACTAGAACCCAAAAACATTAGAATCTCTCTACATGCCTCATATTATACACTCATGATGCAAACATATGTATGAACACAATAAATGCATAAATAAACATAAACGCGGATGCAGCAGGAATAACACTTCATTTAATTAATATCAAAATACTGAAAAATGCTTATAGAAAGAATGGAAAACAAACTAGCTCGGGCGATGGTAGCTTATCTATAAGAAGAGATGTGGTAGTTACATGCCTCTGAATTTTGTTACAGTAAGGCTCAAGGGCCTTTTATTATTGAAGAATAATAGAAAACCCTAACCTGAGGAGATGTAACACCAAGAGTTTATGGGCCCCGTTGTGGTTAGTTGGGAAACCAACTTCCTGGGGTCGTAACTTGGTCATATGATCTCTATTTGACGCACATGATACCTCGTTAGAAATATCTCTCAGAGGACTACAACCATTAATGTTATTTCTTTAAAATTTCCAAACCTTTCATGTCAAAAAAATGTCGTTTGGGGCCTCAACATGGCTCCAGAAGTTTAGGACCCGAAAAACTGACAAAAATAGTAAAATGTGATATAGTTAAGAAAACTGAAAAACTAAAAGAGACAATGGTGAGGGCCCAAGTGGAATAGGCAGGTGGCCACCAATAGCCACCTCGATCACCTCAACTAGAATTTCCTGAGGTAACTCAATCATCATGACTTAGTTAACTGATAGAAGTTGTTATGAGATGAAATTAAAATTTATTGTCTAATTTATTTAAGGGAAAAATAAATTAGACACCTCACATTCCTCACTCCTGGTACATCAAAATTTATCACTAATGTGGGTGCATTTTTTTTTGTCCTTTTTGGTTGCTAATTTCATTGTTTCTTGTTGCAAACTTCAATGCTCCCTCTCAACAAGAAAGGAATTTAATCCATCTTGATCCGGTACCTTTGGAATTCTGCATGCAACACTTCTAATGTGTTGTTTACACCTGCAAATATTGAAACTTAATAGCCTCCGAACAACTGAATCAATATAATGCATCTTTCATCAGATTCTTATGACTGTTGCTAGCTACTACACCTTTATATTGAACTCTCTGTGCTACTGCTGGCATCTGCATCTATGCCCTTTGCACTGTTGCCAACTCTGATCTGCGCTCTAGTATCTGACATCCGTCACTCTGATTTCTATTTTCCCTACATCTGACTGAATCAATCTAACTAATCATTCCCATTATTTTTGTACTGTGGACTCCTCGTAGCCAGGTTCGATCCATGAGACACGTCATCTCAATGGACCCTGCCCAAATTTATTATCTTGGGATTATTTCTACACATCGCCCTACCTTTCACCTGGAGGTATGGATTCATGTGCTCCCTCTGCCCACCTGGCTCAAATTTCCCCCCTCATGGAGGCCTCTAATTGAGTGGACACCTCCACTCAGTCTCCTCTCTGCTTCTCTAATTATGGCTGATCCACAACCTTCTCACACTACTTCTGAGGTTGCACGTTGAGAGGTAATGTGTGCTCCCTCTCAACCACCAAGTCTCTAACCTCTGCTTTGCTCCTCAAAACTTTGCATGCATCTGGTACCTAAGGTGCATATAGGTTCTTGACTCGTGCACATTTTAATTATCTCGCTGTTACAAAAGTTTCTAAAAAAGAGTTGATTTTAAATTGACGATGTATCCCTCATCCGAGGTACGATTCAAACGATTTTTTTTCCATTTGGGTAGTGTTTCACAAGGAATCCAAATATGCTATTTTTTTTGAAAATTTTACACCAAAATATTCATATATTATTTTCAAACTCGCTGCCCAAAAAATACCTTCTCTAATACCATGTAGAAAATATAACCAACGAGATTCAATATGATCTTGTAATTTGCTAAAAAAATATATTAAATCCTTCCTACGTTTTGCGGAAACAAAACACAATCGCACAATCACATATAAGTAAGAGAAATAAATTATCAATCGCACAACACAAGATGTATCTAGGGAAAGAAACTGCTCAAAACCCCTCTATCTCTATTTTGTATTAAGTCAAGAAATCATGAAACAATACAATGCTTAATCTCTCATGAGATTCTCGAGCACTCTTCTAATTGTCTCCCGCTGATCTAGGAAAAATCAGTCTATTACTTAGCCAATTCTCAACCTTCCTTCACCCTACCTTGCTCATGAAATTCCTAGGGAATTAGCTCCCTATTAATTAAGAAAGCGAGTCTTCCTTGATTACGCAATCCATCATGGCATCCTAATGAATTTATAATTGCAAATGGGAAATTTTGTATAAATGCAATTGATAGTCATGTTCCCTTTAATCTCTGCCTAACCTAGGTCTTCCTCGGAACTGACATGCATGCAACTACTAATAGAGAATTATCAGTTATCTGATTGATCACTCATTGTGAATTAAATCTAATTTAATTCACTAGTCGACCTCTCACTACCTCATCACTCAGTTAAAACTAGTTAAACTGATTTTATCTCATTTAATTGAGTTAACTAATTCACACCTGCACCCCACTAATGCATCAATTGCAACTGGACCCCAAAAATATTAGAATCCCTCTACATGCCTCATCTTAGACCCTCAACTCAAATTTCTTTAGCTAACTCAGTCATCATGACTTAGTTAACTAACACAAGTTGTTATGAGATAAAATTACAATTTATTCTCCAAATTATTTAAGGGAAAAATAAATTAGATGCCCCACATTCCTCACTCCTCGTGCATCAAAATTCCTCACCAGTGTGGGTGCAATTTTTTTTTTTATCTTTTTTGGTTTCTAATTTCACTGTTTCTTGTTGCAAATTTTAACATTTCATAATTTGATGTGGTTTTCACACAAAGACACCATTGAAATAACATGCCAAAATTCTCATGAGCAAACTCTCTTAATATCGATCTGCCAGAAGAGAAACAACAATATGCCATCCTACTTCCTAACTCGAACTGACCATTAAGGTATGCAACATTCTTGTGAACCCTCACATGATGATATTTCTCTTGGAGGATGATCATGGCCTCCCTTTAGCAACCCTTACTCAGCCCTCTTACTCGACCTACTTTAGGACTACATCTCTCTTCGCTCCCTTGATCAAATGAGCTCCTTCTCACTTGATGTTATTTCCTTCATCCAAAGGCATCCTTAAATAGTTTTTCCTATGGCTCTTAGGAACCCTCTAGAACTTATGGATTTTATGCAGTTAAACCTTAGGAAATATTAATTTTCCTTTTTAATTTTATTTTAGATTTTAAACCCCATCTTGGGTCCAAAATCCCTTTTCTTGGCTTCTTTTCCCACAAATCCTTTTGTGACCAAATTCACACAAACCCATCTCACTAGGCGTGTGGAGTACCTACCAAGCTACACAATTCAACAACATAGTCTAGTTTTAGTAACTGTAACTTGGTAAAGCTCTTGTAGTCAAGCGAGGGCTTGGTTGAGTTCCCAAGTTGAAAATTAAGTAAGGGTAGTGTTGGCATGTGTTGTCCTTGATGGCAACTTAGTTGATGAAATGAGATGATTGGTAATATAATGCAGCGTGTTGTCCTTGATGGAAACCTATCTGATGAAGTTGTACTTGATGAACTTGTTAATGATGTAAATCTGATGTATCTACAATCAGTACAGAAGTTGCAGAAGAAATAATCTACAGTATGTGCAAGAAGAATGTCAAACAAGGTATGTAACGAAGAATACATGGGTTTGTTTAGGATAAGTCGCGTATGCACGCGGAAAAGATCATGCCAAGTCGCGTATGCCTAATTGCGCTCTAAATTTATAAAACCAGGGGTTACTACCATGGTATTGACCCATTGTATTGAGCGCTGGATTGTCTATTTGATCCCGTCCAGGAATACCATTGGAAGTAATGTGGTTTTGACTCATGGTATTGAAAAGGGCTAAATCTATATAAGGAGAAGAATTTAATTGTGCAAAAGGTGTGGGCGTCTGGGCTTTAATGAATACTTCACTCTGAATTATATCTGCATGGTTGAACTCTGCTCTTAATTGATAGATCTGAACCTATGATGCATCTATGAACATAATGAAGGTTCAAGATCTCTAGATCTTGAAATGGTGAATCTCTTGGATGATCTGAAATGAAGTGATGAAGACCTGGCGCAAATCTGTTGAAGAAGTTGAAGAAATCTGGGTAAGTTCATAGATCCGGTCTGATCTGCAAAATTTATCTTTTATAGATCTATACGCATGTTCGTTTCGTGAAAAGCTCGTGTATATGCGGCTCTATTCAGACAAAAGCGTGTATGAGTTGTTAGGGTTTTTCTAATAAATTGCACAAATGTATACGCGGGTTCACTTCATTAAGGGTGCGTGTATACGCGGGTCTGTGTAAAGAAAAGTGCGTATGATATTTAAATTGCTGGTTGCTCAGAAGATAATTGAGGTGCTGCATAACTGTTCTGAAGTCTGGGCTGTCTCTGATATTCTGGTTACAGTGGTATCACTGTTCTGTTTGATGAAATGAGAAAAGGATGATTGGTGACAAGTGAAGGATTGTGTTGAAGCTGTTTGATCCAGTTTGAAAATTGATGAAACGTGGTCTGCAGTGGATCTGAGGGTTGAAGCCTTCAGTCTGAAAGTAGAAGCTTTCTAACAGTAGAGGCTGGTGCAAATATCAGGGGGTTGCAGCTCCCTTCCAGGAGAGGCTAGTAAACGAGAGAAGGTTGTAGCCTTCTGCAGGGGGTTGCCTTCGTACTGGTATGAGTCTGCGCCAGTACATGATTGTAAGATGTTTTCTTTATATAATAAATATTGAAGACTGAGACGACGGCAGCGGTGGTTTTCTCCCGAATTGGGTTTCCACCTTAAATCCTGGTGTTCATGTGTGTTGATGATATGTGATGCTTTATTTTGTTCTTACTGCACCTGTTTACTACTTTCTTAACTTCTTATGAATGAATAAAGCACTGATCTAAGTTAAGAATTAACTGCTTATTTGTATCTCTATGCATACGCGAGTTTCCTTCTGGTTATCTGCATATATACGCGAGTTCTGTTCAGGAAAGTAGCATATGGGTTTAAAATCAAGAAAAATAAATAAGTTTTCTAAATACTGATTCACCCCCCCCTCTCAATATTTTCCCAACAATTGGTATCAGAGCCAGGTCCTTCTAAAAAGGCTTAACCGCTAGAAGGAATTTCAATCAAGATAAGCAATCAAGAGGGAACAGCATCCATCAAGCCTCCGCTCTTCAACAGAAGTAATCTAATATTCTGGAAAATAAGGATGAGGTCCTATCTTCAGTCTATGGGAGCAGATATATGGGCCATTTTTGAACAAGGATATCAATATCCAGCCACTGTACCAACGGATGCAATAGAAAAGAAGAATTATGAAACAAATGCAAAGGCGGTCAATGCTCTATTAGGGAGTCTAAATGAATCAGAATTTTTCAAGGTCATGCAGCTAAATACAGCAAAGGCAATATGGGACAAAATCATTCTAATTTATGAAGGTGATGCAAAGGTAAAAAGCGCAAAACTCCAAACTCTCAGGATTGAATATGAAAATTTAAGAATGCATAGTGATGAGATTATTTCTAGTTTCTTTTTACGTCTTGATGACATTGTAAATCGTATGAGAAATCTAGGAGAAACAATAGCAGAATCTACTTTGGTTGAGAAAATCTTGAGATCACTAACGACAAAATTTGAGTCAAAAGTTTCTGCTCTTGAAGAAAAACAGGATCTTCAAAACCTTACTGTGGTGCAACTTCATGGCATTCTAACTGCTTATGAAATGAGAAGAGGAGGACCATCTGAAGTCAAAGAAGCCGTATTTAGAGCTTCTACAAAAGGGAAAGAAGTTCAAGAAGCAGAAGGATCAGGATATATTTCAGAAGAAGACGAGGCAAACTTTGTAAAGAAACTTCAACTTGGTACAGGACGGTTTAGAGGTAAGCTTCCTTTCAAATGCTTTAATTGTGGAAGATTTGGTCACTATGCTGATAATTTTCCTTACAAAGAAACACTTGCTAAAGGAAAGGAAGTAGCAAGAAGAAATAGGAACCAGTCTAGCACTAGAAAAAGTTACTATACTCATGAAGACAGTGATGGGTTATCTGATAGTGAGGAAGAAGGTGAACAAGATCTTAGACTTCTTATGGATTTTGAAAATGAATCTAAAGAAGAAAAGGATACTTTTATGGATGCTCTAGAGGACAATGATTTTCTTAATGAAAACAATCAACTCAAAATATGCTTAGAAGAAAGTAAAATAATCATAGAGACTTTGAAAAATCAGATTGAAGAAGAGAAGAAGCACAATGAAAAATTAGAATGTGAAGTGGTAAGTCTAAGAAAAGAACTTGAGAAAGTAAAGACTCTAAATCTTAGATCTGCTAAAGGATCTGAAACCTTGGATGAAATTATCAAGGTACAACGTTCTCCTCTTATAAAGACAGGTCTTGGATATACCGGAGAAGCTTCTCAGGCTTCAACACCAAACTATCTAAAAGCAGCTACAACTGGTCTACAACATTCTGCCACTCAGCAAAGGGATAAAGACCCCTCACAGGTAAAGCATGATCAGCTCAAGTCAAGGAACTTCAACTCAAATACTCTTCAAAGGAACACCAACCAGTAGGTAAATTCAAATAGAATATTTCATGATCGCAGAAATTTCTACTTCAATGGAGAATGTTTCTCATGTCACAATTTTGGTCATAAAGTTGTTCAATGTGTTGCATATAAAACTATCATGACAAGAGAAGCAAGAAAGAAAAGGACTGATATTGGAACAAAGAAGAATACCTATAACAACTTTTCTCCTCTTCAAAAGGAAGTTGAATGTACTTATTGCAATAACTTTGGCCATGAAGAATCTGAATGTAGGAGCAAAGTCCAGCTAAAAGAACATGTTCCTTCAAGCACCAAAGTATGGAAAAAGAAGGATTTACAAGTTGAAAATTGTGGCATAGCTTTATTTGCAGAAGGTGAAGAAAATCAATGGTACATTGATAGTGGATGCTCAAAACACATGACAGGTGACAAGAACAAACTTCTTGCATATAGTGCTCTAGAAAAGGAAAAGAATGTTACTTTTGGAAATGATACACCTGTTGTTATTAAAGGAAAAGGGTCTGTTTTCCTAAAAGAAAAAGTGAAAGCCAATAATGTCATGTATGTGGATGGATTAAAACATAACTTGTCAAGTGTAAGTCAAATGTGTGACCAAGGAACTGAAGTTGTCTTTAGTTCAAAAGAATGTGTGGTACGTGATCTTGATACAGGTAAAACAATTATAAAAGGAAACAGAACTCCAAGTAACTTGTATGTATTAAAGAACTGGAAAGAACAATGTTACTTGAGCAAATATTCAGAAAATTGGTTATGGCATAGAAGGTTGGGGCATCTGAGCTTCTCTCAAATCAACAAGTCAAACAGACTTAAAGCTATTCGTGGTCTTCCCAATATTACTCTTCCTGAAAATATCATATGTAAATCTTGCGAATTCGGTAAGCAGACCAGAGTGCAATTTAATGCCAAGGAAGGATCATCAAGTGGGCCTCTTGAACTTATTCATACAGATATATGTGGACCTATGAGGAAAAAGTCACCACATGGTGAAGAATACTATATCTTATTTATTGATGATTTCTCTAGAATGTGTTGGATTGGGTTGCTTAAACACAAAGATGAAGCATTTGAGAAATTTCAGATATTCAAAGCTCTGGTTGAAAATGAATTAGATCTAAAAATCAAATTTCTTAGATCTGATCAAGGAGGTGAATATACATCAAATGAATTTCTTGAATTTTGTGAACAACATGGCATAAAAAGATAGTTTTCCGTAGCAGGCACTCCACAATAGAATGGTGTAGCAGAAAGAATGAATAGAACAGTTCAACAAATGGCTAGAGCCATGCTTGATGATTCCGGAACACCTGACACTTTTTGGGGAGAAGCAGCTCATACGGCGGTCAATATTCTCAACAAGGCACATGTTCGTGTAAATAGTGACAAAACGCCATATGAACTATGGTATGGTAATCCTCCCACTGTGAAGCATTTTAAAGTTTTTGGGAGCAAATGTTTTATCAAAAATAATGATGAAAATCTTGGAAAGTTTGAACCAAGAGCAGATGAAGGTATACTTCTTGGTTATTCCTCTCAAAGTAAAGCATATAAATGTTACAATAGAAGACTTCGAAAGATTGTTGAATGTATTGATGTTGTTATTGATGAGTCTCCTGCAGCTCCAAAAGAAGAAAAACAAACAACAGATGAAGGTGATGATGACGTATATCCTTCTACATCAAATAGAAATGATACAGACAGTGAACCCAATGAAGAATCTGGAGATGATTTATCTGAAAAAGCTCCATCCAGATATCTTCAAAAGAACCATCCAGAATCTCAAATTTTGGGTGACAAGAGATCAGGTGTACAAACAAGAAGGACTCTTGTGGGATCCTCTAGATATTTTGCATTTCTATCCACTTTTGAACCACACAATGTCAATCAAGCTAGCAAAGATGAATGTTTGATTCAAGCCATGAATGAAGAGCTTGATCAAATCGAAAATAATCACACTTGGGAGTTAGTTCCAAGACCACATGATAAAAATGTCATTGGAACTAAATGGATATTCAAAAACAAGTTAAATGAAAATGGGGATGTTGTAAGAAACAAAGCTAGACTTGTTTTCAAGGGATACACTCAACAAGAAGGTATAGACTTTGAAGAAACTTTTTCTCCTATAGCTAGACTTGAAGCTATAAGAATGTTTCTTGCCTTGTCAAGCTTTCAACAAATCAAAGTTTATCAAATGGATGTTAAATCTTCTTTTCTCAATGGTGATCTAGAAGAAGAGGTTTATATAGAACAACCAGAAGGATTCATTTTGGGAAATGATATAAATCTTGTTTGTAGACTTAAAAAGGCTCTATATGGTCTCAAACAAGCTCCAAGGGCATGGTATTATCGTCTTGACAAATATCTTCATCAACAAGGATTTACAAAGGGGTCTGCTGATAGCAACTTATACACAAAAATTGAAAATGATAAAATATTGATTGTGATTGTAAATGTTGATGATATCATCTTTGGAAGTAATGAAGAATCTATGAGTCAGAAATTTGCTTCTGTTATGCAGCAATAATTTGAAATGTCTTTACTTGGGGAACTAACATTCTTTCTTGGCTTGCAAGTACATCAAACGACAGATCGTATATTCTTATCACAAGAAAAATACCTTAAGCAAATTCTGAAGAAGTATGGCATGGAAGAATGCAAACCTGTAAGTACAGCAATGATAACCGAAAGTAATCTCAGTTCTCATGATGATTCTCCCACGGTGAATCAACCAGAATACAGATCTATGATTGAAAGTCTACTCTATCTCACTGGGACTAGACCAGACATTATGCATGAAGTTGGGATTGTTGGGCGATTCCAAGCTAATCCAAAAGAGTCTCACCTTTAGGCTGTTAAAAAAATATTCAAATATCTACAAGGAACTCAAGACTTTGGACTATGGTATCCAAAGAATGTTGATCTTACTCTTCATGCTTACACTGATGCAGATTGGGCTGGAAATGTTGATGATCGGAAAAGCACTAGTGGTGGTGCATTCTATATGGGACCCCGGTTAGTATCTTGGTTCAGCAAGAAACAAAGTTCTATTGCTTTATCTACAACAGAAGCAGAATATGTGGCTGCCGCATCTTGTTGCACTCAACTCCTTTGGATGATGCAAACCTTGCAAGATTTTAAAATCAAATGTACACCTCCTATCTCCATTATGTGTGATAACACAAGTGCTATCATTATCTCAAAGAATCCTGTTATGCATTTGAAGACCAAGCACATTCCCATCAAGTATCACTTCTTACGTGAACAAGTGCTTGAACAAAAGGTGAAGTTGGAGTATGTTCCCTCCAAAGAACAAGTTGCTGATATATTTACCAAACCTCTGCCCAGGGAAGCGTTTGAATATCTCAGACAGAAGTTGGGTGTTGTCTCTGCCTCTCAGAAGTTCAGATCTGATTAAATTCAGAAGATTACAGTGGATACGTGGGTTTCCTTAAAGACAGTCACGGATATACGCGAGTTTATCCTCAAAAATCCGCGTATGGTTGATTGCTGACAATTTTTGTGTGGGGTCAGCACTGTTTAGCACAATTGCAGTGATGTTTGATATCTCTGATACTGATTCACAAGCTAAGGGGGAGATGAAGGAATAATCTGATGTACAGGTTCAAGGGGAGCATTAACCTTGCTGAGTATTATGCATTCCTTTTTGGTTTTGATTATAAAAGGTCATATTTGTAATTTGATGTAAAGGTCAATGATGTGAATTTGTAATATTCAGTCATGTAAGGACTTGTTCAAATTTGTAAACCCACTTGGTTGGGTAGTTGAGTCAAAATGTGTAAACCCACTTGTTTGGTTGCTTGTGTCACATATGTAAATCCACTTGGCTGGATCATTGATGTAAGTATGAGTCCTTGGTCTTAGAGTCATGTACTTTATTGAAAATTATGGTTGAAGTTTCAGCATGAACTCAGGGGGAGCATGGCAACTTCAGTACACATCATATCTACAGCGCTCTTGCACTTCGTGATGGTTTTGATCCGCCCTTTGCCCTTGATGTCAAAGGGGGAGAAAGACATGGTGTTTGAATAGGGGGAGATTGATCAAACATACATGGTGTTTGAATAGGGGGAGATTGATCAAACACCATCATGGTTGCCATCAAGTCCAAAGGGGGATATTTTTGGTATGTGTTGTCCTTGATGGCAAATTAGTTGATGAAATGAGATGATTGGTAATATAATGCAGCGTGTTGTCCTTGATGGCAACCTATCTGATGAAGTTGTACTTGATGAACTTGTTAATGATGTAAATCTGATGTATCTACAATCAGTACAGAAGTTGCAAAAGAAAGAATCTACAGTATGTGCAAGAAGAATGTCAAACAAGGTATGTAACGAAGAATACGTGGGTTTGTTTAGGATAAGTCGCGTATGCAGGCGGAAAAGATCGTGCCAAGTCGTGTATGCCTAATTGCGCTCTAAATTTATAAAACCAGGGGTTACTACCATGGTATTGACCCATTGTATTGAGCGTTGGATTTTCTATTTGATCCTGTCCAGGAATAACATTGGAAGTAATGTGGTTTTGACTCATGGTATTGAAAAAGGATAAATCTATGTAAGGAGAAGAATTTCATTGTGCAAAGGGTGTGGGTGTCTGGGCTTTAATGAATACTTCACTCTGAAGTATATCTGCATGGTTGAACTCTGCTCTTAATTGATAGATCTGAATCTATGATGCATCTATGAACATAATGAAGGTTCAAGATCTCTAGATCTTGAAATGGTGAATCTCTTGGATGATCTGAAATGAAGTGATGAAGACCTGGCGCAAATCTGTTGAAGAATTTAAAGAAATCTGGGTAAGTTCATAGATCCGGTCTGATCTGCAAAATTTATCTTTTATAGATCTATACGCATGTTCATTTCATGAAAAGCGCGTGTATACGCGTCTCTATTCAGACAAAAGCGCGTATGAGTTGTTAGGGTTTTTCTGATAAATTTCACAAATGTATACGCGGGTTCACTTCATTAAGGGCGTGTGTATATGCGGGTCTGTGTAAAGAAAAGCGCGTATGATATTTAAATTGCTGGTTGCTCAGAAGATAATTGAGGTGCTGCATATCTGTTCTGAAGTCTGGGTTGTCTCTGATATTCTGGTTACAGTGGTATCACTGTTATGTTTGATGAAATGAGAAAAGGATGCTTGGTGACAAGTGAAGGATTGTGTTGAAGCTGTTTGATCCAGTTTGAAAATTGATGAAACGTGGTCTGCAGTGGATCTGAGGGTTGAAGCCTTCAGTCTGAAAGTAGAAGCTTTCTGCCAGTAGAGGCTGGTGAAAATATCAGGGGGTTACATCTCCCTTCCAGGAGAGGCTGGTAAACGAGAGAAGGTTGTAGCCTTCTGCAGGGGGTTGCCTGTGTACTGGTATGAGTCTGCGCCAGTACATGATTGTAAGATGTTTTCTTTATATAATAAATATTGAAGACTGAGACGACGGCAGCGGTGGTTTTCTCCCGAATTGGGTTTCCACCTTAAATCCTGGTGTTCATGTGTGTTGATGATATGTGATGCTTTATTCTATTCTTACTGCACCTGTTTACTGCCTTCTTAACTTCTGATGAATGAATAAAGCACTGATCTAAGTTAAGAATTAACTGCTTATTTATATCTCTGTGCATATGTGAGTTTCCTTCTAGTTATCTGCGTATATACGCGAGTTCTATTCAGGAAAGTAGTGTATGGGTTTAAAAGCAAGAAAAATAAATAAGTTTTCTAAATACTGATTCACCCCCCCCCCCCCTCTTCTCAGTATTTTTCCAACAGGTAGTTGTGAGGGCATGATAGCTAGGGAGGGTCATGGCATGCAAATTAGGAAATAAAAGGCATGCTAACACATGTCGGACAATGTCAATGCATGCTGAAGAGTGTTAGGGACTAGTGTTGGGGCATATCTAGGGATAACTAGGTCAAAATGCATGGAAAGGAACGAATAAGAGTGTGTGCCAAGGAGTGTCAGCGAATTCAAGTGTGCTAAGGACGAAGTGCGTTAGGAGAAGTTCATAATAGGATTTAACGGAGGCAAGCCTACGATTGTTATATGGGGCTCGACATAGTCGTTTTAGACAGAGGGAGATCACTTTGTGCTAGGCACAACATTGTTTTCGAGTGTCTGGTATAAGCATAAACCTTGCGTGGATGTTTCTCGAACCAATCCACTTGAATGCAGATAAATGCATGGGGTTGTCCATGCCACCTCCTACTTTTAATGTAGACCATTATATCATTATCAAAGCTGGTTGGAATGAAGGCCCAAGCCTATCGATTCATCCATTCACACCTCCATCGGGGAAATATTTAAATATTTTATATTGAAATAATTTTTTTGTTATAAATATGTTTTTAATCGCATCTATCAATGCTATATTAACACTCTATATTAAATTATCAAATATGAAAATAAATTCACGTCGCTCTTGTATATAAACAAGGCTATGGAAGAGGGTATAAGATATAATGGTTCATGTCGAGTTTATTTTTTTGTGAAAAGGATATACAATAATGTTGATGTGAAGATTAAGACTACTAAGGGTTGGTTGGAGGAAATTAAATGCAATATTGGAGTTAGGTCAAGGGAGTCCCTTATCCCCTACCCTTTTTGGCATATATAATTGTATGTTAGAATAATGTTTGGATGATGCAGGTTGTGTTGGTCTAATACTCAGTGGTATGGTCATACCTCTTCTCCTTTATGTTGACGATATTGTTCTTTTTTCAAGGATCCTTTATGATCTTGGAAAGCAACATAGAATCCTCAAATATTTCTGCTCCATGATGGATATGACTATAATACTTAAGAAACTAAATTCATGATAGTTAAATCCAAAAATATTACTTATGATACTTTCATTTATGACAACTCCTTGGAGGAAGTTCCTCCAAAAAATATCTAGGAATTGACATCCATCATAATTTTAATTGGAATTATATTATTATGAAAAGGATAAATGGAAATTGAAAATGTACTATGGGCTTGAAAATAATTGTAAGTCAGTATAAGATCTTTAAACTTGGGATAAAAAAAAGCTCCTCTTTGAGACTCATGCCACTTTTGTTATTTTATATGGATATGAGGTTTGGGTTTACAATATATCTAGAGAATAATGGAGGAGTATTGAACAAATCCAAAAAAAGTATATAACTTATAACCTTAATATTAAAGGAAATACTTCCTACACTACTCTATCGAAAGGCAAAACAATGTTGTGCCTAGCACAAAGTGATCTCCCTTTGTCTAAAACGGCTATGTCGAGCCCCATATAACAATCGTAGGCTTGCCTCTGGTAAATCCTATTATGAACTTCTCCTAACGCACTTCGTCCTTAGCACACTTAAATTCACTGACACTCCCTAGCACACATTCTTATTCGTTCCTTTCCATGCATTTTGACCTAGTTATCCCTAGATATTCCCCAGCACTAGTCCCTAACACTCTTCAGCATGCATTGACATTGTCCTACATGTGTTAGCATGCCTTTTATTTCCCAATTTTCATGCCATGACCCTCCCTAGCTATCATGCCCTCACAACTACCCTTACTTAATTTGCAACTTGGGAACTCAACCAAGCCCTCGCTTGACTACAAGAGCTTGACCAAGTTATAGTTACTAAAACTAGACTATGTTGTTGAATTGTGTAGCTTGGTAGGTACTCCACACGCCTAGTGAGATGGGTTTGTGTGAATTTGGTCACAAAAGGATCTGTGGGAAAAGAAGCCAAGAAAAGGGATTTTGGACCCAAGATGGGGTTTAAAATCTAAAATAAAATTAAAAAGGAAAATTAATATTTCCTAAGGTCTAACTGCATAAAATCCATAAGTTCTAGAGGGTTCCTAAGAGGCATAGGAAAAACTATTTAAGGATGCCTTTGGATGAAGGAAATAACATCAAGTGAGAAGGAGCTCATTTGATCAAGGGAGCGAAGAGAGATGTAGTCCTAAAGTAGGTCGAGTAAGAGGGTTGAGTAAGGGTTGCTAAAGGGAGGCCATGATCATCCTCCAAGAGAAATATCATCATGTGAGGGTTCACAAGAATGTTGCATACCTTAATGGTCAGTTCAAGTTAGGAAGTAGGATGGCATATTGTTGATTCTCTTCTGGCAGATCGATATTAAGAGAGGTTGCTCATGAGAATTTTGGCATGTTATTTCAATGGTGTCTTTGTGTGAAAGCCACTTAAAATTATAAAATGTTGAAATTTTCAACAAGAAACAGTGAAATTAGAAACCAAAAAGGATAAAAAAAAAAAAAAATGCACCCACACTGGTGAGGAATTTTGATGCACAAGGAGTGAGGAATGTGGGGCATCTAATTTATTTTTCCCTTAAATAATTTGGAGAATAAATTGTAATTTCATCTCATAACAATGTGTGTTAGTTAACTAAGTCATGATGACTGAGTTGGCTAAAGAAATTTGAGTTGAGGGTCTAAGATGAGGCAGGTAGAGGGATTCTAATATTTTTGGGGTCCAGTTGCAGTTGATGCATTAGTGGGGTGCAGGTGTGAATTAGTTAACTCAATTAAATGAGATAAAATCAGTTTAACTAGTTTTAACTGAGTGATGAGGTAGTGAGAGGTCGACTAGTGAATTAAATTAGATTTAATTCACAATGAGTGATCAATCAGATAACTGATAATTCTCTATTAGTAGTTGCATGCATGTCAGTTCCGAGGAAGACCTAGGTTAGGCAGAGATTAAAGGGAATATGACTATCAATTTCATTTATACAAAATTTCCCATTTGCAAATATAAATTCATTAGGATGCCATGATGGATTGCGCAATCAAGGAAGACTCGTTTTCTTAATTAATAGGGAGCTAATTCCCTAGGAATTTCATGAGCAAGGTAGGGTGAAGGAAGGTTGAGAATTGGCTAAGTAATAGACTGATTTTTCCTAGATCAGCGGGAGACAATTAGAAGAGTGCTCGAGAATCTCATGAGAGATTAAGCATTGTATTGTTTCATGATTGCTTGACTTAATACAAAATAGAGATAGAGGGGTTTTGAGCAGTTTCTTTCCCGAGATACATCTTGTGTTGTGCGATTGATAATTTATTTCTCTTACTTATATGTGATTGTGCGATCGTTTTTTGTTTCCGCAAAACGTAGGAAGGATTTAATATATTTTTTTAGCAAATTACAAGATCATATTGAATCTCGTTGGTTATATTTTCTACATGGTATTAGAGAAGGTATTTTTTGGGCAGCGAGTTTGCAAATAATATATGAATATTTTGGTGTAAAATTTTCAAAAAAGATAGCATATTTGGATTCCTTGTGAAACATGCCCAAATGGAAAAAAAATCGTTTGAAGCATACCTCGGATGAGGGATACATCGTCGATTTAAAATCAACTCTTTTTTAGAAACTTTTGTAACAGCGGGATAATTACAATGTGCACGAGTCAAGAACCTATATGCACCTGAGGTACCATATGCATGCAAATTTTTGAGGAGAGAAGCAGAGGTTAGAGACTTGGTGGTTGAGAGGGAGCACACATTACCTCTCAACGTGCAACCTCAGAAGTAGTGTGAGAAGGTTGTGGAGCAGCCACAATTGGAGAAGCAGAGAGGAGAATGAGTGGAAGTGTCCACTCAATTAGAGCCCTCCATGAGGGGGGAAATTTGAGCCAGGTGGGCAGAGGGAGCACATGAATCCATACCTCCAGGTGAAAGGTGGGGCGATGTGTAGAAATAATCCCAATATAATAAATTTGGGTAGGGTCCATTGAGATGACGTGTCTCATGGATCGAACCTGGCTACGAGGAGTCCACAGTACAAAAATAATGGGAATGATTATTTAGATTGATTCAGTCAGATGTAGGGAAAATAGAAATCAGAGTGACGGATGTCAAATACTAGAGCGCAAATCAGAGTTGGCAACAGTGCAAAGGGCATAGATGCAGATGCCAGCAGTAGCGCAGAGAGTTCAGTAGAAAGGTGCAGTAGCTAGCAGCAGTCATAAGACTCTAATGAAAGATGCATTATATTGATTCAGTTGTTCGGAGGCTATTAAGTTTCAATATTTGCAGGTGTAAACAACACTATAGAAGTGTTGCATGCAGAATTCCAAAGGTACCGGATCAAGATGGATTAAATTCCTTTCTTGTTGAGAGGGAGCGTTGAAGTTTGCAACAAGAAACAATGAAATTAGCAACCAAAAAGGAAAAAAAAAAATGCACCCACATTAGCGAGAAATTTTGATGTACCAGGAGTGAGGAATGTGAGGTGTCTAATTTATTTTTCCCTTAAATAAATTGGACAATAAATTGTAAGTTCATCTCATAAAAACTTCTATCAGTTAACTGAGTCATGATGATTGAGTTACCTCAAGAAATTTGAGTTGAGGTGATCGAGGTGGCTATTGGTGGCCACCTGCCTATTCCACTTGGGCCCTCACCATTGTCTCTTTTAGTTTTTTAGTTTCCTTAATTATATCACATTTTACTATTTTTGTCAGTTTTTCGGGTCCTAAACTTCTGGAGCCATTTTGAGGCCCCAAACGACATTTTTTGGGCATGAAAGGTTTGGAAATTCCATAGAAATAAAATTAATAGTTGTATTCCTCTGAGAGATCTTTCTAATGAGGTATCATGTTCGTCAAACAGAGATCATATGACCAAGTTACGACCCCAGGAAGTTGGTTTCCCAACTAACCACAACGAGGCCCATAAACTCTTGGTGTTACATCTCCTCGGGTTAGGGTTTCCTATTATTTTTAAATAATAAAAAGGCCCTTGAGCCTTACTGTAACACAATTTAGAGGCATGTAGCTACCACATCTCTTCTTACAGATAAGCTACCATCGCCCGAGCTAGTTTGTTTTCCATTCTTTCTATAAGCATTTTTCAATATTTTAATATTAATTAAATGAAGTGTTATTCCTGCTGCATCCTTGTTTATGTTTATTTATGTATTCATTGTGTTCCTGCATATGTTCGCATCATGAGTGTATAATATGAGGCATGTAGAGAGATTCTAATATTTTTGGGTTCTAGTTGCAGTTGATGCATTAGTGGGGTGTAGGTGTGAATTAGTTAACTCAATTAATTGAGTTAAAATCAGTTTAACTAGTTCTAACTAAGTGATGAGATAGTGAGAAGTCCAGTGAATTAAATTAGATTTAATTCACAATGAGTGATCATTCAGATAACTGATAATTATCTATTAATAACTGCATGCATGTCAGTTTCGAGGAAGACCCGGTTGAGACAAAGGTTAAATGGAACATAACTATCTGTTGTATTTATACAAAATTGCCCATGTGAAATTATAAAGTCATTGGGATGCCATGTTGGATTACACAATCAAGGAATGATTATTTTCCTAATTAATAGGGAGATAATTCCTTAGGAATTTTTTGAGCAAGGCAGGCTGAAGGAAGGTTGAGAATTGGCTAAGTACTAGACCGGTTTTGCCTAGATCAACAGGAGACAATTGGCATAGTGCTGGAGAATTTCATGAGACATTAAGCATTGTATTATTTTATGGTTCTTTGACTTAATACACAATAGAGATAGAGGGGTTTTGAGCAGTTTTTTTCCCTAGATACATCTCGTGTTGTGTGATTGATAATTTCTTTCTCTTACTTATATGTGATTGTGCGATCATGTTTTGTTTCCACAAATTGTAGGAAGGATTCAATATCTTGTTTTAGTACATTACAAGATCAGATTGAATCCCGTTGGTTAGATTTTATACATGAAATAGAAGAGAGGGTTGATACCATCTTGTCTTGTGGTGGTTAGTAGGCCACAAGGTCTGAGATAAAGACCAATATAAATGGAGGAGGGATTGCACTGTAGTTTAGATTCATAATAGAAGTAGACGTAGGAATAATATTAACTAAGGTAACCCTAGTTTGAGGGTCGACATTGAGATCTAAAGTTCATGTCAAGATTCAGTCAAATAAATTCCCAGAATCTATGGATCCATATGAGCTAGGTCGAGTCTCTTATGGAGGCAAGAGTCGTTGTTTTTTCTATGGGTGGATAGGGTTTTGTTGTACAAAAATTAGAAGTACATAAGTATAATGCCCTAGTTAGGAAATTTCCTACCAGGTTTAGTTCATAAGGTATGCCCTTAATACTGTGACAAATTTGTGTAGAATAAGAGCGGTTGTGACCCTTAAAGCGAGGTTTATTTCTGCAATATAGACCGCAGATCTGGAAGATGGTTTGCAGATTTAGTATGTGTGGAGATAGTAGATCCAAAGGAGAGTGGAACATGAGAAGAAGATTTAGTATGTAGAAGAAATGTGCCATATGAAGAATGGATTGACATGCAGAAGAGTTGATTTTGGTGGATTGACCATATAGTTTTAGACAAAGATTTGAAGCAACCTATAAAAAGTCAATGGAATATTAATGGCTGATTTTTGGCCCTAGTTAATTCATCTATAGATCGTTAGAAGGATGATAAGAGTAGTAGTTCAGATTTGTTCATAGATTCGACAAAAAATATCAAATTGTTGATACAAAAGAACAATGATTTTGAGAGGACTCAAACCACTATTAGGTGGAAGATTTGAAGAGCCCTAGATGAAGACAATATTGTGATTCCTATATCAGTAAAAATAATTGACTGTGGTTGGGAAGATTGATGGTTGGGCAGATTGATTGTAGAGTG
This sequence comes from Pinus albicaulis, assembly GCA_034641835.2. NCBI lineage: Eukaryota > Viridiplantae > Streptophyta > Pinopsida > Pinales > Pinaceae > Pinus > Pinus albicaulis. The sequence continues at coordinate 1,111,386,756 of CM076574.1, forward strand.
TAGGTAAATGAATAGGTGGGAAGTGACCCTAGAAACCCTTTCCCTAAGATAAAATAAAGAGTGGGACTTGATCTTCTAGGGAGAGAGGAGGGGGATTAAAGGGTCGAGGAAGAAGAATAAGAATCATCATGATGAAACCAACACCCTAGTTGTGCAAGGCTCACACAGTGTCATTTTGTTTCAACTCAAGGTTGTTTCCATTATCACCTTAGCAACGAATCCTCTCACTTTAGATTAATTATTGAATCCTAGGGGTGCCCCAAAGAAAAAATTTATGGGGTACTCTTTTATGTGACTAGATCACGAGCATTGAAAACCATATTTACATTGTATGGCTCAACATCTTGATGATCCCTGTCCTATTAACCACAAATTTGTATTCATTATTGCTTTCACCACAACGCCTACAATAGATATTGATGGCATTAATAAGACTATTTCTAGTTATGACAAGGGGATTAGGGGCTCCCTTATCACAATTACCCATAACCCCTAATGTTTTTACTCCCTTAGCCAAGGGAGCCCAAGGGTGTACTTGTAGGGGCATTGAGACAAAATTTGGGGGTTCATAACATTAGGAAAAGTGGAATTAAATAACCAAAAAGGTTGTGGGGGGGGGGGGGTATATTATGGTGTATTAAATGAGGAAAGGGGACAAAAGGGTAGCCTGTATGGGTAGAAGTCAAAGGTGAAAGCATGGTTTACTAAGATATATAGTCCTAGCATCAGAGAATGAGAAGGGGGCTTAGGGCCTAGGGGACCTAGAGGGAAGGCAGTGAGAGAAACTGATAGTGGAACCCCCAATCGTAGTTATAAGGGAATTAGGAGTCCAATTATCACAAAACATAAGCCTTTAACTCATAACCACTAAATTCCCTATCCCCTTAACCCCCAATTCATAATCCCTTAATCCCTACACTCATAACTCATAACCCATAAACCCCTTGAATCATGAAATCTTAAGATATTAAACCCTAACATATAATCCATGAACCTCCTAAGCCATAACTCCTTATCCTCTTAACCTGTGACCCTTAACCTCTAACCCATCACCCCTAAACACCTTAACTACTAACCCCTTAACCATTAACACCTAAATCCTCTAAAACCTAAGTCCTTAAATGCTAAATCCTATGACCCTAAATCCCTTGGCCCTTAATCCTTGACCCTTGAAGCCCTTAACCACTAAGCATCCAAGGCCGAAAACAACACCCCAAATGAGAAAATTGACCTCCTAGGATAATCCTTCATCTCTAATTGAGCATATTAGAAACATTTGATGCTTAGATAACTAGGTACTGGCTATGAGGGCATGTGTTTGTGGGTAATGATGACCTCTGGTGGGTGTTCAAAACCTAGAAGGTGGTTGGTTACAAGGAGTTTGGTGTTGGATCATGTATTAGTTAAATCATGAAATTCAATTTATGTCTTTATTACAATTGAATTCACATATGTCAGTAAGCTACAAAAAAAATTGGGATGGCTTGCATGGATACGACATATTTAGTTCCACTTAATTAAATGTTGAAAAACAATAATATGGGGATTTTTATTAAAACATTACTGGTTGAATTAACTTTTTTTGCAATGGTTTCAGTGGGTTTGTCGCTTTAGCAGCCAAAATTTTTGGTCTATTAATTTTTGTTGTTGTTATACATCTTTGAATTTTCATTGATAAAATATACACAATGAGCATATTAACAAAAAGGGTAGGGTAGCAATCGTTAGGGCAGATCACTGAGCTAGAGGGGCAGAAGCTGATTTCCCTGAAGGATTCAAAGTCAAATATTAAAGCAGGGTTGATAAACAAGTAGATGGATACCATCGTAGGCAACTAGAGTTCTCAAAAAAAGATGCATTAAGAAGATAGTTTGACAACGACATGAAATACTTACAACTTTTCTAAGAGATGCAAAAAAAAAATTCAGTAGTCATACAAAGTAGCTAATTTGGTCAACAATTGAACAAGTATGTAGCATTGATAGTCAATTGTGAAGACATTTTGATTCTAGATCATGGCCCCAATTAAACTGCTTTAATGTTGTCTTTCTAAAATTAAGATCATTCCTTATATAAACATTACAGTTGTATATACTAAGCTAGACCATAGATTAAACTAAGCATCTATATCTCTGGGGCTCTAACACTAAGGAAGAAAGAAGAACTTCTTGTCATTTTGGTTCAACCATGTTGAAGTCCCTGCAAATCAACCAGTTGGCCTCTAATATCTTTTCAATTATTCAGTGGAAAAAAAATGCACATTCCAAAGCATCATTTGGAGCATAGATGTTGGAAAACCCTAACATATATCCAATGTCCATCTAGTTGTAACAAAACATTGGAAAATCTGTATATATGATATGTGCCTGAATATGTAACACATGTAGAAAGTGTGGTTAACAACAACATTGCTAAAGCATTTTTCCTTTCCCAGGCTCAGATATATATGCCTTCCAGGCACTGTATCAAACACAATTAAGTGGGAAAAAATCCCGTCACTTTCACTTACAGATAGACTATGTCTAGGCTATTAACAAACTAGCATAATCAATAGACTAATTCCTTTCTATTAGCATCCAAAATATCCCAAACATTCCTTAAGAAGGCTTAATTTGGGGCTAATGCTGATGGTGGCCTATCTTGTCTGCCTATGTTAAAATGAGCTTGAGAACTCTACAAAATAGGGGTTGTACCCTTAGGTGGGTATGTTCTATATGTATGTTAATTGGGGTCAGGGTAGTTGGAGGAGCTTTATTCTCCTGGCGGCCTGGGTGTCGATGGTGTTTAAGGCACTCCTAGCTGTTGGAAGGCAGTAGTATCATGACTTTAGTATTAGAAACAAGTATTCAGAATGTTAAATCCTCAACTTGTATGTTGATAATTTGTCATTCAACATATTTTTTTCCCAAGCATCAAGGAGGAAATTAATAACTAGAACATACAATCATTACTGCCACCAAGGATCACATAGAGTTGCTTCCAAGAAACTAATATGATAGCCTACAAACATATTGAGCAAGGTTAGCCATGATTTAAATTGGAGCATAGATGTTGGAAACCCCTAAGATATATCCAATGTCCATCTAGTTGTAACAAAACATTGGAAAATCTTTATATATGATATGTGCCTGAATATGTAACATAGGTAGAAAATTTGGTTAACAACAACATTGCTAAAGCATTTTTCCCTTTCGAGGCTCAGATCTATATTCCTTCTAGGCACTGTATCAGACGAATTAAGTGGGAAAAAATCCCGTCACTTTCACTTACAAATAGACTATGCCTAGGCTATTAACAAACTAGCATAATCAATAGACGATGTCCTTTCTATTAGCGTCCAAAATATCCCAAACATCCCTTGAGAAGGCTTAATTTGGGGCTAATGGTGATGGTGGCCTATCTGGCCCGCCTATGTTAAAATGAGCTTGATAACTCTACAAACTAGGGGTTGTACCCTTAGGTTGGTATGTTCTACATGTATGTTAATTGGGGTCAAGGTAGTTGGAGGAGCTTTATTCTCCTGGCGGCCTGGGTGTCAATGGTGTCTGAGGCACTCTTAGCTGTTGAAAGGTAGTAGTATCAAGACTTTAGTAGTAGAAACAAGTATTCAGAGTGTTAAATCCTCAACTTGTATGTTGATAATTTGTCATTCAACATATTTTTTTCCCAAGTATCAAGGGGGGAATTAGTAACTAGAACATAAAATCATTATTGCCACTAAGGATCACATAGCGTTGTTGCCAAGGAAACTGATATGATAGCCTACAAACATATTGAGCAAGGTTAGCCATGATTTAAATTGATTTGGGCTAGGAATTATCACTATGAGTCACAATAACTAGAGCTACTCCTGATGGGAATGTCATTTGACAGATTAATTTTCATAAATATGCGCCATGGGGTCTTTGCTAAGATGTCTTTTCGAAGTCTATGGTAGAGAAATTTTCATATGGGGTAAGCTATCCTTTCTAGGAAACGTCAGAGCTATACTTGACAACCTGGGGAATTCTTCTAGATCAGAGAATTAACTCAACACATTTCTCAACTGAAAATTTTCAATATAGTGAGAAAAAAATCCCATAGTGTTTTGACAAAGCTAAAGGTCATACCTTCCCAATAGCTATGTAGGTTGAGGCCTCCTTAAATATGAATATGAAAAAAAAACCTTGGGACTATTTTAAATTCAAATCTTATTATGCTAGTCATAAAACTCCCATAAATCTCCAAATTGAGTCTAAATTGTACTTTTAGAGGGGATTTCATCCTAAAAATGACCTACCAAGGCATGTTAACTATAGTCAAAACAAGCTTCTATATATTCACTGACATAATTTAAAACAAGTGGGTCACGAACATGTACGAAGTTGTGATGTTTTGAGGAAATTTTGGTCAAAATTTTCTCTTTCTTCGATGATATTATCCTCTTTAGTGATTAGAGTATGAGAAAATTCCAAAACATGGGCAACGTTTTGAGGCCTCTGCTTAATTGGAGGGAAAGGTTAGAAAAGTAGGATGAAGAACTAAATGCATGGAAACATATGTTAAGATCTAAAGCATGTAAGAATAAAGAATAATTAGTAGAGAAATTAAGAGGACATGATACCATGCCTTTGGCCTACATTTTTAAATAAGCTCAATTCACTATTTCTAGTTTTAATTTGATGAAGATTAGGAAAACAAAAAAATCTTAACCAACATTTAAACTCTCTTTTGTTTTTTAAAAATATTCCAGTTCATTCATAGTCAAGGTCATAACAGCATCCAATTTTTTTTTGGGAATGGGAGCATGGGATGGGTGGGCAGGGCGAGAAGGGAGCTAGATTCCGGTGAGGAAAATTTTCAAATACTTCAAAAAAAAAGCCCTTAGGAGCATTTTTTGAAACACCCCCCGTGAAAGTCATGAAAATTTAAACTTTTAAGGGGTGTTTTTTAACAACTTCCTCTTCGATACTTAGAGATAGTGGTCAAAAGGTAGTCACGGGAGACACTTATATATAGTGGTCAAAAGGTAGCAAGGGGAGACACTTATATATAGTGGTCAAAGCATATGGCATGCATAACACTTCTCTTGTGCACACACACATGTCTAGATGAATCCCACCTTTGTCCTTTAGGCTTGAGAATGAAATGTTTACTCACCAACTTAAAGTAGCCTCATAGAAACCTATAATCAATTATTGAATAAAAAATAGATACAACAACCCTTATATAAATATATAATTCAAATTCAACTTTCATGTCTCTCATAACTAGTAATTTTTATTCTAAAAAAATAAAAATTAAAAATTAAAAAAAACAATAAAAAATAATGTTTTTTTCACTATTAACAAAATTTCATTCTCATAAAAACTTAGTTCAACATCTTAAAATTTGAAATTATTTTTGACATAAAATTTCATTTTTTCCTACAACAAATTAATTAATGTACTTTCCCATTTCCCGCCGTAATGTGAGATTATTATTTATCATTTATTTTCGTTGTCATTATTTTTATTTTAATATTGAGTTTTAGCTCTCAAATTATTTAATATTTAGTTTTAGCTCTCAAATTATTAGGACCAAGGCCATTTTAGCGATTCGATATCCTTCCCTCCAAGGTCTTTCAATACTAGGACCAGGGCCATTCGTTGCTATTAATGATAATAAGCAGCCCCCAATGCCCATTTTCATTTTATGTTCAGAGCAGCTCTTCCGCATTCTCTTTGGCTTTCAACAACTCGAAAACGCCATGGATAACAACTGGAGGAACGAGGATTCCAGACATAAGATAGATGTATGACTCTGAACACCTATTTTTTTGGTTTTTGTTTGTGTTTTTTTATCTGCCTCATTGTGGATGTTCCGATTTCCATTTGGATTCATTGATCGATGATAATTTAGGCCACCAGTCAATCCATTATCATTTATGTATGATTGAGGAATTTCATATCATGTTTAGGATAGGAGGGGTTATGTTCCAGTCGAATTTAATAATTCAATACAACTTCGTCTCGCTCTGTGTTGAAAAAATTTACCGATTACCCCTGCACATTTATGGTTGGGGTCAATATAGTGTTGAAAAAAATTACCGATTACCCCTGCACATTTAGGGTTGGGGTCAATACATTCATTAATTACTGGAAATGAATATTTTTCTTAATACCTTGCAAGGAAAATTTCCTAATCACCGTCCCAACAGCGCATCTGCTACTTTATCAACATCAATTGCAATACAAGCAAGCTATTTTGAAACATAGTATGATCCCTTCTCTTTGCTATGGTATCTATCATATCAGAGTTATCCCAATATACTTCACATTCTGTCTCCTGATCTACACTTGATATTACAGTCTAGAGATATCTGAAACTATATGTACATATTGAAACCCACACAATACGTATTATCTTTCTCGGTTCTTCAATATCCTCTTGGATTTGCTGATTGATAACCTGCAGCACCTAGCACCTCTCTCATTTATGATTTTTTTCTCGTGAATGTCTTCATTGTAACTCCACAAACATAAAAAAATACACTTTGATACCTTTTGATTTGTATAAGGAGATTTGGAATCTTCCAAGGACACTCAAAAAAATTTATTTCCCAGAAAGCTTAAATTATTTTCGTGAAACAACATTCAGGTTTTATGTCTGTGCTTAAAAAGTGGTTACGAACTACTTCCATTACAGGAACATAGTAAACCGCATTCACAAATTTACTAAAGAACAATATTCTAAATAGAGAACCCTCATGTGGAATAACTCAGTATTCATCAAGGGAATATTTACGATTGTAATTTAGAGCTGCTGATACATAAAACTATTCATGGGAAATTCATTACAATGTTATAAACTCTGCTAAGATGAAAAGGGGCTTTCCAAGTACAACTCTTTCCAGTCCCCTTGGTCTGCAACTACATGGGATTCATCTTCTCAAAAATAACAAACTCCCATGCTCAAGACCGCCAAAATGAGCGTACCTGGTATTGATTGGCCTTTGGCACAAACTAAATTGATGCCATCTACTGGATCACATATATAACGGTGTGTGCTGCCACATGCTTGCTTTATCCAATGTTGGATAGGACTGATATAGTCATCATCTTGGGCATATGAATAGTGCAGTCCATCATCTAGCCACGAGCCACCTCCTTGCACTAAAAATGCCTTTACAAAGGTTGTTGTACATGCTCCAACAATTTCCCCCCTTCTCTGCCATGCAAGTCTCCTGTAATAACTTCAAACAATAAGGTTTTAAAAGGTGGCTCCAAGATAAGCCTGCAAAACGTCGTTGCCCTCAACGAATATCCACATGAAGTATGCTACAAAATTTTAGATTTGGAAAACCAAGACAGCTTATTATTTGGGGCTTGATGGCCTCTTTTGAAAAGTTGAAAATTGCCATAGTACATCTATGTTTGAACATATTGCTGTCCCAAACATTTTGCAGTGCTGGGATTGCATTGCTTGCTGATTTTTTGCCCCATTGATAACGACACATGGATGTTGTTTAAAATGGAATATGCATCATGTACCTCAACATATTTTGGCTATACAAGATCACATGAAATAGGATCTGGAATGTCCATTTCATGCTCCATATATGATTTGCTATGTCCTTAAGGCCGATGAGAAAAAGAAGACGCAAATTCATGTCTTTATCTGTCAAGCTCTCACCATCCATGTCATAGATGTGATCTCCAAAGACAAATCACTATCAACAATCCATGTTCCATCTATAGACCAAAAATTAATGTCCCATTTATGTCTCTCTGTCAAACCAGGAGGTAACTCCTCAAATTAGAATGTGTTATTGAATGAAGAATGAACATGCATTTATACATGGAGGTGAGGCTATTGGGATTCATCTCCCAATGACTCTTGGCCTTCCTTATTTCCTAATATTAAATAATATACAATATTACATGTCCACACCCATCCCATAGGATTAGGTGTCAACACTCTCAATCACAAAGAGAGTGCTCATATCATCATCCTTGATGTTGAAATTTCACATTATGATGGGACTATGAAATTAGCAGCATAAGTGAGATGGAAAGGAACTTTGAGTACAAGAAGATAGAGGACTTGAACAAGGTGAAGTTCACCATTACCAAGTTGGAAAGGCATGCTTCTATATGGTGGTATTTTTGTACCACATGAGTTAATCCGTCTGAACAAAGAGAAGATAAGGACTTGGAACAAGATGGTGTCCAAGTTGAGAGAGAAATATGCAACATAGAGATAGCATTTGTGAGGATATATCAAATTTCTACCTGCATAGGTCATCACGAGGATGAGAACTAGAAAGTCTTGCGGTATCTGAATGGGATGAAGTTTGTAGTGTAAGATGAGATGAGCCTCCACAATATAGTATAGTTGAGGAAGCTTACTAATTAACATCAATGGCAGTTTATAAATTAGTGTGCAAAAACAGTAGGAGGAATGATGGTAGAGGAAGAGGTGCCTGACATAGCAGAAGAAATTCAATGCTCTACATGGAGAATTTGTGTGAAGAGACGGTTGATAAGTAAGGGGAAGGTCGTTGTAAAAGGCCTTTGGCAACTTGACAACTTTCAATGCTAGTTATAAGAGGAAATTGCTCTTTATGACTTCAGTTAATCTTGAGAATATCCTTGACATCCATATTTCTTATATCACCAGTATGGCAGGAGCTAGGACATATGAAAATTTGGCACAGTGGTTATGTTGGGGTTTGTGGAGTAACTTTTCTACTCTATGTTTCCTTGTGGATATGCTATCTACCTTATTACTTGAGTTTCGATGAGTAAACTAAAAATATTTTTCCATGCTTAGTTAGCAGTTAGACTGCCATTGAAAAATTGATTTGAGTAGTTGGTTTTATTTTTTGATCTTTTCTGATTAATTAGTAAAATCCATATAGTTCATTTTTCTTTTTAATTATTGTGGCTATTATAGATATTCATATTTATCAGTCATCCTCAGATTTTTAACTTGGAATTCTATGCTCCATGATATTTATTATTCATCTAGTGAGCATTCACATTGAATTGGGAACTTAATTACAGAGTCTGTTCAGAAGGAAAAGACAAAGGATGTTCAGAAGGAAAATACAAAGGATGTAGTCGGTACCAGCTATGGGCAGTCTTCAGGGAATATTCAGTATACCTCCTCCAGTTCCTTGAAACAAGTGCAATACGATATAGTGACAATAAAACAGCAAGTTGCAAGTGTCTACATTCTTCAGAAATTAGAATATATAATTAAATGTTTTTCAACCTGTGTTGACAGTACTAAAAGACTGAACACAACAAATAAAGGATCAAGTAAAAGGATCTAATCCCATGTAGAACAGTGCAACAACATGGATCGAGTTGGGAAAAAAGGGCAGTTATGCAACACAGTTGAAATATAACTGCAGAAACGGAAAAGAGAAAAGGACAACAAGAAGAAGAGGACAAACGCACATCAAAGCTAAGAAACTGAAAGGGCTGAGTAAAATAATTGATTGTAACTATAACCGTGTTATTTATTTTATATTTCTTATTATGCAAAGGAAAATCTCTATAGGCAAAGAAAAACTCCAATTTAACACTGAAATGAGTATATAGTGAGGAAATGAATGGGTGGAAGGCAAGAGTCATCCCTGTTCACTTCATATTCCCATTTAGAATGCAAACATCCATGAATTGATCTATATAAATTATTTTATTTTAATGTGTATAGAGAGGTTAGAGAGCGGAAGAATAAGGCTGAGTAGATAGAGAAGCTGTGAAGATCCAGAGCTGATATAAATCAGTTTTGAAAGTTGGAAGGACAACAGTGAAGAAGGAGAAAAGCAGAGCTGATATCTAGGTAAATCAACATATGATTTTATTGGAGTGTGAGGAATTTGATGCTTCCATATCAAGTTGTATCTTGATAGATGTCCAGTTGTATCTGGTTGAGGTAGGAGCCTCCTGTGGGTTATAGCCTACAGAAAATAGATGGGAGTTGGAGCTTCCTTGCAAGTTGTAGCATGCAAAATTTGAGGTAATGGCCTCTAGTAGGTTGGAGCCACAGAAAATCAGTGGTGAGAGGGAGTTGGAGCTTGGATTTGCATCACAACAATAGTAAGATGTGGTTTTCTCCCTTATGGGTTTCCACTTATATCTGTTATCTATATGCATGATGATTATGTGTTGATGTTCTATATTTAATCTGCTTAATACTTGTTTCTCACAAATTAACATTGTTGTTTCATTATACATTAATTTGATCATGAAATGAAGGTGTAAATAAGTTTAAAATAAAGTTTAAAAGTCCATGAATGTATTGAACTGATTCACCCCCCCCTCTCATTTTAACCAAGGGTTCAACATAGAGCATTTAGCAACCTCAATAGCCCAACACCGAGTCCAGAGCCTCACGGACGAAAGAAATTCCCACTTCCAGATGAAAACCACTATACCACACATCCATGTTGGAGTTCCAAGCCTTCCCGAACATAGAATTAACATTAAGCAACAAAGGGAGGACAAGGTCCAACCTTTTCCTCCTCTCCAACTTGCTCCCACGATCTCCAATACCTTCATATTTATTTCCATAAATAAAATCTGCCAACTATTTACATGCATGAATTTCATAAAGGGACGGGTCGTGCCCCTCCAAGCTTTAAATGCACCTTACAACTAGGAGGTGGTAGGTACTACCCTAAACACCTCCATCTCATCAACATTTACACCCCCACTAGGGAACTAGTCATATACATCTTCATTATAAGCACATTGATAAAATATAACCACACACACACACACACATATATAAATATTTTTTTACATTATAGCATGATAATTAAATATGGAATTATATATATAGTTAAGTTGGGTGTATCCTTATATTAACCAAAACATCAGTACACTAGTATGTCAAAGACAACCATGCATCATTATACACGTGGTCTCGACTTTCCCAATGGGAAACCAGGTATTTTTGACAACCTGTCTATGGAATAACAAGTCCAAAATGGAAAGAGATACAACTCTTGTAGCATCGCTACATATTATATGGACCTATCATGACAAAAAACACTAACAATAACCATCGAAAATAATAGAAAAAACACTGTCATGGGCCAAGGACCAGATATTAACACCAAACTGAGAAACATATCTAGCATTCTAGCTCGCAATACACTTTTCACCACAAGGCCGATTTTTCCACCTAGAACCTGCGAAAGGAAACTTCCAACTAGAAAAATAAGAAAACCAATATGCCACAATAAAATTGTTGAAATTTATCCACAAGAAGAATAAGAAAGAGGAAAAACATCTCCATAACCCACATGAAAATACACAAATTTTTTTAATATTCCTAGTGTGAGCAGATCCCCAAGCTAAAGGCCAATCTATGTTTACACTGTAGAAAATTACAAGAAAAAAAACCATACAAATTTCAGGACATAACCTTTTAGTGAAGTTGTACGAATTAATTTGAGTCAAGATAGTGATAGGGTGAGCCCTCTTCTGAGACACCACACACAGAGGACCACACTCAAAGTTGACTAATAGATATAACAATAGCCTTTAAACACCGACAAATAAACTTATACTCAGGCCTTTTGACACATCCTACCAACTTGACGGGAGTGCCAACTTTTCCCCAACATAACCTCAAATTCAAACTCTAGAAAAACACCAAAATGGTAAAAAATTAAAGAACCTCCCCTAGGTTTTCAACCAACCTGCATAAAATTGAGTTGTTTCTCTCACAAAAAAATAAGTAGTCATGGGAAAATTTTCCTAAACCAAATGAAAGATACAAGGTTATAATAGTCTAAATCTTACTAACTCAAAATGAAACTAACGACCGCGAAAGAATTGGAGTTACCCTAGGAAGTTGTAGGTAACTCTTACAGTTACGCACTGTTCCACTTTACCTCTAGGTAATCACTACAAGAACCAACCATAGTCTTCTTGTGAGTGGAAGGGTGTTGATGAACCAAGGGTGATTCCATTTATGAAGGCCCAATTTTGATGAACACCTCCACTCAGCTAAGCACATTAACTCTACTCCAGGGCACATGCTCTCCCCCACCAGTCATTCTTAAATGTTTGAACAAAGCCACTGATATCCTTAATGGGGGATGAATCAGTGTGCCTCCAATAAATTTGGGAATACAAATTTAGTCCTCGAGCGTCTACTATAAGCATCAACCTTGCGTGGATGTTTCTCGAACCAATCCACTTGAATGCAGATAAATGCATGGGGCTGGCCATGCCACCTCCTACTTTTAATGTAGACCATTATATCATTATCAAAGATGGTGGGAATGAAGGCCCAAGCCTATCGATTCATCCATTCACACCTCCATCAGGGAAATATTTAAATATTTTATATTGAAATAATTTTTTTGTTATAAATATGTTTTTAATCGCATCTATCAATGCTATATTAACACTCTATATTAAATTATCAAATATGAAAATAAATTCACGTCACTCTTGTATATAAACAAGGCTATGGAAGAGGGTATAAGATATAATGGTTCATGTCGAGTTTATTTTTTTGTGAAAAGGATATACAATAATGTTGATGTGAAGATTAAGACTACTAAGGGTTGGTTGGAGGAAATTAAATGCAATATTGGAGTTAGGTCAAGGGAGTCCCTTATCCCCTACCCTTTTTGGCATATACAATTGTATGTTAGAATAATGTTTGGATGATGCAGGTTGTGTTGGTCTAATACTCAGTGGTATGGCCATACCTCTTCTCCTTTATGTTGACGATATTGTTCTTTTTTCAAGGATCCTTTATGATCTTGGAAAGCAACATAGAATCCTCAAATATTTCTGCTCCAGGATGGATATGACTATAATACTTAAAAAACTAAATTCATGATAGTTAAATCCAAAAATATTACTTATGATACTTTCATTTATGACAACTCCTTGGAGGAAGTTCCTCCAAAAAAATATCTAGGAATTGACATCCATCATAATTTTAATTGGAATTATATTATTATGAAAAGGATAAATGGAAATTGAAAATGTACTATGGGCTTGAAAATAATTGTAAGTCAGTATAAGATCTTTAAACTTGGGATAAAAAAAAAGCTCCTCTTTGAGACTCATGCCACTTTTGTTATTTTATATGGATATGAGGTTTGGGTTTACAATATATCTAGAGAATAATGGAGGAGTATTGAACAAATCCAAAAGAAGTATATAACTTATAACCTTAACATTAAAGGAAATACTTCCTACACTACTCCTAATTGAAACAACCATTTCCTCCATTTAAAGCATGTTTATTACTAGGTTTATTTTGTATAAGAAGAAGTTATATGACATAGATGGAAAGAGGTCTCATAAAATTTATTTGAAATCTAGATAAAATCCTCACCTTCAACTCAAGCGAGGATGACATAAGGATTCCTTATATTGGCTACAACATTAGGGAATAAAGGAGAAGATCATCTTGTAGAATTCAAATCACATTAAAAATATTATTACTTCCAAATTTAAGGATAAATTGTGGGGAAATAAATATATGGAGGGGAAAAGGAAACTACAGTATTAGAAGGAGGAGATCAACCCTAAACTCAAAAACCAAAATTATCCCTATGTCTTGACTAGTGCTAAGAAGAAAATAAACATTTCCAATATTAGAACATATTATCATGAGTCTTATAGTGAAACTCAACATTATTCAATTGTTCACAAAACACTATGGGATGAAAGAGTTTTTCACTTGTGCAATCCTAGGAGAGTTGAAGATGAAAATCACTCTTTTATATTTTCCATCTTATACTCATTTGATCTAAGTTTCCAAATTTGTACCACACTACCAACCTTCTTGACATATTAACTCAACAAAACTATGGTGATGTGAGAGCACTTCTCTCACTTCTTTTTTAGCATAAAAATAAAATAAATAAGTCTATTTAATCTTTTAATTTCTTAAAATATGGTAGACCATATAGTTATTAGTGAACAATAATCATCATCATTATCATAAAGCACACTTATTTATTATTTTTTTTTCAATTACTTTACATATATTTTTTAAATTAAAATATATCTTACCATATTTTCTTTATAACTAGTTAATAATAATTTTAAATCTTACTCTGAAGGTATATCAATAATTAAATTGATATCTAACATATATTTCATGCTAAAAATAAAATACAATTATTTATATCAACACAAAATAAATATCCCAAAGGGTTAGCTCAATTCGTTGAGGTCCAATTGCTAAAGCACCTTGCCATTGGGAGGTCACAGGGTCAATTTTCCTTGACGCCCTCAGGGTTAGGCTTTGATTAGTTTTACAAGTGGGATGTGATCCCTTATCTCTATTACCTTTTTAACTCAACAAAATTATGGTGATGTGTGAGCCCTTATCTCACTTCGTTTTGAGCATAGAAATAAACTACTAAGAAATTCTATTTAATCATTTATCTTCTTAAGATTTGGTAGACTATATAGGTTTTAGTGTACCTTAATCATCATCATTATCATAAAATGCACTTATTTAAGATTTTTTTTCAATTACTTTACATATATTTTAACTTAAAATGTATCTTGTAGTGTTTTGTTTATAACTAATTAATAGTAATTTTAAATCTTACTCTAAAAGTACATCAATAATGAAATTGATATCTAACATATATATTTCATTCCAAAAATGAAATACATCTATTTATATAAGCACAAAATAAATAGCCCTGAGGGTTAACTGAATTGGTCGAAGTCTCGTTGCTAAAGCACATCACCATTGGGAGTTCATGAGGTCAATTCTCCTTGATTCCTTTAGGGTTAGACTTTGATTAGTTTTTCCAAGAGTATGTGATCCCTTATCTCTCTATCTTGAATATGATTAAGAAGAAAATGAACATTTCCAATATTTTAATATATTCTCATGAGTTTTATAGTGAAACTCAAAATTGGTCAATTCCCAAAGCACCATGAGATGAAAGAGTTTGTCACCAATGCAATATTAGGAGAGTTGAAGATGAAAATCTCTCGTTTAGATTGTACATTTTATACTCATTCGATCTAATTTTCAAAATATGTATCACATTACCAAACTTATTGACCTTTTAACTCAACAAAAATGATACTCATATTTGATCTAATTTTCCAAATATGTATTACACTACCAACCTTCTTGACCTTTTAACTCAAAAAAGTTGTGGTGATGTGAAAACCCTTTTCCCACTTCCTTTTGAGCATATAAATAAAATGTTAAAGAATTATTTTTAATCTTTTAACTTCTAAAGATTTGGTAAACCATATAGGTCTGAGTGAACAATCATCATCATCATCATAAATCACACTTATTTATGTTTTTTTTCAATTAATTTACAAATATTTGAAATTAAAATGTATCTTACAATACTTTATTTATAGCTAATTATAATAATTTTAAATCATACTCTAAAAGTATATCAGTAATTAAATTTATATCTAACATATATTTCATACTAAAAATAAAATAGAATTATTTATATAAACACAAATAAATAGCCTAGAGGGTTAGCTCAATTGGTTGAGGACTACTGATAAAGCACCTTGCCATTGGGAATTCATGGGGTCAATTCTCCTTGACGCCCTCGGGGTTAGGCTCTGATTAGTTTGGCAAGTGGGGTGTGATCCCTTATCTCTTTTTCTTAACTATTTTTAAGAAGAAAATGAACATTTCCAATATTAGAACGTTCTCATGAGTTTTTTAGTAAAAATCAACATTGGTTAATTCTGAAAACACCATGGGATGAATAGGCGAATTGAATGAAAATTTATCATTTAGATTGTGCTTCTTATACTCATATTCGATCTAATTTTCCAAATATGTATCACTCTACCAACCTTCTTGAACTTTTAACACAATAAAATTATGGTGATGTGGGATCCCTTCTCTCACTCTTTTTTTAGCATAGAAATAAAATGTAAAATAATTATATTTTATATTTTATATTCTTAAGATCCAGTAGACCATATAGTTTTGAGTGAGTGAACAATAATGATCATCATCATAAAACACACTTATTTATAATATTCTTTTTTCAATTACTTTACATATATTTTAACTTAAATGTACCTTACGATATTTTGTTTGTAGCTACTTAATAATAATAATTTTAAATCGTACTCTAGAAGTATATCAATAATGCAATTAATATATACTATCCTAGATCCATCTTAACTCCATATCTATCAAGCGCCGAGAGGGATCAAATATCTCAGGCTGAAAACCTCTTTTTGGAGTGCAAAACTTGAGAAAAGGTTTGCACCTCGAGAGATTTGATCCCCCTTGGTGCTTGATAGATCCAGAGTTAAGATGGATCTAGGCCGGTTTCAGTCATGTGATGCCAAGGAAAATCTATTGAAGATATGATTAATTTTATTAATAATATGTAAATATATCAAATATTAATATAATCATTTTAAATATGCTAAATATTTCTGAGATTAACTTGGTCATTTTAAATTTAAATTTTCTTAGTTACCTTAGTTCGTTGAGATGATAAGTATTGTTAATAACTATAATGATGAAAAATTATGAAATATTTCTTTTGAATGCAAAGTGACAATAATAGTGTTGAAAGGTAGAAAATGTGAATAATAAGAATGTACTCATGTTACAAATAGTCTTCATTGTGATCAATTTCAAAATATTTTCTTCTACTATTCTTATTTCCACCCTTGTTAGTTTCGTTATCTTTTCATATGGATTATATGAAAAATAAAATTTAAATCAGAAGCCAATTAAATCTTTAGCTCGAGCTGTTGTAGTAAGCATGATACCTTGTCTCTCTTGCTCTCCAATATTAATAGGTTAAATTTCTATAACACAAAAATCAATGTACATTATCAATAACTTTTTGTGCTTACACTAAAATCAATGCATATTGTTAACCCAATCACTTTAAAATTAATGTACCATCATATATCCAATTACATCAAATCATAAATCAAAATATACATTGAAATCAATGCATTTAATGGAAGAAATCAAATAATATTAGAAAATAACTTCTACATTGAAATCAATGCACCTAATGCAAGGAATCAAATAAGATTAGAAACCAACATCTACACTGAAATCAATGCATTTACTCAAAGTAATCAAATAGGATTAGAAATCGCCATCTACACTGAAATCAATGCATTTAGTGCAAACAATCAAATAGGATTAGAAATAATCTACATTGAAATCAATGCATCTAGTGCAAGAAATCGGTGCCATGGAGCTAAACCCATGGGCGAGAAGGAGTTTGGGCAGTTCTGTTTTCCCTTGGGTTGCAATCGTAATTTTATTTTAGAACATACCTGCATCCCTTGTTCTGTTTGAATTTTGAAGCATTAATCTTCATTTGTTCTCTACATGCAGGTGCAGAACAGGGGATGCAGGTATGCAGATTGGTACACGTCTAGGGGAATTCATGCAATTACTTTCATAGTTCCTATGAAAGACATTGCCAACTTCAGACCAGGAGGAAAAGCAGAGCAAAAACTTTATTTTATTGTAACACATCTAGCTCTTTGGATGAATGAAGACAATAAAGATTCTAGAGAGGAGCACCTAATATTTCATACTTTTAGCAATATTGGTTGGCTGACGTGAGTATACTCTTTTTAGTTATTTTCTGTACATTCAATATGAATTTATTAAAAGTACTACATCTTCACCATATGCAATATTTTTTGCCTTGAGTAGTTATGGAGTTACGCTTGAGAATTTTTCGGCTTGTGATCATACTCTCATAGATAAAATCAAGGGATGTGTAGTGGACTTTGCTGCTGTTGCAATACCCAATCCCGAGGTCTATATTTACCATATATTGTTACTAGATCCTTCAAATCTTGCACTTTACTATTGAATGTCAAATTCGACCTGTGTTTATCGGGGTTTTGTTTGGCTATTAGTTAGATTCAAGTCTCGTTGTGTTCTTTCTCTTGTTTCAGGTTTGGGCTGCAGGTTTTTCTGCTGCATTGTTAAAGAAGCAGAGTGTTGCGACAAAGGGACTAATAAAGGGAAGAGAAGGGAGTGCAGAACTGTTGGGGTTTTATGAAGCTCATTCAAGTGAGCTAAAGCCTGATGTTATAGAGACAGCTTTACTTGTAATGTTAGAGAACTTTTTCAGACTATTTTTCAAGCTGCCCTATGTTGACAGGTATTTATATAGTTTTAGCTAGTGATTCGCATATATGTCTTTCAGCAGGGTTTTAAATATTTTGGTCAATGAATTTCCTTTCTAAAATCCTTTTCTAGGTTAGAGTCTATTGTGTGATGACAATAGTCTAAATAATGTGTGCTTTGCTTAGGTATGTTATATTTAACTCTTTTTGTTTCTTGTCCATAATAGGAGGCTTTCTGATGTGTTCAGAATTTTATCACATCAACAACCACTTTGCCCTCAGCTATACATCTACGGTTTTGCTGATAGGGTTATCCCCGTTGAATCTGTAGAGGCATTCATTGCAAATAAAAAGAAAGAAGGATACAAAGTTAGGGCTTGTAATTTTGTATTGTCACCCCATGTGGACCATTTTCGAAAATTCCCAGATCTTTATAATGCTCAGCTAGGCAGCTTTTTGGAAGAATTCCTACCTTGTTATGAAGAAAAAAATATAAATGCGTGATACAAGACCATCTCAGAAGTCATATAAATCATTAACAGGTCTCAGGGATATAGGCCCCCGACTGAATGAATTGTTGGAAGATTCACAAAAATCGATTTTAAAATTTAGCATGGTGCATTGCCAATGCATCAGGAATTGGCAGTGGATCTATATACACCTTAGATGTGTTTGACAGCAAGAAGAAAATGTGGTCCAGTTAGTATGGGAATATGCCTTGTATAAAATTTATTGCATTCCTTAATTCAATTCTAAGAGACTCAGAGTGAGGTCTCAATCCATTTCAATTGTTCAAATTTGAGATCCTATTATTCATATAACAAACAATTGTAAATATATTGAAAACCAAATTCAAGTTGGTTGATATTGTTTTTCTGGTGAGTTCATTTTGCAAAGGACCAAATCATTTTGAATATTTGATGTGCCCATGAAGTTTCCTTGTTTTGCCTACAGAAGGAAATATTCAATACACAAACTTACAAATATTCAATACACTTGCAAATATTGGGAGAAGTGATAAACACTATTCAAACTACATAAAAAGCCAAAATGAAAACCTAGTGTAAGCCAAAGTACGTGCAAGCTCGGCTGAAAATATAGTGTGATGGTTAAAATGAAACACTATGGTAACATTGGGTGGAAGGCCTAATCTTGGGTGTTTGGACAGGAATTGGAGCTATCCCAAATCAAGAAAACTAGAGAAGGGTGTGGAGAACAGGAGAGGAGGAGGAGGTCACTAGATTGCCTGTTTTATTATGTGTGATCCAAGGCTCCGGTTTATTGGACTAGATGTCAAGTTTGATTAGTTCTTATGTTTCAACAGACTGATAACGAAGTAGAAAATGAAATAACATAAAGAAATTAAAGCTGATTTCCTTGTGAACTAATTAGCTAAATGTTTTTAAACAAAAGAGAGTTGAAAAGAAAGGGTATGTAGCTTAGCCAACCTTTGGATCGTGTAAACAACAATAAGAGAGGACCTAGGGCTTATCAGAAAGCCTAAGGGAGCCCCAACCCTCTCTACATGTGGGAACAATAGGAGAGGCCGTAGGGATTATTAGCCACTCTAAGGAAGCCAAAGCACTTTTTACTTATAGTGAGAAGAGGCCCTAGGGTTATTAGTCACCCTAAGGAAGCCAAACCGTTTAGGTACATTTTGTAACAAGAATGAACTAATTAGCAAATGGAACTTTACTTGGGTTAATGGAAGAGAAGACACCAAAAAAAAAAACTAAGGTGAAAAAGTGGAAATGTCATCTTCACAAATTAAATGAAATGATTTCTCCACTTGGGATCTAGAGGAAGTAGTTTTCCATTTTTCCTTCCTTTCTTATGTACAAATATTTCAAGTAACAAAAAAGAAAAAATACGGCACACCAATAAGTATTAACAAGTTTTTTAACCTTAGGGGTGGAAAGTGCAGGTGGGGTGTGAGTGCATTCTAGAGGAGAATTGGAACTTTCTTACTACTGAAGTCTAGGTAAGGTATCCAATAATTAGGTGAAGGTCTTCTTCAAGGCATGTTACATGTTGTCTATCTACAAATCCATAAATTGATCATTGTGGGGATTCTTCGGTCATCATTCATCATCTTTGATGTTTAAATTTCTGTCTTTCGCTCCCTTTGAAGGTAAGGTGACCTTTCCCTTTATTTTATATTTGCTATTGAATTTTCCTTCCTCTGAAATTGCAGAGACTCCAGGACCCTGAGGATTCATTTGCTTGGTTTTGACCTTATTGTTTTTGGACAACAAATTTACTGAAGTTGTTTCAAGGTTATTATTGCTTACTTGGTTCTTTACTAACAAAGAAGCTCTACCCCATGTTTCAACCTCCTTTGGCTCATCCTTTATTTTTGTGTTGCTCTCATTGTTTTTATCTCTAGATGAGTTGTTGCCTCCCCTCTGCTTAGGTTGGTTGTGGTTTTCAACCTCTTCCTTTTTCTTAGATGTTATAGGCTATATGTTGCATGGTTTGATTTTCCTATGTGGACACTTCAAGGTTCGTTGTGCTATCCTCAACCATGGGAAGAGTCTAAACAATTTAATTGTAGAGTGCTTCAAATTTTTTGGAGAATGATACACAAGAATAACTCTCTCACACTTGATTATTATGAGATTAAGGAAAATGTTTTAGAAAAGACTCAAGAAGTTCTTTAACCATGAAAAAATTGTCGAATGCATGATACTTTATCCCCTCAATTTTATATGATATCTACAATTGTTTTCCTTTCTCGAAGTGCATATTTACAGTAGGAATATTTTGGGCTGTTAGCATTTTTCTTGCTTGGGATGGGTGGAAGCTCATCTGAGTAGATGAATGCAAAAACATTATTTTTGTAATTTGGATCAATAGATAATCCTCTTAAAAATATAAAAGAAGATACAGTTTGTGAGACAACACTATCATGAAAAGGGATTGATAAACATTGCATGACTCATGTTGGTTCTTCCACTTTTATAGAAGGGTACTAAGATTGGGTTTTGCATTCAAAGAGGATTCCCGATCAATTTCTCAAGAATGAAAACCTAATGAATTGTGCCTTTCTCTTCATTCATTAAATGGAAAAAACACTAGAATTAACCCAACAAATATCAATACTAGTCCACACACTGACACCAATTATTAAAGTAGAATGTGTGACAATAGAAGCCCAACTGTAGAAAGCCAACATATATTTTGACATTAAGACATTTTGTTTTGGCCTTTTCTCATAAATCTTTTGTAATGATAAAATAAATTATATACCATGTAATGCCTTAATTTTCTCTATTTTATTATGCATAGTATTAAAGTCTGAGCCAATACTGGGAAGGATGGAGGATTTGAAACAAATCTCTTTTTCTAGAATGGCCTGTGAAACTATAAACTGGTCTAGTATATTGGAAACTTAGTGCTTTCCTCCTCTACGATTATTCCAATTATAAATCCCATTTATGGCGGTCATATTTGTCACTTTAAGTTTTTATAGGAGGTCATTGAATTATTGCACCTCTATAAGTTCTAATATTATGATCCCCCCTTCTTCTATTCAAGGGTTTGGATAATGTTGAGATCACCACCCAATATCAATTTCTCCTCATTGTGGATTGACCTTATTGTCCTAATATTTTCTAGAAATCCCAATTTTTATGTGGGTATATGTGGACAATAGAATGTTGTTATGCACCATGTTTCCCTGGCTCCTACATATTGGAATATGCCCAAAATGATTTTGGAGAGTGATATCCATTCATGGAAGGATATTTCCTAAGGGTTTTAGAGAATTACCAAACTCCAAACACTTCATCTAGCATCTAAAGTTACATATTCACATCTCCTCCAACACGAAGATGTTATTTCCTTAACTCTTTCCCTTGATATTTTTGTTTCTTTTATCATGATGATTTCTTTATTTTCCTTTTTAATTCAGTCTTTGAGATATCTCTTCTTAATATAGTTCCTTGACATTTTGTAAATGGCATGTACAATCTGGCAATGATGGCAGTTATACAATTGCATTTTGACAGTCCCAATGACATAGTTGATATCCTCACATAGTGATGTTAGTGATTTTGATGTTGTGGATGATATTACTTGATGCTTCATGATGGGTGTTCTTTCCCACTTTCACATAATCTTGTTATAGCCTCTGCTTGATGCTTTTGTTGCTATGGTCATGTCAGGCATTAATTAATTGTCTTCAATGTTCAATCTGTGAAGAGTGCAAATGTTCCCTTGATGCGGTTTAAATTCACTCGGATTTCAATTGATCTCTTATATGCAAGGCTTTCTCTGAGAACAATTCTGGAAGTGTGATCTTCAGGTTTTGAAATTAATATATGATATTATTGTCTTTCTTTTTTGTGAATATTACATTGCATATTTTCATGTTCATGATAACTTCCCTTCTGGATGATAGAAAAGGTGGACCATGGAGTAAAGGTGCTGTAGGTTGTAAAGTAACATGAAATTTTACAATATGGGTTTGGTCATTTACAATCTTCTCAGCAATGTCTTTTGCTGCTCTAATGTTAATAATTTCAAAAAGAGAATCTCAATGCACAATTGAGGCATTTGCATATGATACAAGGAAGTTGGAACTAACTACAAACCTAGCGCTGTTAAATCATAGCAAGTTTATTTGCACTCATCTTTCATTCTCTCATGAACCAAGTGAAATTTCTTGGGGAATTTCTAATCAACAAGTTTTAGGATTTTGTGTCAGATTTGGGTAGACTCGTAGAATGATTAGCTTGTGGCTTCTATAAACTCTTTTTGTCAACCCATGGATGCATGGGTTAAATTTGCACTTGATTTGCAGTTTCCAATGATTTGACACTAAGAATCATTGGCTGACTATGATGATTCGCTGACTTCTTTTCTTTTTCTTTTCCCCTTTCCCTTAGATGGTCATGCATGGGAGGGGAAGTTCCAGTGAATGTATGATTTGTGGTGTGAATTTATCTATTGGTTAACTCTTTGGTAACATCCCATGACTGTGATTTCAATGGAAGTTGGTTAAATAAGAAACACTAAGCGATAATTAGGAGTTTTAAATGTTTGATACAATAACTAATTTTGGTTTATAGGATCCCAAATGTGCTTTTTTGGGCCTGAAACTTTACATGGCACCCCTGTGTTTACAAATCATGGAAAACATTTGAGCCTTTTTATATTATTTCATGGCCATACTGGACGTGTTTCACTACCTAAAACATTTTCAGATATTAAAATACAGGTGGTTGATTTTTTGGAAGAAGGAGGTCTTCTTTACACATTGCAGGATACTAATTTGCAATACGTTACATCTTCTTCCTTCTTGATGGATGGCAAACTGAAGCTGCAATTGATAATTTCCACTTAGAGGTGATAGTTGGTGATATACCTTTTCTAGCAGTAGGTATAGGCCATATGAATACTGTAGAATGGCTTTTCACATTGACACCAGCTCTTTTAACAACAAGATTTTGAAAATGTTTCCTTTGGCAATGTTTTGCTCCATGTTTTCAAGATAATGAGATTTTCTTGTACTGTCCTTAATGGCAGGTAGATGCAGATGCGGAGGCTCTTTTAAATGGTTTAAATATGCAGTCAAATTTCTTCCCTAGCTTACTGTGGAACACATTTGAGGTAAAAAAATTGTTATTTGGGCTCATTAAGTTTGCTATCATTTCCACTTGCTCAATAAAACAGTGTATGGGAATAATGGCTTATTTCTATTGTAAAGTATCTTGGATGCTCATTTAATTTGATTTTGTTGGTTTAATTTACAGAGAGCACTGGCACTCTACAAAAATTCCTATGTCAAAATTAAGTCTTATTCAAGTCCTGGTGCAAATGATCCGCACAAGGTAATTGTGGCTTCTAAAAGTGGTAAAGAGAGTTTCTTTCATACTAAATTGTACGATAAAACAAATGTTGATGTTGATGTAACAGTAGTATGTGATAACACATCAACAGATGTGACTTCATCCATTGATTTTACCAATCCTTTAGAACATGCAGTGAATAATAATACACAGACTGACCAAGAAAACCCTTATATGGTTCTTCAAGATGATGCAAAAATGAATAAGTGTATCAGTTCAAGTCAAAACAGCCCAATTTTTTATGTGAAAGAACCAATGGTGAATGTAAAGGATGCAGAGATCTTGGTACTAGGATGCAATACCAATTCCAAAGGTTGTTCAGAGCATCCTTTGGATGATGTTAATACTAGGGTGTTTTCAGCAGAACCTGAAGATGGTGTCACTGACCCAGAACTGGTGGATGATCATGATCCGAGAGGCTTCTCAGAAGAATCAAATCTTAATACCATAGTTTCTCCAGAAGAGATTAATTAAGAAATGTTGATAATGTTGATAATGTTGTCATTTCTATGTCTTGAATTGATTGCAATTGAAACACTAGTCTTTTTGTGAGAGTGTTAATGTTCCCAAATGCTTTTGAATCTTCATTCTCTGTATATAAATAAATTTTGCATTTATCCTGTATGTATAAGGTTCTGATCTTTCAGAATCCATTTGAGATTGATACAGATCTGTGTAAAAAATTTCTGAGTGGAAATCGAGAAGAGATATCAATTTGTATAAATCTATATCGATCGATTGTGTTAAAGCCACAACACAGAAAATCCGTGGAAGAATTTGACTCTGCAAAAACTAGTTGGAGGAATCCACGAACGTTGGGTTTCTTTGTTTAAATTAGTATCAAATCTATATTTAAAATCTGTGAATCAAATCATGCTTGGGAAAAGAATGGTTCTAAATTGAACGGAGCTCTGTTTTACAATGAGAAGCGTTGAATTTTTATAATAATATTGGAAACAAATCAGGAATAGCATTACCCAGAAAACGCGTGGAAGGAAGCGAAACAACGAAAATTTGTTAACATAGTTCAAATCCTGGAGTTTGAAGGTGAGCGGTTTCAGAATTTTGAACGCGATCCAATACATTTTGGACACGTCATCATTCAAAAATTGCCTATTTCGCGTAATATTTGTGTGCTAAAGCTCTGTGATAGAAAAAACGCGACTTGCGTTTGATCATAGAAGCAAAGGATCCAAGGGTCTTCGCACGGGAGAGTTGTTGTTTGGTTAACGCAAGGTATGGCCCAGCGTTTATTCCATTTATAATTGTTTATTAAGCATTGATTATGTGGGGAAAAAGATTAAACGTTGTCAATTGATTGATATGTTGATGCAGAAGTTGAATGAGTTAATTTCATAACTCAAAGCTTTGATATTTGTTCCAAGGGATATAAAATATTGTTTTAAATACATTTTATACAATATTCAAAAAGGGTTGTAAGGAATTGATTTAAGTGCTTTAAAGATTAGATATGATTTTGAAGCACTTTAATTAAAAACAAAGATCATATTGTTTGAAATGTTTTTTTCAACCTTGGACTATTGTGATTTCATTAATAAAATTTTACAAATTTGATGAATGAAAATGAAAACGAAAAATTGAATCCGACTCCTCCTGAGTTAGAAACAATTGTGATCAAATTTGAAAGGCTCTCCTTAATGCCTGCACCCACACAGCAATCATGTTTCCTAGTATGGCCTTCTTGTAGTCACTAACCTACATTTCAGTTAGCCCATTTTGAGTATTCATATGAGGTTCCTTCGAAAAATGCCCATATGATAGTTTTTCTTGAAGTATTGAGAGTTTGATACCCGCTAAAATCTATAGATGGTATTTAGAATGTGATGAACAGACCATGGAACCATGAAATTCAACTATTAATGATTTTTCTTAAGAATTTGTGCTGTTGGTTATGGCTTAAAAATATTTTTTAGCTGGGGTCTGATAATTATTTTAGCATGACTAGTAAGTTATCCTCTTAATCCACAATAATTACATTCTTGTTTTCTTTGCTGTGACACACATTCGTCCATTGCTTATGTGCGCTTGCATACTGAATCTTGACACTAAAGAAATTTGATCCAGGTGGATATTGGTGGTCACCCGCCTATTCCACTTGGGGCCCCACCATTGCCTCTTTAAGTTTTTCAGTTTCGGCTCAACTTACTATTTTTAGCAGTTTTTCGGGTCCTAAACTTCCGGAGCCGTTTTAAGGCCCTAAAAGACGTTTTTTGGGAAAACAAAGAGCAACATGGGTCCATGGATCGATGTTGCTCATTAAAAATTTGTATTCCTTGGATATATATTTCTAACGAGGTATGGTTCACGTCAAACAGAGATCGTATGCTAAAGTTACGCCCCTGGGAAGTTGAAACACCAATTTACCCAAACGAGGCCCATAGTTTCGGCGCTTCATCTCCTAGGGTTAAGGTTTTGGCTATTGAGGATTTCCCATTGTGTCTAAACAATAAATAGGCCCTTGAGCCTCATTGTAACTTATTTTAGAGGCCTGTAGCCACCACATCTCTTCTTAGAGATAGCTACTAGTGCCCTAGCTAGTTTTATTTCCATTCTGTCTCTAAGCAAATTTCAGTTCTTTGATATTAATGAAATGAAGTATTATTTCCGCTGAATCTTTGTATTTATGGTTATATGTTTATTCTGTTGCATTCCTTCATAAATCTGGATCAGTGGTATCAGAGCGGTTTTCTTTTTCTCGATCTTTCTTTACATGTCCCCAACGAGGTCGTGGTATAAGGAGTTAGGGTTCAATCTGGTGGAACCTTTGCAAGATCAGCCTCACAAACCCCAATGGACGCCCATGGGGGACGAAAAGTAAGATGAGGGAGTAGGAGATATTATCAAAATATTGCTCGAGGAGGCCCTCGAAAAACAAAGGAATGCGATGATGGATAACTTTGCCCATATCCTTCAACGACTGCCCACCGGCGGCGCATCTGCATCCAGAAACCACTCTGGAGGTGCGACTCCTTTTAAGGTACAAGTAAATTTTTACATTCCCATATTTTAGGTTCAAATAGATGCAGATGCCGTAGATAGATGGTTGAATCTATTAGAAGGATATTTCTCATTTCATGACTTCTTCGATAGGGAGAAGATTATTTTTACACTCCTCAAAGTTGCCCCCCATGTCAAGGACTTGTGGGAAACCCACTGTGAGAAAAAGGACGAGACATAACCCTCTCTGTTCTCGACCGTACCCACTTGGAATTCTTTCCGAGATGCCATCAAGGAACAATATTGTCCCATGGGGAGCTATGAGGACAAGTACATACAGTGGACAACACTGCTACAACAAAGGGATCAAGATGTGCATGAGCTGGCAAATCTGTTCCATACCCTACGCACCAAGTTGGGTATCAAAGATTCAGAGAAAAATCTGGTGCTAAAGTATCGCAGTTGTTTGCATAGATACATTCAGGAGGAAATGGAGTTCCTTGACATCTCCTCACTTGGTACGGCATACAGGTATGCTGCCAAGATTGAGCAGAAATTCAAGCAGAAGAAGCGAGACTTTGGATCTGCGAATCAAAAACAAGGGAAGGGTGCTCCCAAATTGCAGAAAAAAGGACAGAGCCAAGGTATGGTGACTCAAGACAACCTATCGAAGCCACGAGCAAAGAACAACACCGAAAATCCAAAGAAGGACACGGGAAAGTGGTGTGAGTTCCATAAGAGCTCCAATCACAACACAAGTGAGTGTCGGGCCAAGCAGTCACTGGTGGCCGAGATGAGGACTTCTGAGTCAGATGCATGCTCTGACTCTGAATCAGAACCTGACAAGGGGAATGACAAATGGAAATATATTATTGATGCAGATCCCAATGCCACTATTGCCACTATGAAGATCCAGAAGGAGGAACCGGAAGATCCAGAGGAGGAGGAACGTCTCTTCCACTCCCAGATGTGGGTAAAGGGCTCCCTAGTAGAGTTCATTGTCGACAATGGGAGCCAAAAGAGCCTCATTTCAAAAAACACTGTGAAGCGGTTGGGCTTTTCAACCACAGCTCACCCACATCCATACACCATTAGGTGGCTTCACCAAGGACAAGATCTCCGCGTCAGCCAGCAGTGACGCCTTCCCTATAGTATCAAGCCCTTCACAAATGAGGTATTATGTGAAGTTTCTCCTATTGATGTTTCTGATGTATTATTAGGACAACCATACTTTTGGAAGCGTCATGTTGTGTACGAGTCTCGGCCTCGCGCTGTTATTGTTACTTTGGGAAATAAGTTGTACAGGATACCAGAGGTACCACCTCCTACCGCTATCTCTTTGGTTACAGCAAAACAATGTAGTAAGCTCATTTCCCAAACTAGGAAATTCATTTTCCTAATGATCTGCCCCCAGGGCAAGAAGAATATTGTGGCCACAACCTCCAGATAGGGCTCCTCTGCATGACAACAACAAATGGATAAGGTTGTGGAGGAATACAGGGACATCTCTACCTCACCCACAGGGGTTCCTCTGCACTATCAGGTCAAGCACCCAATTGATCTGACCCCAGGTGCGCTGCTACCCAATGGATTGATCTATCGGTGCTCTGTTCTGGAGAACGATGAAATCAAGAGGTAGATTCAGGAGCTGTTGCAGAAAGGTCACATCTGACCAAGTTCATCGCCCTGTGGGAGCCCGATCGTGTTGGTACAGAAGAAGGATGGGACGTGGAGACTATGTATTGACTATCGGGCACTGAACAAGATCAGTCTAGAATAGGTACCCGATCCCATGGATTGATGACCTTCTGGACCAACTCAAAGGTGTAAAATATTTCAGCAAGATCGACTTGAAGTCTGGGTATCACCAAGTACCAATTGAACCCTCCGATGTGTGGAAGACTACCTTCAAAGCCAAGGAAGGCCTTTTCGAATGGTCGGTCATGCCTTTCGGGTTGACGAATGCTCCCACAACCTTCATGAGGATGATGGATGACATCTTGCAGCCATTCACCAACTCATTTGTAGTGGTGTACTTAGATGACATTCTGATCTTCAGCAAGACTTGGGAAGAGCACCTTCACCGCATCTGACAAGTCCTCCAAACACTGCGGCAACACAAGTTGTGTGCCAATTTGGAGAAGTGCACTTTTGGCATGACCCAGGTTAAATATCTGGTATACATTATTGATGAAAGGGGGGTGCATGTGGATCCAACCAAGATCCAAGTCATTCAGGATTGGCCAACCCCAACCACTATAACAGAGCTTCGTAACTTTCTAGGTCTTACTAATTTCTACTGCAGGTTCGTGTTGGGATTCTCTCATATCACTTGGCCCTTGAGTCAAGTTACCAAGGGAGGAGTGAGAGCAAAATTCTTTTGGTCGGAACCTCAACAGAAGGTGTTCACAGAATTGAAAAATCACCTCTGTTCTACCCCAGTGCTCACATTACCAGACTTGCAACAACGATTTGAGATTGAGACAGATGCCTCTAACTATGCTATTGGGGCAGTTCTCACTCAACAAGGACATCCAGTGGCATATCACAACGATACATTGTCTGACACAGTTCGCAAGTATCCCACTTATGACAAAGAAATGTATTCCATTGTGCAAGCTTGTCGACAATGGAAGCATTACATTTTTGGGAAGGAAATAATCATCCACACAGACCACCGGCCCCTACAGTTCATATAGACACAAGGGAAGTTGCAGAATGATCGCCATCAAAAGTGGTCCACATATCTACAACAGTTTCATTTGAACATCAAGTACAAGAAGGGTATCACCAATAATGTTGCATACTGCCACATCCGACCACCAATCATGGCGCTCACCACCGTTCTCAACTCTTTTGGGCACAAGACTTCTGATTGGCCGCTTCTCTATGAGAGCAACCTAGAATTCGGCCACACTTACAAGGCACTCTTGGGGGGTATGCAAGTTCCAAATTTTCACCTCCAAGATGCACTTTTATGTCACCTGGGACACCTTTGTGTTCCTTCAAGAGAGCATGCCAAGATGATATGGGAAGCACACTACAGTTGAATCGTTGGGCATTTCGGGGTTGAGAAAACAGTAGCTATACTACAAAAGTATTTCTATTGGCCAAACCTTTGAAAGGATGTCGAGAAGCACATCAGATCCTGCACTGCCTGTGCCATTTCCAAACCGACCATCAAGAAGCAAGGCCTATATACTCCACTACCTACCCCTAGTCGGCCTTGGGAATCCATCTCCATGGATTACATATCGGGCCTGCCTTCTACTAAGCATGGAAATGACTGTGTTTTTGTGGTCATCGACAGATTCTCAAAGATGGCCATTATGGCGGCCTGCAAGAAGAATATCACAGCAGAAGCCACTGCTAGACTCTTCTTTGAACGAGTGTGGGTGCACTTTGGGACCCCACAGTATATCATATTAGATCGGGATATCAGGTTCCTCAGCACATCTTGGTCTAGCCTCTGGTCAATGTTGGACACCAATCTCACCAAGTCCACAGCTTTCCATCCCCAAACAGATGGCCAGATAGAGGTTGTCAACAGAATGATTGTACACATTCTGTGCATGTACAATTCAAAGAATCCACGCACATGGGACGAGAGCCTCCCCTATGTACAACATAGTTATAATCAGGCTCTCCATATTTCAATCGGCCTTAGCCCCTTTCAAGTGGGCTTGGGATTCCAGCCACTATGTCCCATTGACGTAGCCATGCCATTT
Organism: Pinus albicaulis; assembly: GCA_034641835.2. Classification (NCBI taxonomy): domain Eukaryota; kingdom Viridiplantae; phylum Streptophyta; class Pinopsida; order Pinales; family Pinaceae; genus Pinus; species Pinus albicaulis. The sequence continues at coordinate 1,111,417,377 of CM076574.1, forward strand.
GCAGCTACTCATGCCGATTCGGCTCATGTCCAGCCTAAAGTTGACAAAGAAAATAGCTTCATCGAGCACATTCAACACATCCGCCAACAGGTTCATGACATATTGGACAGAGCCAATGCTAAGTACAAGCAACACCATGATCAACATCGGGTGGCACACAACTTCCAGGCGGGTGACAAAGTATGGCTACATTTGCAGAAGGAGCGCCTCAATGGACCCCACCGCAAGCCTTGCCCGCTCCGATACGGGCCGTACACCATCACCAAGGTTGTAGGGAAAAATGCCTTTGAGCTCATTATTCCACCATTCCTTGGTCTACACCCAGTATTCAATGTGGACCGCCTTCATCCTTACTTCACACCTCTACTGGACACCTCTAACATTGCAGAACAACTCACACCAACAGAGTTAAACCTAGAATGCATGGAACAAGCCACCACAGGTTGTATCATGGACATTCAAATCAAGAACACTCACCAATAGAAGATCCAACTATGTTGAGTTGTCAAAGCTGGCCAACTCCTGCACCAAGGAAAGTGGTTCACCAGGGACCAAGTTCAGCAGAAATTTCTTCATCTCATGGAGGGACTTAACGCAATGGGGACCATTTCTTCCTAAGGGGGGAGGAATGATCCAGGTGGATATTGGTGGTCACCCACCTATTCCACTTAGGACCCCACCATTTTCTTTTTCAGTTTTTCAGTTTCGGCTCAACTTACTATTTTTAGCATTTTTCGGGTCCTAAACTTCCAAAGCTGTTTTGAGGCCCTAAACGACATTTTTTGGGAAAATGGAGAGAATCATGGTCCATGGACCAATGCTTCTTGTTCAAAATTTGTAGTCCTCGGATAGATATTTCTAATGAGGTATGGTACGCGTCAAACGAAGACCATATGCCAAAGTTACGCCCCTGGGAAGTTGAAACACCATTTTACCCAAACGGGGCCCATAGTTTTGGCGCTTCATCTCCTAGGGTTAGGGTTTTGGCTGTTGAGGATTTCCCATTGTGTATAAATAATAAATAGGCCCTCGAGCCTCATTGTAACTCAGTTTAGAGGCTTGTAGCTGCCACATCTCTTCTCAGAGATAGCTACCAGTGCCCTAGATATTTTTATTTCCATTCTGTCTGTAAGCAAATTTTAGTTCTTTGATATTAATGAAATGAAGTGTTATTTCTGCTGCATCTTTGTATTTATGGTTATATGTTTATTCTGTTGTGTTCCTGCATAAATCCGGATCAAAATTATTTTTAGGGTGAACCTTTTTAGTTTTTTCCTGGTTATTGGTGGTTTTGAATCACTTGACAGTCGATAACATGTTGAGTGAGCTTCTTCATGCATAAATTGAATAACTTCTAGATGAAGTTGATCATGCAGCAACATTAATTCAATGACCTCATACAAGGCATTGCAATTTCACCATTTATTCATTCCACTATTGTTAGTCTAATTTTCCAAATTTTGAATAAAATTAAGTTTATTTTTTCGTGACTCCAGAGATTCAGCTTTTTTATACCTTTATTACACAATCATTCTATTTTCTAAATGACATTGTGGAAGCTAGTGGGTGGAGTGGATCTGCAACTACCTAATGTTATGAGATACTAATGTTGTTACTCAGCATCATATCGGATTCAATTATGAAAAATTCATTGGTTAATAAATCTGTGTTCCAGTCAGGGAAAATTTTAAGAACCCCCCTAAATTTATAAGTATAATAAATGGGCGAATCCCCGTGATACATAGGAAAAATGGAAGGCGATTTTATCAATAATATAATATGTATATATATATATTTTTTGGCGAATCTCTCACCAAATTATATTATCTTGTAAAATCATGGCAAATTTTTCACTGAATTATAAAATCTTGTAAGATCTTGGCGAATCTTTCACTAAATAATAAAGGCTTTGTAAAGGGCTAGCAAATTTCATAATGATTATTTCTTGTAGTGACTTGAAGCCTTGTTAAGCAATCCATCAAGAACCAAAAACAACATATTCCTTATAAGTATATTCCTTATATGGAATATAAGGAATATAAAGCCAATTAGGTTTAGCACAGGTGGTAGCTAGAAATCCTAAATGTGATGAAGTGATGAACTCATAATGAGTATTTCTTGTAATGGCTATGAACCTTGTTTTCCAAGCAATCCCTCGAGGACTAAAATATGTATATTCCTCATATGAAATATAAATATTTTTATAATGTATTGGTATATAAAGATATGAGTGAGGAGTGGGAAATGAGCCACGAGAAGTCCTTAGAATATTGATAGGAAGAAGATAAGTGAAAAAATAAATAAAAGGTAAAAAATGCAAAAATTGAGAAGAAATACAGGGGAAAAATGGTGAAACAACAAATTTATAATCCATGGGAGGAACACTGATTAGAGATAGTGAGGGAAGATTTTCCCTTAGCCTAGGGGTAATAAAGGAAGACATTAGAACTATCACTTATGAAAGTGTAGTTAAATAAACATTAAGCTCTATACCAATCATGAGAGGGAGGAAATATGGGAAATAAATGCAAGAACAAGAATCTAAATGGAACAAAGCATTGGGATTACAATCATTGCTCACCAAGTTTGGATACTTCCTTTGAGGCCTGTTGAAAATTTAGGTTTGATCTATCTATGTATCTGGTTATCTAATTAGTTTGTAAAATAGTTTCCAAGTAGCTATGTTAGAACTTAGAGCATGGATTTTGTGAAAAAAAAATTTACCGTCCTGCCCATCTTGAGATGGGGATGTACAGATATGAGTATTGCTGAGATAATTCTCCCAATTTTTTGTTGTAACAAGTTGTATAGGTACAACTACAATCCCCTAATTTTAGTTAAAACAATATCCATTAGTGCAAGAAAAAATGTTTGATGTTTTCACCTTGCCCTTTTTATCCCTACCGATGTTTAATAAATCCAAGGATAAGATGGATTTATGTTAGTTTATAGTTTCATAAAATTTAAATAGAGAAATTGAAATAAATATGATGTCATTTCATTTTTATTTTATGGTGAAATCTTTAAATAAATAAGACGCCGAATCTTTTTTTTTTCATTTTTTATTATTATTGACACAACCACACATGGGGATCTCCCCCACCCTAGACTATCAAGAACCTTTCTTCCGTTGGCGCAAAGAATAAATATAGCATGAAAAAATTATGGTTCTTACCCATTTTGAACTTGGAGGCCGGTTACAATTAAATAACAAACATTCAAGCTCTTCTAGTTGATTATTTATCTTTCATCAACATATCCGCTTGTTATAACACCATTTGGCTACTTTTTAAGAAACCATAAAAAATATGACCGATTGTTATGTGAATTTAACTCTCCAAAGAGTCGATGATATGAATATTATTTTAGGCTATCCATACCCTTCAGATATTTAAATCTTTTAAGCTCAACATACACCTTTGATATGTTTCATTAATCTGATCTTTTTCTCCCAATATTCCATCCCTCCACTTGACATACTTCAACGGTCTCCTTTGTGTTGTTATATAGTTAGGTGTTTGTGCTTCAACCTAGATAGCTAATTTTGTATTTGAAGGATATGTCTACTTTTCACTTAATTTTAATTTTTCTTTTAATGTATTTCGGAATCTTCAACGACCTCCTTTATGGAGTTCTATAGCTAGGTGTTTGCGCTTCAACCTAGATAACTAATTTTGTTTTTGAAGGATATGCCACCTTTTTAGATACATTTTTATTGTGCTCTTAATTTATTTCAGAATCTTAACAACACTTCCCTCTTTCCTTTCTAACAAAGAATTAATTTAATTCAGAGTATTGACTGTAGTTGGTTCTAATACCACATTAACATCAACATGGATTTAGAAGTTTCTTAGACTTGATGTTGAATTTATATCTATTGTAACGAGTATAAGGATGTAAATATTTCTCTCTTTTACCAATTTAATCTCTTTTACTTTTGTGTACTCACAGTCATCCAAGACTCGATGAACAGAGATGGAAAAAATTGATACAACAAAATTTATAAGTTTTGTGCCAAAAATATTATTTTTTCATAGTTGATCATCTTGGTCACGCATATTATTTCAGATAGACTCAAGACTTTAATAATAAAGATGACATTATAACCTAATCCTGCTATGTAGCTCCTTGTTTGATGCATCCTGAATTCATTGAATTTTTTATGTAGGTGAGTTAAAGTGGAACACCTTTGCAACTTAGAGCCTGGAGATTCTGAATTTTATGAACTTCTATTAAGCAATTATGTTGCAGATGGTAGGTGGGATAATGCAAGAAAAGTGAGAAGAGTTAAAAGGCATTGTGTTTCAAATGACAGCGAGTTGCATTTTGGTGGAGTTAAATGACAGTGTATACAAAGTCATTGTGGGAGTTAAATTAACACCTTCAATTTGAGGAATTTTATGAAAATTTGCCAATATTGGCTAAGCATATATGGAGGTGGTAGGTAATGTTTGTAAAACAAGATTTACACTGCATACTAGGAAAACTTCTTGCCTCCTTAGAGCTTTGTGAATGTTAATGGTCTCACATAATGGGCATTTCCTAAGATGACTGTGGTCCATTATAAAGCCAATATATAACACCTGTAAAACCCCTTATCACTCCTCAATGATAACAATCTATCATAACCACTAACTTCACCCCTTTCCAAAATGCCCTTAGGTATCTGATCTACAACCGACATTTCCACATCTTGTTGCTGATGATGAACAATATCATCTCCCATGACCTACTTCACAATATGAGGTCAAAATGAAGCCATACTCAGTGTTTCTAGATTCTTCTAGAAACAATAATTCCTCGGAATGCATTCTATCAGTATTAGAAAATAAAATTCCTATTATTAGGGATGAAATCTTCTTGCCTCCTTAAGCTCTGTGAATGTTAATGGTCTCACATAATTTCCATTTCCTAGGATGATCTTGGTCCATTATAAAGCCACTAGATAAGACCTATAAAACCCCTTATCACTGATCAATGATAACAATCTATCATAACCACTAACTTCAACCCTTTCCAAAATACCCATAGGTATCTGATCTAGAACCGGCATTTCCACATCTTGTTGTTGATGATGAACAATCTCATCTTCCTTGACCTCCTCCACAATAGACCTAATTGACAGCATAGTATTTGAGATCAGAGAAATAGGATTTTTTACCAACACCTAAGTTCAATATCTCATTAAAATATTTGGATTACCCACAACCATATTCAACCAAAAAGTGAAATCATGGGTTCCTATAATTGTTTGAGACATCACTTTGGATAACATTCAGATAGCACTGAGATCTTGTCCTTGGATAGCACAGATATAACATTGAGATCTTATCCTTGGGATAGCACTGAGATAGCATTGAGATCTTATCCTTGGGATACCGCTAAGATTGCAGAAAAACCATGAATTGGATAGAACCAAGATCTATGGCATCATGGTGCCAAGGCCCAAGACTCTAGAATCATCATGAATGAGATAGTCACCAAACTGTGATATCAATTAACCATGGTGGCACCGAATTACACTGAGATCCTTACTGTGATATAGTACCAAGACAGTGAGGGAATGTCACTGTGGCATCACAAAAACTTTTCCTAAGTTCTTTGCTCTAGTATGCATTATAATATCAGCAATAACACTGAGATTCTGTGTACCCTTATCTGAGCCTCTTCCTGAAATGATAATCAAACTGTTGACTGTAATTTTCCATCCAAATTTCAGTGTGTGATCGTATCGTTGGAATAGCACTGATATATTCCTTGACCTCCTCCATAGTAGACCCAATTGACAGCCTAGTATTTGAGATCAGTGAAATAGGATTTTTGACCAACACCTAAGTTCAATATATCATTAAAATATTTGGATTACCAACAACCATATTAAACCAAAAATTAAAATCATATGTTCCTATAATTGTTTGAGACATCAAATCTCTAACTGTTAATTTCATAGCTCACTACATTCAAGGCTCACTACTTTGGAAATAACAGTGCTCTCCCCATGGTAGTTAAAATGGTGTGATGATCTACAAAATTAAATATTTTGTAGATAATATTGTCTCCATGACCAGCCCAAATTATTCCTTAATGAAAAATTAAGGTCAGAAACATATTAGTTGCATGGGTGGAAGTCCTCTATCTCACATTTTAGGTTCTTTGGATCGACACACTTGTATCATGAAAGACATGACATATATCACCTGTCTGTTAGAATCCTCATAGGAATTTGGTTTGCTACTATGTAACGTTTCAGGGGTATCATCTCTATGACCCCCCCTCTCACCAAGTGACTAAGCATCCTGATGCTATCTTTGATGAGCCTTTTCATGGTGACTTCTAGGATCTCTTTTATAGCTCCTTTCTAGTGATGACTCTCAACATGTATCCATGGAACATACCTCTTCTTCTCAGGGTTGCTTGTTGATGACTTGCAGCTGGTTGTAGTGAACCTTTCCACATTTCCATCTTGGGTTGGTCCACCTATACAAATGTCAAACTCCTATGAGTTCATCCTTTGTAGTTATTTAATAGTCTATGGGGAGTCAGGACTAAAGGGATTACTTCATCAACTAGTACATCTTATCCTTTCGATGTTTCTTCCATCCTTCCCTTACTAGAAGAGGTCATCATTGTTGGTACTTAATCTTGAGGTTTACAACCTAGCAATGCTTCTCCTTCCAGAATGTAGTGATGCCCAACTTTGGGATGATACTATTCATGTGGATGTATAGCAATTTGATGATGATGGTAACAAACCCTCTACTACACCAGCACGTGCTCAAAGAGCTTCAAAAACAAATAGGCTTCATAATAATAAGCCATGTATTCAGATTCAATAGTGCTCCCGGAGCAACAGAACCAAGTAATATAACAGTAGGTGTGCATTCATCATACTGCCAACTGAGCTAGTATTAGAATATCCATGAAATCTTATATCCCGACAGTGAATTTCTGACCATAATTAATAGCATCATAGAGATATCTCAACAAGCAACTATCCCCTATGTATAGATCCACACAGAGACATATGATAGGTGTTTATCAAGAGCGTCAGGGATCAACAACTTCTCCATCTCATCATATCTTTAAGTGCATCAGGGCTAGGGCTAGGTCTTTAGATATTTAGCTTCTACTTTCTTTGCAGCCTCTAATGTAACACGGATATGAGCCATCATACTCGGTTGTCATAAAAAAAATATTGGGCTAGAAAAGTCATGATGGAATTTATAGCTCCCTCTGAAGCCTTGATATGCATCAAATTATCCAATCCATGAGGTGACTTTCTTTAAGCATCCACATCTATAAAACCATTCTTCATGAGATCTTGGCTCAGTGCAATCAAGATGTCAGAGTCAAGTATTTCTTCTTGTCAAGACATAGAATTTTCCATGCACTTTCTTTATGGTACCTCTTTCATGCCGATAAGGGTTATTATAAAGAATTGATCCAAAGGGTCATGTTCTTCTTCTTCTCGGAGTTCTTCAAGCATGAAAGCTTCAAGTGTGCTACACCCCTGCAATTTATTTTACTAGCATATCTTTGTAGCTTATTCATAGTATATAATCTATCCAAAGGTTAAATCTCTCTTCTTCACAAATTCGTTTGTGAACAAAGCTCTATATAAATTGTCACCAATTTACTGAGGCTACAACATACTGCTACTGTACTGTAATGATCTTATACATAATGCAGGACAAAAAAAAATTGAATATGCTGAGAAGCCATTAGCATTAATGCCATATATAACTGATAAGGTATATGTGTTGTTGTTCCATTTTCTGCCATATGTCACAGGATTGCATTCTAAATCATATCATTGCTGCCAGTGGCTTTTTGCAATCCATTGTTTCTGCTAATACTATGATTTTTCAACATCCACTTCTGCTAATTCTCTTACTGGCATTCTTCCTTCATCATACCACTGTTCCACTTTTTTCCAATCATATCTATTGCATACAGTTATTGTCAAATTGTCACAGACATGTTGTCTAAATGTCACTTACATACCAGGATTTTGGCTGCACATGTATCAAAGGATTGATTGACATATGCATTATTGTCTGATGTATAGATACCAAATTTACTTAGACCAAGAACCCATCTTTGAAAAGATATTAATTCCAAGCAAGGTTTATTGTTGATTAAGGTGAAACTATCACCCTATTCTTGTCAAGAGATAATACTAGTGTGATTGTCTCTCATTCAAGGTCAATTCTATACAATTCTTGCATCTGATTTAATAAGAACGTGCTCAAAGAGCTTCAAAAACCAATAGGCTTCACAATACTAAGCCATGTATTCAGATTCAATAGTGCTCCCAGAGTAACAGAACCAAGTAATACAGCACTAGGTGTGCATTCATCATACTTCTTGTGTGTTTTTCACTTTGCTCCAGGAGTTCCTCTGATCCAGCAGTACAATCAGGAAACCCAATAAATGGTCATTCTTAGAATTGATTTTATTATTCATATGCCATATTTTCATTTTGATACACAATTTCACTATACCCTAGGAATTTTTGTATATTTTGTAAACTCTTTAGCTAATAGTGCAATAACTGATTTTTCATTTTCCCTTTTTCTTTGTTTTATATATTTACTTGTGGGATGGGATGTCTAGAATGGTTGAGACAGAGATGTGGGGAACCAAAAACACATTCCTTTTACTTTATTAAAATTGACTCTTCTTGAGTTGTATTTTTTGAAAGAGCTGAATGAATTGATTGCAAAATTGTGTTTTGAAAACAATTTCAATTATTTTTATGCCAGGATTTTTAGTTTGATTTTGAGTAAATTGGGCTCTAAAATGATCAATCCCAATCTTTAGTTCTAGAATTAATAAACATGTTTATCATGGAAGCAAATTGGCTCTAGTCTTTTTGTAGTCTCAAGTAATAAGAAGCTGAGTCTTTATTTCCTTGATCCCAGAAATATAAGTGCACATTTGCGTTGAAATTACATAGCTCGCTTCTAGGACTTTTGCAAATTGTTGCTCTGAAGAAAGCCAAACCCTTAGCTAACAGTTAGATAAGAGAAGAAAATGTAAAATTTCAGTGAAAACTATACAGTTTGCTTGGTAATCATGCTAACATGCTTCCTCCTGGAGTATGAGGTTAAACTGCTTCTGGTTGATTGACTGCAACTTGCCTAGATTCGAAGGCACAAGGGAAGTACCTGAATACCAAAAGCTTGAAGGCATAAGGGAAGTACCTGAAAACCAAGAGCTATCTGGCAGAGTAGAAACCTAGTTCCCCCTTGGAAATATTTGGATTTATTAAGATATTTCTGAGATTCTATTGTAACACAAGAATACTTGAGAGGGAATCTCTAGCAGGTTTTACTTGAGGCACCAACTGTTTCAGATACTTGCAATAGCTTCAGCAAGGTTTCACGTTGACAAGTTTTGTTGCCTACTGAAAAAATAAGTATGTTAACATGCTCAAATATTATAGATGTGTTGTCAGTCAAATCAAACCTATCTTCTTGACCTGCTATATTGCAGTGATATCAGATTTTGGAATTGGTTGTGTTGGAGCCCTGCAAGGACTTTGTAAGGGTTGTTGAAACTTGAAATTGGTATCATCTCCTTGTGAAATTTATTTTCTTGCATAATGTATGGTTTGAGTAGGACATGATGACCATTTTTTTGAACTACAAAGGCTTTGTCAAGGTAATGGAAACTAGAAGTTGGAGTTGTCTGCTTGAGATATTGGTTTTTATTGCATTATGTGTCTAAATATTCATTTAGGCCCACCGCTTATTTGAAGTTTGAACTATACTTTTCAGAATAGTTGATTATTATTCAATTCCAGAATAGATGTGGTTGATTTGACATTTGAGGAACTTTTTGTGAACTTTACTACGTCCATAATTTTTTATCTCTTTGACAAGATTATCATGCCAATGCTGTCGTTACATACATTATTTCAAATTTTTGAGTCTGTGAAGAAATGGTGAGAAACTGTGAATGAAAAGCTTAAAATGTTTTATTGTCATGAGTTATTATAGCCCCATTGCTGCTGATGTCATGGAGCTCTGAGTCTTTAGAAGGCCATGAAATATCACATGGAATATATAAATTGTTAAGAGGCTTTAGGTTGCTATGAACTTTACAAATCACTTTAGCCTTTCTTCTACGGAGAAAGGCAGTCTTGCTATTTTAAAGTTTTTCCTTTTTTACAGTCATGAGGATATAATTGTGCTAGTATTTTTGTTTTGTGAGGATTTTGTGTCTGTAATCATTTATTTGATATCGGTGGCTCCTGCAGGTACGTGTTTACACAACAAAGAATGTCTACCAAGAGCTTGAAGTTGCAAAAGAAGATTACCTTCAAGAAAGCATCGGCATTACCTGCTTCCAAGAGTTTTGGAAGGCTTTTCTCGTGAATCATCTCTGAGTTTATCCAAGCTTGTGGATGTGGCATGCCAGTCTCTACCTGAAGCACAAAGAAATGCTATAAGAAAATTTTCACAAAACAAGCCTCATAAAAGCATTGAATGGTTGCCTTACAATTTCAGCTTCCAATACATATTTTCTAGAGAATTAGCTAGATGGAACCCCCCACTTATTCCATGATGTGAATGAGAAAATTGATTCTTCATATGTATATTGGGTTTTGTATTTGATCTACAAATGACCTGAATTGAGAATGTTGCAGAGTTATTAATACTTTCCAACTGCGTTGTGGAGTAAATATTGAAAATGAAAGTGGCACACGAAGTTGTACTTCTACATCAAATCTTGTACTTCAGAACAGTGGCCTTCAGGCTGTTTTCTTTATTGTAACATAGAAAAAATATATTTTGCAAGGAAGTGTTAGAAGGTCACAGGCGGCATTGTTGATGCTAATTTCAAGGTGGCAGTATGGACGTTCACCGTGTTTTCAAATCAAGGAAGGAATCAATTTTTGAAGGTTTAAAGGAAAAGTGGGAATCCTGTCATGCAGATACCTTTTATACAACAATTACTCAAAACAGGTAAATGTGCAGGGATGATGCCTGTGCACTAAATTATTGCATTGTCCTCTGGAAAAAAAACATATTCAAAATGTTGAATTAAAAATAAAGGTGGGAAGCGTACTTCTGGAAATAAATGTGCCCCTCAGCTTTGTTGAAGTGTACCTGTGTTGTTGTGGTTGAGGATTTTTGAATGTAGAAGTTGTTCTTTTTGTTAAACAGTGTATACAAAGTCATTGTGGGAGTTAAATTAACACCTTCAATTTGAGGAATTTTATGAAAAATTTCCAATATTGGCTGAGCATATATGGAGGTGGTAGGTAATGTTTGTAAAACAAGATTTACACTGCATACCAGGAAAACTTCTTTCCTCCTTAGAGCTTTGTGAATGTTAATGGTCTTACATAATGGGCATTTCCTAAGATGATTGTAGTCCCTTATAAAGCCAATATATAACACCTATAAAACCCCTTATCACTCCTCAATGATAACAATCTATCATAACCACTAACTTCACCCCTTTCCAAAATCCCCTTAGGTATCTGATCTACAATTGACATTTCCACATCTTACTGTTGATGATGAACAATATCATATTCCATGACCTACTTCACAATATGAGGTCAAAATGAAGCCATACTCAGTGTTTCTAGATTCTTCTAGAAACAATAATTCCTCGGAATGCATTCTATCAGTATTAGAAAAAAATTCCTATTATTAGGGATGAAATCTTCTTGCCTCCTTAAGCTCTGTGAATGTTAATGGTCTCACATAATGGAAATTTCCTAGGATGATCTTGGTCCATTATAAAGCCACTAGATAAGACCTATAAAACCCCTTATCACTGATCAATGATAACAATCTATCATAACCACTAACTTCAACCCTTTCCAAAATACCCATAGGTATCTAATCTAGAACCGGCATTTCCACATCTTGCTATTGATGATGAACAATCTCATCTTCCTTGACCTCCTCCACAATAGACCCAATTGACAGCATAGTATTTGAGATCAGAGAAATAGGATTTTTTACCAACACCTAAGTTCAATATCTCATTAAAATATTTGGATTACCCACAACCATATTAAACCAAAAATTGAAATCATGGGTTCCTATAATTATTTGAGACATCACTTTGGATAACATTTAGATAGCACTGAGATCTTATCCTTGGATAGCACTGATATAACATTGAGATCTTATCCTTGGGATAGCACTGAGATAGCATTGAGATCTTATCCTTGGGATAACGCTGAGATTTCAGAAAAACCATGAATTGGATAGAACCGAGATCTATGGCATCATGGTGCCAAGGCCCAAGACTCTAGAATCATCATGACTGAGATAGTCACCAAACTGTGATATCAATTAACCACGGTGGCACCGAATTACACCGAGATCCTTACTGTGATATAGTACCAAGACAGTGAGGGAATGTCACTGTGGCATCAAAAAAACTTTTCCTAAGTTCTCTGCTCTAGTATGCATTGTAATATCAGCAATTACACTGAGATTCTGTGTACCCTTATCCGAGCCTCTTCCTGAAATGATAATCAAAATGTTGACTATAATTTTCCATCCAAATCTCAGTGTGTGATCGTATCCTTGGGATAGCACTGATATATTCCTTGACCTCCTCCATAATAGACCCAATTGACAGCCTAGTATTTGAGATCAGTGAAATAGGATTTTTGACCAACACCTAAGTTCAATATCTCATTAAAATATTTGGATTACCAACAACCATATTAAACCAAAAATTGAAATCATGTGTTCCTATAATTGTTTGAGACATCAAATCTCTAACTGGTAATTTCATAGCTCACTACATTCAAGGCTCACTACTTCGGAAATAAAATTTCTCTCCCCATGGTAGTTAAAATGGTGTGATGATCTACAACATTAAATATTTTGTAGATAACACTGTCTCCATGACCAGCCCAAATTTTTCCTTAATGAAAAATTAAGGTCAGAAACATATTAGTTGCATGGGTGGAAGTCCTCTATCTCACATTTTAGGTTCTTTGGATCGACACACTTGTATCATGAAAGACATGACATATATCACCTGTCTGTTAGAATCCTCATAGGAATTTGGTTTGCTACTATGTAACGTTTCAGGGGTATCATCTCTATGACCCTCCCTCTCACCAAGTGACTAAGCATCCTGATGCTATCTTTGATGAGCCTTTTCATGGTGACTGCTAGGATCTCTTTTATAGCTCCTTTCTGGTGATGACTCTCAACATGTATCCATGGAACATACCTCTTCTTCTCTTGTTGGGTTGATTGTTGATGACTTGCAGCTGGTTGTTGTGAACCTTTCCACATTTCCATCTTGGGTTGGTCCACCTATACAAATTTCAAACTCCTCTGATTTCATCCTTTGTAGTTATTTAATAGTCTATGGGGAGTCGGGACTTACTTCATCAACTAGTACATCCTATCCTTTGGATGTTTCTTCCATCCTTCCCTTACTAGAAGAGGTCATCATTGTTGGTACTTAATCTTGAGGTTTATAACCTAGCAATGCTTCTCCTTCCAGAATGTAGTGATGCCCAACTTTGGGATGATACTGTTCATGTGGATGTATAGCAGTTTGATGATGATGGTAACAAACCCTCTACTACACCAGCACGTGCTCAAAGAGCTTCAACAACCAATAGGCTTCACAATAATAAGCCATGTATTCAGATTCAATAGTGCTCCCGGAGTAACAAAACCAAGTAATATAACACTAGGTGTGCATTCATCATACTGCCAACTGAGCTAGTATTAGAATATCCATGGAATCTTATATCCCGACAGTGAATTTATGACCATAAGTAATAGCATCATAGAGATATCTCAACAAGCAACTGTCCCCTATGTATAGATCCACACAGAGACATATGATAGGTGTTTATCAAGAGCGCTAGGGATCAACAACTTCTCCATCTCATCATATCTTTAAGTGCATCAGGGCTAGGGCTAGGTATTTATATCTTTAACTTCTACTTTCTTTGCAGCCTCTAATGTAACACGGATATGAGCCATCATACTCGGTTGTCATAAAAAAAATATTGGGCAAGAAAAGTCATGATGGAATTTACAGCTCCCTCTGAAGCCTTGCTATGCATCAAATTATCCAATCCATGAGGTGACTTTCTTTGAGCATCCATATCTATAAAACCATTCTTCATGAGATCTTGGCTCAATGCAATAAAGATGTCAGAGTCAAGGATTTCTTCTTGTCAAGACATAGAATTTTTCATGCACTTTCTTCATGGTACCTCTTCCATGCTGATAAGGGTTATTATAAAGAACTGATCCAAAGGGTCATGTTCTTCTTCTTCTCGGAGTTCTTCAAGCATGAAAGCTTCAAGTGCGCTACACCCCTGCAATTTATTTTACTAGCAGATCTTTGTAGCTTATTCATAGTATATAATCTATCCAAAGGTTAAATCTCTCTTCTTCAAAAATTCGTTTGTGAACAAAGCTCTATATAAATTGTCACCAATTTACTGAGGCTACAACATACTGCTATTGTACTGTAATGATCTTATACATAATGCAGGACAAAAAAAAATGAATATGCTGAGAAGCCATTAGAATTAATGCCATATATAACTGATAAGGTATATGTTTTGTTGTTCCATTTTCTGCCATATGTCACAGGATGTCATTCTAAATAATATCATTGCTGCCAGCGGCTTTTTGCAATCCATTGTTTCTGCTAATACTATCATTTTTCAACATCCACTTTTGCTAATTCTCTTACTGGCATTCTTCCTTCATCATACTACTATTCCACTTTTGTCCAATCATATCTATTACGTACATTTATTGTCAAATTGTCACAGACATGTTGTCTAAATGTCACTTACATACCAGGATTTTGGCTGCACATGTATCAAAGGATTGATTGACATATGCATTATTGTCTGACGCATAGATACCAAATTTACTTAGACCAAGAACCCATCTTTGAAAATATATTAATTCCAAGCAAGGTTTACTGTTGATTAAGGTGAGACTATCACCCTATTCTTGTCAAGAGATAATACTAGTGTGATTGTCTCTCATTCAAGGTCAATTCTATACAATTCTTGCATCTGAGTTAATAAGAACGTGCTCAAAGAGCTTCAACAACAAATAGGCTTCACAATAATAAGCCATGTATTCAGATTCAATAGTGCTCCCAGAGTAACAGAACCGAGTAATACAACACTAGGTGTGCATTCATCACACTTCTTGTGTGTTTCTCACTTTGCTCTAGGAGTTCCTCTGATCCAGCAGTACAATCAGGAAACCCAATAAATGGTCATTCTTAGAATTGATTTTATTATTCATATGCTACATTTTCATTTTGATACACAATTTCACTATACCCTAGGAATTTTTGTATATTTTGTAAACTCTTTAGCTAATAGTGCAATAACTGATTTTTCATTTTCCCTTTTTCTTTGTTTTATATATTTACTTGTGGGATGGGATGTCTAGAACGGCTGAGACAGAGACGTGGGGAACCAAAAACACATTCCTTTTACTTTATTAAAATTGACTCTTCTTGAGTTGTCTTTTTTGAAAGAGCTGAATGAATTGATTGCAAAATTGCGTTTTACAAACCATTTCAAATATTGTTATGCCAGGATTTTTAGTTTGATTTTGAGTAAATTGGGCTCTAAAATGATCAATCCCAATCTTCAGTTCTATAATTAATAAACATGTTTATCATGGAAGCAAATTGGCTCTAGTCTTTTTGTAGTCTCAAGTAATAAGAAGCTGAGTCTTTATTTCCTTGATCCCAGAAATATAAGTGCACATTTGCATTGAAATTACATAGCTTGTTTCTAGGACTTTTGCAGATTGTTGCTCTGAAGAAAGAAAAACCCTTAGATAACAGTTAGATAAGAGAAGAAAATGTAAAATTTCAGTGAAAACTATACAGTTTGCTTGGTAATCATGCTAACATGCTTCCTCCTGGAGTATGAGGTTAAACTGGTTCTAATTGATTGACTGCAACTTGCCTGGATTCGAAGGCACAAGGGAAGTACCTAAATACCAAAAGCTTGAAGGCATAAGGGAAGTACCTGAAAACCAAGAGCTATCTGGCAGAGTAGAAGCCTGGTTCCCCCTTGGAAATATTTGGATTTATTAATATATTGTTGATATTCTGTTGTAACACAAGAATACTTGAGAGGGAATCTCTAGCAGGTTTTACTTGAGGCACCAACTGTTTCAGATACTTGCAATAGCTTCAGCAAGGTTTCACGCTGACAAGTTTTGTTGCCTACTGAAAAAATAAGTATGTTAACATGCTAAAATCTTATAGTTGTGTTTCCAGTCAAATCAAACCTATCTTCTTGACCTGATATATTGCAGTGATATCATATTTTGGAATTGGTTGTGTTGGAACCCTGCAGGGACTTTGTAAGGGTTGTTGAAACTTGAAATTGGTATCATCTCCTTGTGAAATTTATTTTTATTAACTAACCCCTTCCTTTGTTTACTCTTTCACCTGCTAGAAATAGATGAGATGTAGCTGCCCTATACCATGAGGTCTTTGGATGGGAGGCATGGATGGCAGGCATGAAACCATCTTACCCTTAGATTCTATTTTATATACGTAATTACCGATGCAGTAAATTGAGCTGGCTGGCTTTTTTCACATGATGACCATTTGTTTGAACTACAAAGGCTTTGTCAGGGTAATGGAAACTAGAAGTTGGAGTTGTCTGCTTGAGATATTGGTTTTTATTGCATTATGTGTTTAAATATTCATGTAGGTCCACCGCTTATTTGAAGTTTGAACTATACTTTTCAGAATAGTTGATTATTATTCAATTCCAGAATAGATGTGGTTGATCTGACATTTGAGGAACTTTTTGTTAACTTTACTGCGTCCATAATTTTTTATCTCTTTGACAAGATTATCATGCCAATGTTGTCGTTGCATACATTATTTCAACTTTTTGAGTCTGAAGAAATGGTGAGAAACTGTGAATGAAAAGCTTAAAAATTTGTATTGTCATGAATTATTATAGCCCCATTGCTGCTGATGTCATGGAGCTCTGAGTCTTCAGAAGGCCATGAAATATCACATGGAATATATAAATTGTTAAGAGGCTTTAGGTTGCTATGTACTTTACAAATCACTTTAGCCTTTCTTCTACAGAGAAAGGCAGTCTTGCTATTTTAAATTTTTTTCCTTTTTTACAGTCATGAGGATATTAGTGTGCTAGTCTTTTTGTTTTGCGAGGATTTTGTGTCTGTAATAATTTATTTGATATCGGTGGCTCCTACAGGTTCGTGTTTACACAGCAAAGAATTTCTACCAAGAGCTTGAAGTTTCAAAAGAAGATTACCTTCAAGCAAGCATCGGTATTAGGAAGGAAAACAAAATTCTTCTTCCAAGATTTTTGGAAGGCTTTTCTCATGAATCATCTTTGAGTTTATCCAAGCTTGTGGATGTGGCATGTCAGTCTCTACCTAAAGCACAAAGAAATGCTATAAGAAAATTTTCACAAAACAAGCCTCATAAAAGCATTGAATGGCTGCCTTACAATTTCAGCTTCCGATACATATTTTCTAGAGAATTAGCTAGATGGACCCCCCCACTTATTCCGTGATGTGAATGAGAAAAGTGATTCTTCATCTGTATATTGGGTTTTGTATTTGATCTACAAATGACCTGAATTGAGAATGTTGCAGAGTTCTTAATACTTTCCAACTGCTTTTTGGAGTAAATATTGAAAATGAAAGTGGCACACGAAGTTGTACTTCTACATAAAATCTTATACTTCATAACAGTGGCCTTCAGGCTGTTTTCTTTAGTGTAACATAGAAAAAATATATTTTGCAAGGAAGTGTTAGAAGGTCACAGGCGGCATTGTTGATGCTAATTTCAAGGTGGCAGTATGGACATTCACCGTGTTTTCAAATCAAGGAAGGAATCAATTTTTGAAGGTTTAAAGGAAAAGTGGGAATCCTGTCATGCAGATACTTTTTATACAACAATTAATCAAAATAGGTAAATGTGCAGGGATGATGCGTGTGCACTAAATTATTGCATTTTCCTCTGGAAAAAAAACATATTCAAAATGTTGAATTCAAAATAGAGGTGGGAAGCGTACTTCTGGAAATAAATTCTGCCCCTCAGCTTTGTTGAAGTGTACCTGCGTTGTTGTGGTTGAGGCTTTTTGAATGTAGAAGTTGTTCTTTTTGTTAAACCGGATTCTCTTCTCTAGCACATATATTTTCACACAGTAAATGCAGTTCTCCCACTTTACTAGATGTATATCATTATTTGAACACTTTATAAGTTACAAATATTTTGAATCATAGATGTAAAGCTGTCAATAGATTGAGTAATCTGAATATTTAACCATAAACAAGGCTCGTTAAAATGATAAGTCATTTGCCTACTTTCTTTGAAGCAAAGATCTGTATATCACTTGGTGTAGTAGCAAAAGTTTGATCCATGAACATGGAGTGAAGATAAATGTCAAGGGGCTCAAACACGAGATGATAACAATAGTCAGTTAGGCTTTCAATAAGTCCCTCCATGTTGATCAATGAAATGGGGTTGAATGTAGTCCCTGTGAAAAGAGAATCTACTAGTTGAATTTTGAGGCCATTAAGAGATTTATTATAATCAAATTGTCTTATAAGACAAGAAACATGGGTAATCAGTTGAATCATTGTGACCTACAACTGGACAAACCACAGATTCAGATAGGGTTGTACAAGACATATTTTTCACAATGGGCATACAAGGTGCAGAGAGGGAAGATAAAAAATCTTGCACAATGCATAAATTGTCAGTGGGTAAAGAGTATGGATATGGACCTAGTAGGAAACTCGTCTGTGGTCCAAGAAGCAAACCATGGCACAATAATCAGGGATAATCATGGCCCCCCAGATTTAGCTATTCCATTTTACATTTTCAATGCTATGGATTAATAGAATTTTAGAATGGAACGCTAGAGGCCTTTCAACAGCTTACAGACAAATTCGGGAGATTGATTAGAGCTTGGAATCCTTATTATAGTATTTTACTGAATGCCTCGGCAAGGAAAATCTAGATAGAACAGTACATTGAATGTGGTTATTGAGCAAAATATGGTTTGTTGGAGCAGATGCAGCAGAATGTCAGATATATGGAAGGAAACTAATCCCCTTAAAGTATGTAAGATATATCACAAACAAAAGCATGATTAGCAATAGAATTACAATGCTACAACTATTTGTGTACAATCTTGTATAATTATGTTGCAGCAATCCCAAGGAAAGAGAAAATTTGTGGGAAGAAATGTGGATGCCTTGCTAGCATCAAATATGCAAACTCCAAGATGGCCTTCTATGTAAAGCACTTTTTCAGTTGAGAGGTAACTTTATCGTTTGACTCCTTTACACGTACGTTGGCATCGGATGCATAATCTTTGTATCCCCTTTAGGCAGTTTTAGGTTGGTTCTCATTATCTTTGCATTGAAACTGGCTACCATATTCTAGGAAGAGGATTTTCCAACCTAATCCTCATGACACTAAGATAGAGGAGCACTTCATCTTCAAGGGTTCCTCTGCAATGAGATCAAAGGAAAATATGGATCACTTCATCTTCAAGGATTCCTCTACAATGAGATCAAAGGACAATATTATTATCTTTTGGGAGTCCTCGAACTCCCTATCCACTTTCTTCTACCTTTTAGGACTAGAGATGTTTGGCACTTTACATGAGGGAGGCCTTCGGACTTGGATCTTGTTCATTTTTCCCACCGCAATGTAGATTGGACCCTATTGTGTCACTTATAGCTTATTTTTCATGTCTCCAATAGCTAGGGGTACCAGTTTATAGGCATATGGCAACCATCAGAGTTGTGATACCTTGGGAGGACATCTACACTTGACCAACTGAACCCTTGTGGACATGTTGCCTTGGATCATAGGATAGCTTATACTGCACCAACATCAAAGACACCTCCCCAGATCTTGGGCACAAGGTGCAACACCTTGACAATGAGATATCTTAGACCAGTTCTCACTATTCTAGTTTCTTTGGCTAGAGGTTTCTCACGAGTTTCTTCCATATGACTTCGAAGGATAGAAGAGATACTCTGAATTATCGTATAACGATTATGTGGATTAATTTAATTCATAGTATGGAAGAGATACTCTGAATTCCATTTTTCTTGAAGAAGGAACAGGTGGATTATGTTGTTTCTTGTTATAGCTTGTCCCTTCTTTTTCTTCATTTTTCTTTTGTGCATTTAATAACCACTAAGGCAGGCTTGACTTACATTTTGATTGGTTTTCTAAAATTTGGAGTGCATCTTATTGGATTATAAGGGATCCAGGATTATTGGCAGCCTCCCCAATTCTAGAAGTATGTATGCAACCACTATTCACTGGTTTTGGGAAAGCATGTAGTTCTAAAGTTGTGCTCTTGCTTTGACTGTAGAATTGGTTTTGGTGGACCCTTGTTGGATCTCTTATATGTTTGGGAGCATTATGGAAGTAAGTACCATGGAGGTTGCAATCTGATCTTGACTGTTCAGCCTGTCCAAATTCAGATGTTGTATAGTTAGAGGAATATTTGCATGCCACTTTGTCTCCTTCATTCACAAAAATTTTGGACAGATGGCTGACAAGAGAATTTACTGTGCTGCCAATAGCACAGAATGGTGAAGTAGAAGTCCACCTCGGTTGAGAATAAAATTGACTTCTCAATGATTGTTCAAAACAAACACAGCTTGTTGGGAATCTCTTTTCTACCAGTTTAGGCACAATGTTATTCATATCCTCAGATCTTCAGCTCTATTACATGCAAAATAAGTTGCTTCAAGACTTTCCATTGGCTTGGAGTTATTCTGAGGGCATTCTGATAGATTTTCTTTCCGTATGGAATGTTGACACAAAGCATTAATTCCCGGGTTTGGAAAAGACAATTCACCTTCTTTGGAAGCACTGGAATTTTGACTTCTGTACTAATCTCTACTTTTAGCATCACAATATGTGTAGCAAGCATATCAATACACAATCTTTGTCAAATAAATGTATCTCCAACAAATCTAACATATAATGAATCAATTAGAATTACTAGTGTGCACATTTAGATTTAGGCATAATCAAGCAAGTGATCTTATTAAAAATATTTTCTACAAGAACCTCTGCCTAAGACCTTAATCTTTGCATATAACAACATTAGAAAGACAAAACTTTGTCACTTCAATCCAATACATGAAAATTAATCAACTCCTGTAAGAATGACATTAGTAAACTCATAAATAGACTCAATCACTAACACATTGATCTCTGCATACACACTAATATTTTCCATCAATCTTGTATGAATTCATTGCAACCAAGCCTATTAACAATTCAATCCAAAAACCAGTAAAAATAATTGGGTGGTGTGCATAATGAAGTGTTCTTTAGGTGGAAAATAATGAACATTGTTCTGAGTATATAATAAAAATTATCACACATTCCTTCAACCCTCCATGATCACTTGATTAGTAAAAAGATTTTATCTTGTACATCATTTCCTTCTTTAAACTTGTGCTAGAACGAAGAGCGGAAAGACCAAAAGAAGAAAAATCATAATCCAAATCAATCCACAACTCTTGCACACCTGACTGATTAGGATACTTGGTTATTTATATCTATTTTCCTTAAGAGTACCTTGAACAAACCTAGGGATTTATTGATAGTAATATTTGACAGGATCAAATAGACATTGCACAACCTTTCACACATGAAGACCTTAAACAATTCTAAGGTTCTGCCCTGAGATTTTTGTTTTTCTTCCCTAACAGACAGTAATGCACCTTGTCCATTCAAGAAGTGAATTATAATTTAGGTGTTTGCTCTATGAGGTGTGTTATAACTTGGGTTGTGTGTTACCCATTCTTCTTTTCATAACTTCACAGTTAAACTTCTCCAAACCGTGTTCAATCTTTTGCAACTTCTCTAGACCTAGACCCTATCCAACCTCCTGTAGCACCTCTGCAATAATCTTAGAAGCTATTCACCCTCTTCTTCAAGAATCATAAGCTTCTGAAGCAAAACATGTTGCAAAATTTTCGTCAATGTATAATTATTTCCCTGCATCTCAATGTCAATGAATATTATATTCTCTATAATAATGCGGAAAATTTTGCCAAAAGAATGGGGTTGACAGGGTCAATGAGCATCTCTTCAAATTGATTTGGGCAGGATAGGACATAAGGTTTTTTTCCTGGGTACATGTTGTTTGAGGAGGAGAAATGATGGAGAGGTCGCTTAGAGGCACAACAGGAATAGATAATGATACCAAAAAAAAATTTCGGTTTTATGTATGTGTAAGCTTCATGACAAGTGGAGCATAATTGCATGTGGTTAAGTGCATCAATCCTTTCATAAAAGAAACGATGTGCATGATGGATATGGTTGTTGTGGAATTGTTGGGAAGTTGAAGAGGAAGCCACATGGGGGGATGATTGTACATGGAAGGTGGGAGGTGAAGAAAGGTTAGATTTTAGAAATGATTGGTCGGCGAGTGAAAATGGAAGGGAAAACATAAGAGGTGGGGTGGATGATAGGGGAGGGAGACTAATATGGGAAGGAATGGTAGTTTGGTTTGGGTTGGATTGAGAGGTAATGTTGGACTAATGACTGTTGTAGAGAATATGATGGCATGAATTTATTCTATCCTTGTCAAGCATGTAGTGGCGTCATCATTGTTCCTTCTACACATTATTCTCTGGGGTGGTTTGCATAGCTACTCAAACAATAATTTTTTTGTCAAAATTAGAGGTGTAAGTGAATTACGAGCAAAGGCGAGTTAAGCATGCATATGAAATGGAAAGTAGGCTATGGAGCAAAATAATTGTTGGTTTGAAGCAAGAAAAGACACTTTATTTTTTCCCAATTGAAAATTTCTGTAAAAGTAATAACAAAAAGGCTAATGGTAGTGAGATAACAAAAATGTTTTTTCGTAAACAAATAATTAATATGAACAACTAAGAAATAAAGGACAAATACATGTCATGTGCTAAGTTGAAAGAGTAGGATGTGTGTTTTTTTTTTGGATATTGTTTATTTTGTTTTTTGTGATAGATGCAATCTTCAATCTCTAGTAGCTGAAGCAGACAATATTAAATTCGACAGAGGATTCCCCTGCAGAAATAGGAAATTACTGGATTATGTGTGTACTTGATAGAATCAATGGACCTGATTACAGCATACAGGTGAGGAACCAATGACCCATACATAAGGGTACACTACGGGAATTTAAAGAAAGAGAAGAGCAAAGGTTATCTATAGGACGCTCCATCCTCAATAGTATCAAACATTTTGGCACATCATGTAAATGATCATAATGTCATATTGCCATCATAGAGTATTGGTGATTATATTGCTACCTCCAAGAGAAATGGTTGACAAATGGGTTCATTTAGAATATCTTATGAAGGAAAACTCATGTTCAAGTGACTTAAAGGGTGCCAGAAATGTCTAGGAAATCAAGATTGTCAGAGCAGAGTTCGACATTATGTAATAATCTCTACATTTAGCATCACAATATGTGTAGCAAGCATATCAATACACAATCTTTGTCAAACAAATGTATCTCCAACAAATCTAACATATAATGAATCAATTAGAATTACTAGTGTGCACATTTAGATTTAGGCATAATCAAGCGAGTGATCTTATTAAAAAAAAAATCTACAAGAACCTCTGCCTAAGACCTTAATCTTTGCATATAACAACATTAGAAAGAAAAAACTTTGTCACTTCAATCCAATACATGAAAATTAATCAACTCCTACAAGAATGACACTAGTAAACTCATAAATAGACCCAATCACTAACACATTGATTTATGCATACACACTAATATTTTCCATCAATCTTGTATGAATCCATTGCAACCAAGCCTATCAACAATTCAATCAAAAAACCAGTGAAAATAACTGGGTGGTGCGCATAATAAAGTGTTCTTTAGGTTGAAAATAATGAACATTTTTCTGAGTATATAATAAAAATTATCACACATTCCTTCAACCCTCCATGATCACTTGATTGGTAAAAAGAGTTTATATTGTACATCATTTCCTTCTTTAGACTTGTGCTAGAACGAAGAGCAGAAAGACCAAAAGAAGAAAAATCATAATCCAAATCAATCCACAACTCTTGCACACCTGAATGATTAGGATACTTGGTTATTTATATCTATTTTCCTTAAGAGTACCTTGAACAAACCCAGGGATTTATTGATAGTAATATTTAACAGGATCAAATAGACATTGCACAACCTTTCACACATGAATACCTTGAACAATTCTAACGTTCTGCCCTGAGATTTTTGTTTTTCTTCCCTAACAGACAGTAACGCACCTTGTCCATTCAAGAAGTGAATTATAATTTAGGTGTTTGCTCTATGAGGTGTGTTATAAATTGGGTTGTGTGTTACCCATTCTTCTTTTCATAACTTCACAGTTAAACTTCTCCAAACCTTGTTCAATCTTTTGCAACTTCTCTAGACTTAGACCCTATCCAACCTCCTGTAGCGCCTCTGCAATAATCTTAGAAACTATTCACCCTCTTCTTCAAGAATCATAAGCTTCCGAAGCAAAACAGGTTGCAAATTTTGCCTCAATGTATAATTCTTTCCCTGCATCTCAATGTCAATGAATATTATATTCTCTATAATAATGCGGAAAATTTTTCCAAAAGAATGGGGTTGATAGGGAAAATGAGCATCTCTTCAAATTGATTTGGGAAGGAGAGGACATAGGGTTTTTTTCATGGGTATAGGTTGTTTGAGGAGGAGAAATGATGGAGAGGTCGCTTAGAGGCACAACAGGAACAGATAATGATACTAGAATTTTTTTTCGGTTTTATGTATGGGTAAGCTTCATGACAAGTGGAGCATAATTTCATGTGGTTAAGTGCATCAATCCTTTCATGAAAGAAACAATGTGCATGATGGATATGGCTTTTGTGGAATTGTTGGGAAGTTGAAGAGGAAGCCACATGGGGGGATGATTGTACATGGAAGGTGGGAGGTGAATAAAGGTTAGAGTTTGGAAATGATTAGTTGGCGAGTGAAAATGGAAGGGAAAACATAAGAGGTGGGGTGGATGATAGGGGAGGGAGACTAATATGGGAAGGAATGGTAGTTTGGTTTGGGTTAGATTGAGAGGTAAGGTTGGACTAATGACTGTTGTAGAGAATACAATGGCATGCATTTATTCTATCCTTGTCAAGCATGTAGTGGTGTCATCATTGTTCCTTCTACACATTATTCTCTGGGGTGGTTTGCATAGCTACTCAAACAATAAATTTTTTGTCAAAATTAGAGGTGTAAGTGAATTAGGAGCAAAGGCGAGTTAAGAATGCATATGAAATGGAAAGTAGGCTATGGAGCAAAATAATTGTTGGTTTGAAGAAAGAAAAGGCACTTTCTTTTTTCCCAATTGAAAATTTCTGTAAAAGTAATAATAGAAAGGCTAATGGTAGTGAGATAACAAAAATGTTTCTTCATAAACAAATAATTAATATGAGCAATTAAGAAATAAAGGACAAATACATGTCATGTGCTAAGTTGAAAGAGTAGGATGTGTTTTTTTTTTTTGGATATTGTTTATTTTGGTTTTTGTGATAGATGCAATCTTCAATCTCTAGCAGCTGAAGCAGACAATATTAAATTCGACAGAGGATTCCCCTGCAGAAACAAGAAATGACTGGATTATGTGTGTACTTGATAGAATCAATGGACCTGATTGTAGCATACAGGTGAGGAACCAATGATCCATACATCAGGGTACACTACGGGAATTTAAAGAAAGAGAAGAGCAAAAGTTGTCTATATGACGCTCCATCCTCAACAATATCAAACATTTTGGTGCATCATGTAAACGATCATAATGCCATATTGCCAACATAGAGTATTGGTGATTGTATTGCTACCTCCAAGAGAAATGGTTGACAAATGGGTTCATTTAGAAGATCTTACGAAGGAAAATTCATGTTCAAGTGACTTAAAGGGTGCCAGAAATGTCTAGGAAATCAAGATTGTCAGAGCGGAGTTCCAGCATGCTAATCTTAAAATCAATCAACAACTATGATAAACACCTTTTAACTTCCTAAGTGTTGGTGCTAGCTCATCTATTTACGAGAAATATAACCGGTAGGAAAAGACTTATTCGTGAGCTGATCCAGCTACAATAACTAGGTGAATCAATAGCCAGGAGTCACCAATCCATTGGTGTAAACAACTTCAGTAAAACAGCGAGAAAGAAGTGGCTACAACATTTCCAGATTTGCAGTGACATCTCTAATACTCACAGAAAAGCGAAGAAAGCATGGTCAAAGATATAAATGCTTCATTGCAAAAACACCCTAGAAATAATGGGCACAAACCGCATTTGAGAGAAATTTTGTAATTCTAAAATGAACAAGGATTACAACAATTGAACCTGACTCAAACACCTGATTTAGAAACTCAAGAAATCATTTCATATATTCAATGATTCTCAATCAGCTAAAGAGAGAAAAAATGACAACAATTAAAAACATGGTGTAGATAGTAATTTTTCTTCTATACCTAACCTCGGAAAAAAGCTCATGCCAAAGGACACTACGCCCCTGTCCTGGCAGAATTCTGCTAGAAATCTAAAGCAGCCATAAAAATTGCAGCTGGATTTCCTGGTGAAGGAGGATTCTGTTGCAATACTGAAACATATGAACCAACTTTACGTTGAGCACTATCATCTGTTATAAAAAAACATCTCCAACTTTTCAAGTCCTATCTGCCTTTTGATTAAGTCAACATTTTCTTGCAACACTTTCATCTCATCAAAAGGAAGTTTTACATCTAGGGCTTCAGGGCCGACAACAAGTGTTTCATCCTTTTTGAACTTCAAGAAAGGCATCACCAGTTTCAGAGCGGTGTTGCACATAACTTCCAAGCCCCAACCACCTCTCCGACCCAGTAAATCCGGCGAAATTTTTGTTGCACCTCAAACTTCCAAGCCCCAACCAGTGAAAAAATGGGGCAAATCACTCCAACACCTCCCTCCAACCCAGTAGTTCCAGGCGAATGCCATTGAAATATGCTCCAAACAAAAAAAATTGGAGTGAATGCCATTGAAACCTGCTCTAAGCAAAGAAAATCAGGAGCGAATTCCATTTTTTTAGTTTTATGGGCATTTATTTTGGTGGGCTAATATTCAATAGTTAATTATTTTTAAAATAATTATAGGGCTAACTTTATAAAACTATAGAAAATGGGTTTTATATAAAAAAATTTCCCTATCAAAATTTAAAACCCCTTAAAATTCGCCTTTGGGCTAAAATTCGCCCCTAAAATTTTCCCTGGTTCCAGTTTTTGGAAAGTTCTGGTAAATTTACATTATCGCACATTTCCTTCTTTAGTGTGATTCCTTAGTTGTTTTGAGGGAGCTTTGAATTTGTATATGTAATTTGCTGCTACCCTACTTACACTAGTGATTATCACCTTATATTTTTAATATTTTGGGATGTATTTACTACCTAGAGCTGAATTGGTATGTAAACTTGCATTGAACACATTTACTACTACTTATATACGCCTTTTTATTGGTAATGATTTTTACATTTCGTGATTAGTTGTTACAAAAAAACCTAGCACCCGCAAAAAGTATAAAGTCTCAATCATGATGGTGTTAGTTTTTTACAATGCAAGAATATTGCCTACTCACTTTGAGTAGATTTTCCTTTCTCTTTTGGTTGGATCTTCTTCAACTCAAGGGGGCATCCCTAAAAGGTAGGATTTCTAGGCTATAGAATGGGGGCACAAGGTGATTTGATAAGATGAGTGGTGGTTGTAGTGTACGAAATAGGATGAAGAAACAAAAATGGACAAAAGCAAGGAATGAATGAGAAGGAAGGAAATTGGTGCTTATCAGTTAGGGGCTAATGGATCCATAAGGAATTTGGATAAATGAGAGAACTTGTATGTCACAAACAACTACTTTGAAGCAGGTCATACAGTAGAAGATTTTTGTTTACCATTTTCTACCAATTAGTAGATGAAGAAACAATTTGATACATTCATCTTTAATGTGTGTACTTGAGATGAAAATGGCCTAATGTATGCATTTGATCCTTATGTATTCACTAGAAATGTGTTTTAGAAAAGAAGTCTTCAAGGGCTAAATTGCTACTCATCAATCCGTTCATAAGTTGTTGTTTTATGGCTGTAGTATGCTTCAAAATCTGCAACATAGTTGATAGAAGAAAGGGAAACAAGTGCAGAAACAGATAGCCAATGTTAGGTTATCTGTGGTATTCTTGTTCTAATTATGCAATATTTCTTGTTCGCAGTTATGGTATGCATTAGCCAAGACACTGTTAGAGAGGGTTGCATGGGCGCTGGCCATGGACAAAGGGTTGAATATGGTGACAATCAACGCATCTCTGATTGTGGGACCTGGTATCACATACAAAATCTCAGGATCTACCATTGCATATCTTAAGGTGAGGGTGAGAGATCTGCATACCAAATAGAATCTGTTCTAGAACGTACAAATATGGTATAGTAATCCCTTGGAGAGGATCTAATCTATTGGTATAGTAATCCCTTGGAGAGGATCTACTCTATAGAAGTGCAAAATATTAGCTAGTTTATTTACAGTTGCTAGTCTTTGTGATGGCAGGGGCTACACAAATGTATGAGAAGGGCACTTTAGCTAGTGTGGACATAAATTTTCTAGCGGATGCTCATATATGTGCTTATCAAGA
This sequence comes from Pinus albicaulis, assembly GCA_034641835.2. Classification (NCBI taxonomy): domain Eukaryota; kingdom Viridiplantae; phylum Streptophyta; class Pinopsida; order Pinales; family Pinaceae; genus Pinus; species Pinus albicaulis. Next base: position 1,111,446,081 of record CM076574.1, read on the forward strand.
TCCATCTGCCTATGGGAGATATATCTGTTTCAATCAAATAGTCAGTAATGCAGAAGATGTTGTCAATTTAGCACAGAGTGTGTGACACCTGATACTGTTCTCTAAAACCTGATACCGTTCCCTGATAGGTAAAGAGCAATTAGTTATTGTTCAGTTATTAAAATCACTAAAGATTTTGTATCTTCAAGATTTAAATTGAGTTGCTTACCTATTGATATTTTATCTTTAGCTATTATGTCACAATGAAATTAATCATACATAGATACTTGTTTGCCACACCTGATACCGTTCCCTAGCAGGTACAGAGCAATTAATTATTGTTTAGTTATTGAAATCACTGAAGATTATGTATCTTCAAGATTTAAATTGGGTTGCTTACCTAATGATATTTTTTCTTTAGCTATTATGTCACAATGAAATTAATCATACATAGATACTCTCCAAAGATAATCATGAATTCATTATTTATTTGATTTTTTTCATAATTTGGTAACAGATTTGAAAAACCAATGGTCTACCAACAGCTTCTGAATAATAAGAAGCTCACTGGATTGATGGTTGGATATGGAAACCATGCAAACCTAAGCAACGAAATGTAAGGGAAGGGGGGGTTTCCCATGTTACAGCTTAACAACAGCCATGAATGAGGGGCACAAGAAAACTTGGGGAGTTTACATGTCCAAACTATATCCATTTTTGTACATACTGTAATGTAATTTTCACTTTAAGGTTTGGATGGTTGGAAATAAGTCGATTTCCATAACGACCAACATTAAAATTTTAGCCGGTGACTAAGGCTCTCTACCATATGCAGGTTTTTTCGTTAATTTCTGATGTAAAATCAATTCCTGATTTCTAGCAAGGACAAGTGCAAGACTGCAAGTAAGTTTTTGATGGGCTATTTGGTGTGTGAATAAAAAGTGGGATACCCCACACTTTGGAATTTTTTTATCATTATTAAAGTTCCTCCTTTTGTTTTACCGTTATGGGAAGTTGCACTTTCTCTTATCATGAGTTTTGTTATGAATGGAATGAGAAGTTACACTTTCTCTTATCCTAAACTGTTTTATGAGTGGAGTGCATAATGTTTGTTTGATGGTATTTTTATATATTGGGATGTTGAATACTTTAATTACAAGATAAAAAATTGAATACTGCTTTTCCTGGTCAAACTTTTATATTTAAAGTTTTTAGTTAAGTACCGTCGCCGGTCAAACTTGTGAGAGGCCATTGTTGTGAGAGGCCTGGATTGTGTAATAGTTGTGTAAATGCTGGTGCATGTTGGTGATTATATGTGTGGAGGAGAGCCGATCTCCATTGTTGCATTGGACTGTGGAGGGATGAGTTGAGCTTCGTGAATTTATGATACTGCCCCCTTGAATTCCATGATCCATTCCCACGAGCAAATTCTGCCATGAGCTGAATCGTTTTGGATGTGCATAGCAGACAATGAGGCACAACTGTCAGTTTGGAGGTGTGTTTGGATTATCGTATTGACTCTGCTCATTAGTTATTGGTGTTTTAATTTTTGTTGGACTTGTTCTACTCATTGAAGAAATCAGCAGAGGCATGGGCCTTTGTGTTGGAGGATTGTTGAAACAAAATGATCTGCAAAGATCCCAATTTGTTGAAACTCTTCTCCAACCTCAATATCAGTGCTAGTAGTAGCATGAGCAACAACACTACGCTTAACAGAACTAGAAGAACGCATTTTCCAAACTGCACGAGAACTACTTTCCTCATGAGTCACCATGTGCCATGCTTGGTCTTGGTGGTTCTCTTCCTTCTACTCCTGGTTCAACTACCATATCTTCATTGGAACCAACACCCCGAACTCCACTAGAAAACGATTCACCATTTTGTAGTAGTGATTCGCCATTTGTACTGGTGATTCACCATGATTTTACAAGATAATATAATCTCGTGAGAGATTTTCCAAAAAATTATGTATACATATTATATTATTAATAAAATCGCCTTCCATTTTTCATATGTATCATGGGGATTCGCCCATATATTATATATACAAATTTAGGGGGGTTCTTAAAATTTTCCCTGTAAATAACATATTTCTTTTAATTAAATATTTGTAAAATTAATTTTTAAAAAGAAAACACATATTCAATGGATAAATTAAAATATTTAAAGACATAAATATTTCCCCATCAAAGTTGCAATATTTTAAAATTTAAATAAATATAAATATAAATAAACATGAGATATGGTAAATAAATAAATATAAAAGAGGTATAAAGAGGTAAGGTAAATAAATAACAATATATGAAATAGGATTATAAATAAAAATATAATTATATAACAAGCCTTTGGGCCAAATACCATAGTAAATAAAAGAGGTATGGTAAATAAATAAAAATATAAATAAACCAGAGGTATGGTAAGTAAATAAAACCTCTTTTCATATTTAATCCATAATGTGCTTTATATTTACGAATATTTATGTTCATTAGTTTACATAACTAAGAATAAATAGAGAGAGAGAGAGAAGTGGAGAGAGAGTGTGTGTGATAAGGGAGAGATGGAGAGAGAGTATTTATGTTTAGAGGTGAGATAAAGAGACAAAGTAAGATGTATGGAAAGAAGGGGGGAGAGAAGAAGAGAGAAGGAGAGAGGGAGGGATATAGTAATGTAGTTGGAGAGAGAGAGGGGCGAAAAGAGAGAGAGAATGAAAAGGAGATGGGGGAAGATAGAGGAATAGAGAGAGAGAGAGAGATGGGGAAAGAGAGAGGATTGGAGGGAAACAAGAGAGGGAGGTAGGAGAGAAAGCGAGAGAGAGGAAGGATGAGAGAGAAGAGGAGAGTGATGGGGGAAGAGAGAGTATTGGAGGGAAGAGAGAGAGAGAGAGAGAGATCGAGGAAGGATGAGAGAGAGGACTTGAGAGAGAGGAGGAGAGAGGGATCGATAGAGAGATGGAGTTGGAGGGGGAAAGATGTGGGAAATAAGAAATATAGAGAGTGAGAAGTGGAGAGAGAGAAGGAGTGACAAGGGAGAGACAAAGAGAGAGCTTGTATGTTTGGGGCTGAGTTAAAGAGACAAATAAGGAGAGATGGATATAAGGGGGGGAGAAGGAGATATAAGATGAGAGGGAGGAATATAGTAACATAGTTGGTGGGTGAAGAGAGAGGGAGAGGGAGAGAGAGATGGGAGAGAAAGGGAAAGAGAGGAAGGAAGAGAGAGGATGTGAGAGAGTGGAGAGAGGGAGGGAAAGAGAGATGGACTTGGAGGGGGAGGGAGATGGAGTTAAGAAGAAAGACATAGAGAGAGAAATGTGGAGAGAGAGAGAGAGAGAGGGAGAGAGAGAGTGAGTGATAAGAAAGATGGAGAGAGAGGGAGAGAGGACAAAAGGAGGAAAGAGAGATATTAGAGGTGTTGGGGCCCTTGTTTTTGTTTAAGTTTTGAACTTTTGGCCAAGACATTTTGAACTTTGACTCTTTTTGAGTTGCGGAATAAATGCACATAGCAACCGCGACCGCGCCGCAGCGACCAGGAGTTTCGGAGCTACCAAGGTGGCACGGAAGCACTTGATAACTGGAGATCGAACAGAGATAAGTGCAGATGAAAGAAATACAGCAAAAAACAGAAGGTAGAACATGCAGACATCAGAAGAGACGCTGGAAAAAGCCAGAGTGAAGACACAGAGAAGCTGCCAGTCGCGACGAGAGGGTGAATAAAAGGCGATCACCCGAATGAAGAAGGAGGTTGGTTGGTTATTGATTGTTGTTGTTAAAGGTTGAATGGACGCGAGAGAAGTCGCAAGGATCAAGACCTGAGGAAGGATACGCAGAGCAGCTGTGGAAGAATCATGCTTGTTCTTCCTATGGGTTCTTACTTTCTATGTCTTCCTTTCTGTTCTCAAACCCATCTGTGTCTGACTTGTGAGTTATCAGAGAAGAAAGCTATGTAATCATGTATTCGGCCAGAAGAATAATATAAGGGAGGATTTCTGTCTCAATATGTTGTTCATGTGTTGTGATGTGTTTACACTGATTTAAAAATTTTAAGTTGCGACTGTCTGAATACTTAGATAATGATCTTGCATGTGTAATTTGGTATATGTAATGGATGCGCTTTCTTTCCTTGGTTGCGGGTTTACTCCTTACCAGTGATCTCATCCCCTTACTCATGTGGTCGCGGCATGCCTCGGGTGAGACGCACTGCTCTCCAAGAGCAGGGTGAAAATTCCGGCGTGTTCCTAGACTACACCGGACTCCTTGTTGGCCACAACCCTTTGAACCTGGGTCTTGCCCGCGAGACCTTAATTTTCGCCAACAAATGGTTCCGTTGTCGGGACCTGCATGTTCTGAGGGGATCTAGATCATGGTCTCGAGGATTTTTGAAGGAGCAATACGGCGATGGTGGGATGATCACCTTGACCACTTCATTACTCAGCAAGCGGAGCTGACCAAGAAAAAGGAGGCCGCGATCAAGGAGATCGTTCTTTTCTCTGATTCAGCCAGTGATACGTACGAAATTTTCTGGGGAAGGTTTCCTACTGACCTTTACAATTGGTTGCGAAGGTTACGAGCGACGGTGCCCCAAGAAGGCTCGCGGAGGATAAACCGCAGGTGGGCGCACGAAGACCTGGTAGCACTGCATCGGGTAGACATTGAACTCACCCGTGCAGTGGATTTTTGGGTAGGGACCACGTTGGAAGGATACGTTGTGGAGTTTGCTGCTGAGTGTTACCAATCCTTCTCAAAGGCTGAGGCTGTTTTTCACTCAGGACTAAGGGGGAAACTGCTGAAGGAGATTCCGCTGTGGATCAAAGCCCTGATGGTGGACGAAGGGTTAATTGAATTCCGCAAAACGAGTATGGAAGCGTAAACCACCCATACTGGGGGAAGGATTGAGGGGACCGATGCCGTGTAGATAGTAAGAGTGGGGAGCGGGGGATGGACGTTGAAGCCGCATGCAAGTTGCGGGAGTCACGTGCACATCGGCAGGCACAGATCGCCAATAGGTGGCGAAGAAGGGTAATGAGAGATTTGAAAAGAAGGGAAATCGAGAGGATAAATCAGAAGGAGGCGCCTCAGAAGACAAGAACCATGGGTTTGGATACCCGGACAGGGGACGGGACAGCAGCGGATGTACAATGGGTGCATGGGAGCCCAGCGACGCGAGAAAGAGAAGTAACGACTAGCGAAGATAATGGAAAGATGCAGCCCGAAGAAAGCTCCGATGACGAATGGCATAGCGTGATGCAGCAGATGTTCCAGGATCAGACGGCACCCACCCCTCCAGGCAGCCCTACGTCCCGCTTTCCGCATGGCCAGGATCCCGACCTTCCCCTGGTACTTTATCAACCTTTGAGAAATATTTTTATTCAGTTACAAGCATTAAGTCAGTCATATAGTAGTTCAGCGGCGTCGGTAACGCCCAGTAGCAGCAGCGTCACTAGTAGTAGTATTTTCCCTAGTGGGATCGTTACGCAACCAGGACCCGGAGGTTTTATCCTGGTTAATTCTCCACAAGTATACATGGCTGGATCTTTCACCCGGTACCCGGAATTCTCTGGCCGGGGAAATGACGACGTAGAACAACACTGGTATCTGTGCGAAGCCATCTGGAGGGCTCGACAGACGCCGGATGCAGGGAAGTTAATAGAGTTCCAAACCACGCTCAGAGAGACAGCTCTGTGTTGGCTCATCAAGTGGTCCGAGGTGCACCCTAACCCTGTAATCGCGGACGTGAAGCGGGATTTTGTCCGTGAATTCAAGCTTCCCCAGACAGACCAGCAGGGCCTGTCAGAGCTGTGGGAAATTAAGCAGAAGGAAGGAGAAACCGCATGGGAGTTGATGCGGCGATTTAAGGACGCGATCGGGAAACTCAATTACCCGATCGATCCAAACCACCAGAGGGACTGGTTCATCAAGGCTCTGCTCCCCCTGACACGAACTCCTCTCACACAGCAGAAGATCGATAATCTGCAGGACGCTTTGGAGCAGGCCATGAAGATTGAAGCCATGGCGGGATACCCCCAGGAATACAGGGGGGGAATGGGCCCGCAAGACCCTTCTCTCATAGGGTTGCAACATCAGATCACCAGCTTGACCGAAAAGCTCAAGGAAATTCAGCCAGCGAGACCAGCGCGACCGAATGTTTGGTGTACTCATTGCCTGGTCGAGGGACACGTCGCAACCGAATGTCCTCGGTTGCGCGGTGCAGGAGTTGGGCCCTCAGTTGCAGCAATTCAGGGGGGTCCACCACCAGGGGGTGGCGCGGCGATGAACCCGCAGGGAGTCTACCAGCCGCAACAGACCTTTGCGGGGTTCCCGCCGCAACCGGGGTCTTCCACCACAGAGTACTGTGAGATTTGCCGGACGATGGGGCATCCTCCTCGGATGTGTCCGATATTGCAGAAGTACTCCACGGTGCCGAATAATGTATACTGCGAATTCTACGTGTCCACGACTCACAACACTGAGCAGTGCAGGGCGCTTGACGCTCTTGCGGATCGATTGGATCGTCCCTCGTACAGGGTGAACGAGGCTATAAGGGGAAGAGGTGGCGGCATGCGCAGAGGCCGAACAGGAGGACGCGGTCCGGTAAAGTGCTACAACTGTGACCAGGAAGGTCATGTGGCTCGAGAATGTCCCATTCCGCGACGACCCTGGTGTTCCCAGTGCCAGGTCAACGCCCATGCTACAGAAGACTGTCCGGAGCTCATCAAGAAGTGGGAAGAACGGGTGAGGCAGAGGGGAGCGAATCTGATAAACTCAGAACCGCGCAGCACCGCAACCCCTGACATGCAGAATGTTGCGATAGTAACACGGGGGGGGAAGAAGACTGGAGACGATGCCCACGAGAAGGAGCCAGCACGAGTGGTTCGGCCGACATCCCCAAAGAAGTTGATCAGGCCCGATGTCCAGAAGAAGTATTTCCAGGAGGTGGTTGAGGCATTCGCCCAGTTGCGGAACGAGGGAGGGCTGGAAGAGCCCTGGCAGCCGGAATCCGGTGCGCAGAACGCCGCAGATACTGTGGTTGAGGATTGGCTCCGGCTATTCCTCAGGATTGTTGATAACGCTGGGCTGCGGCAGCAGCTCAAACATGCTTTAGACGGAGCGCTGCATGGGCACGCAGAACCCAGAAATCCGGTGGACGCTAGGCCTCAATACGTGCAACGTGTCAAGCGGAACAAGCAACGCACAGGCAAAGAATTCCGGCTTAACACGCAGGTCGCCAGATTCCAAATCAGCGACACCATGTTGGACTTGGGGTCTGACGTCAATATATTGCCACGAAAGACATGGGAGGCTCTTGGAAAGCCACGGCTCGCCTATTCCCCAATCCAACTCAGAATGGCGAACCAGTACTGTATTTTGCCAATCGGCCGACTGGAGGGTGTCGAGGTCGACGTTGCGAGGGTGAAGACATACACCGACTTTGAGGTTATTGATATCATGGGCGATAAGGACCCCTATCCTGCTTTACTTGGCATTGATTGGGCTTTTGAGAATTACGCGATCATCGACCTCAAGAAGGAGCTGATGATTTTTGAGGATGGGGAGGTAAGGGTCACTCAGCCTCTCGACCCATATCAGGGTCCGCAATACACAGAACCGGTGGACAATCGGGAGGATGCTCAGATGATGGACCATCTCTATCAGATGACTGCAGGGAAGCGGGACGATTACATCAACCCGACCGCAACAGGGTCTATCAGTTGGTGGAGTGTGCAGAGCTCGGAGCTCGGATCCGAGCTTGCGTGGGAAGACTGGCAGCAAGGGGGGTATGAGACCACTACACGGAGATGTGCCTCCATCGCTCAGGTCCGGTGGGTAGGGACTGAGATCCGCGGATACCCCATATTATCAAACATGCAAGCAGTGAATACTTTTATTGCCAAGGTGGAAGATCGGGTCCCAGAGGAAAGTCGAATACCACTTTTAGATGTGGCCTTGAAGTCCACATCGGGACGATGGTGGAACAATCACCGCAACACTCTGTTGCGATGGGAGTGTGTGGCGGATGCTCTACAGGCACGCTTCAAAGAGGATGAAGGGCCCTGTATTACATTTAAACATCATGGAGCTTCCGACCCGCGACAGCATTTGCAGGCGTGTGAGGAACAGTGGCGTAGCTCAAGGTACCCTGAGGAGTTGTGGGTCCACAGGTTTGTCCACTCCCTGGGGATAATTCCCCAGGCCTCGTACCTGGAGGAAGAGTGGAAACGGGGAACCCGCTCCTGGCAAACAGTCGCGGAAAAGTTTGTCCAGAGCTTCTCGTTCGAAGGGGAGACGGCGCAGGAATCTCAGGCCCTACAAGCCGTCAAGGAGGTTCTGTTTTTCCGCCATCCTGAGCGTGATGAGGACCCAGTGGCGTCACGCTCCAGAGTCAAGCGCGAGTTGGTTTGCCAACGAATTGACGGCGTTCCGAAAGATGATAGTTTGGAGGACCTTAGGCATCTCTATTTTGACGAGAAGGAAGGCGAGCGCGGCATCCGCGACGAGCCGACGACAGAAGGAGTCCATTTGCAGCCCCTAAAGACAAAGAAGCTGAACATCGGAACGGAGGAGAAACCTAAGCTAGCAACGGTGGGAGATTACTGGGACGAGGAGACGACAAGAGAAATTTTCAGCCTCCTCCGGGAGTATGAAGATTTATTTTCGTCATCAGTTGCGGACCTGAAGGGGATCAAGGGGGATCTGGGCGAGATGCGCATCACACTGAAACCAGGAGCCAGGCCGGTGAAGCACCGACCCTACCGGTTGAATCCACGTATCAAAGAGAAGGTCAAGATGGAGATCGACAAGATGCTGGCTGCGGGTCTCATCTTTCTAGTAGAAGAAGCTGAGTGGGTAAGTCCCATTGTCATCCAGAACAAGAAGGACAAAGCGGAAATCCGTGTCTGCGTAGATTATCGGAGTTTGAATAATGCTTGTATTCACGATCCATTTCCCACTCCCTTCAGCGACGAAGTTCTAGATCATGTCGCGGGAAAAGAAGCTTATTCCTTCACTGATGGGTTTTCGGGCTACCATCAGGTGCGCATCGCCGAGGAAGACAAGGCGAAGACAACATTCACAACTGAGTGGGGATCATTCGCATACCACGTTATGCCGTTTGGTCTGAAGAACGCACCGGCGGTGTTTTCCCGGATTGTCATTGCTGCCTTCCGGGAGTACATTCACAAGTTCTTGAAAGTCTATATGGACGACTGGACTGTTTACAGCCTACTGAAGAAACACGCCTCCCTATTGCGTGTTATGTTCGATCGATGCCGCCAGCTGCAGATTTACTTGAACTTGAAGAAATGTATTTTTGCAGTACCATTCGGCACACTCTTGGGTCACGTGGTGTGTAAGCAAGGGGTCTGCGTTGATCCTTCCAAGGTCGCGGTCATCGTCCACATGGAGGCCCCCGAGACTGTGAAGCAGTTGCGAGCACTGCTCGGGCACACAGGATACTACAGGCGGTTTATCCGCAATTATGCCAAAATCACTGCCCCTTTGGAGAGACTGTTGCGGAAGTCAGTAGCATTTGAGTGGACGGCGGAGTGCAGGAAGGCACTCGACACTTTGAAGGAGAAGTTGGCGACGGCACCCATACTTGTTCATCCCGACTGGGATAAGCAGTTCCACGTACACATTGACGCGTCCGGGATCGCACTGGGCGCTGTATTGGCGCAACCCGGGGAAACGACAGTTGACCACCCCGTATACTTTGCCAGCCGACGGTTATCGAATGCGGAGAAGAATTATACCACGACCGAGCGAGAGGCGTTGGCGATGGTGTACTCTCTTCAGAAGTTCCGCCACTACCTTTTGGGCGGCAAATTTACATTCTTCACGGACCATTCGGCATTAAAATATCTGGTCAATAAGCCGGTGTTGGAAGGAAGAATCTGTCGATGGCTTCTACTTTTTCAGGAGTTCACGTTTGAGGTGATTGTCAAGCCTGGCAGGTTGAACGTTGGTCCCGATCACTTATCCAGGCTGGAGACGGGAGAGAATGAAGGTCCGTTGGATGATCAGCTCCCAGATGCTGACCTATTCCGAGTTGAAGCAGTACCAGATTACCTGGCTGACATTGCCACGTATCTGACCACAGGACAGTGCCCTGAGGATTACACCCCTCTTCAGAAATGCCACTTGGTTGTCCGGGCGGCCGATTATCAATTGATCGCAGGGCAGCTATACAAACTGGACCTGGATGAGGTGTTGCGCAGGTGTGTTCTTGACCACGAGCGGGAAGCAGTGATGTGGGAATGTCACAGCGGTGTTGCGAGAGGACACGTGGGTGCGAAACCCACCGCAAGGAAGGTGCTTCAAGCTGGCCTGTGGTGGCCGACGGTACATGCAGACTGTAAGGCCTATGTGAAACGTTGTGATATTTGTCAGAGGACGGGAAGGCCTTCGCACAGGGACGAGCTTCCGCTACACCCGGTGCATGTGTTGCGGCCATTTGAGAAGTGGGCCGTTGATTTCGTAGGCCCCATCGCACCCATCCCGCGCCATTCCAAAGCCCGGTACATCATTACCGCGATGGATTACCTCACACGGTGGGCTGAGGCGGCAGCGGTACGCGACTGCTCAGCAGAGACCGCTGCCCGGTTCATCTTTGAACACATCATCAGCCGCTTTGGCTGCCCAAGGAGCTTAACCAGCAATCAGGGTACGCATTTCATTAACGCCACGGTCAAGTCGCTACTGGACACATTTATGATTCAGCATCATAAAAGTAGCCCATACCACCCGCAGGCCAATGGTACGGTGGAAGCCTTCAACAAGATTCTTGAGAAGGGCTTGACTAAAATTTGCAATGCTCAGCGGGACGATTGGGACGAGCGGCTACCAGCGACATTATGGGCTTACCAGACCATGGTAAAACGTTTGACCAACCAGACGCCTTTCCAGTTGGTGTACGGCCGAGAAGCAGTGATTCCCGCCGAGTTCACCGTGCCCAGCCTTTTGATCGCAACGACCCTCCACTTCTCAGAAGAGGCGTCGCTTAGGGAACGCCTCCAAGAGCTACAGGAGCTGGATGAGGCTCGATTCCTCGCAGAATTCCACCAGAGGGTTGAGAAGGCCCGACAGAAGGCGTGGCACGACCGCCACATCAAAACTAAAGCTTTCCACGTTGGCGACAAAGTCCTCTTATACGACAGCCGGTTCCAAAAGTTTCCGGGCAAGCTCCAGATGCATTGGCTGGGACCGTACTTTTTCATCGAGATCCGCGACTCAGGAGCCGTTCGGTTGGCACAACTGGACGGCACAGTTCTTCCGGGATGGGTGAATGGCGCACGCCTGAAGCCCTACCAGGAGTAGGTACTTCTCACTTTTCATTAATAACTCTCGCAACCGAGAGAACCCGTAGAGTAGCGTAGTTGAATAAATCTCCCGCAACCGGGATGAATGTAGGTAGTATTTTTCCAATTGTCGGCACTCAGTCAAATAACCAGTCAGTTGCGGTAACATTACCGCAACCGACTATGGTTAGGGAGGGCCAGTCCAGCGTGTCGCAGCGCCAGTCCAGCGTGTCACCGCTCCAGTCCAGCGTGTCATGCACGAAGGATCCATCCTCGTGCCGGTGTCAGTCCAGGTCATTTCCGTCAGTCCTTTTGTCAGTCCGTAGGATAGCTCAGATTTGGTCATAAATTCCCTTAATGGACAATAATCATACCGTAATCATTTACCATCAGCCGCAGTTCTCTCCGCCGTCGGGTCCGCCCATCTCCCAATGACGCCGTCAGCAACTATCAGATTACACACAGGCCTGCGATTGATCGCACGATTATCGCAGGCAAGAAAGATAGCAAGAATTAATTGCCGTTATGGAGTCTCATCAAACCCGCGCGTGCCAGCAGATGGCCCAATTTGCATGAAGGCTATCAGCACAGGGATGACGGACCAATTAAGTTTGGAAGTTTCAGCAACTCCGGAGCATTCGCAGTATCAGAGCACTCAGCACCTAGCAGGAAGTTACAGAAGAATCGTCCAAGTCTATCAGAGACGCGCCAAGATGCCGAGAGCTCTTCTCTCAGTTCCTGAACCAACGCTAGATCGCAGAATTCACCGACTTGAGTCACTGGTCGGCAAATATGACAATGCACCCTGTATGGACGCCAACTTGTCCGACCCGGCTGAGTTTCCTCACCTCCATTGGCAGACGTTCATGGAACACCATTATACGCCCGGGAGCAGCTCTAACAGTCGAATGCGGGAAGAATTCCGGGGCCTACAGCAGTCGAATTTGATGAATTTGAGGAGTCTTCCCGTCTTCGGCACCACCGGACCAATTCTGCAATGTACCCGGTTCCTCCTCAGTCGGGTGCAGAACGGGTCCTTGTGGTTGAACGAAGAAATTCCAATACATGCAGCAGACATTAGTCGGCTTACGGGGCTATCCCAAACTGGTGCAGATGTCTCCTCTGCGGGGCAGACAGCCTCCAAGCGCGCCCGGAAGTCGGCTGATGCAGACCTCTACACCAAATATGGCACTCGCCGGGGTGGCAAAGGTGCCAAGATAGATTTGATAAATGTACCAGCAATCCGGTTTGCTTGCTACCTGATCGCTAGCAAGACCATGCGCCACTACACAAAGGGAGAGTGCACTCTGGACACAATTTCCATTGCAGAGCACTGCGTCCAGGGGGCCCGGTTGAATTGGAGCTCGTTTGTGTTGAAGGAACTCTTCGCGGCTTGCGAAGACAATTACAGGCGGACTACCAGCTTCATCTATGGGTACTTGCTCTTAGCGTTCGCCATGTGGAAATGGCATCTTCCCCCGATACGGACACCGGCGGAGCTCACCGTGAGCCAACTGCTCGCGATGAGATATTCCCCCTGGCAGGTGTCCACGACCCCTAGCAGCAGGCAGGTGAACGCAGAGGCGTTCCGAGAATGGTATGGGATGATGACCGATGTGGTCGCTTCCCAGCAACGGGTGCCCCGGAACCTGTTGGATGAATACAGTGAAAAGGTGTGGTTTGGCATCAGCCACAACCACACTTTCATTCGGCCGACTTGTGTACCGCACCATACTTTTCATATGGCGCCCCTGCGCTTCCAGCTGAATGATAATGTCTTCCACAGAGAGGTTTCTACATGGCTGGGGGTTGTCCAGCACGTTAGCAACGGAGTCCTCCACTACAATTTTGATGGGATGAGGGCCGCACAGCAGCCTGCCGCGACCAGCGCCGGGGGATCTTCCCAAGTTGCGGCGGAGACAACCCCAGATGCAGCGGGGACCACAGCGGACCTGCCTGAATCGCTGGTCCCCATCGTCGATCATTTCAACGACTAGGCCCGGAGACTCAACGTGGCAACTCAGGTTGTTTCCAGTGGTGCCCCTATATTTCCTTCTTTTAATGAATTTCATATTAATCGGTCCCTTGGTCTCTCCAACACCGCCCCCCTCACTTCCCCCATTCCCACTAGCCCGTTCACTTCTGCCACCCCCATCATCATGACAATGGGTGAACCGGGCCCCGAACCCAATTCCACCGGCCCACCTCCATCTAAGAAGGCCCGCACTACGGCCACAGATCCCGTGGTGGACCTTACAGAGGATGATCCACCAGCCACGCCGCCCACAGCAACTTTGATTCTGGAGGAACCGCTGATTGATCCAGCAGATTTCCTCAACATTCGTCTCCCTCCCACCTCGTTCACTCCATCCACCGCCCCCTCCACCAGCAGACCACATGCCACTTCCCCCAATCTGTCCACTTCATCAGCCACTGTGTCCGATTCTTTGATCCGGGAACTCTTCGGCGGTGACCACGGGGCGGAGGTCACCTCCAGTACTGCAGCCGTGGTACCACCTGTTGACCCCGTGGCCACATCCTGGGATTCCTTTGCCACTATATCTGTCCAGCCAGCCACAGTTGGGGTTGATTCAGCCGCCCCTTCCATAGAGCAAACCACGCAGCAGGACCGACCAGAGCTTGATATGGCCACTTCGGTGCAGCAGCAGACGCCGGTCCACCCTCCAGAGACTTCAGGCCGAGCAGCGGCCATGGGCCAATCTTCGCAGGAACAGACGCCAGAACAGGGTACACCCAGCACAACAGCTGCAGAACAACTGAGTCCAGCACAGCTGTATCTGCTCATTCAGCGGGCGGCCATCAAGGCCGAGCAGATTCACACTGAGCTACAGCGGCGGTGCACCGAGCAGCGGAATCCGATCACGGCGCTTACTGAACAGCGCAATCAGCTGCTGTAGGAGAAGACCTACCTCCAGGAGCAGGCCAACATTGTTAATCAGGCACTCTCCAGCGTATGGCCAGAGGCACGGGCTCACCATGCCCCACTCCCTGCTCGCATAGAAGAGGACAGTATAGCTTTACAGGCTCGCCAGCTCGGGGACGTTTTCACTACTATTTGCAGAGAGAACCAGGAGTTACAAGCGGTGTTAGCCGCACGGCCTACCCTTCCAGATCCACCCGCCGACCATTCAGGACAGGTAACTGCCAAGCAGACGCAGGCAGTTAGTATGCAAGCCACTCTTCATTCCACTGCAGCCGCAACTTCTGCCCTTCTGCGAAGTTTGCAGGAGTGCTCCCTCGCACTGACGGTCAAGACGCAGCCCATTGCTGCCCAGTTGCAACAGATCTCCAGCGAAATTCGGGCGACCACGGACCCGGCAAGGTTAGATCAGCTCTACGCCCAGTCGGACGAGCTGGAACTTCACATGCAGATGACTGAGGCCGAATCAGCAGCGACTAAGCACGTCCTCCGGGAGATGCGGCCGCCCCTTCGCACCCATGCTGACGCGATGCACCAGCTGGATGCCAAGGCCGAGTCCCAGCTCACCACGCTGTTCGGGGCTGCCCCGACGCCCATAGACGAAGCCGCCGCTAACCGAATCTCTCAAGACGCCGACCTGCTTATGCAGGAATGGCAACAAGCAGTGGCGACCTTCACAGAGCTTCGAGATTCAGCACTCCGCCGGGTCCCGGAGTTGGGGCCCTTGTTTGAACCAGCAGGTGGCGGAGTACAGCAGGAAAGGGTAGCGGAAGAAGGAACAGCAGAGCAGGGCGCGGAAGCCAGCGGGGGTATGGAGGTAGAAACTGTCATTTGCGATTGACTCGCGGACGAGTCAAAGGATTGTGGTCGGGGCCTGTTGGGGCCCTTGTTTTTGTTTAAGTTTTGAACTTTTGGCCAAGACATTTTGAACTTTGACTCTTTTTGAGTTGCGGAATAAATGCACATAGCAACCGCGACCGCGCCGCAGCGACCAGGAGTTGCGGAGCTACCAAGGTGGCGCGGAAGCACTTGATAACTGGAGCTCGAACAGAGATAAGTGCAGATGAAAGAAACACAGCAGAAAACAGAAGGTAGAACACGCAGACATGAGAAGAGACGCTGGGAAAAGCCAGAGTGAAGACACAAAGAAGCTGCCAGTCGCGACGAGCGGGTGAATAAAAGGCGATCACCCGGCTGAAGAAGGAGGTTGATTGTTGTTGTTATAGGTTGAATGGATGCGAGAGAAGTCGCGAGGATCAAGACCTGAGGAAGGATACGCAGGGCAGCTGCGGAAGAATCATGCTTGTTCTTCCTATGGGTTCTTACTTTCTATGTCTTCCTTTCTGTTCTCAAACCCATCTGTATCTGACTTGTGAGTTATCAGAGGAGAAAGCTATGTAATCATGTATTCGTCCAGAAGAATAATATAAGGGAGGATTTCTGTCTCAATATGTTGTTCATATGTTGTGATGTGTTTACACTGATTTAAAAATTTTAAGTTGCGACTGTCTGAATACCTAGTTAATGATCTTGCATGTGTAATTTGGTATATGTAATGGATGTGCTTTCTTTCCTTGGTTGCGGGTTTACTCCTTACCAGTGATCTCATCCCCTTACTCATGTGGTCGCGGCACGCCTCGGGTGAGACGCACTGCTCTCCAAGAGCAGGGTGAAAATGCCGGCGTGTTCCTAGACTCCACCGGACCCCTTGTTGGCCACAACCCTTTGAACCTGGGTCTTGGCCACGAGACCTGACTTTTCGCCAACAAGAGGGGGAGAGGGAGAGAAGGGGAAGATAGAGATATAGATGGAAGGTGAAGAGAGGGAAGAAGAGAGAGATGGGGAGAGGAGGGGATTGATAAAGAGATTGATATATATGGAGCGCGAGAGCATGTGTGTTTAGGGGGGTGAGATAGGGAGAGAGAAAAGAAGAGATGGAGGGGGATATAGATATGGATGGAGGGTGGAGAGAGGGAAGAATATTTCTCACACTAGATGTATTGATATAAGTGGAGATGGTGATTTATAATCCTATTTTCTTATTTGCACTATATGCATCGATTTTAGTGTAGATATTTATTTCTAATGATATTTGATTACTTGCACTAGATGCATTGATTTCAGTGTAGGTGGTGATTTCCAATACAATTTGATTGCTTGCATTGAATTTGTTGATTTCAATTTAGATGTCGATTTATAATTATATTTGATTACTTGCACTAGATGAATTGATTTCAATGTAGATGATTTCTAATCCTCTTTGATTGTTTGCACTAAATGCATTGATTTCAGTGTAGATGGTGATGTCTAATCCTACTTGATTTCTTTGAGTAAATGCATTGATTTCAATGTAGATGTTGGTTTCTAGAGAGAGAGAGAGTGAGTGATAAGCAAGATGGAGAAAGAGGGAGAGAGGACAAAAGGAGGAAAGAGAGATATTAGCGGGGGAGAGGGAGAGAAGGGGAAGATAGAGATATATATGAAAGGTGAAGAGAGGGAAGAAGAGAGAGATGGGGAGAGGGGGTGATTGACAAAAATATTGATATATATGGAGTGCGAGAGTGTGTGTGTTTAGGGGGGTGAGATAGAGAGACAAAAAAGAATAGATGGAGGGGGATATAGATATGGATTGAGGGTGGAGAGGGGGAGGAATATTTCTCACACTAGATCGATTGATATAAGTGGAGATGGTGATTTATAATCCTATTTGATTATTTGCACTAGATGCATCGATTTTAGTGTACATATTTATTTCTAACGATATTTGATTACTTGCACTAGATGCATTGATTTCAGTGCAAGTGGTGACTTCTAATACAATTTGATTTCTTGCACTGAATTTGTTGATTTCAATTTAGATGTCGATTTATAATTATATTTGATGACTTACACTAGATGAATTGATTTCAATGTAGATGATTTCTAATGCTATTTGATTATTTGCACTAAATGCATTGATTTCGGTGTAGATGGCGATTTGTAATCCTATTTGATTTCTTTGAGTAAATGCATTGATTTTAGTGTAGATGTTGGTTTCTAGAGAGAGAGAGAGAGTGATAAGGAAGATGGAGAGATAGGGAGAGAGGAAAAAAGGAGGAAAGAGAGATATTAGCAGGGGAGAGGGAGAGAAGGGGAAGATAGAGATATAGGTGGAAGGTGAAGAGAGTGAAGAAGAGAGAGATGGGGAGAGGGTGTGATTGACAAAGAGAATGATATATATGGAGTGCGAGAGTGTTTGTGTTTAGGGGGTGAGATAGAGAGACAAAAAACAAGAGACGGTGATTTATAATCCTATTTGATTATTTGCACTAGATGCATTGATTTTACTGTAGATATTTATTTCTAATGATATTTGATTACTTGCACTAGATGCATTGATTTCAGTGTAGGTGGTGATTTCTAATACTATTTGATTTCCTGCACTAGATGTGTTGATTTCAATTTAGACGAATTTATAATTATATTTGATTGCTTGCAATAGATGCATTGATTTCAATGTAGATTATTTCTAATCCTATTTGATTGTTTTCACTAAATGCATTGATTTCAGTGTAGATGGCGATTTCTAATCCTATTTGATTGCTTTGAGTAAATGCATTGATTTTAGTGTAGATGTTGGTTTCTAATATTATTTGATTGTTTGCATTAGGTGCATTGATTTCAATGTAGAAGTTATTTTCTAATCTTATTTGATTTCTTGCATTAAATGCATTGATTTCAATGTATATTTTGATTTATGATTTGAAGTAATTGGATATATGACGGTACATTAATTTTAAAGTGATTGGGTTAACAATATGCATTGATTTTAGTGTAAGCACAAAAATTTATTGACAATGTACATTGATTTTTGTGTTATAGAAATTTAACCTATTAATATTGGGGAGCAAGAGAGACAAGGTATCATGTTTACTACAATAGCTCGAGCTAAAGATTTAATTGGTTTACGATTTAAATTTTATTTTTCATATAATCCATATGAAAAGATAACAAAACTAACAAGGGCGGAAATAAGAATAGTAGAAGAAAATAGTTTGAGATTGATCACAATGAAGACTATTTGTAACATGAGTACATTCTTATTACTCACATTTTCTACCTTTCAACACTATTATTGTCACTTTGCATTCAAAAAAAAATATTCCATCATTATAGTTATTAACAATATTTATCATCTCAGCAAACTAAGTTAACTAAGAAAATTAAAAATTAAAATGACCAAGTTAATCTAAATATTTAGCATATTTAAAATGATTATATTAATATTTGATATATTTACAAATTATTGGTAAAATTAATCATATCTTCGATAGATTTTCCTTGGCAGCACACGACTTAAACCAGTCTAGATCCATCTTAACTCCGGATCTATCAAGCGCCGAGAGGGATCAAATCTCTCGAGGTGCAAACCTTTTCTGAATTTTTGCACTCAAAAAAGAGGTTTGCACCTCGAGAGATTTGATCCCTCTCGGCGCTTGATAGATCCGGAGTTAAGATGGATCTAGGCTGGTGATAAGCATCCCATTGTGGGTGGATCGGTCTTCTTCCAGCCAATAAGGAGGCTGGCCCAGTTTGAATATGATGAAAACTAAAACCCACTAAAACCAACTAATTTACATCTTCTAGGTTGTAATAATAGTAATAGACCAAATCTTAGTGATAAGCATCTCATTGTGGGTGGATCGATCTTCTTCGAACCAATAAGGAGGCTGGCCCGACCTACCCTAGGTGTAGACACAAAATAATAATATCAATTTATCAAAATATTACTATATTTATAGGAGATGTATCCATTATATAAATACAACATCATTAAAATAACCACAATATACACCGATGAAATGTACATCAGTTAGTGTAGGTAGGTTTTAATTCTCACTAAATTTTGGATTTAAACTTATGGAGAAGAATTGAGAATTGAAACCACTTTGAAAAAATCAAAACTATCTGCTGGATCCACCAAACTTTCTTCAATCCATTTATAAATTAATATTAAACAAAATAAATTTCGAATTTA
Source organism: Pinus albicaulis (assembly GCA_034641835.2). Taxonomy (NCBI): domain Eukaryota; kingdom Viridiplantae; phylum Streptophyta; class Pinopsida; order Pinales; family Pinaceae; genus Pinus; species Pinus albicaulis. The sequence continues at coordinate 1,111,465,305 of CM076574.1, forward strand.
AACTTTATGAAAAGATATTAGAGATTAAAACCACTTTTAAAAAATCAAAACTATAGCTGGATCCACCCAACTTTCCGCAATCCACGTATAAATTATTAAACAAAGTAAACCCCACCTAAACCAACCCAATATATAAAACCCCTCGCCCCCTTGCCGACTAACAAGCGTAGCGTTCAGCTGTTTGGCCTCTTGGTATAAAGGTGGAACGCACGCCCTATATGTTTAGTGCCTTGGTATAACGGTGGCAGGCACGCTGCTCTGTGTTATTTCGATTTTCTGTTGACAAGCGTAGCGTCTCTCTGTTTGACCTCTTGGTATAAAGGTAAAAGTTACGGCCCTTGGTGCCTTGGTATAACGGTGAAAGGTACGCAGCTCTTTCTGTTATTTCAATCTTCTACTAACAAGCGTAGGGTCTCTCTGTTTGCTTCTTGGTATAAGGGTCTAAGGCGTGCTCTTCGTGTTATATCGATTTTTTTTCTTTCATAAAATATAGAATGGAAGGAGGAAACAGAGGAGAGAGTACACGTAGAAGCAGAAGCTGCAGCAACAGCAACAATAGCACCAATGAATATCGTTGTGGAGGAGAGACGTCTGAAACTGTATTGTCTGCCAATAACAATGAAAGTTACGGAAGACCGCCAATTCCTACTGCTTCTACCATACTTGTGCGAAGAGCGCAAATTCCTGCCCGTCCCTCATCTTCTGTTAATTCTGCTACTTCTGTTGTAAATGGGCGAGGTTCAAATTCATCACCTGTTGAAGATGAGCAAAGTAATAGGCAAAGTTTGCCATCACCAACACCACCAAGACAAGGGAGAAGTCACCAACACCACCAAGATGAAGAGGAGCAGGCACAAGATTCCTCTCCACTGACGTTGACAGGTAACGCCATTGCAGATCAAGAGGAAGATACGGCCTCGGTCGAGCAGTTAGACGCAAATCGTGAGGAAAATGATACATATGATCCGTCACTTTCACATCTTCCTCTCAATGTCTCTGTGTCAACATCGTCTCAGAGGCAAGATCATCATCCTAGTCACCCAATGGAGGAAGGGGTTGACGAGAACCCTACCGAAACACGAATGGGCATCATTCGGATGGATGAAGACGAGTTTTCTTCAGCCGCAAGCATCCCGGTACATCTAAGGGCCATGGAGCAGTTGCCTCGCGTCAATATTTCCGAGCAGCACCTGAGCAATAATACTGACTGCGTAATCTGCCGTGAAGGGTTTCATTTGACGGAGGAAGCCCCTGTGATGGAATGCGGGCATCTGTTTCACGAGCACTGCCTATTTGAATGGCTACAGAGGAACGCTACATGTCCACTTTGCCGAGGTCCCGTCCCCCCTCCAAGTTGAATGATACAGTTTAGTTTTAGGTTTCTTTTCTCTTTATGTTCAGAAGTAGCCTGCAGCTAGATATATCGAGTATAGGGTTTTAGGAAGAATAATAGTTATATAGCTGTCGCTGAGCGAGTTGAACTATTTATGCATTTCATTGTTTACATTTTATATAGTCGTTTGAAACATTGCCATTGTTGTTTACCTTTTATATAATCGTTTGGAACTTTGCCTTGAGCGTGTACAATTTTGTTTCAGAGTGTAATAGATTTTATTATAATATTACATGCAGAACGTATCCCCGACTGCAATCATCTTTATAATAACTATAGCATAACGAACGATAGCATAGCGTATCCCTGACTGCAATCATCTTTATAATAACGATAGCATTGTTGTGATAAAATATTTTTGGAAATTTACAATTGTAAACGATAGCATAGTTGTGATATCAATGGTATGAGAAGTATTTAGGGTTTTTAAGTTGATAACTTTTTGTTCAGTTTGAGCCAAGCATGGTATGATTTAGGATAGCATAGTTGTGATCATATTAGTGGTATGAAAAGAATTTAGGGTTTTTAAGTTGATAGATTGTTTGTTTACTTTTTTAAGTTGATAGATTGTTTGTTTACTTTGAGTTAAGTATTGTATTATTTGGTGTGTAGTTATGTTGTTGGATTTTTAATTTGATATTTTATATTTGTGTTGAAAGGACTCAGTTTTGATATTTTAGTTGTTATGTTTGTGTTGAATAGGTTTAGTTTTGGTGTGTTAAATATTAAAATTATGTACTCTAAATTTGAATGTATTCAAGATAAATTGTTTGGTTTTTATTATAAATAGGTGAGTGTAGTTTAATTAAACATTTTGATAGATATGAATATGTTTATATTTGGGTATATAAGTTGAATTAACTATTAGATTTTGTTTGAGTATTAAGGTAGATAATGCATACATATATGACATAGTTGAGTTAAGTAGAATTAATTATTACATTTTGTTTAAGTATTAGGTAGATAATGCATACATATATTATGAGATAGTTGACTTAAGTTCTTAAAGTGACAACCTGTTGTATTAAATCTCTAAAGTGGGAGTTTATTCACTTGTATAGGGAGTTGTTAACACCTGAAGTAATTGATTCTCTATTATTGGAATGTTTTATAAGTGGATCATTTATTTATTGTCGACTTTGGATAATGTTGGAGGACTTAGATTATGTCGTGGGACCAAATAGATGCATTTGTTGAATTAGTTAGCTTTTGAAATGATATTGGATTTACTTGTTAACATAAAAAGATATTAGAAAGATATTAACTGAATCATGTATTTGAAGGGACATATTATTAGACTAAAAGTTGTGATGGTTAGATAACCGTATATGTTGTCTAAGTTTTTTGGAAGCAATTGTTTCAAAAAGACTAGATGGTGATAAAGAGTTAAATTGACAATGATGGAAACAACTATTTATCTATTTATAGACTATCTATTATCTATAGTATCTATTTGTTATCGTATTGATCACTGTGAACCTGTACAATTTTTATTAAGAGTGTAATAGCTTTTATTAAAATATTACATGTAGAACTTGTCCTTGACTTCAATCGTCTTTATAATATAATTACTAGCTAGAAAATATTTTTGGAAGTTTACAATTGTAAATTATAGTATAGTTGTGATATCCATGGTATGAGAACTTGTCCTTCACCATTCGTAGCTTGCTTGTTTAGTTTGAGCTAAGCATTGCATGATTTGGTGTGTAGTTAAATTTACTTTTTAACATAAAAGGATATTTACTTAATCATAAGAAATATTAACTTAATCATATTTTTTTAGGAGACACACTATCTCACTAAAAGTTGTGATAGTTAACCATATAATTTGTTAATTTTTTTGAAATCAATAGTTACAAAAAAACTAAATAATGAAAAAAAAATTAAATTAAAGACAACTACTTATCTATTTGTAGATTATCTATTTGTTATTGTATTTACCAATGTGACGTCTACAATTTTGCTTGGAGTGTTATAGAATTTATTAAAATATTACATGCAAAACGTGTCCCTAAAATCAATCATCTTTATAATATAATTATTAGCCGTAGAATATTTTGGGAAATTAATTACTGGAATTATTTAGGAACGTGTCCTTCAAATCAATCATCTTTATAATATAACTACTAGCCATAAAATATTTACGGAAATTTACAATTGTAAATGATGACATAGTTGTCGTATGAGTGGTATGAGAATTATTTAGGGTTTTTAAGTTGATAGTTTATCTGTTTAGTTTGAGTCAAATATTGTATGATTTGGTGTGTAGTTAAATGTTGTGGGATATTTTTAATTTGATATTTTATTTGCTATGTTTCAGTTGAATGGATTCAGTCTTGGTGTGTTAAAGATTAGAATGATTTACTATAAATAGGAATGAATTCAAGATAGATTGTTTGGTCTTTATTATAAATAGGTGAGTGTAACTTGACTAAACATTTTGATGTATATGAATATTTTCATGTTTTGGTATATAAGTAGAATTAGCTATTAGATTTTGTTTGAGTATTAGGGTAGATAATGCACATATATGACATAGTTGTTGATTTATTAAAGTGACTATTTGTTGTATTAAATCTCTAAAGGGGAAGTTTATTCACTTGTATAGAGAGTTGTTAACACTTGAAGTAATGGATTCTCTATTATTGGAATACTTTATGAGTGGACCATTTGTTGATTTTATACTTTTGATGATGTTATTGAAAAAAAACTCTATATACAAGTTCATTGACCTAGATGATATTGTGGGATCAAATGGATACATTTGTTAAATTAGATAGCTTTTGGAATGTTATTGGATTTACTTGCTAACATAGGAAGATATTATCAAGACATTAAATGAATCATATATTTGAGGGGACATTCAATTAGACTAAAAGTTGTGATGGTTAGGTAAACATATAGATTGCCAATTTTTTTAGAAGCATTTGTTACGAAGGACTAAATGGTGATATATTTATCTATATTATCTACTGGTATTGTATTGGTCAATGTGAAGTATAGTTTGTCTCTATTATCCATTTGTTATTATATTGATTAATATGAGGTATAGTTTCTATCTATGTGAAGTTTATTTCTAAAATTTATTATGATGTCAGATCTTATTGGATATAAAAGATTTTATCAAATTAGCATGTTCCTATGTTTCTTTGTATTTTTTATTCTCTAACCATGTTATTAGAATGATATGATGATATATTTATCTTAAAAAAATGAATGTTTTGGCACCGAGATGCACATTCTCCAGGGAAATATCATAAAGATGTTCTAATGTCATGTAAACATTTTGACCGTGTCAAATTACATTAAAAATAAATAAATAAAATAAGAACTTAAATTATTAATTAAAAGAGTAGTCTTTAACTATTTTTTTTTTTAAGTTTTTGGTTATGATCTAATTTGTCTAGAATTAGGCAAGATTCAATGGAATCAAAAGTTTGATGTGTGAAATATTCACAATCGAAGTAGGGTGTTGAATCCATATATGGAGTAAAAAAAAATCCTTAATTAAAATAAAATAGAGGTAAAATAGTCAATTTACCATTACTTAATAAAAATAAAACAAAACAAAATAAAAAATAGAATTAATAATTAAAATAAAGTAGAGGTAGAATATAAGTGATCATATATTCACAATTATTTATATTATTGGAGATTTCTAAAAGTGAACCTTTTAATTGGTTTAGTGCGTCCAACATTGGGATGGTTACTAAGTCCATCCGTGCCAATGTCCTAGGAACTAAATCAATCACACAATTCACGTCCAGAAATCTCCAACAGTAAAGGTAAAAATGTCAATTTATCTTTTGTGGTTTCTTGGTTGTAGGTTTTGAAAGCTCATGGGTTTTCCCATGGTATTCTTATATAATAATATCTATAAAATAAAAAATAGAATTAATAATTAAAATAAAATAGAGGTGTTGACCCATGGTATGAGAACTCATGGTATTGAACAATGGTATTCATGTAGAATATATGACAGTTCTGCTAGAAAAACTTGTTAGAAATACTCTTTTCTGGGGACTCTAGAAACATTTGTTCTCTGGAAGCCACTATGACCAAGCATAGCCCAATACCACTAGACTCTGGAGAAATCTTCTTCATGTTTTTATTTACCTGCTAGAAGGCCCCCACCTTCTCTACACATTATTTGTTATGAAGCCTCAAGACCTTCAATGTCTCCATGTGAACCACATTTGAAAACCTACTAGAAGGCCCCCACCTCTACACACTATTTTCTATGAAGCCGCAACACCTTCAATGCCTCCATGTGAACCACATTTCATAATGTTTCATAATCTCAAATCTTCTCAACATGAGTAACCCAACAACCTGTCTCTCATATGAAAATAATATTCGATAAGCGCACACTAAGCTTAGCTACAAATGTACAATATGATATACACAATATTGTAGCACACCCTTTCTTCACACAATCGCTTAGTGCATGAACCAACCAACAAAACTTAGACACACACATATATAAGAATCCAGATTTCTCCACCTCAAACAAATATCATGTGCAGATACAAGGGTAATACCAATACCCAGTGTAAAATATACCACATGCAAATACCATGGTAATACCAATACCAAATGCCAAGTTGCATTGTAATACTTTACTCATAAAATATACAAGATGCACTGGGAATCCATAGAAAAACACTCATAACAGAGTAACACCCCTTGTACTCAATATGGTAATGTGAGATCTCTTCTCCCACTTCTTTTTTAACATAGAAATAAAATGTTAAAGAAGTCTATTTAATATCTTATTTTCTTAAGATCCAGTAGACCATATAGGTCTTACTGAACATCAATCATCATTATCATAAACACAATTATTTATGATTTTTTTAATTAATTTACAAATATTTTAACTTAAATGTACCTCACTATATTTTGTTTGTAGCCACTTGATGATAATTTTAAATCTTACTCTAAAAGTATATCAATAATGCAATTAATATCTAACACATATTTCATACTAAAAATAAAATACAATTATTTATATAAACACAAAATAAATAGCTTCCAAGGTAAACTCAATTGGTTGAGATCCTTAAAAACATTGAACCTTGTAAAAGGTAAGCTCAATAGGACATTGAAATATTTTATTAAATAATAAATTAAAAACATTAAAAATCTTATTTCAAAAATACATACATCGTGTACATAATATTATTCAAAATAAATTGTATATTAAAAATAAAATATAATCATTAATATTCAATTTACTACATTGATATAATATCTATGAAATATTTCTAAGAGTCAGTGGTGGTTTATCTCAAAGATAACGTGTGTTTTTTAGTTTCATGTCTATAAATTATCATTCACTACTAGTTGCATTATTATATTTTGTTACATATTAAAAAAACAAATATATATATTCAATTTAATTAAAAAAATTCAATTAGGTTGAGCCTAGAATATGGTCAACCTATGTATTGCATGGAAGAATGATTTATTGACTAGTTATCACTAGGATTGACTAGTGAGATGCTACATCCCTTCAAATGGTTAAATTCTTCCATTCTCAACCCCTTCCCATGAAGTTTGAATTTGAAACATGATGGGAACTAAGCCCCACTCAAACCAACCAACAATAGACCAAAGCCTAGTACAATAGTGGTGATAAGCATCTCGTTGTGGTTGGATGGGTCAATCATGGTGATATGCATCCTATTGTGGCTGGATGGGTCTCATCAATAGATTTCAGATTCAAACTTTATGGAAAGAGGCTGAGGATTGAAACTACTATGAGGTAATCAAAACTATCCCAACTACGCACTGAACTTTCCTCAATCCTCACATGAATTAGTAAACAAGGTAAACCCCACCTAACCAAACCTAATATATAAAACCCCTCATCTCTTGGTATAAAGGTAGAAGACACCCTATATGTTTAGTGGCTTGGTATTCATGTAGAATATAACATATATAAAGGGGAAATTAAAACAGTCTAAATCCATCTTAACTCTAGATCTACCAAGATCCTAAGGGGATCAAATCCCCTTAGATGCAAACATCTTTTAGAGTGAAAAGGGATTTGATCCTTCTAGGTGCTTTGTAGATCCAAAATTAAGACTGATTTAAGTTGGCTATATAAAACTATTATTTAACACAATAAAACACTCAACATATTTTTGATGTTGAAAATATCTATTTTCTTGGTTTTTATATAAATAATTCTTAATTCTTAACATTATTAATCTAACTCAAAAAATAAAAATAATGTATAACATGAAAAGATATAAAAGACAACACAATCATTATGATTTTTTCTATAATGTCATAATATCTAAAATATCATTCTTAAACTTACTAAAAATATATATATATATATATATTTACTCATTACACTTTTATCCACATATATACATATATATTACACTTCTATACAAATATTAAAAAGATAGAGATATTGTAATTTCATGTCTGGTTCCATTATGTCCTATCCAATCTGAAATAATAAAACAAATGAAAATAAAAAACAGTTATACTATTCGCCCATCGCCCCGTGTTTTTTAACTGTGGAAAAGCTTTAAAAACCCCACATGTGGAGAAGCTTAAAAGCCCTTGTGTAGCGGTTTAGGTTTTCAGCTAGTTTGTGGTTGGATCCCAAATTTGCTAGAGAATTAGAAAATTTGTTTGAAATCAGCTTTTGTTTCTCATGATCGAGGAGTGATGTTAGTGGCTTCTGTTTTTCATCAGAGTTTTTATATTGCGTGGTATTAATGCAAATTGATTCATGAATTTTCTTGGATTTTGTTTGTCTGGAAATTATTACATCTGGCACGACTAAGAAATTTATATTAAATATGAAGAAATTTATATTTGTTGCCCAACTATATTGCTTACTGTAGATTATTTGTACGTATTTATTTCAAACGTCTTTTATGACATGACATTTTAAAGATTTGGATTTATTGTGGTTTGTAGATTATTTGTAAGTATTTATTTTAGGCTAAAGCTGGGACAAACCGGAGGTGGTGATTTGACACCTCCGGCAACCAGTCCTCCTCTGTCTCCGCCGGCGAGCCATATTTAATGCACCTTACAAAGTACATATGACAAACTTCCATTACTGCCAGAGAGCGCAACGCTATGGTATGATGGGTATGATGCACACTAGGAAGATATGGTATGATGTACATGAACCATTAACACCCTATCCATCTACAATGGCGACATTAATATTATTCAAATCATGAGCCCATTTGAATTCGAATTCAAATTTGATATTAACCGCCCAAATTTCATGGCTAATTTTATTTCTTCAAATCCATTCATCTGAATTTGAAAGATTCACAAAGTTTCATTGATTGCCTCTACGTTTCTTCTTTAGCCCTGTTCTTGCTTGTATGGAATACCAGCAAATTAACGGCACTGGTAGTGAGCAGAGCTACAAAATTTATAAGGAAAGAGGAAAAACCAGTCACACTAACAACAACGCGAATATGGCATTGAATCCGATCGGGATGGCGATCAACACGAATTCATTTCATCGTTTAAAGAGCAAGCATGAAATACACTAAATTGAAATTTGCTGTATTGTGTTCTATTGCTGTTGTGTTTAACTTGTGGGTGGTCGTTGCAATGGGGAAAGAATATTGGCAGCTTCAGTTTATGTTACAGCAACACTAGTATAATATTTTTATCTTCAAGGTCAAGTTTGCTATAAGATATGAGCCGCCACTTATGAGAAGTGCAAAGTGCAGCAGGAAAGCAAGCTGAAATGATTGGGATGTGGACTGCCATTTAGAGCTCAGAAAACTCTTATCTGCACGGGATTAATGGTGCCTTTACTTTCTAGATTTGAAGTTAAGTAACAGTGATAACCATATTTTGGGTTGAATAGCCTAGTAGAAATTTCACATTCATTGTTATATTTGAATATTTTGCGTTAAATAGCGTAGTAAGAATTTTCACATTCATATTATATTTGAATGAACATTGACAATAGATTTTAGAAATTTCTATATTAAAGATGATGTTATTCTTAGATGAGTTTAGAAGTACAACTGAACAATGTTGATTAATTGTAAAAAAATTCAAAAGTTTTATGGCATTTGAGAATATTCCATAATACAATTTTCTAAAGATTGAAAATCAAAATATTATTTTTGAGATGAATTGTATGTTCCAGAGCACTAGTTTGTAACCTTAAATCTAATTCAGTTTCTCTGTTGCCATCTCTACACTTATCATACACACTTTATATCCATGATCAAATCAGAATATATAAACCTCCAGTGAATGAAATCTACTCTTACTGAGATTTTGTAGTTTTGATATTAAATTTTTATCATAATTATAGTTTCTATGTTTATCGTGATGTTAAATTCTATATTCAATCTTTTCATAATGATGTTTATTCACGTAGACCAAGATTAGAGAGCACAAGATCGCCTTTATTCTGAATATAAGTTAAAATAAATAAATTTCAGATAGAGAAAAAGAAATATTACAAGATTTGAAAATGATTACATCAATTTCAAAACAAGATTTAGATGCAAAAAAACAAATTACATTTTTCTAAAATTTAAAAATAATTATATCAATTTCAGAATGGAGATTAAGATGTAAAAAGCAAATTACATTTCCCTAAAATTAATCATAAAATATTTTAATTTTCATGTTAAAAATTTGAATCCAAAACTGTACAAAACAAGAATAGTGAAACCGTCTCTTACTTGCAAAGAGCACGGAACAAAAACAATAAAATAGCAATCACCCAGCCTTGATTGAGATGAGCAACATCGACCTAAAACAATAAAACAAATACAAAAGATGCACATGCGGTTTAGCTTTTTATGTGGGATTTGGATGCTGGATAATCTTGTTTTCTTCTCCTCCTTTTTCATGAATTTCAGTCTTTTTCTGTGTGTACTGCGTGGTTTAAAGATCTTTTACTTCATATGAATTAATTATGAGTATATAAAATATTTATCATTGGTTTGAAGAATCTAGTATACTATATGAGTTGCATTTTTCATTTAATATATGTAATTTTAGTAAAATCAAATTCTATAAAATTGACCTTGTAATTTAAAAAAAAAAAAAAACAATTGCAACTGAATAAAATTACAATGTAAAATTATCATATAAAACATATATCTACATAGTTAAACTAAAAAAACTTTATATCCCAATAAAATAATCATATAATAAAATTACATTTTAAACTATAATATTAGATGGTAAATTAACTATTTTACTTTAACCATATTTTGATTTTTATTTAAAACATAATGTGAAAAAAATAAACATATTTGGCTAGTTTTAATTAATTAATTACTTCATATTTTATGAAAAAAATTAATAATTTAAATATCTAGAATCTAGAATTAAATAGATATTTTTTTAAATAATCATTATAATGATAAATTTCTGTGTAAATGACGTATTATGTGTTAGGAGATCCAATATGCAAATCCTTTATATTTACATTGTGTGTGCAAAAAAAAACCTATAGTTTATAGTGGTAGCTCTTGGAATCATTAGTCCAATTCCTCTCATATATATAAAATTTAATTTTACTTGTATAATTGAAATACTCATAAAAATACTAATAAATTAACACCTAACAAATTTAAAAGCTAAAATATCTTATTAATTTAATCTATAAAAATAAAAACTAAGTAAGACTAGTTTGTCATTAAAGCAAACACAATTGTTTTTGTAAATTTTTATATTAAGTAATTTAAATACATAATTTACATTGTTATTTATTTACAGATAAATTTTCTCATATATATATATATATATATGGAATTTGGATAGTGATAAAACTATCATATTATATTGTATTTCTTATATATGTGTGTGTTCACTAGTGGGTAAATCTAGATATATATAGACATTGCTATTTTTTTTTTTGTAAGTAAGAAAGGTTCTATTATATAAAAATATGGTAATTACAATCACAGTGAGTGACTCATGGAGCTTTTACACTAGATACAAATTTTATGCTTGATGTTCTTACATAATTTACAAAAAATGCCCGACCATCTAGGTTGAGTGGTATGATAGAAAACATTTATGCCGACATCAACATGCAAAAAGACTATTGTGCCAGAATTTCCATTGGAAATATTGAGAGTGCGAGTACTAAAGATAGATATAAACTGAGATTCGGTGAGAGCCCAAGGCACAGAGAGTGACCAAAACACAGAAAGTTCCCAAAACATGCAATTTATCTTTTTACTTAGTCATTCGACGGATCATCCTCCAGGCTGATAGGCTTCTCAAGGGTGCTTCCTGCAGGGGCGTCCTTAGTGGCTTGGTGGTTGGTGGAAGCACCACTCGTCTCTCTCTTTATGCTCGATGAGCCTCCTTTGATAGCATGCATGGTGGCAATGCGTCGAATCAGCAACACGCAGTGAGGCAAATCCTTGGTGACGAAGTGATGGTGATTCACATATTCCACATAAACTGTGAATTTTTCGTTCAACATGTCTAACAAGGCTTCCAGGGCCTTGGTGTTTTTGGTTTTCTCCTACAGTGCAAGATGGAGCATTGTTTTGAGATTACATGAGAGCCCTATGGTTCAGATGTACAAGTTCTCCCTAGTCCTGGTGAGGCTAGGGTTTGGTATCCGCTCAAATTGAGCATCCACGTCCTTTGTGGTCACCCATCGTCTGATGTTGCGTACTTGGAGATCCAATTTTTGGATGTGCTCTTGGGTTTTAGAGGCAACTAAGGCATTGAAATTGAGCGTGGCTTGCTTAGGCGAAGCCTCAAAGTGAGTTCAAGGTTGCATACTGGTATTATCCCATCGTTCTTTATTGCGACCTCGACCACGATGGTGGGCAAGAGTCGAATCACGACGAGGAGCCATGATGATGGGGGGGGATTTGAGAGAAAGTTCAGGAACTGAGGAAAGGGGAAAGAGGGAAAAAAAATGCTCGATCGTGAAGAGAATGATGAGGGGAAGCGAGCAGGTCAGGTTATTCATAGGAAGGGTGGGCGACAGAGAGAGGAGGGAAAGAGGCAACAATGAACGTGCCCTTGATAATGGCCAAAGAAAGGTACAAAGCAGTCATGAGGAAGCGAGGAACATTACAATTTGAGGGGTTATGGAGGCAACATTCTGAGAAGATCATGGCAATCAGGGATTTCACTCCCTCATGCGAATGATTGGGGTTGCTACTCGTCGAGGAATTCATGATGATGAGGTGGGGAAATTGTAGCGATCTTGTCTGAAAGTATAACTAGCTCCCGTAGAGTTAAGGTCATCCCATACTCTGTTGTCCATTTATTTATTAGCTCACACTCCTGGCGGAGAGGACCTTCCTCCAAATCCCTCCATGGAAGGCGGAAGAGCCTATTGCTGCCAATTGTGCCTTCATTAGCCAACCTACCAGCCAAGTTGTATCCTTCCGTCTGACGACTTGGAAGTTGAGCCCACTTAGTTCTTCGATGTGGTTGTTGATGCGATGGAGTGTTTTTATCAACCTATAATTGTTTGTGACTTTGGAAACCGTCATACCTTGGTGAAGCTTATGGCTTGCAAAGGTAGCTGGAGTCGAATCACCTTCCACGATGAGGGGCCATAAACCTTAATCTTTGGCAATGGTGAGACTGTGCTCTAGAGCTTGAAGCTCAATTGCATTGTTGGTGGCAATGCCCAGGCTGCCAGTGTAGACCCAAATTATTTCCCCTTTCGAGATTCCAAATGCACCCTTGAAACCAGAAGTTCTGGGGTTACCTTTTGCAGCTCCATCATACTTCATTTTTAGGATGTGTTTTCCGAGAGGAAACCATTGACAGGGAGCTTCCGGTTTTACCTTCGTCGAAGTGTTGTTTTTAAGAGGAAAAATGTGTAAATCGAGGAGAAAGATTCACTTATCAACAAGATGAAGGGGGTCACCGAAGTTAGGAATTTTGGAGATGGTCATCGATTCACATATCACCTGCTTAATTGAGGTAAGGAGGCATTCTTTCGGATTTTTTTCATTCCTGAAAAATCTATCACTACCCTCTTTCCAAACTGTCCAACAGATAGTACCAGGTATTATATTTTAGGCCCTATCAATCATGGGGTGGAAGGATATTGTAGGTCACTAGTTATCTAAAGTATCGAGGATGGAAGCCTTGTCCCTATCTGTGGTTCTAAGAAAAAAAAAATCCCACTCCCATAGCCTGTTGGTATAATCAAAAGTGTTCAAAAGATGGTTAATTATTTCCTCGTTTGATTCATAAAGGGGGCACCTTGATGGACCTATAAATCCACTTCTCCATAAATTTTCCCAGGTGAGAAATTTCTCCTGCATGGTTAGCGAGAGAAACAAATTAATTTTGGTCCATAATTGTCTTTCCCACATTATTTTCCATTTTTTCTAATGTTGTAGTTGGTCATGATTTTCTATATAGCCATGGGCTTCTTTGAGATTAAAGAGCCCAACTGGATTTTTATCCCATATAAGCTTATCATCCCCTTTTCGAACTAAATCTGTCTTTCTTGAATGGTACGAGAAAATGTGTTCCAATCAAAGTCGATAGGCAGAGGTTCCAAGTATTTGGATTCCAACCAATCCCTCCACCTATCATTCTTAGTGCAAACATTGAAATTAAATATCGTATAATAAGCTAGATACTTTTGTATATGTGCATCTACCGTACAATAATCTAGATACACCCAATATGTATTTAACTTCAATGTTTGCACTGTGACTTCTTGAGAAACTTTTGTAGCAGCTACAACCACCTTCCAAAATTTTTCATTTGCTTATATTTTGGAGCCTAACCTTCTTTTCACGGGAGCTTATCTTGCATTGCCATCAAGTATTCATGCTTTGACTGGGATTTATCTTTTCATCTATGTTTGTGTTCACTCACTTTTTTATTTAACTCATCTTTCTAAGTCAGAAGCTAACCTCTAAACTTGGTCTTGTATCGATTCTAGGCTTGCCTCCAGAAACTACGTAATCCATGAGGGAAAGCTTGACCTTAATGATCATAATGGTATATTCATGACTGGAAGTTGTGCGTTGAGCCTGAAAATAGTGCATTCATAGATGGTAGCCTGACACTAAGCCCAGAAATTGTGCAATCCATCACTGAGCTCAAAAAATCTGTAATGCACTAAGCTGGAAAGTTTCCCAGTTCCCTAGAATTGCGCAATATTTCCTAGCAGTGTGCATGGAAGTTTCCCGAAAAGGAGAAAATAGAAAAGCTGAAAAAAGAAAAGAAAAAAAGTATCCCTAAAAATATAGGGATTTATTTCTAGCTTCTCGAAGGAGACACAATTGCTATTTTGGAAAATTTCACCGAGTGTCACTTTTTCATTGATTTTTGGTGTGTTGTCTATGTCGAAGGTAGAAATATTCTGGACAACATTATACTATCGCATGAAATGATTCACTCTCTCAAAACTGAAAAGAAGCCTCATATGAATATGCAGCTCGATATGTCGAAGGCCTTCGATAAAATTATTTGGAACTACATGTAGGAATTCTTAAAGGCCTTTGGTTTCCATTAGGAATGTATTAAATGGATCATGGCCCTAGCTTGTGGGGCCTTCTTGTCCCTCATAATCAATGACTTTTCCTCCAAACATTTCTTCCCCTCCAAACGCATCATGCAGGGAAACCCCTTGTCTACATTCCTTTTTATCATTATGGTCGAAATCCTGAGTAGAACCCTCAAGGCTGCCAACCTTAATAACTCGCTCGTTGGCCTCAAGCTTCATAACAATTACACCTCCTCGACTCATCAACAATTTGTGGATGAAACTCTCTTCATGGTTCTCCCCACAGTCAAGGAAGAAAATACATTCAAAGCCATTCTCAATTATTTTTTGGAAGCCTCTGGCACCTCCATCAACCTTAAAAAATTTAAATTATTCTTCTTCAAAACCCCCCTCACTATCCAAATAAACATCACCATAATTCTTGGCTTCCAAAAATTATCTCTCCCCTCTAAATACCTTGGAGTTCCTCTCATAGATAAATCCTTCAGAAAATCTAATTGGGAGGACCTCCTCAATAGGATTCGCAAAATACGATCCAATTGGAGCTTTCACTCCCTCAATCTGGAAGGAAGACTGGTCCTAGTGAAATTGGTCTTGTGAGCCATGGCCCTGTATCTATTCTCTAATTTTTCTCCCTCTAAGTCAGTCATGAATGCCATCAGAAGCATTCACTGGATTTTTTTTGGAGGCGCTCAGACACAAAGAAAAAATGGGCTCTCGTAACTTGGGAACAAGTCTGTAAGCCCAAAATCATTGGAGGGCTAGGTTTGAGAGATCCAAATATTCTTAGGAAATCCATAAGAGCTAAAACCTAGTGGAGATGGTTAGGAAACCCACTCACACCTTGGGGCCTCATTTGGAGGGCGATATATGCGCCAAAATACTCAAATGGAGATATTATCAGGCTTACAGGTGACATCAAGGGTTCTGCAATATGGAACCAAGCTTGGGCGAACAAAGTTATCATTCAAAAGCATGACTATTGGGAGATCTATAATGGCAAAAAATCCCTGATGCTTGGCAACAATTACCAGACTTGAATAAGGACCAGTTCACATTGCTACGCATGGCCATGCAAACAAGAGTAAAAATTAATGTTGCACATTACTGGAAGCCCAACATTGAGAATGATAGGTGGAGGGATTGGTTGGAAGCCAAATACTTGGAACCTATTCCTATCGACTTCGACTGAAACAACTTTCCTTGTACCATTCAAGAAATATAGATTCAGTTCGAAAAGGGGACGATAATCTTAAATGGGATAAAAATCCAGTTGGGCTCTTTAATCTCAAAGAAGCCTATGGCTATATAGAAAATCATGACCAACTACAACCTTAGAAAAAATAGAAAATAATATGGGAAAGGCAATTATGGCCCAAAATTAATTTGTTTCTCACCTAGAACAATTTACAGAGAAGTGGATTTATAGGTCCATCAAGGTGCCCCTTTTATGAATCAAACAAGGAAGCAATTAACCATATTTTGAACACTTGTGATTATACCAACAGGCTATGGGAGTGGGATGTTGTTTTTTTTCAGAATCACGGATAGGGACAACGCTTCCATCCTCATTACTTTGGATAACTAGTGACCTACAATCTCCTTCCACCCCATGGTTGATAGGGCCTAGAATATAATCCTTGGTACTATATTTTGGATGGTTTGGAAAGAGGGTAGTGATAGATCTTTCAAGAATGAAAAAAATCCGAAATAATGCCTCCTTACCTCAATTAAGTAGGTGATTCGTAAATCGATGACCATCTCCAAAATTCCTAACTTCAGTGGCCCCCTTTGTCCTGTTGATAAGTGAATTTTTCTTCTCCTCGATTTACACCTTTCTCCTCTTAAAAACAACACTTCGATGAAGTTAAACTCGGAAGCTTCCTGTCAATGGTTTCCTCTCGGAAAAGACATCCTAAAAATGAAGTATGATGGAGTTGCAAAAGATAACCCTGAAACTTCTGGTTTCCGGGGTGCATTTGGAAACTCAAAAGGGGAAATAATTTGGGTCTACATTGGCAACCTGGGCATTGCCACCAACAACACAACTGAGCTTCAAGCTCTAGAGCACGGTCTCGCCATTGCCAAAGCTTAAGGCTTATGGCCCCTCATCGTGGAAGGTGATTCGACTCCAGCTACCTTGGCAAGCCATAAGCTTCAGCAAGGTATAACGGTTTCCAAAGTCACAAACAATTGGAGGTTGATAAAAATACTCCATCGCATCTACAACCACATCAGAGAACTAAGTGGGCTCCAATTCCAAGTCGTCAAACGGAAGGATACAACCTGGCTGATAGGTTGGCTAATGAAGGCACAATTGGCAGCATTAGGCTCTTCTGCCTTGCATGGAGGGATTTGGAGGAAGTTCCCCTCCGCCAGGAGTGTGAGGTAATAAATAAATGGACAACAGAGTATGAGATAACCTTAACTCTATGGGAGCTAGTCAGACTTTTAGACAAGATCTCTACAATTTCCCCATCTCATCATCATGAATTCCTCAATGAGCAACAACCCCAGTCATTCATATGAGGGAGTTAAATCCCTGATCGCCATGATCTTCTCAGAATGTCGCCTCCCTGACCCCTCAAACTGTAATGTTCCTTGCTCCCTCATGACTGCTTTGTACCTTCCTTTGGCCATAATCAATGGCACATTCATTGCTGCCTCTCTCCCTCCACTCTCGGTCGCCCACCCTTCCTATGAATAGCTTGACTCGCTCGCTTCCCCTCATCATTCTCTTCATGATCGAGTATTTGTTTCCCTCTTTCCCCTTTCCTTAGTTCTTGAACTTTCTCCCAAATCCCTCCACCCCCCCCCCCCACCATCATCATGGCTCCTTGTTGTGACTCGACTCTTTCCCACCATCGTGGTCGAGGTCTCAATAATGAATGATGGGATAATACTAGTATGGAACCTTGAACTCACTCTGAGGCTTCGTCTAAGTAGGCCACTCTCAATTTCAATGTCTCAGTTGCCTCTAAAACCCAAGAGCACATCCAAAATTTGGATCTCCAAGTATGCAATATCAGACTATGGGTGACCACAGAGTAGGTGGATGCTCAATTTGAGTGGATACCAGACCCCAGCCTCACCAGGGCTAGGGAAAACTTGTACATCTGAACCATAGGGCTCTCATGTAATCTCAAAACAATGCTCCATCTTGCATTGTAGGAGAAAACCAAAAACACCAAGGCCCTGGAAGCCTCGTTAGACATGTTGAACGAAAAATTCACAGTCTATGTGGAATTTGTGCATCATCGTCACTTCGTCACCAAGGATTCCCCTCACTGCTAGTTGCTGATGCGAGGCATTGACACCATGCATGCTAGCAGAGGAGGCTCGCCGAGCATAAAGAGAGAGATGGGTGGTGCTTCCATCAGCCACTGGGCCACTGAGGATGCCCCTGTAGGAAGTACCCTTGAGAAACCTATCAACCTGGAGGATGATCCTTCAGATGACTAAGTATAAAGATAAATTGCATGTTTTGGGAACTTTCTGTGTTTTGGGCATTGTCTGTGTCTTGGTCTCTCACTAAATCTCAGTTTATAGCCATCTTTAGTACTCACACTCTTAGTATTTCCAATGTAAATTCCGGAAAAATAGTCTTTTTGCATGTTGATGTCGGCATAAATGTTTTCTATCATACCACTCAACCTAGATGGTCGGGCATTTTTTGTAAATTATGTAAGAACATCAAGCATAAAATTTGTATCTAGTGTAAAAGCTCCACGAGTCACCCACTCTGATTGTAATTACCATATTTTGATATAATAGAACCTTTCTTACTTACAAAAAAAACAACAATGTCTATATATATCTAGATTTAAGCACTAGTGAACACACACACATATATAAGAAACACAATATAATATGATAGTTTTATCGCTATCCAAACTATATATATATATATATATATATATATATATATATATATATATATATATATATATATATATATATATATATATATATATATATATATATATATGAAAGAATTTAATTGTAAATAAACTAGCAATTGCACCATATGTTGCAAAGGAAACGCTGTAAAGCCTTTCATAGAGTGGTGGTCTGATTATGCACTATGCAATTTTTCTGGCACATATTTATGGAATGTTAAGGATGAAATTTGAAGTAATTAAAGCAATAATTCCTTGGGTGAAGATAGGGGACATACTTACCAAATATTTTTTCAAATACCTCCCTTTTAAGGTGGTTATAGATCATGTTGGGGCTCTTAAAATTGTAAAGAACGATGGAAACACTACCCTTGTGAGAATTTAAGCACTATGCATTAGAAATCATCTCACTTTCATGAGCTCCCACCTATACCATATTTATATGGTTTCAAATTAAATTAGGAATTTCTTGTTGCATTTTTAACAATAGACCTCATTAAGGAAAAATCAACAGCTAGACTCAGTGAAAGAAGAAGAAACTAATAGAGATTGTGAAGAGGCACACAAACTTAGTGAAACAACTTGGTTTCTAAGAATATTTCAGTGTTTCCTATAGGTTGGTGCCTAGAAAAAAAAAATAGGAGATTGGTGACTCTTAAAGGTTGGTGGCTACCAAGTAACACAGGGATTGATGTCTCTTGTAGGCTAGTGCATATGAAGTAGAAGAGAGGATTTTTAGCTCCTACAGTTTGGTGCTTATGAAGCATGAAGAGATATTGGTGCCTACAAAGCAACAAAGTGGATTGGTGTCTCGTGTAGGCTGGTGCCTACAAAAAAAAGGAGAATGGCATGTCCTCTAGGTTGGCACCTATAAATTGATGTAATAGTAGGTTAGTTGCTCTGATATTTTTAATATAAACAAGTTTTTTTGGTTTTGTCCCATGAGTGTATCTAGATATATCTTTTGTTACTTGTTCAATTTATGAGGTTGATGCTTTATGATCTTTAAATAGATTTAAATAAGTAATTTGAAATTTAATGTGTATATTCCATTATATCTATTTATTAATATTTATTTAATATTAATACCTTTTTATAGAATGACCTGTATGAATAGAGTAGTTTTAAGGACATATTTCTATTTATGGTTGAAGTGACTTGTACTTATTTATGAAATATATAATTGTTTAATAGATAAAGTTTTTTCAACTCCTTTATTTATTTTTTAATTTTTTATTCGGAACCAGATAAGGACAATAATGCTATGTAAAGACAGGTGGTAAACTAAATCCAAATCGGGATTAACAATGTCAATCATTGGGAGTATGGGGCTTCGTTGGAACTGTGACACTTGATGGCATGCCAACGTTGATTTACAAAATGAAAATTGATTGACTGCCTGTTGCTTTGAATTTTTCGGAGTGAATAAAGATTAAAGACCCCACCACTCCTTCCTCATACGGCACCTACTTCCCTTTGAAGGCCCTGAGTTCTGCTATAAATGCTCCACACCAGTTTTGAGTTTAATCAACAATATTTTGTATCAGGATTGCATTGGGGAGTGTTTGGAGTACTCTTGTGTGGTAAGTTTTTTTATCCAGAGCCCAACATCAAAAGATCTAATCACGTTTCATGCTCAATATCACAGCCCATCATCAAGAGATCTAATGATCAATTTTTTTACCATCATGGATGTCCAGCAAAAAGTCATGGCTTCCAGAGTTTTTGTTGTGAATTCTGCCAAATCATGGGATTACATCTTGGCTCAAGCACATGCCCAATCCTGCCCGGTTAGTCACCATTTCTGTTTAATCCAAATTTTGTTTTCATTTGTTGCAGATTTATACATATCTCTTTGCACTATATTTTACTGATGGTATATATACCTTGGCGAAGACACCAATTTTCTTATTTTAAAATGATTGGAGATGTATTTGTTTATAAAAGTATTTTACACCATTGCAGGTTGCAGTGCTTTTTACTGCAGACTGGTGCGCCCCCTCAAAATACATGGCAGGGTTCTTCGAGAATCTGGCGTTGAAGTATCCGGACATCTTGTTTCTGTTAGTTGATGTGGATGAAGTGAAAGCTGTTAAAAGATAAAATGGAAGTGAAGGCCATGCCCACCTTCCTCTTAATGAAAAACGATGTGCAGGTCGACAAAATAGTGGGAGCCAATGCTGATGAGCTGCAGAAAAGGGTGGCCAACTTTGCGCAGATGGCCCGCAAATCTTCCCAAGACCATGCTTGACCCTGCTAAATTTATTTTCCGCTAAATTTACACAAGAAGTTGCACAGTAATATATACATATGTGTGTTCTGTAATGTGTTGTCTCCATGGATTTTAAATTTGATGGTGCTCTGTGTCCCAAAGATGCATTCACTGGAAATTTCTTGTATATTGGATTGTTAGTCTGAGATTTGGCTTTGACATGATGTATGATGTGATATATGCAATAATCATCTACACGAATTTAATTTATTCAGAGCTTGTGTATATAAATCCAGAAATGAATCCTGTATTCTGACCTTTTTTGTGCATATCATTTGAGAAAAGTGTCAGCCCCCTAAATTTGATTGTATTTATTTATCGATCTTGTTATAGGATGAGGTATCAATTTATATAATTTTCTAAGTAGTTACAATTTCAGCTTGGATTTGGAATATTTCTAAAATATTCCATAAAATACAACTAAAATTATTTAAAATTAAAATTTTATTTATATTTCTAAATTTCTAAAATATTATAAAATTTATAATAAATTAAAGTGATAATCATTATATGAAAGAAATATGGTCATGATCATTATGTATAAACAAGAAGCAAATATGGTCTTTTCCTGGGATGATGGAGGTGGTAAGCAAAATCCACATAATAAAAGCATTTCTACCATGAACGCAGACTTTGAGCATACTATGCATACAAAACCTTGATCGGGTATATTTAAAATTGATAAGATACATTTTTCTACAGCTCTTCCATGAATGGTAAAATGCTTGATCAATGATCAAATCTGCACTTGGAGAACTGAATCAAAATATAATTATATTTGCTTTTATGGTGGGGTGGAAATTTTTTCATTTTCTCTAGGAAGCACTACATTTTGATATCTACAAGTCAAATTATGTTCAAACTTTATCCTTAACATATTCACAGTCACAAGCTGGGAATCTCAACTATAGGGTTGTTTCCATTGAAATTTCAATTATCTTTTAGGTCTGGAACTCCACAGCTTTGTATATCACATTTGTGAAGTCTGAACAATAATGGTGAAAACAAAAGGAGAACAGCAATTACTTGCTTTCCCCATTGATTCTGAGCCAGATCAAATTATTTCAAGGCCAGGAATTTCCTTCCTATGAAGAGATCTTGGAAAGTTAACTTTCTAATTAAAAGAGCAAGAGCAATGTTTTTTGTTTCTAAGAATAGCCATGCTCAAAGGTGGAAGTGATTATCCGGGCTAGCTACCATTGGTGGTATTTAGGGCATCTACTACATATTGAATCTTTGTCATAGTCGGACCAGAAATCTTTTTGCCTGCTTATTCTTGTTGCCATTGCACACAGTGGTGCCTACTTGATCATATTGTAATTGTGACAATGACTTGAAATCAAAAAAAGAACCAACTTTGTAACAAGGACAATCATGGTTAACTAAGAAAAATAAAAACACCACGTGTTTCACAGATAGTCCCATTCTTTTCACAGTAAAATTTTAGTCAAGCTTTTCATTGTTGGCGAAGTATTAAATACCTTGATGTATAAAGTTAAATGACAATCAAGAGACACTGAAGGCTTAAAAGGTCAATTTTTTCACTATCATAGCCCAATTCCAGAATCAGACTGGAACAAATGTAGCATTGCTTCAATGAAAGTCAAATGAGTGTCCATCTATTAGTCAAAAATATTATTTCAAAATCAAATTATCATAACATGCACAGACTGGTAAAAGAAAAACAAAAACAACACTCTGTTCCACATTGTCTCTTCCACAAAAAGGAGATGCCTGTTAATCTTAATGGCATCCAAAATTCTTGTCCAGTCCAATGAGATCTAGCCACCCATATATAAGCTAGAATAGGATCTTAAGATAACTTGAAGATATATCATGGTCTGCTGAAGAGAGCAATCAGACTGGGGTCGAATCAGTAGATCCACATTTTCAACAGGGTTCTTCACTTCCATGGGTTACTTTGTCTAGGGTTCAAGTTAGTGGTGTATTGGAAGTACATAATACAATTGATGAAAACTGTGAAATTGATGAAAGCTACCAGAAAGCCCCAAAGGCCCTCTTTTTTATACCAGTTACTGGAGAAGTGAATAAGGTGCAATTTAGGGGGAAATTGGAAGTTCAGAGTGAAATTTTCATTGATGAAAGCTGCCCAGAAACTGCAAAAATACTCCTAAGCATGCCAGCCAGAGGACAGTTAAATAAGGTAGTATATCTAGCAGACAACAAAAGTCTAAAGAAAAGAAAACACAACATGAAATTCATGTCATACTGCAAGGGAAAGAGACACTACGATATGAGGATACCTTCAAAAAATATAATACGATTTAATACCCAAGCACTCAGTTGTTTCTCTGTCATTGGATATATCATATAAGAAATCTTGGTACAAGTAGGAATGAGTTAGTGGGAAATTGAAATAAAATATATACTGAATGAGACGTGATAACAGAATCTCGCATTATTTATCTTCTGCATGCATGTATGAACAAGAGTACATTTTTAGTGACCATAATGAACGAGAAATGGCAAGGAAGAGCTACCTCAAGTAGCAAATAAAATTGGAAGGCTTCACCTATTCCTTTCCTAGAACAAAAGCAGATCATAGATGCACCCACATGCAGTACAACTATATTATTGCTTTTTCAAAATATATGTTCTACTTCCAATCTATAGCATTTTAAATACAAGATTTCCATTTGATAACAGTAAATCGAAAGGCCTCGAGATTCGTAATGTTTCTTGCTTATTTACAGCCTTATGGAGGGGTACTTTAAGTTATACACAAGTTCAAACTTCATCCTTAACATATTCACAGTCACAAGCCGGGAATCTCAACTATACGGTTGTTTCCATCGAAATTTCAGTTAGCTTTTAGGTCTAGAACTCTACAGCTTGCAAACAAAATAATAAGCAATGCTCTTAATTCCGAATCTAGCCTTACACACCAGCAAAATCCACATAATAAAAGCATTTCTACCATGAATGCAGACTTTGAGCATACTTTGCATACAAAAACTTGATCGGGTATATTTAAAATTGACAGGATACATTTTTCTACAGCTCTTCCATGAATGGTGAAATGCTTGATCAATGATCAAATCTGCACTTGGAGAACTGAATCAGAATATAATTATATTTTCTTTTATGGTGGGGTGGAAATTTTTTCATTATCTCTAGGCAGCACTACATTTTGATATCTACAAGTCAAATTATGTTCAAACTTTATCGTTAACATATTCATAGTCACAAGCTGGGAATCTCAACTATAGGGTTGTTTCCATTGAAATTTCAGTTATCTTTTAGGTCTGGCACTTCACAGCTTTGTATATCACATTTGTGAAGTCTGAACAATCATGGTGAAAACAAAAGGAGAACATCAATTACTTGCTTTCCCCATTGATTCTGAGCCAGATCAAATTATTTCAAGGCCAGGAATTTCCTTCCTATGAAGAGATATTGGAAAGTTAACTTTCTAATTAAAAGAGAAAGAGGAACGTTCTGTTTCTAAGAATAGCCATGCTCAAAAGGTGGAAGTGATTATCCAGGCTAGCTACCATTGGTGTTCCCGGACATCTACTGCATATTGAATATTGGCATAGTCAGACCAAGTACTGCCTGCTTGTTACTGTTGCCATTGCACCTAGTGGTGCCTACCTGATTCTATTTTAATTGACAACAATGACTTGAAATAAAAAAAGAACCAACTTTGTAACAAGGACAATCATGGTTAACTAAGAAAAATAAAAACACCACGTGTTTCACAGATAGTCCCATTCTTTTCACAGTAAAATTTTAGTCAAGCTTTTCATTGTTGGCGAAGTATTAAATACCTTGATGTATAAAGTTAAATGACAATCAAGAGACACTGAAGGCTTAAAAGGTCAATTTTTTCACTATCATAGCCCAATTCCAGAATCAGACTGGAACAAATGTAGCATTGCTTCAATGAAAGTCAAATGAGTGTCCATCTATTAGTCAAAAATATTATTTCAAAATCAAATTATCATAACATGCACAGACTGGTAAAAGAAAAACAAAAACAACACTCTGTTCCACATTGTCTCTTCCACAAAAAGGAGATGCCTGTTAATCTTAATGGCATCCAAAATTCTTGTCCAGTCCAATGAGATCTAGCCACCCATATATAAGCTAGAATAGGATCTTAAGATAACTTGAAGATATATCATGGTCTGCTGAAGAGAGCAATCAGACTGGGGTCGAATCAGTAGATCCACATTTTCAACAGGGTTCTTCACTTCCATGGGTTACTTTGTCTAGGGTTCAAGTTAGTGGTGTATTGGAAGTACATAATACAATTGATGAAAACTGTGAAATTGATGAAAGCTACCAGAAAGCCCCAAAGGCCCTCTTTTTTATACCAGTTACTGGAGAAGTGAATAAGGTGCAATTTAGGGGGAAATTGGAAGTTCAGAGTGAAATTTTCATTGATGAAAGCTGCCCAGAAACTGCAAAAATACTCCTAAGCATGCCAGCCAGAGGACAGTTAAATAAGGTAGTATATCTAGCAGACAACAAAAGTCTAAAGAAAAGAAAACACAACATGAAATTCATGTCATACTGCAAGGGAAAGAGACACTACGATATGAGGATACCTTCAAAAAATATAATACGATTTAATACCCAAGCACTCAGTTGTTTCTCTGTCATTGGATATATCATATAAGAAATCTTGGTACAAGTAGGAATGAGTTAGTGGGAAATTGAAATAAAATATATACTGAATGAGACGTGATAACAGAATCTCGCATTATTTATCTTCTGCATGCATGTATGAACAAGAGTACATTTTTAGTGACCATAATGAACGAGAAATGGCAAGGAAGAGCTACCTCAAGTAGCAAATAAAATTGGAAGGCTTCACCTATTCCTTTCCTAGAACAAAAGCAGATCATAGATGCACCCAACAACCTCAGAACCATATTATTGTCTTTTCAGGTTCTCCATCAGTTCCAATATATAGCACTTTTAAATATAAGATATGTGTTTGATAATAGCAATCCAGAGCATTCTGAGATTCGTAAATGACTGCCATAGCCTATTTACAGCCTTATATCGCTTCCTTCCACAAATCCCTTCAAACCACCGTTCCAAAGCTGGTGAATAGAGGCATTCTCCAAAGCTTGAGCTTCCGACAAACACGAAACTGCTAGCAAGAACAAAATCAGTTTTCAAACTGCAGAGATCCATAGATACATTTCAGAGTAGAGGACAAAGGACAACAAAGCATGCTTACCTATATTCACATACTCATATCCAAGGTTTTTGAAACCAAATGAGATCAAAGCATCAGCTACAACAGTAAAAAAAGTAACCCACAAAACAAAACTTAGCTGAATTGAACATGCTTAATTTCTATGGGAAATGCAGCTTTGCAAGAGACATCCAAATCAAAGAATCAAATAAAAAATCAGTAACTAGAAACCCCGGAATACCGCTTCCTTCCAAAAAGCCCTTCAAACCATCGTTCCAAAGCTCGCGAACAGAGGCATTCTCCAAAGCTTGAGCTTCCGACAAACACGAAATTGCTAGCAGGAACAAAAACAGTTTTCAAACTGCAGAGCCGCTCAAACCCTAGCTTGCGAACTGTCCGGAATCTTGAAAACGAGAAAACCGCCGAGATCCAGGGGGATGCCACTGTCAGAGAGGAAAGATTGTGGTCTTAGAGGCCGGAAAGGAAATCCAAGCGCCTTGATTGCAGGTTTTCCAGAAGAAGAAAATGAGCCAGCAGCCATCACAGAAGAAAATGAAGTCGAGGTATGAGAGAAGAAACCCTCAGTGAGTTCCCTCATGGACATCTGATATTCCTTATGCTCCCCTCATGGACATCTGATATTCGTTATGCTGTATAACTGATTAAAATAACAGAATTTAATCCTAGGGTTGAGATCATTTGAATCGTCTAACATTCAAATCAAAGGTCCATAATGGTACACGTGCTCATTTAGGAAAGTTGTTTTCAAATAAGAACGCTTTACAGCGTAATAACTATGTAAATTATGTATTTAAATTACTTAATATAAAAATTTACAAAAACAAGTGTGTTTGCTTTAATCACAAACTAGTCTTACTTAGTTTTTATTTTTTATAGATTAAATTAATAAGATATTTTAGCTTTTAAATTTGTTAGGTGTTAATTTATTAGTATTTTTATGAGTACTTCAATTAAACAAGTTAAATTAAATTTTATATATATGAGAGGAATTGGACTAGTGTGACTAGTGATGATTCCAAGAGCTACCACTATAAACTATAGGCTTTTTTTGACACACAATATAAATATAAAGGATTTGTGTATTGGATCTCCTAACACATAATACTTCATTTACATGGAAATTTATCATTATAATGATTATTTCAAGAAATATATATTTAATTCTAAATTCTAAATATTTAAATTATTAATTTTTTTCATAAAAATATCAAGTAATTAATTAATTAAAACTAGCCAAATATGCTTATTTTTTTCACATTATTTTTTAAATTTTAAATTAAAATATGGTTAAAGTAAAATAGTTACTTTACCATCAAATATAATAGTTTAAAATGTAATTTTTTAGGTATTTATGTGGAATATAATATATTTAAAAGGGATCAAATTAAATTAGCCTGCATCTATTTTAACTCTAGATCTATCACTGAGAAAAATATCATATACATGGCCCTCATTCTAAATTGTAAAATTCATCTCTCACACAAACATTAACTTAATTAATTTTTTTAGTTAAAAATAGAATTTTAATAATGTCCTTTCACACAACCATTAATTTAATTAAAATTTCAATTAAAATAAAATCTTTATTTTTAAATTTTTTTATCAAACCTATAAATAAAGATATGCACACATATAACTACACAAACCTCAAAGAGAAATACATTGAAATTTTATTGGATGATTGTTATTTTATTGGGATATAAAGTTTTTAACTATGTAGTTGTATGTTTTATATGATAGTTTTACATTGTAATTTTGTTCAGTTGTAATTGTTTTTTTTTCTTACAAAATCAATTTTATATGATTTAATATCAATATTTTATTGAAATTACATATATTAAATGAAAAAAAGCAACTCATATGGTATACTAGATTTTTCGAAACAATGATAAATATTTTATATATTCATAATTAATTAATATGAAGTAAAAGATTTTTAAACCACGGAGTACACAAAGAAAAGACTGAAATTCATGAGAAAGGAGAAGAAAACAAGATTATCCAGCATCCAAATCCCACATAAAAAGCTAAACTGTGAGAGATCCCTTTCCTGTGCATGTTTTGTATTTGTTTTATTGTTTTAGGTCGATGTTGCTCCTCTCAATCACGGCTGGGTGATTGCTATTTTATTGTTTTTGTTCCCTGCTCTTTGCAAGTAACAAACGGTTCCACTATTCTTGTTTTGTACAGCATTGGATTCAAATTTTTAACATGGAAACTTAAATATTTTATGGTTAATTTTAGGAAAATGTAATTTGCTTTTTACATCTTAATTTCCATTCTGAAATTGATATAATCATTTTTAAATCTTAGAGAAATGTAATTTGCTTTTTACATTTAAATCTCAATTTTATGTAATCATTTTCAAATCCTCTCATATTTCTTTTTCTTGATCTGAAATTTATTTTTTCTAACTTATGTTCAGAATAAAGGCCATCTTGTGCTTTCTAATCCTGGTCTACGTGAATAAACGTCATTATAAAAAGATTGAATATAGAATTTAACATCATGATAAATATAAAGGTTTATATATTCTGTTTGGTCATGGAAATAAAGTGTGTATAATTTTGGCGAAGTATAATTGACAAAATGAAACAATAAGTGCAGGGATGGCAACAGAGAAACTGCTTTAGATTTAAGGTTACAAATTAGTGCTCTGGAATACCATTTAGTGATCAGTAACAACACACAATTCATCTCAAAAATAATAATTTGAGTTTCAATCTTTGTAAAATTGTATTATGGAATATTCTCAAATGCCATAAAACTTCTGAATTTTTTAACAATTACTCAACATTGTTCAATTGGAGGTGTAAACCCGTCCAAGAATAACATCATTTTTAATCTAGGAATTTTCTAAAATTTATTGTTAATGTTCATTCAAATATAACATTGAATGTGAAATTTCTTACTAAGTTATTCAACACAAAATATTCAAATATAACAGTGAATGTGGAATATCTTACTACGCTATTCAACCCAAAACATGGTTATCACGGTTACTCAACTTTAAATCTCGAAAGTAAAGACACCATTAATCCCCTCAGAGTTTTCTGATCTCTAAATGGCATTCCACATCCAAATCATTTCAGCTTGTTTTCCTGCTGCACTTCTCATAGGTGGAGGCTCATAGCCTATAGCAAACTTGACCTTAAAGATAAAAATTAAATACTAGTGTTGCTGTAACATAAACTGAAGCTGCCAATATTCTTTCCCCCATTGCAACGACCACCCACAAGTTAAACACAACCACAATAGAACACAATACAACAAATAACAAATTGCAATTTAGTGTATTTCATGCTTGCTCTTTGAACGATGGAACGAATTCGTGTTGATCGCCATCCTGATCCGATTCAATGCCATATTCGCGTTGATCCGATTCAATGCCATATTCGCGTTGTTGTTAGTGTGACTGGTTTTTGTCCTTTCCCTGTAAATTTTGTAGCTCTACCAGTGCCATTAATTTGCTGGTTTTCCATACGAGCAAGGGCAAGGCTAAAGAAGAAACAAAGATGCAATGAATGAAACTGCGTGAATCTTTCAAATTCAGATGAATGGATTTGAATAAATAAAATTAGCCCTGAAATTTGGGCGGCTAATATCAAATTTGAATTTGAATTCAAATGGCTCATGATTTGAATAATATTAATGTCACCATTGTAGATGGATAGGGTGTTAATGGTTCATGTGCATCATAACCATCATACCAAGCGTCGCGCTCTCTGGCAGTCATGGAAGTTTGTCAGATGTACCTGGTAAGGTGCATTAAATATGGCTCGCCGGCAGAGACGGGAGCCCGGAGGAGGACTGGGAGAACGGAAAATCGCCGAATGGGGTTGCCGGAGGTTTCAAATCACCTCCGGTTTGTTCCAGCTTTAGCTTCTTCCTTTATTTTAAACATCTTTTATGACATGACGTTTTAAAGATTTGGATTTATTGTGGTTTGTTTTATGCCTACAGATGTAGGCAACAAATAAATCTTAAGTTATAAGAAATTAAATGCGGTAGTGTTATTGTTAGATTTAAATTTATTTAAATTTAAAGTTGGACACATAGTATCTCAGAGCATTTAATTTTTTATAACTTACCATTTATGGCTTTCCAAAGATGTGTAGACTAGTGGGCTTATCATAGCTAGTGTCTTTTATGTCACGGTTTATATTATCAAAATACATAGATATTATGCATTTTTATTTTTTTATTTTTTTTGTCATAGGTTATATTGTCGAAAAATAGTTAGGTATTGTTACATATATATTGGATTTTTTTTAAAGTTTTGGTGAAATATAAAAATAATTCATTATAATTTGCAAAAAAAACACTTGACGTTATTTCACTTCACTTTAATATGAGATTCATTTTTATAATTTAAAATAAAAATAATGAACTCTTTCTTATATATAAAAATAATCCAATTATCAATTTTTTTTAATAGGGAAACAAAATTATAACTTTAAATAAAAAAAAGTTTGATGCTTTTAGGATAAAAAGTTTTTCCCAGAAAGAAAAATAATCTAAGTGTAAATTCTTTTAATAGAAAAGAAAATTATAACTCCAAATAAAAATAACTTGATGCTTCCATGGTAAAAAAGATATGTCCATCTTCTCTAAAAATAAGGAGATGCTTCCAGTATAAGATAAGATCTGTCCATGAACATTCAATTCAATGTAATAAGCGCTTTCAAGTATTAAGGTATGAACGATTCAAAGTTATAGAAGATATGTTGGTGGAAATGGTAAAAAAAATAATATTACAACCTTTTTGTGCAAAGTTTTCATATAACCTACAAGTATTAAGATTTATTTATTTATTTATTATTATTATTATTATTATTATTTACATATTAGTCCTACAATTTTACAATTCATTTTATAAAGATTAAAAAGTTATTTTTTTATTTTTTTCTAAATAAAAATCCCATTTATCAATTAAAAGCCCAAATATGATACCAAATACTTTAAAATAATAATATTGCACACACACACACACACACACACATAGATATATATATATATATATATATATATATATATATATATACACTTTCTCAACATTTTGAAAGTTAGTATAACGCCAAATGCATTTTTAACAATGATGTTGAAACATATTACTTTTTACCAAAATAAAAGTTTTTCAAAACAAAGATTTTGAATAAAGCTTTGCTTTGATAGTAAAATATGCAAATATTTTCCCAATTTTGTTGTTTTGTTTTTTTTTTTTAAGTTACTACCATCTCTTTAAGAGTTTTAGAATTTGCATATTAATTGTACAATCCATTTTTCCCTATTTTACAATCCATTTCCCATTATAATATTGAAACATATTATTTATTTTTTATCAAAACAAAATTTTTTCAAAGAAATTCAATAATTACATTCCAAACAAAATGGGGAAATGTAGAGGGATTAGTATGATACAAATAATTTCCAAAAAAAAGAGGGGGGAAATGTAGTGGGGAGGTGCTCTATAGTGTAGAATGGGGAAATATGTTAGAGAGGTGTTCTACAATGTAGAATGAGTGAGATGTTGTAGTCCATGCTCATGAGGTTCTCTACAATACATAATGGAGGAGATAGGTGTTCATGAGGTGTTGTACAACATAGATGAGGAAGATAAGCACTCATGAGATTATATACAACATAGAATGGGGGACAGTCAAAGGCACTTTAAGTGAGAGTAGCCAGGCACTCTATTGCAGGTTTTGTATTCTAGAGAGGCTCATGCAGTGCTATACAACATAGAATCAGGGAGAACGGAGAGGAACTATGGAAAGCCATTGGATCAAAAAATTATAATATTAATAATAAAACATAATGTCAGTTCAATAAGGATAATTCATATATGACTTGTTATATTGTAAAATTTTATATTTATATTTAATTAATAAATATATAAGAATTGAATAGTTACAATCATTTAATTTTTTCTACATTTGTTTGTGTTATATATATATATATATATATATATATAGTTATATTTATCAGTGTTTATAGTCTAAGGTGCAAAAAAAAATTCATTTATAGTGATTTGATTCTTCTGGATGCTTCCTACATTCTAGGTACACTGGAATTAAATATTTAATGCAAAAAAGAGGCTTGCATTTTGAAACATTTTACTCGTCTAAACACATGGAAAATTTGAAATATGAAAGGGGGATCAAATTTTTTTGTGCAAATCTGGAGAATATTTGATTCTTCTATGCTGGAAATGAGATGACTACCAAGAGCCGGGGGGAGGGGGGGTGTGGGGGGTGAATCGGTAGTGCTAGGATTTATTTATTTTTTAACTTGATTTACCAAAGCACCCAATGATTAGTGATCCAACATAAAATCAGAATTAAATAATGTAGATCCATTACAATAACAATGCCAAAACACCATGAATAATCAACAAGAAATCGTGCACATAAGATGACACAAATTTTTCTTGTGGAAAACACTCTCCAGGGAAAAAAACCACCCACTTGCTGCTCAAATATTCTATTAATTGTTGAAAAAAATTGTACACGGAAGAGCTAGTTCCCACTAACTAGATGACTTAACGACTATGACAATTCTGTAAGCAACACCGTTCGAAAAAATATTCTCTTGCGACTCTACAAACACACATTCGATGGAAGCCACCATGACCAATGAGCCTCACCTAATACCACTTGACTCTGGAGAAATATTCTTCCTGTTCTGATTTTTCGGCTAGAAGGCCCCCACCTTCTCTACACACTATTTGTGATGAAGCCTTAATTCATTCAACACCTCCTGTGAACCATGTTTCAAAATGTTTCAGATTGGGATCTCAAATATTCTCAACATGAGCAAGCCAAAAAAATCTCTCTGATATAAAAATAATATCTGATAAGCACACACTGAACTTAGCTACAAATGTACAATATGCTATACACAACACTGTAGTGCACCCTTTCTTCACACACTCACTCACTGCTTGAACTAACCAAAATAAATTAACAAGACACAAAAATATATATAAGAATCCAGACACATCAACCTCAAACAAATACCATGGGAAGATATAAGGGTAAACCAATACCTAGTGTAAATAATAGGAGAGACAAAATACCCCATGCAAATACCATGGTAATACCAATACCAAGTGCCAAGTACCAGTGTAATACTTTACTCACGAAATATACAAGATGCATTATGAATTCAGAGAAAAACATTCATAATAGAGTAATTCCCCCTGTAGTCATCTTGCGAATGTTATAACGCTAGCTTATAGGTTTGTCTCCAACATTAATAATGCTCTGTTCTTAACTGTTGACCTGCATTACCCTTCTTCAACTCCAAAACTGAATCAACTCAACTCAAAATATTCCTGAACTTGATCTTTTGAGTCTGCAAACGATATACACAACTATCTACACATAATAAACTATAAAACTATATATAAAACAACCACACAAGCATCTGTCACAAGCCAAGTTTCCACTTGCAACATAAACATCTCCCATAGCACCCAATCAAGCATATGCATAACATTTGCAATACGTGCCCAGGATGACATCATTTCCAACAATATATCATGACCTATAACACAAAATCAATGCCAAAAATATCCCCCTCTTCCATTGATGGAAACCCCAAATAAACCATACAATTGATGCTGATCTCTGAAACAGATCTTCGCAATAACTCCCCTCGTTATCCAAGATAACACTTAGGTTTGTCTTTGAGTCATTTGGTTTAGTTAGTTATGGTTTTGATTTTTTTTTTTTTAATCACATGTATTAAGGTATTTTTTGTCTTTTGATCATTTTGTAGGGTCATTATGAATTTAGTAGGGGTCATCATAGATGGGAAAATAAAAAATTTCACGTCCCTCAAGCTTATCTAGTCATGATTATTAACTTGACAATTTATCCAACTTATGTAGCAAATCCAGTTTAAAAATTTCAAGGTTTGCTATGGAAGTTCCTAACACTTCTATAGAAAATTTTCCTTCTCGAGCACTGATCCCGCTACAAAAGTATGTTTTTCTGTTAATGCTAGGGAAACTGTACGAAAAATTAAAAACGGTTATAGTTAGAGGTTATTAAGTCATGATTACATATTTTTTGTCCTCATCTACCATTCCCAAAACGCATAGCTGCATACTCATTTCATTTTCTTTCCAATTTTGAATAAAATTTGATGTCACAAGCTCCATCTCATCTCCTTACGAGCTACTCTTTTTGTCTATAGTTTCAGCCTCGTTGTCTTATGTGTTGGTTAGCTATATTTAGAAAGGTCTGTAAGTGTCATAACTGGTCTAGATGTCCTTAGGATATTTGTAGGTGTCAAAAGGTTTCTCACTGCATGTTGAAGCCATGCTAGCTCGAAGGAAGCAGTATAAAGGAGGGTTAGTGGAGAGGTATAAGCCCATGGATATATGAAATTTCCTAAAGAATACCCTATATTCAACTAGGAATTTTCTAGTGTGGGGTCTTCGGTTCTGTTAGAAGCTACAAGGATTTCATGGAGAAAATTGCTAAAGATTTTTCCATTAAATTTATAGTGACATGGTCTAAAGTGGGCATGCTAAATTTTGCGGTGTCTCCTGACACCATTACTCAAGCTACAAAAATCCCCAGGTCAGGAGAATTGTGGTTCAAGGTGCTGAAGTTCAAGTTGCAGAATTGTGATGAGTTCCTTAAGGAAGAGAAAAAAGGCATTGATATGGCTACAAGCATTCCCAAAAGTTTCCTTAAAGACTATTTTTCTAAATTCCTGATGGTAATCTAGAATTAATTCACTTGTGAGGGTAGATTCCACATGGTATATCAATACGATTTCAAATTGTTGCTGCACTTCACACATAAACAACCCTTAGATATTCCTTTTTATTTGTTTAAAGGCTTTGGAAAGATGGATGACAAGGTTCAGGCCAAGCCTGATGCCAGTAACACTTCAATTTTTCATCATGGTCTTATTAAGTTGATGGTGGTTGAAGATTTGAATAGGATAAGGAGAGATTAACCCACATTTTTATTTTTAAGTGGCTATGAATTGGATGCTGCCACCCCTAGGAGAACTCCAAAGTCCCAACCTGTAACCCAAGGGGAGGAGAAGAAGTATGAGGTAGAGTTTGTAGCTGAGCCTTAAATAGAGATAGAACTTATTATAGAGCTTGAAATGGGACTTGAAGCTGAATATGTAAAAAATCACGTGGTAGTAGTAAAAATTCCTACAAGCACCAAGATAAAAACCTATACAAGAAGGATGAATAGAAGCAAAAGAAGAGGGAAGGGTAAATTTTTAGATATCATGGAAGCTATTGAAATTGAAGAAAGCCCCATTGTGCAGCCTATAGATATCAAAGAGACAAAAACCAAAAATAAGAGAAAAAGAGCCAAGAAACTAGATTTTACTCAAGAAGATTCAGGTTTTATTTTTAAGCCCAGAAAGCCAATCACAAGATCACAACAACTAAAAGAAAAGATGCCTGAGTTGTCATTAGAAGAAGAGATGCCTCTAGAAAAAGTAGAACCAACGAAACAAGAGAAAGGTAAGATGCATGTACAAGAGAAAAGTGAAGTGGAGATGCTGCAAGAACAATTGTGAGATGCTAGGAATGAAGTAATATAATCAATTTTTTTTTTTGAAGAATTGAAGGAAGACATATCAAGGTAACTTGACTTCTATAACAAGGTTACAGATGAATCTGGAAGAATGATAAAAACAACAATGCCTTTACATAGAATGATGAAGCATATCTGCAAGAGGAACATATGGTTACAAACATATAGGAGAAGGTTTCAGGGGCAATTTAGTGCCTTAGAAACTCAAATTGAAATGATTAAGGTGGAGCTTGGAAAAATAAATCTCAGAATCATTGCTGAGGTTGATGACACTCCATGAACATGGAAATATCATAAATTTTTGCTTATGCTTTGGAAAAATGATATTTTTAGTAATGTACAGGTTATATAGGCTACTAGAAGTGTTTTGGAGGTTAAAAAAAAATTGAAAAGGAAATAACTAAGAAACTAGGCAGTTTCGTAGCAACTCTCCATATTAAAGGTGAAAATTTTCTACGAGCTTGTTGTAGCTTTCAATGGATAAAAATAAAAAATTAAATCTTAGAAATGGAAGTGCTCAAAGCATTTTTTTAGCTTATATACATTAGAGAAGATCCTGGAATAGTAGGAAGAACCAGATAACTTGTAGGAGAGTGCTTTTGGAATTTTCTACAAAAATTTTCTACCAAACTGCCTATACTTTGTTTTTCCCATTGTAGTGAAGATTTTATGAATTTTGGGCAATCAAACAGTAAAAAAATGGATAAAAAATAGGTCAAAGATGTTCACTTCAACAACCTATGAACTCCTATTTTTCAGGGGGACAACAAAACAACTTAACCTCCACTTGGAAACCAACTTATCATGAAAGCTCATCATGGCAGTTCATATTCCAGTTCATCGACCATCCAAAATCTTAGTAGTTTTTTATATTTTATAAGGATCATTAGAAAAGTTTGTTAAAGCTCTTAAATGGTGATGGGCTTCTCTTTGTATACAAACTCTGCAAAACATAAAATATCCCAAAAAGGTCTCTATGTTTTTTAATTCAATTAGAACTAGGTCTCTTAGCTAAAGCATTGAGTCCAGCCCAAGTGGATAACTATTGTAGAAGAGGAATCACTCTATAATTGGGGAACTTTTTCACTTTGAAGAGGTTGATGAATGAATGAAAGAGCCACTTTTGTAACATTTTCTTCATGAGCTAATATACATTTTTTAGCAGACTGTTTTCAAACTTGAGATTCTCCTTGGCTTATGTGTTTTTCATCTCCTTATTTTGTATATTGTTATCAGTTTTATGGCAATATGATTACTTGGAATTCATGATTAAATACTCCAAATTCCTTCATTTTCTGTATTTTTCCTGTAAGAGTTAATTTTCAAGCCAATCTGTTTTAGTTTCCATGAATACAGTTTGTTTGTAATTGCATTTCTTTAGTTGAATCCATGCCCAATGGTGGTTGTCATTACACTCTTCCACCTAAAAAAAACCACATAAAGTATAAACAAACTTAGCCATCTATAAATTAAATTTCATCTTGAATATTTCATTTTTCTCTCCGAGAGAGTTGTCTCTGACTGGAAGGGCTAACTTCCAATGTAAAGTTGGTTAGAAAACATTATGCTAGGTTGATAGTTGACACAACCGAACTTGTTCCAGCCTGGTGATAAAATTTTGGTGCACCTTCCATGAGTTTGAAAGCTGCATTATCTTGGGTAATTGATTCTTGTCAAAGTAACTGAGCTCTTGAAGGTAGCATGAGATCAGACATTAGAGGTTGTAATTCTACCTTGGTGACTCCACTAGCATATTCAGCTTAAAGGTGGCTTCCAAGAAGATTCATACGAGGATAAATCCAGACCCTGATCCACCAGAGATAGTTGATCATCCAGAAAAAATTCTCAGACGTATTGGTAGCTCATCAAAATCAGGTATTCCATGCTTCCTCTTTACCTTATGGAGGTGTTCAAAATTTTGAAGACATAGAGATCGATGAAAAGTTTGAAGAAACAATTTTTAGATCTAAATCAAAAAATTAATTAATATAAACTATCTTAAATCTATAAATTTTAGGAATTGACACTACATCTATTGTTTCAAAAGAAGGTAGAGAAGGGTTTTGGGAAACTGTCACATCATAATTATCAGTAGAGAAGGAGTCTTTATAATAACTAAAATAACTTTATCCTTTTGATTTCTTGTTGAAAAGGAGAACTTATGTCCCTTTGCCTGAATGGATTTCTTTTGTTTCTAAGATGAAAATTCATGTAACTCAATTTCCTAACATCACATCCTCTTTCATTACTACTTATCCTTGTTTGATAGCCAGTTCCTCTGCAGCAGTTTCAATTATTACTGTCACTCCCACTATGGCTAGATTTCCTCCTCCTCCTCCTGCAGGCCCCTCTAGATATGCTCCTCTTGTTTTTCCTACTCCTCTCCATGATATCCCACAAGGATATTCCACTAGAATTAAGAACTTTGGAGGTGAAGAGGGAATCATTGCAAAACAACATGTTGACCAATTTAATGACTTTATAGACCTAGAGGAGGTAGATGATGAAGATGTCAAAATTAGGTTGTTTGTGCAAAGTTTTATTGGTGAAGTGAGAGAATGGTTTAAAGCCTTAACCCCATGAAGTTTGCAGAGTTGGGATCAATTGGAGGACATTTTCCGGAGAAAATGGGGAGGTAAGGTAAATCTTGTGCAAGCCTTGAATTCATATAACAATTTTATGAAAGAAAGTAATGAGTTAGTTCGATATTTTTCAAGGAGGTTCAGTAAATTTTATAATTATATTCTTGCTCATATAAAACCTCCCCCAGGGGCTCCCCAATTTCATTATGTTGAAGCCTTTGATTATGAATTTTCCATTTTGCTAAGGGAGAGGGAATCTACCACTCTAGCTAAAATGAATAATGATGCTATGAAGGTTGAGGTTAACATGGTTGCAAAAAAAGGGTCTAAGGTTGGAAATGGAAGAGCAAAAGAGGAAGAAAAACCCTCTACATCTTCAGATGTGAAATTTGACACCATGATGAAAACCATGAAAAGACTTATGGGTAAAATATCTCTTGGAAACAACCCTCCTCCTACTGCACAACTAGAAACACAAATAAAAAATCCACATTATAGAAGACCTCAAATTCAACAAAGCCACAAAGAGAATAGAAATCATCCCGATCAAGAAATTAGCCCCCTTTTCAACAAAACTTGTTGGATGAAGAAGAAACACAACCATAAATTCAAGAGGATATCATTCATTGTTTCGATGACGATGAAACAGGGATGTTTTTAACAAAAGAGGAGCATGATGAATCTAGCAATGACATAAGGAATGATGAAACTAAAAAAAAACCAACCACTTCGAATGCTATCAACATGCTATTTTGTATGTTACATAGTATGTATAGTTGTAGGGGTTTCCTTTGTAAAGAATTTGTGCTTGTGCGAGGGGGGTAATGGTTAATGTGGTAATTATCTATAGATATTATTTGATAGTTATATGCTTTTAATTAATCCATGTGTAGTGATGTTAAAGCGTGCATGTGACAATATTTTGTTTAAATTTCATGTATGTACATGAATAGATGTTGAAGCACCACTATTATACATTTATTATGGGTTGATCAATATTTCGATGTAATAACGATTCAAAGGTTGCTAATAGTACTAGTTGCATAAAATTATTGCCACATAAGAAAATTATGGATTATGTTTAGAATATGGAAAGAAATAAACTAGTTCTCTATACAGATTGAAGGAATGTTAGCTACAGGATAATCTATTGATGGGAATAACAAGGCCTAAAGAGATGATGCTCAATGACTTGTGGGTAAATGATATCAGGATGATGATAATAGCTTGTAGCTAGTCATGTATTTATGATGATATTTCTCTATAATATTGTAATGTTCCAAATCTGGGAACTTGTTGCCCATCGCGAATATCTTAAGATATTCCAATTCCTTCTTCAGTGAGCTATCACAAGTCCATTTCAGAGATTTAATGATGGGGAATTTATAGGATATGACTCCTTCCAAAGAATGGAGAAATCCTAAGGCTAGCTGGCCCTTCTCAGACTCTGCCTATGGATATGCAATATTCCACCTCGGGAATTTCTGCTACAGGGTCCTTGAGGACGTTGTATAAGGAAGTTGCTACATAAATAAAGAAAACCAGTGCTGGGATGCCCTAGAAAAACTCTAATGCAAATCCCCCGCAGAAAATGAGCTCAAATAAATCACTCTAGATGGGTTATTCAGATCTCCCCAATCTAGGTTTCTAAAACAATGCTCAATGAGAGAGCTTACAGCAACATAAGAACATGAACACTGAACTCTGCAAATATGAACACACCATAAGAGGGAAATGATACAGCCATAAATATTTTATGATATATCAGCAGAAAGATACAAAGAATAGTTAGGGACAAGCCACTCAAACTTTAAGAACCAACCCTCACTGAATAAGCAATGCAATACAAGAATTGTTGTAACTCCATAAAATGCCAGAGTAGCTGAAAATGCGCTGAGTACATGAAGGAATAAGCTGATAAATATTAAATAAATACATATATGGCTTAAGGAATACAAGAAATAATCCCAAGAACAAGAAATGGTCTGAAATACAAGATTTCTAACCAATCTACGAAGATTGCTAGAAATTCCGGAGAATACAAAAATGTGACAACCAAGTTGTCACTGCAACTGAACCAAAAGAAGAATGAGGTTGTGGCTGATATGAAATGTAGATGCCCTCCTCCGATAATGACTCTAATACAAAGTGCTGATCACTTTGTCTCATAAACATCCTCCTCTGAAGCTCCAGAAACCCCTCTCTCACTGCCTCCTCCCAAAATAACGTAGTTTCCTCCATGGACTGCGTAGTGGGAGATGATGGAAGTGTGGCCTCATGCCACTGATATGAAATACAGCCCGAGAATCCTCCTTGCATCTCCTCCAATGAATAGGTCACTCCTCCACTGAAGAAAA
Organism: Pinus albicaulis; assembly: GCA_034641835.2. Classification (NCBI taxonomy): domain Eukaryota; kingdom Viridiplantae; phylum Streptophyta; class Pinopsida; order Pinales; family Pinaceae; genus Pinus; species Pinus albicaulis. Next base: position 1,111,506,060 of record CM076574.1, read on the forward strand.
CTAGACAAGAGAGACTCCATTAGTTCCTCTCTTGCTGCACCCAGCAACACAATGTCCTCTCTGTTGCAGAAATAACACTGAAGAAGATGAATGAAGCTGTGGCCAATGCCATATTGAGGAAATGTAGCTCAATACTCATCCTTCCTTGGGGAAGAGTTAGGGATTCCCGACCAGGAACACCCTAGTGCCCGAGGGCACCATCACCCTGCTAAACAGCCCGGGGATGCAAGCTTTTGCAGACCCAAGTCTGAAAATATAAAACATTGCATAATGAAAATGGGCTGCCATCTCCTCCATATAAAGTGAGAGAACTCTTCTCCACCATGGTCCCACCAATTAGGGTTTCCACCCTCACATGAATAGTTTCCCTCCAAAACTGCGCAACTTCTTTAGGAAGCCTCTTCCTCCTTTGGTAGTGTTGTTGACTTTAGTCAAAGGGGACTAATCAGGTGAGATGGGTTCCATTCACACCCTTGGTGTTTATTTAAACTACTTTATTCACCCCCCTTTTCACACTAGGAGTGTTATTTCATCATATAAAAAGGGGCTAAGGTGTCTCCTTGCCCATTTTATTAAACAAAAATAAAATGTGCAACTATAATGTTCCATTTTAGCTTGAGGCTAAAATTGGGAACATTACAGTCCTCCCCTCCCACATGTTGCTTGCCCTTAAGCAACTGCATAGAGAGACCAAAATCTTCTTCCCCTTCTTCTCTTGTGGCCTTCTCATCAATGGCCCCACCACTGCTCAAATATGCTACAACAAATCTGTCCTCCAATGCTCTTCCCCAAATATGCAACTGAAAATGATGCTCCTCATGGAAAGATAGAAGGTGTAGTGGAATCCTTCTTGCTGTGCTAAGGCCTCCTTAAGGTAGGAGTGATGATATGCATGTGAAAATTTTTCTCCCAATGATGATCCTCTCATCCATGCAATCATCCAAATACAAATCTCAACCCCTGATTTCTGCAATATGTTGGGGCTGAATGGAGAGTGTGCTTATGCTTCTCATGATGGCCCTCTCTCCATTTGCTGCACATATGGGGCTGCCTATGTCCTTGGGCTGAAATGTATGGCCTCCAAAAATGGCCCAAGCTACCCCATCAAGAAAAATCAGCCATGAAGTGCCTCTGCAATTTCTCCAAGTGGTTCCTCCCACAAGAAGAGACAAGTAGAAATGTGGCAATCATGGTTTCCCCATAGTATCTCCTTCAAGATAAAACATATATGATGGGGAGAATCATGCTCCCAATGGGTTGTACATATAATAATCTCCAAATAATGCTCCTCATGAGTGTACAAACATCTGAAATACAATGGAGCAATATGCAGTAAAAGAAAGTTGTCAAACGACAACCGGAGAGTGGTTTAGAGTTCCACTTATGGAACCTGTGCAGTGCCTCCTTGGCCTGTCTCAAAATAAAAATAACAAGTGCTGAACTAGCTAATTTTTTGCTGCCACAATATATCCTCATAAGATGAAACATGAAATCACAATTAGGTGCCAATGGTGCACACCAAGAAGCATGTGGCTACCCCCACAACCATCACCAAATTCGCCAAAATCAAGGCTACAAGTAGCTGCAAGTACATCCTCATGAAAAATGAAATAAGGAAAAAACCTCCTTGATACATCATGCTCCTCAATCAATGAAAATAAGTACAATACAAAATATGAGATTATACCTCCTCCATCATGCACTAGAGCTCTTGAGCTGAAATGGCTATACTGAATGCTCTCCCTCTCCTCCAATGAGTAAGGGAATGTTTGTGCCAACCTCTCCAAAATCAACCGGGCTATGCATATATCCATATGCTAATGTAGATCATGCTAAATTCCCTCCAAGTGAACTCCTCTAGCAAGGGAAAGTATGCATCCAAATGCATAGCTAGGAAGTCCTCACATGCTACACGTAAATAATTTCTCCTTGAGACTAGAAACTCTAGCCAAGAAGAGTCTACCATGAAGATAGATGATTATATCATCCACTGAGTATTTTCCATCTCCATCAAGGCCATCCAAAAATCATGCATGCACCAAGATCATGGGACCTCTCAACCAGAAGCTGAGTCCTCCAACATGGATCAATCCTCCACATAGACAGCGTTGGTGTTCTGCAATGTGGTGCTCCATCATGCTGCTGCCTGCTACCTTGACATCCCCTCATGCCAAATTCATCCTCCAAGTTGCTGCCACTCCATCATGTAGCTGCTCATGCTCAAATAGAAATAAGGATCTCTGAAAATGAGCCTCCCATGAGAGACTATCACCTCCAAAGAATCTCCCGATCCTGGGGAAATGTAAGCATGAGTGGCCTCCATCTACTCCAAAGTATGAAAGATTTCTTCCCTCAAAGGAAGTAACCTCCCTCTCTCACCAAATCCATGGAGAAGTCATCCGGCATCATGAATATGCTATCCTCCATCCATACAACAACTCTATCTACGCAGTGAAACTGATGAGAATGGGTGGTACTGAAAATGAGAGTGTGTAACCCTCCTCCATGAGCTTGGCCCAAAAATCTCTGCGTTGTAATGGACTCCTCAAGTGTCTCCACCCCTCCAGAATCCAAGAGTGGTGAACCAAATGTCATGATGCCTCTCATCATCTCTAGATAATGTGGCCTCCCAAGTGGAAAGCCTCCAAAAGTGAGACATCAAGATAGGAAGTGGACTGAATATATGAGAGGAATAAAATGTCCTCTCTCTCTCTTTTCTGCGCAGAGCAGTCCTTCTCCCATGTGAAGAAAATCTTTGAAATAGACAAGGGTGAATTTCCATCATCCCTTCATTTCGATCCTCTTGATCTTCTTCTTCTTCTAATGGTGCAGCGCTGTAGGTTCTTCTATGCACCTCCTCTTCTACCAATCATGTGAGTGTACCTCCTTCTTAAGGAGAGGCCTTGAATCTTAGCCTTCCCTTGAAATAAATGTCTCCACACCCTCACAAATGGAAGAGTTCCCTTCATACAATGGGGGTCTTGCCTCTAGCAAGCCATTCTCCTGATTTACTCCCCCTCGAGAAAGATGGAATGATCTTTGTTTCATGGTTCCCCTCCATGCATGCAAAGTGTTTGAAGTTTTGTCACACCATGTTTCACATTGGTTTTTCATCAATCCCCTTTGCAAAACTCTTTGTGACTGCAACATATGATCTCTCATTTGCATGAAATCATGAAATAGAGCTATGAAATCAATCATCATGAATCATACCTTTGAGTTGCAGCGCTCCTCCTCCAAAGGCCTCAACTCTTTCCCTCCATCCTTCTTGCAGTATCTATGGGCAATGTATTGTGCTGTGGATCTGCATGTGTGGCTGAATGCTCACACCCTTCATGAGAATATCTAGGTCTTGCTCCATCCACAAACCCCTTTCAGAAAATTCCTCCAAAATTTCCCTTTCATCAGATCTTCAATGATGTTCCCAATGGTCTGGAAAAGAAGAAGGGAAACCTCCTCTTCCTTCATTCCTTTTCCCTTGTTTCCTTTGTCAATATCCTCTCATTGGAGAGAAGCTCCTCTTGCTGATGGAAATCGATCTTGGGCACAGGCTGAGCCAAGATCATGCTCTGATACCACTGTAATGTTCCAAATCTGGGAACTTGTTGCCCATAGGGAATATCTTAAGATATTCCATTTCATTCTTTAGTGAGCTATCACAATTCCATTTCAGGGATTGGCTAATGGGGAATTTATAGGATATGACTCCTTCCAAAGAAGGGAGAAATCTTGAGGCTAGCTAGCCCTTCTCAGACTCTGCCTATGGATATGCAATATTCCACCTCAGGAATTTTTGCTACAGGGTCCTTGAGGACGTTTTATAAGGAAGCTACTGCATAAATAAAGAAAAAAAGTGCTGGGATGCCCTAGAAAAACTCTAATACAACTCCCCTGCAGAAAATGAGCTCAAAGAAATCACTCTAGATGGGTTATTCAGATCTCCCCAATCTAGGTGTCTAAAACAATGCTCAATGAGAGAGCTTACAACAACATAAGAACATGAACACTGAACTCTGCAAATATGAACATACCATAAGAGAGAAATGATACAGCCATTAATATATTATGATATATCAGTAGAAATATACAAATAATAGTTGAGGGACAAGCCACTCAAACTTTAAGAACCAACCCTCACTGAATAAGCAATATAATACAAGAATTATTGTAACTCCATAAAATTATGGAGTAGCTGCAACTACGCTGAGTAAATGAAGGCATAAGCTGATGAATATGAAATAAATATGTGGCTGAAGGAATACAAGAAATAAGCCCAATAACAAGAAATGGGCTAAAATACAAGGTTTCTAGCCAATCTATGAAGATTGCTAGAAATTCCGGAGAATATAAAAATGTGACAATCAAGTTGTCACTACAACTGAACCAAAACAAGAATGAGGTTGTTGTTGATATGAAATGTAGATGACCTCCTCTGATCATAACTCTAATACAAAGTGCTGATCACTTTGTCTTAGAAACATCCTCCTCTGAATCCAGAAACCCCTCTCTCACTGCCTCCTCCAAAATAACGCATTTTCCTCCATGGAATGCACAGTGGGAGATGATGGAAGTGTGGCCTCATGCCACTGATCTAAAATACAGCCCAGGAATCCTCCTTGAAGCTCCTCCAATGAATAGGTCACTCCTCCACAGAATAAAACTAGACAAGAGAGACTCCATGAGTTCCTCTCTTGCTGCACCCAACAACACAACGTCCTCTCTGCTACAGAAATAACGCTGTAGAAGATGAATGAAGTTGTGGCCAATGCTAGTTTGAGGAAATGTAGCTCAATCCTCATCCTTCCTTGAGGAAGAGGTAGGGATTCCCGACTAGGAACACCCTAGTGCCTGACGGCACCATCACCCTGCTAAACAGCCCGGGGATGCAAGCTTTTGCAGACCCAAGTCCAAAAATCTAAAACATAGCATAATGAAAATGGGCTGCCATCTCCTCCATATAAAGTGAGAGAAATCTTCTCCACCATGGTCCCACCAATTAGGGTTTCCACCCTCACATGAATAGTTTCCCTCCAAAACTGTGCAGCTTCTCTAGGAAGCCTCTTCCTCCTTGGGCAGCGCTGTTGACTTTAGTCAAAGGTGACCAATCAAGTGAGCTGGGTTCCATTCACACCCTTGGTGTTTATTTTAGCTGCTTTATTCACGCCCTTTTCACACTAGGAGTGTTATTTCATCATATAGAAAGGGGATAAGGTGTCTCCTTTCCCATTTTATTAAACAAAAATAAAATGTGCAACTATAATGTTCCATTTTAGCTTGAGGCTAAAATTGGGAACATTACAAATATTTTATGGCAATGGTCAAGGGAAAATCTCCCTTACAATCCATTGAGTGAGGGGTGAACACCCTCACAAGTTTTTAATAGAAATTAAACACTTGTTGGTTTTCACCCTACAGGGTTTCCAGGGTATATCAGTGTTCAATGACATGATTTCTTATGTTTCCATTTTGATGATGTTCATCCCTTGTGTAACGTATAATTTATATTATAGAGTATGTGATTCACTAACATGGTTAAAATAATCATGGAAATGATGGAAGGTTATTATAATATCCTATAACAATGGATGTTATGTTATGTTATGTAATTTATTATTCCTTTGCTAAAAATAACTTTATGTAATGATGAATATTTTATCTAATAACCAGTAAAGGAATATGGAATAAGTAATTCATAATTTTAGTTGTTGGAAAATTCCCTAATTTTTTTTTAAGCCTATGTGTTTTCATGCAAGGTTTGTTGGGGATATTGCAAGTGGTATCGAAGTTGAAGGTTGCAGCACTATCACCTTTTTTGAATTGGTAAATGGAAAATAAGTAGAGTTATTATACTAGTGGGCATCAACTTAGGTATTGTTCTCACAAACTACATAATGATATATGTATTTGACTAATTTTTACATGAGATGCATGATGCATGTTTATAATTGCATTGAAGAGTAGTAAGTAATAAGTTTTGTTGTAAAATTGTGCTAATCATATTTGAATATTGATAAGGTTGAAATAAAATAAAACCTTTGTTGCACCTATGAATAATCCACAATAGTCACTAGTGAAAGTGCGAATTGAATACAAACCTTTGCATATATGACAAGATTAGTGATATATTTAATTAACATGACTAAAGTTATAATGCATTGCTTGTAAAGAATGAATGCAAGTATGTGATAACAAAATAATGTATAATATGGGGAATTTACATGAAGAGGACAATAGGATGTTTTAAAATATATTGAAATAATCCCATTAGATGTTAAATATAGATAATAAGTCAAGTGGTAATTTTGAAAATTTTGCTGCAGGTAGAAAGAATTATGGCCTGTGGCCCATGGGATGCTATAGTGGACAAATCCTCTGTATGTTCTCTACTTCCTATCCCTCTTGGATATATTTACTCAGCTATGGAACAAAATTCTCTCAAAATAATGTAACACATCTTCGTCCTAGTGGCTCGGTTATAACAAAACCCGATAGCCTACTAGTGGTTAATTTTGACTACATCTACTCCTAACTAGAGTTACAATATAGACTCTTCTAGAGTATTTTACATTACAAACACATGGCTATTCCCTTGTACCTCAATAATGGTGGATGATGTGACATCCTCTTGAATTATAGGTGTGAAAAGAAGAAGGTGAACTTGTGAGTGGCATAAAATTTTCATATGGAATCCTATTGACACGCTTCTTGCGTCATTGGAAATATTTTTGTGTGTAGAGCAACATCAGAAGGTGCAACAATAAAGAGACAAATTTTACCCCCAGAAAATGTCTTTTGATGCCTCAAAATGCTCCTGGAAGGTTTCAGACCTTGTTTTTCCAAATTGGGCTCTGTTGATAAAAATATTCTCGTGAGATTATTCCTCTACTTTTTCCACTCTTGATGCATCAAGATGGATGAAACACAATATAATGATCCAATCCCAATCACACCTCCCTGTTTTGGGAGGCTTTTGGACCCTAAAAGCTTTTACTCAATGAGGTGAGGAAATTTTCCTCCTTCTCTCTGGTGTAGCATTTAGCTTTGACTGGAAGTTGTCCCTTCAATCCAATCTGCCAAAGGTCATGTTTCCCCTATCTTGTAGTTTTGGACCTCTTCTGCAAAAGTGTATCTTCTGTAAACTCTGCTTGAGCATCTAGTGAAAAATCCTCCATAGAAGCTAGGACTTGTTCCTCTTCCTAATCTATCATGGAAGGATCATAGAGTTTCAAATTATCTACATTCACATCTGAGTAAATGTGCATATATGGTGGTCAACTGAGTCGATAGGAATTATCACCCAAATTTCCTTGTATCTCAAATGGATTGCACCTCGGAGGCTATATTTTGCTACTAGGCCCCTGTAATATCTCCTTGTTCAAATGTAGCCATAGTCTATCTCCTGCCTTGAACGATTTCTCTTTTTTGTTGTTGATCATGTCTCGCCTTATAGTTTTCTTGTGTATTCTAATGTGTTTCTTGTACATTTAGATGGATCTTCTTGATCTTATTGATACATTTTTCACCCCTCAATGCATATCCTATAAGATATTTTCTCACTCCTCATTTTTACCCATATCCAATATCCAAATGCGAAGGAGGAAAATATCCAAAACAAGTCTCAAATGGGGACTTTCCTGTAGAAGTATGGATTTCTGTGTTGTAATAATGTTGTATATATACCATATTTTCATTCTAGGTCTTCAGATGTTTCTGGTTATATCCCCTCAGAAGCTGCACCAAATCTTTTTTGAATACTTGTGTTTTCCCATATGTGTGTGCATGGAATGTTGTAAATATATTTAACTTCGTGTCCATATTCTCCCACAATGTAGTCCATAATATACTGAGAAATATTTTAATTCATTTTGAGCATAGAAATAAAACTCTAAAGAATTATAAGTAATATCATACCCTCTACATCTAATAGATCATTTTATTCTTAATGGACATTAATAATCATTATTATCATCATCATCATCTTTAAAAAGTTATTCATAATTTTGTTTTATATAAAACCAATATTTTCTCATAATTTTTTTTTTTGTAAACTTGGAAGTACCCCTCGATTAATTATCTATGAAGTGGGTTACAAAATATGTTTCTGGTGACCTCAACCTGCCCATAGGAAACCAGGTCTCTTGGCCACTGGTCAACATCATAAGCCATCCAAAACTGAAATCAAGCATGTTCAACCATGCTTTAAATGCTACTATATCTACTATCAAAATATAATGACTATTGTAAATTTAAATGCTATCCGACATCATCAAAATAAAATGCAATGAGTTTGCAAGGCCACCATGACATGCAAACAGTTAATCATCTGAGGATTCTACTTGGGCCGGATCCTTCATGCTCTATCCTAGTATCTCTTGCCACTGCATGCTCTGAAGAATATTCTCCATGCATCCCATATAGATATTCCGATGGTACAAATAAACTTGTACTGACTCTATTTCCTTTTGGATTATTGAGAGAAACGATTCCTGTTCCTGGGTTTGTTGTAGCCCTTGCAGTCAGAGCACTTATCTCGGTTGTTGGGTATCTATCATGGTTTTCGCCAATATAATTTTCATTATCAATATGTTTTGATGACATGTTTAAACTGGGCCAACCTTCCTGTTGTATTTACAGGGTCCATTACTAGTGGTTCCAACTCCTCCGCCTAGAGTTGTTCGCTTGATGCTTGCCCCTACAATTCAATTTCCCATTTCTAAAATTTTTCTTTCACTGTAGTTGGTGAACCTTCACTGTATTCTTGCAATAGGTTCTGAACATTTTCCACCCTCGTTCACCTTCCTCTCTTCCTCGATGACTTGCTTATGGTTCCTGGTGCCTTTCTTTTCCCCTTAATTGAAACTCCACGGTCACCCCGACCCTTATGGCCCTTCCTTGTCTCCTTCTTTATTCTAATTATCTCTACCTCTGTCAACTATTGCAGATCCTTCTGCCCTCTCCAAAAATAAATTCAACTGAGTGGGGTACGAAGTCATGGGTAGATTACTTGGAAAAGGATCGATGCCTTGCCGTCCACCAGGTGGTCACTTTGTTGCTGCTCTACCACTTTTATTGGTTCGAGTCCTCAAGCACCTGCCTTCCTTTCGACCTTATAATTCCTCTGCTATGCAAACATTCTTGCATGAAATGCATGCTCCAACCTACATAACACCTGTCGATAACAATACTTGCGGCGTTCCATCTAACCCGCACATTACCTATCACAATCACTATTACTTTCAACATGTGGTGGCTTTCGGTAGCCCGCCCACCTCCCTCGTTTTTTTTTCATCCTTTCATCCTATTGGTTCGCTTTCGAACCAACTTCCTCCCTTGCACCTCGACCGGGGGTATATTTTCTCATAATTGAATACAATTTTTATTTAATTAATATGATTAAAATAAATTATGTATAATTGAACTCATTTTTTATTTAAACAATATGATTTAAATAAATTATATATATAATATTTTTTAAAATAAAATAACATCGTAAATCCATATAAAGTCTAAATATTTGAAGCACCAACAATGCAAGAGTTCAAGAGAATCCCAAAAAAAATCCTTTTCTTTTGATATGAAGAATATTTTATGTAGAACATGTTTTCATCCACAAGAATTTTTTTTTTTGGCAAAACATACTAAGAGGAAAAATGTAAATACCTAGTATTATGAAGTAGCCTATAGCTTCTAGAATTAGGGATAGATATAATCACTTGTAAGGTTGTTAGTTATAGCCTCTTTTTTCTAAAATGAGATATTTTGTTAGGGAAAGGGATAGAGGAAGAAGAAAATAAATAATGATTAGGAATTTCCATTGGGTGATGAACTGTAAATATGTTCAGGTGATTATTTATAATTTAAATTATTAACATACTATGAATTTTATGTTTTCAATCGAGTGATTAAAAGTATGACCTATACCAATGTTTGTAGGAGGATGATGTAGAAGTATTTGTTAATAAAATTACTTTAAATGTATTATAATTACTAATAATTCCAAGAAGTGATGTGAGAGATTACAATATGTGCAAGGGGGAAATGGTGAACAAATGTGTTTAGCGCTAAGAGACAAGTTGTTTCCTCACAAAAATAACAAATTTGTAGTGAAGAGTAGGTTGCATGGGGAAAATTTTGTGTATAGGGGAAATTAACTCAGGTTTTAGCATGAAGGAAGATCCATTGTATAAATCCACGTCACAACCCATATAGACATTGATTTGATCAACGACACAGAGCCATTGAAGACAAACCTACTTTTTTGGACATCAAGGGTCACCAACCTTGCCACAATAAATGAAATTAGTTTATTATCCTCTATAAAATCCTTTCCATTTAACCCATTGAGTACACTTATGGTAAAAACATAATTTTAGACCCCAATATATGAGCTAACATCACGCAGGGGGTTGGGGGGAACAATCCTCGAGGATCATGTATTTTGACCTAAAATTATTCATTGTTGTATTTTTTTGTGGTCCATAATTGATTCCATCCCACACCCATAATGACAACTATATATGTGATGTAATCACCCCACTACCATTTCGTTCAAATTTAATTTGAATATAGTTAAGTGTGCAATGCCAAAAGTTGCATACTTTGGAACTATCATAGGAATAAGGGCTAATGAATTAGTGCGTACATGGTTCCCTGGAAATTTTGAAAGAATATAACTCACTACATCATAGTGGTATAAGAGCTCTAGGTTGGATAAATTTTGTGAAGTGCCAACCGTGTAGTTGTAATAGACATGCCACCTAGACAAGGAGGCTAAGAGGGAAATGTGATGGATGAATGAATAAGATTGGATCTAAGGCATATTAAGGAAATAATGAGTCCATGGAGATAGATAAAATGAAGGAACCTAATGAGGGGTACATAAGTGAGAGAAATGATATGAGCTAAAAAGAGGAGATGGAGGGAGCTCCAAGAAGGGGACTAATAGAGTAATAATTCTCCAAGTTGGTTTCCAAGTTAGCATAAAAAAAAAATTAGATTTGAAAATATATGATGACAACTTCATGCGGAAGGAATATGTTGGGATGGTGGCCATCTAAATAAATTTCCTAAGGTATGATAATGAATACAATATTGGCCTCTTTCCCTCAAAGACACTAGAGAGTTCCTATCAAGTATCCTTGAGGATAGAAGTGGAATTAGATAAGAAAAAAATCCAAAGAGATAGACAAAAGAGTCCAATGAAGGTTAAATGATTTTCCAACCAAAGATGATTTGAGACTCTAAGAGAAGAAGCAAAAATCTCTAGCAACAAAACTCCCAAAGGAGGAGAAACAAGGGGAAAACTATTTTTTTCAAGAGGAGGAGGTAATGGAAGAGAAGTGAGGTGTGATATATGTTGAAAGATAGACATATGTCATGGAATTTACCTATAAATAAAATAGAAAGTTAGATAAAACCCCATATTGATGAATCCAAATAAGGAACATTGAATTTGGACACAAAGGAAGAAACTCATGAGATGGGTAAGTAATTAATGGTACAAAGAATCTTTGTCAATTATAAGAAAGAAACCCGTGGACCAACAAAAAAGAGAATTCTATTGAGTAAAACTTGGAAATTGAAATTGAAATGTAAGAATTGATCACTCAAATAATATAAAATAGAATTAAATATTTATAGTGGATTGTATATATAAAAATATAGTAATTAGTATTTTTTTTTAATAAAAATTATGTTCAATTTTAAATCAATATAGATCCATTTTAACCACCGATCTACCAAGCACCAAGAGGGATCAAACTTATTGACATGAAAATGTCTATTAAGTTGAAAAAATTGTAAAGGTTTTGCACCTGGAGATTGGCACATAAATTTATTCTATGTATTGTAATATACTAGAGAAACTCTTTTTCCCAATAATGATAAAAAATACTCAATGAGAGGTTTTTTTATAAATGATGTTTCTATTGTTAAATATGAAAAAATGTTCTAATTATATCATGCTTAGTTTGAAATATGGATTTTAAAGTTTAAAGTTAATTATGAATAATAATTATGTGGATGATATGGATTTAACATAATACTATAGAATAATCTTATTAATATATCAGAATCAAATATTGAAATTTATCTTTAAAGAGGTTATTAATTTTTCTCTCTCTTAATTAAATTGATTAATTAAAAAAAATGAAATATGAAATGAGTTTTGGTATTTTGGAAATGTTGTATTGATAAGCCCTAATATTCACCCATATATTTTAACTAATCCTATTTATAGATTAGAAGCCTTCAAAGAAAAGTGAGCGTAAATATTCATAGATAAGAATCTTGTATCATGTTTTTTTACATGTATATATATTTAAATTATATATTAAATAATTTTATGATATAAAATTGTAGGAGGTGTTTTCTTTCCTCTTCCTCATAATCACATAAAAAAAAACTTAGGACCATATCGATGCTTTGCAAGCATGAAAATGAGTCTTCAAAAATAACATGTTTATTTAGTGCCTCTTCAACATGAATTAGTCTTCATATGCAAATGAACACAATTAATTGTTACACAACATTTTGTCACTATCACTACAATCCCCATCTCGCCCATTGGAAGATCATTTCCATGATCAATAAGTAGTGTCATGCCTTGCAAAGACCATCATTGGATCCCTTTACATGATATTAATATTCCTTCTGTTGATAATTCCTTGAGCAAAGACTCAAAAAACCTTATTTTCTCCTTGGCACGGGTAGTCAGTTATGCCCTCGTGCTAACGAGGAATATTAACATTGGGCCCGTGCGGTGGCACTGTAGTTAGCCACCCACACACGTAGAGTTTGTTTATGGAATGTTTTTTAAAAATAGAGCCTGAGATTCCACTCCAACAACTTCGAGGATGAGTCATTGGGAGTGGTTGGACTGAATAACCATAGACTCCCTCCTTTAGTTTATGGTTTCCACCTCTTATGGGAACCTCATAAAGGATAGGCCTCCCTCCCACCTTTGTAGGGATCCTAACCTCCTCCTTTTCCGTTATAAAAATAATCTATCTCTCTTTTCATAAGCTAGCTGAACATGGAGAATTGAGTATACTATAGTTGAACTATTGAAGAGATAGAATAAGAAGGAACTTCGTTGAGAGAGCTTGAGTCCATGCCTTCATCCCGTTTGAATTCCCTGACGAGCATCTGAGACATGCTTCGGATGAACCCCGCTGGAGGAGACTGCGATGTCAAGGCATTGGTTGTAACTCTTCCTTCTATCAATACATATATGTGACTATTGTTTGGTTCACATTTTGGTTCACATTTTGGTTCACATTTTGCATTCTTTCCTTTGCATTGAAAGTGAAATATTCTTTTGCATAACTAGCATTTGATAGTCTAGGAAAGAGTTTTCATTTTCATTTGATTGTGTTAGATGCATTAGTGGATTTCTTCACATACATTCATTGTTTGCTATTGTTTGAAAGATCTCTATTTTTCTCGTAACTAGGATTCATTGAATAAAAAATGATGTTCAATTTCATTTAGCTTGCATTTAGGAAATCTAAGATCCAAATTAGATAGGGACTTGAAAATGAAACATAATCCAAGATAAACTTTAAAATTCATTCAATTAACCTAAGGAAGCATTGAAACCTAACAAAACTTTTTTTAGTGGTCTAGGCTAGAGACATGCTCTGGTGTCTTAAAACCTAGTAGCTGTCATTCGCCATCTGGCTTTAGAAAGCGCTAGTACGGACTTGTGCTTCCCATACCGTCAAGTATATAAAGAGAGACCCCTCTAGGTTGCAATCTTTTTTTCCATAGGAAGCCGAGTCTGCCATCTTGTAACCGTGATACACCGAACACAGCATTCGGGGAGACTACCTACATGTATGTTAAGTGTTTGGTCATTTCTCTTTCATTTGATCACCAAAGTGCATATGGAAATTCACAGAAACCTGGCATACCCTCTTGCTTAGAGTAGCAGAGTAGTCATTGTAATATTTTCATGGCTCTTTAAAAAGAGAATAGATCATTGAGCAATTATCCTTTCATGCTCGTTTAAAATTGAAAGTGACTAGAGTCATCTTTTGCTTGTTTCTCGACTCTTAAAACATGAAACAACAAAATCTGGTTTCAGTGTCATAAAATTAATCACCTACGATCACACACCCATTAAATTTTTTATTACTTGGCCTGTTGTTTTTTTTCCTTAGTTTTGATCTTGGAGCCTTCGATTGGTTATCTTTTTCCTCTCTGTTTTGATATACAGTCATGGTGTCGGAACCACCATTTTTTCATCCTCACTGCTTCCTAGTGGTAGTTCTTTCGCGGACGTTTCTTTTGAAACCCCTCAGTCCACTAGGTTTTCCGAGTTGTTGCAGCCTATTCTCTCATCTGTCTTACCTATTTCTACTCGATCTCCTCCTAAAGATCCAGTTGAATTCAATTTTCCTCCTTCTGATGCTTGGTATGGTTTTCAAGAAGAAGGATATTTTCCTCCTCCTACATCGGGCTCACCATTTTTTGCTGCTGCTGTACCTCCTAGTCTCCATAGTCTTTTCGAAGATATTACGGCAGAGTCAGACATGGATTCATCCAGCCGTATTGGTAGTGAAGGAATCCCTGTTTCTACAGGAAAATATCAGCTTTTTCCGAAAGATGTCCCTCATATTTCTACTCAATATTCTCCACCATCGGTTTCACTTCCGCTTGGATATAGGTCCTTGAGTCAAATTATGTATGGTGTTGCATCCATGGCACAATCCAGTACATTAACTCCTCCTCAGAGTTCGGTCCTTCCTTCGTTAGGACGATCAACTTTGACACCTAGTTCATCGGTTACTATTACATCCGTTCCAGTTCAACCAAATTTCTATGTGGCTTCATCCACACCAGTTGTTACCTCTCAGTCGTCAGGATATTTTCACACTCGCAGGTTTATCTTTCTTAATACTCGAGGCCTGTTAATCTCATTCCTAGTAGATTACAATCTAGTGCTGCAGAGTCCCCACCTATTTCTAGTGTAGTTTCCACTACTCTAGTGATTCCTGAAAGCCTTACTTTTGAAGAGCATCTGTTGGTTGTTTAGCAGCAGAGCTCTCAGCTGCTCCAAGCTCTTGGTAATCCTTGATTCCATCACTATGATGTTGTCGGTAATCTCGTCTATTCATTCCTACATCATTATGATGTATATGGTAATATTGTCTATTTTCCTCCTATTGATCCTCATCAGGCTATTTATGATCCTCATCAGACCATTTCTCATCTTGGACCTACCTTACCTCTGCAAACCTCTAGCTTGCAAGGAAAACCCTCATTGGGACAACCTTTAGCTCAGTAGGGCCCTGCCTCTGGTCCACAGGGACAACCTTACGGTCCACAAGGCCAAAATTCACAAGGTCAACCTTTGGTCCAGCACGGTCAACCCTACATTCCATCTAGTCAACTTCAGAATCAACTAGGACCATCTTATGCTCCTAGGGGGCAAAATTATCCGCCAGAGGTATAACCTTTAGCACCACAATTGCCACCACACGTTTCGTATGGCCAAAAATTTGTGCCACAAGGACAATCCTACGCTCATCCTCCGGGTCAACCTGGTTATCAAGGACAACCTGCTCCATCGCAACCATCGGGCCAACCTTTCCCACAAGGGCAACCCGGTGGCCCTCAATACTCATTTCAACCAACTTAACAACTGATTCAACCTGCTCCTCAGCTGGTTCCATCGTTTCTGTAGTTGTTATTATTCACTCATTATTCAAGTTGTTATTAATGGTCTCGATATCCATCGAGCAGTTGTGGATGAGGGTGCATCAACCTGTGTCATCTAATATTCATACTGGAAAGCTATTGGTTCTCTAGCCCTGAATTCATCAAAAAATTCCCTTGAAGCATTTGATGGAAGAGAATCAAAGCCTTTAGGTGTTCTCGCTATTTTACTGATTACTTTGAAAGGGAATACAGTCAATGTCGAGGTAGAATTTTTTGATGCTAAACTCAATTATAGTATTCTCCTCGGTTGCAGTTGGACTCATGCCACGTTATGTGTTCCGTCCACTCTCTTTCATGTTTTGAAATTTCCACATGAAGGAAAGATTGTTACTATTGATCAATTGTCCTTCTTCACCTCTTCTTCCAAGAACAATGTTCCATATGTGGATTAGATTCCTACTCCCTACGAGAGCGTAGGTTCGGGTCTTTTTAAGGATCCTACCCTCATTTGAATTTTTCCTCTTCCTTCACCAAATATTGTTAAGATCAATATGATCTCTCGGTCTGATGACCCATGGATTATTCCTTCGCCTGAAGAGATCGATTCCTTTGGAGATTCGATGCCATTGAACCTAATTGATATTGACTATTGTGAATTCATTGTAGCTTCGAAAACTCCATCCTCTGATCATGCTCCTTTGAGCATGTCTCTTGAAATTTATTGTCAATCCCCCTGGCTCGGTGATTCGAATTCGCCTGATCCTTTGGAAGAAGTGTTTCCCTCCAATGAAGCCATTGTGGAAACCATGTCTCTCAAGGATCTACCTTGGGATAATGGTCATCATCGTTCCTTGTTCATGCCTGGCCTCAGGGCCATGTCTACTTGTCTTGAGAGTTTTGCATCTCAGGTTCCTTCTCCTCCACTTCAAATGCATGTTCTGATACATGATGTCTTTACAGAAGGTAACTTGAGTAATATTACACAGATGATGCCTATTGACATTTCTATTAAACCGAGAATTGTCGAGAACATCCATATCGGGGTCACTTGTTCTTCCGATGAATTACAAGTTTATACTATCCTTTTCTACGAGTTTTGTGATGTCTTTACATGGTCCTATGAGGAAATGCCCAACATTGATCCTAGTATAGTGGTGCATGAAATACCTACTTACCCTAGTTCGAAACCTGTTCGCCAGCGTATTTGTCCTAAGCACCTTAGAGAAGTTGCTGCCATTAAACGGGAAGTTGAAAAACTTCTCAGAGCTGGTTTCATTTATCCGATTCCTTTGACCGAATGGGTCTCTAATATTTTTCCTCTAGATAAGAAACAGGGAACTATTCAAGTCTGTGTTGATTATCGTGATATTAATTGGGCTTGTCCCAAGGATAATTATCCTACTCCCTTTATCGATCAAATCATTGACAACTATGCCGTTAGTGAGATTTTTTCCCTCATGGATGGTTTTTCTGGTTATAATCAGATTAACATTCTCCCAACTGATCAACATAAGATTTACTTTATTTTTCCTTGAGGTACTTTCACATATAAGAAGCTCCCTTTTGGCTTGAAGAATGATGGGGCCACCTTTCAGCGAGTGATGTCGTATGATTTTCACGATATTCGTCACATCATTCAGCCTTATCTGGATGACCTTCCTGCTCATTCAGCTAAGCGTATGGACCATCCTGACCATCTTCGTCATATTTTTCTTCATTATCGACGTTACAATATTCGGCTTAATCTGCACAAGTGTGTCTTTTGTGTTGATTCCAATAGAATCTTTGGGTTTATCATGTCCAAAGATGGAATTCGTCTCGATTGACTCAAGGTTGAGGCTATTATCAATCTCCCCTCTCCCTCCTCGTTGCATCAGTTGCAGAGTTTGCAAGGGAAGGCTAATTTTCTACGTCGTTTTATACCTAACTATGCAGAAGTGGCTAGAGGATACATGCAATTATTAAAGAAGGTCATCCCATTCTATTGGGATGAGATTGCTCAAAATTATTTTGAGGCACTGAAGACGTTGCTTTTCAATGCTCCTCTATTGCATCCTCCCAACTATCATCGTGATGTTTCCCTCTATTTAGCCGTCGCTTTCAACAAAATTGCCATGGTTCTGGTACAAGATGATGATGACAGTAATGAGCCTGTTATTTATTACTTGTCACGTAACCTTCTCGATCCTGAGACGTGCTATGCACATGTCGAGAAGTTAGTGTTAGCTGCGGTTCAAGCAGTTCAAAATTTTCGTCATTATATTCTTTTGCGTACTGTGATTATGATTTTTGAATGCAACACTATGACCTATATATTTTCTTGAAAATTGCTGGGGGGAAAATACTCGAAGTGGATTGTCATCCTCCAGGAGTTTGATTTGGAATTTACTGCTGCCAAGTCGAAGAAATCATTAGTATTTGCTGATTTGATATGTTTCGTTCCCTCAGACTCTCCTCCATCTCGTTCTGAGGAATACATTCTAGACAATATGCTCTTCTTGAATAGCACCCTTGATCCGTGGTACGGTGATATCATCGTTTATCTTCAGACTTCTACTTTCAGATATGAGTTGACGAAGGATGCCTAGAAACACATCCGTCATCAGTCGCAACCTTATCGTATAGTCAGAGATACACTCTATCGTGTCGGAGTGGATTCCATACTCTGTCGATGTTTGAATCTCAAAGAAGTTGAGAAAGCCCTAAATGATTATCACAATGGTGCCTGTGGAAGTCACATGTCTCGTTATGCCACTACACAGAATATTCTTCGTGCTAGTTATTTCTAGCCTTCTATCTTCAAGAATTGCATTGTCGCAGTTCGTAAATGTCATGATTTCCAAATATATCAACGCAAGATGTGTGCATCGCCTGTACCTCTTCATCCTATAATTATCGTTGGTCCCTTTGCGAAGTGGGGCATCGATTTTATGACGTGTAACCCTCACTCAGCTGGGGGGCATGCTTATATTATCGTAGCCATGGACTAATTCACCAAATGGGCTGAAGCAATGCCTACACTTTCCACAGATGGTAAGAAAACTTCTCAATTCATATTCAATCACATCATTGCTAGGTTTGGTGTCCCTCAAGCCATCGTTACCGATCATGGTTTCCATTTTTGGCATTACATGGTGGCAGAGTTGACTTCTAAGTTTGGTTTGCGTCACAACAGCTCAACGCTCTACTATCCTCAGGCCAATGGCTAGGTTGAAGCCGTGAACAAAGTTATTGTTACCATGCTTCATCATATGATTGGGATCCACAAATCCAATTGGCATCTCATGTTATTTTCGGCTCTTTGGGCATACCGAACCTTAGTTAAGAATGCAACCGGATTCACTCCTTTTCAGTTGGTTTATGGTATAGAAGCTACTCTTCCGATTGAGTGTGAAATACCTTCACTCAAGTTGGCTTTTGAATTACTGCCGAACACTTTTATAGAAGAAGAGTTTCTCCTTTACTTAGAAAGGTTGGATGAAACCCACAACTTTTCTACTCTGGTTATTGAAGCACAGGAAAGCAGGTCAAAGCTTATTTTGACCAATCAGTTTCCCCTCGTTTTTTCATTGAAGGAGATCTCATCCTCCTATATGACCAAACTCATGATAAGCTGGGGGCAAGAAAATTTAAACCCATGTGGCATGGGCCCTACATTATGAAACCTGTGTTGTAGAATGGGGCCTATAAGCTCATTGATTACGAAGGTCATCCTTTAGAATAGCCCAGAAATGTGTTTTATCTCAAAAATTATTATGCATGAGTCATTCATGCATGATTTGTGTACATAGGTGTTTTTTCATTTTTGTACATGTTTTGATTTGGTGTGCTTTGTGAGAATTTTCTTGCTTATTGGGTCTTGCTTATTTGTGCAGATGTCTATTACCCATTATGTCAGTTTTGTGGATGGTGCTTCCTGAAGTACCAATAATTTATCTTCAGCAGCCTGGGTAATCTATGATCTTGTTAGTGAGTTGATAGAACTGCAAGGTATTTGTTTAGGACGGACTACAAACAATGTTGCTGAATATAGTGTTGTCCTTGAACTATTAACCGAGGCAATCAACCTCAGAATACACGCATTGCTTGTAAATCTAGATTCATAGCTTGTTGTTCTCCAACTAAATGGTCATTATTCGATCAGAAACCCATATATTCTAAGATTTTATTGACGTATTCATTTTTTGGAAAGACATTTTGATTTTATGACATATCAACATATTCCTAGATGAATGAATGCATTAAC
Organism: Pinus albicaulis; assembly: GCA_034641835.2. Taxonomy (NCBI): domain Eukaryota; kingdom Viridiplantae; phylum Streptophyta; class Pinopsida; order Pinales; family Pinaceae; genus Pinus; species Pinus albicaulis. Next base: position 1,111,525,969 of record CM076574.1, read on the forward strand.
TGATACAGTGGCTAACATTGTATTAGATAGACATTTGCGTAATTTGTAAAATCATCATCATATGTAAAAGATAGATGTAGGAATATAGATGTGTGTGTGTGTGTGTGTGTATATATATATATATATCAGATGTTTGCATTAGTGTGTATCATAAATTAAAAAAATATGTTTGTTTCTCTTACATCCTAAGACACCATGTCTCTCAAAATATGCAGATATAAAGCCTAGGTGTCTATTCAGCGTGATGCTTATGATAGCATGTCACTTCCTGTACGAGCTGCCTTAGTAAGTGGTGAATGTGGCTCGGCACCCCTACGGTATATCTATGGTAGGCATGAGGAACATCGTCGAAACTTTCATAGTCCGAGACTCCACATGTGAGCCCCTCTAGATTTTGCACGATCTCCTCCTCCTCGCCTCCCTCGTCATGAGGGTCGAAATCGCGAGGGATTCACCTCACTATCGGAGACATGCCTGTGGGTCTCTCTGGGCCAACATCTGCAAATGAATGGATTTAATGTCAGAACATACATAATTTAAAATCAAAATTAACACTCATGAAAATTAAAAATGAGTCTTACCCAAATCTTCATCCCAATCCTCTCCCTCCAGGAGTGGGAGGCCTAGATCACCAGTAAAATCTGTACCAGAGTAGGGCCAGTCGACGACAATCAACTGTCGATGGAGCCAATCAAATAACTCCAGTCTCTAGGACATATATTGACTGCCCCCTGCCCTTGGCATCATAGCTTCCCATTGAGCCATCCATGGTTCCCTCACTGGTGGTGCTGGGACTATGACCTCCTCACGCTAAAAAATTGGTAGTCGTTCCAGGAAGAACGATACCAGGATAGACCCATAACCGAATTTATTCAATTTGGTCTTCTTGCACTTTGTTAGCCGGCGTTTCATGTTTATTGTCACTACCTCTGCCCAGTTGTAGATGGTCGGTGCCAAGAAGTCTACAACAAGAAGCAACTGTGTCTTTGTTGCTTTGAGCGGTGCTTGCGATCCCATAGCTCGTGTGATGGTATGTAGCACTAATTTTAGTGCCAAGTCTAGTATAGTCTGTATGTCAACTTTCCCACTTCCTGTTCCCTTCCGTGCCCTTGGAAATACCCTGTCAATCACCATGGACATGCTCTCCATGCAAGGCCAGGTGCTGGTTACGATCAGTGCTACTCCCCCTCCGCGATAATCCTGTTATGAAGTAGACATTAGAAACATCAATCTCAAGTTCTTGATCTCGAAGGATGAACTTTTCCTGATTCTCATCCCATATGTTGATCAAATAATGTAGCAGCTCCGGTTGAGCTCAGAGACACGATGTCAAGAAGAACTTCTTCAGTCCACAGTCTCTAAGAGCTTCCATGCATCTCTCATTTTCCATGGCAAGCTTGTCCTCTTCACTATGTTCCTGTTCTTTCCATTTGATTACCATTTTGCCGCTTTCTACTTGCAAACATGTTCATATGAATAATATTAGCCATTTTTGAAGCTTGGATTTGTAAAAAATTGGGTCTTTAACTTGTATTTTTTTTGCACAAAAATGGTCTGCGTGGTTGGCGCGACTGTTTCTCAAACAGTCATGCCAATGGGCGTGCCCTAGTTCAGAAAAATGGACGATTGGCCCGAGCCCATGACTGAAACCCGTGCTAATCGTCGTGCCCTAAAATTTTCATTTCCTTCCCCAAAAATAAAAATTGAGGGTTGCAGGTAGTAAAAGAGGACTTAAAATGAAGGGAGAGATATCGACGCTTACTTGGAACTAACGAATCTGAGATTGGTCTGTCAGATCATCCGCTCTCATCGCTGCAAGATCACACTGTCAAATGGGTAGCTATTGCTCTGCAAGAGGTAAAAAGTGAAAAGCAATTATTTTTACCATTTTTGGCATTTTATAACTTTCACAACTCTAATTAGGTTTTAAGACATGTTTTTTGATTATTTTATTATATTATTTTCGAGAAATGAGTTTTACATGTGCCTCTTGTGCAACGACAAGTTTTCAGGCCATAGTGATGAAGTAACGAGTTATATTTTATACTTTTAGGAATTGGTAAAAACACAAAAAAGTCACTACCAAAGTCATATTTTAGTTCTTTTCTGACTCTCTAAAATTGTAAATATTGCCGAGACTCTTTTCATTTCAAACTTGTTAAATGGTTGCAAAACGATATCTACCCAGTGTACGTTTACCTATTTTTCGGGCTGGGATAGATTATTTATGAATAAGGAATTCCTTAGCCTATCGTGACTAAGAGGTTATTTCAGATATTTTTTTCTACCTTTTCAGATCTGAGAAACTATTTACGAAAAGGGCCATGATGGAGTTTTCTTTTTTGCCTTCTTTTCAAACTCTCTAAACATGAAAACATGCCGAGTTCTCCCTTTGTCAGAGTCGTTAATACCTGAGCTACCCGTGCCGAGCTGTTTATGGAATGTTTTTTAAAAATTAGAGGCAGATATTCCACTCCAACAACTTCGACGATGAGTCATTGGGAGTGGTTTAATTGAATAATCATGGATTCCCTCCTTTATTTTATGGTTTCCACCTCTTATGGGAACCTCCTAAAGGATAGGCCTTCCTCCCACCTTTGTAGGGATCCTAACCTCCTCCTTTTCCTCTATAAAAATAAGCTATCTCTCTTTTCATAAGCTAGCTAAACATGGAGAATTGAGTATACTATAGCTAAACTATTGAAGAGATAGAATAAGAAGGAATTTCGTTGAGAGAGCTTGAGTCTATGCCTTCATCCTGTTCGAATTCCCTGAAGAACATCTAAGACGTGCTTCGGGTCAAACCCGCTGGAGGAGACTGTGATGTCAAAGCATTGGTTGTAACTCTTCCTTCTATCAATACATACACGTGACTATTGTTTGGTTCCCATTTTGAATTATGTTAGATGTTTAATGCAATATGCTTAGCCCTCTTTGATTGGATAGTAGTTATGAATGAAGTTATTATGTTGTACGTTGTTCTTGTTTGTTTTTCTATGTGCATGTATCCGAGTATGACTACAGAAGGATTGTGACTTTCCAAGGCAGGAGCGAGAGGCCACCACCATTACAACCACACTGACAACGTTGGATTCTAGGTAGGTTGATCTACTATGTCCTCTTTTCATTCAGTAATTAGGAATCAACACTCTAGCATGTCTCTTTGTTTCTAGGCCCACTCTAGGGCTAGAGGTATTGTCTCTGTTCGCAGAGAGGATTTACCTGCTTAACATTAACATAACACACATATTCCATGTAGGCATAAAGAAGAGCAAGACAAAAGGTTTGTTGATGGAGATCACCCTTCTTAAGCTACATCTGTAGGCTTTTTGACATGATTATACCACTCATATATATTCAGTATCAATGAAGTACATAAAATTTTGCTGCACGTAAACATGTGGCTACTAACCCTACAAGGTAATGTTGTCCTACAAAGATATTTTACAACAAAAACAACTCAAAAAATCTCCTATAAAGATGAGATACTTCAACTGAAATGAGTTAAAAACATCATGTGCATCCTTCAATTCCACATTGAAGCACATAATGAAAAATTCATGATGAAATAAGTTAAACCTGTGCTGAAACGTTCTGGTTACAACTACTAAAAATGAATTCTGAAGGTGAGGAAAATCCCTGCAAGGTCTTCTTCATGCTCAACAACCTTAGGAATTGCTACCAAAACCTGCATGATCCATACACCCCTTAGCCTCCAACTTGCAAAAATTTCTTCTATATGTGCTAAAAATAGAAAAAAGAAGTCACCATTGGATCCATAGCATCCAAAAACCTCTAGGAAGCCTCGTTCTGAGTTCAATTTAGATAAACGCTAAAAAATATATGCTCAAAAACCAAATTGATCCATACACCCTTGGTCTTAAATCTGAAAAAAGACTCTATATAAGTCCTCAATTCCAAAACAATATTTCACCATTAGATTCCTAGCATCCAAAAACCCCTATGCAGCCTCTTTCTGAGCTCAATTAGGCAAAAAAATCTAAAATTTATTATTTACAAGCTCTCTCATGAATTTTAAAGTTAATTGTCCCACAAATTCGCCCTTGTGGCTAGCTGTCATACAAATATTCCCCAAAAATCGCTAATGAAGTGAAAATTTACCCCGAATCAGGGTCATTTTGTCGAAGAATTAATTTTTCCACTTACGCTGTGAGACTGAAAATCATCGTCGTGTGAGGTTATATATAATAGGACATGATCGGGGGCTGGGGCTAACAACCTAGCACTGAAATAGAATTTAAATAGAAATTTATAATAATACTTAACAAGAATCATAGCATGTTCTAATGGTAAGTCGCTCCTTTTTTGGATGGTAGGTCATGATTTGGACTCTTATGGGCCATGCTCGACATCCATAACATAATTTTTGACCAATGCAGGGAGGCCACGTGTTTGCCTCGCATTGGCCCACATGGCTCCTTGCCATTGGAAAAATTTATACCATTGAAAATGGTACAACATTTGACCAATGGAGGGAGGCCAAGTAGTCACCTGCAATTGGCCCTCGAAAAACCCAGAAACACAATCAAACAAAAAAATTGCCAATTTTTTACTTGTTTTGGAAAACATTCAACAAGTTATAAATTGAGCTCTGGGTGTCATATTGAGGTGAAATGACTATTTTTGGATTCAAAACGACGATCACTTCGATTTGATGCTAGTTGCAACAAATTCTTGGCACTTTCATTTCTGAGTAAAAATTTGATCAACTGATCATATCTCCTCACTAAGAACTTTTGGAATCCAAAATTTTACTTCCATAGTCAGTATAAATATGATGGAACTCAAAAATACCCAAAAACACAATCCAAATTGCAAAATTTTCATTTGGTTCACTTCAGGCCCCAATCAAGGCACTTCACTTATCATCCTCATGGATACCTGTTGTCCTGTCAAGAATCAAGCCAACATTCTTATTGTTGTTGCAAGAATAAAATACTTATGAGTGGAATCTAAACATTCTCTTTACTCTCATATTTGCATGGCTCTAAAAAACTTCATCCCTCAAGTTAAATTGTTGAAGACAAACTTGACTCCATCTTGGAAATCAGAAACAACATAAATTTGTTTTAACGTCTTCAATCTGAATTTTTACATGAGTAATACGCTGCTGCAAAATGTTTCATGATATTCTTGTCATTGTCTAGAAAGTCATATTAACAAAAAGAATATATTCACAAAAGTTTGAAATCAAATACTTGTATAGGTTAACATATGACAAACTTGTAGACAAATTGAATGAAAATCCTGTAAATTAACAAAATTCCTTGAACATGCAGACTATAACAAGCCAATACATAGATCAATGAAAACCATCTAATTTTTTAACATAGTGACAATAATTTTTCACTTTAAAAAATTACCTAAATAGGTAATGACAACAAGTATTTACACAATTTACAAAAAAACTTTATAATAAGTCTACTCAATCGTGCCTCTTCTAGGCTTGTGGGTTCTCTTCTTGCACCATCTTGTCTTGAAGGTTGTCCAGGATTACTGTGAGTCCTCTTGGCCACCTTTTATTTCCCTTGAATCATGTTTCATAATCACTTTACCTTTCTTTGCACAAAGCTTTTGATGCAAGTTCCAACATCGTTCAGTGTCATGTCCATGCACTTTACAATGAGGACATAAATACTTCTTCTTGTTTGCAAACATAGAAGTTCTCTCATGCGAGAGTAATTCATTATGCTCGATGCCAAAAATTTGGTTCATCAGTTTAACCATTATCTTACGTTGCTCACATACAACCACATAATGGTCAAAACAATCACAAAATGTACATGGGTAGTAATTCCATAACTATTCAAAATCAACATGCCTTGAAAAACATTCTTGTGAGTTATACATGTCTTTAGATTTGTAAGTATGACTGTTGTCACGAGGTGGTGAGATATCTTTCTTGAGTGTTTGATGCACCTCAAGTCATTTAGAGCACTCTTCATACTCTTTATGACCATATCCCAAAGCTATATATTTTGGTATTTCCTCTACCAAAATTTTATTGGTAATGCCTTGGCCATTTATGTCGAGGCCTCCACCTTCATAGCCCATCTTGAAGAGCAAATTCATACCTATGCCTTTGGTATGTTGCTCAAATACTGAAAATATGTTGTTATTCACATATATGGATGGAGTGGTACTGGAAACTCGAATTACCTCCTTAAGTTTTCCATTCATCTTCTCAATCTCTGATGATGATGATGATGGCCAACTTGTAAATGACTCTAGCCATCCACTTTTATCAATTGGCATATGGTGTGCTTTTTCAAGATGTTTGCAAAGTTAACATGTGTCATCTTATACATATGGTCGAAATCCACTATTTGATGACCACACACCGACTTCATCTTGGAGGTTTTTGTTGTTGGTACATGAGTTGAAATTCCTACAACTTGGTCATCAAGCACTTGCTGCAATACAAAGTGCATGTGCCTCTTCTCCACGTCAACCCTTTCCAACATCCTTCTCAACTCTATATTCTCCATTTGAAAATCCAAATTTTTCTTTTGTAGATCTTGGAGACTCTCTTTTATTCCCATCTTGTAATTTTGTCAACTGTAGCTCTAATACCAACCTGATCTGAAATTGGAAGAGGTGTTCCCTTTCCTTTTCCTCATTATCACATAAATAAAAACTTAGGACCGTGTCGACGCTTTGCAAGCATGGAAATGGGTCTTCAAAATAATGTTTTTTTAGTTTCTCTTCAACATGAATTAGTATTCATATGAAACTGAACATAATGAAGTGATATGAAATTGATTGTTAGTTATGGTTGTGAAAATATCAATTTTAGATTTAAATAAAGATGGCTTTGGTTTGCTTATCCATTAAGAGTTTATCCATGAGCATGTGATTGTAAATTCATTAAACTTGGTGAAATTTAGTGTCTTTCATGAACTCAAAAGAATAAAAATTAATTGTTGAATAACAAAAAATAAGAACACTGCAAGCACAAATAACATAGATCAATACACAAGTTTTTGATGAAGGATTTCACCCCTCCTGGGCTACATCTCCTTGGTATAGCTTCATAGTTTGGGCCTTTGTATTAGCTTAAAATGTGAAAAATTCTTGTTTACAGTCTCTTATTGCCTCTAAAACCTGCTCCAATGGCTCCAAACACATCAGAATCTACCAGAAATGACTCTTCTTGAGCTCATTTTTGTTGAAAATTGCCTCAATTATGGAAAAAACAGGATTTCCTACATTTTTTCCTCTAAATCTAGGATTCCACCAGTTAATTTTCTAAATTTGGCAAGGCCGACTAAAAAGGCACCTCCACCAATTGGAATACCATGTTAATCTGCGCTTAATTAGAGATAAGTCTACTTTAACAATAACGTAAGCGAAAATTTAAGGTTGAGCGCTTTTAGCGCTATTTGCAAGTTAATATGAATTAATTGCAGATTAACATAATAAATCATGGGCTAATTTCGTATTTAAAACTCTGCTAGTTTGAAATAGTTTTAACCATCGATTCTGGCACATGACCACATGGGAGGGGGTTGGCCCCCTTCGGACCCTCGTTGACTAGTGTGCGTTAATTCAAATGAATGTGGAGATCTATATGGGTAAGACCCAAAATAAGCACGAAGATGGTAAGGAATATGGTTGGCAGCACGTAGGTCTAGGGTTCGACCCCTATCCCCGCCATAATTTTTTTTTCCATTGTGCAATTCCATGAGAGTTTAGCCATATCAGAATTCTAGACTTGTCCGCCATTGTTAGTTATAACTCCTCCAAATGTAGAGAGATCCATCGAGTTGTAAGGTTTAAAACTTAGGTTATATATATGTATATATATGTATATATACATACATATATATATACACAAACACACACACACACACACACACACACACACACATATATATACATATATATACATATATACATATACAGACATATATACACACACACACACACACACACACACACACACACACACACACACACACACACACACACATATATATATATATATATATATACAAACACACACACACATATATATATATATATATATATATATATATGTCTATGTGTGTGTGTGTGCTATATCCTATAATGTTCCAACCTTAGAATATATGCCATCCCACTTGCCATGCCATGGGGGGTGGGGGTTACGTTGCATGCCACGTGGCCCTTCCCCATTGCCCATAATTGCAGCATAAAAATAACATTGCACCAATAATAATAAAAATTCACCTTTAGACTTAGGATAAGAAAATTTCCCTTCCTATTCAACATTGGCGAATCTGGTTGTGCCACTTGGCACAGTATCATTGGTTGATTCTGGAGAATATTTTTTGTGAAGCTAACTGGACTGCCACATAATCCCTGTATCTGATCTGCTTATTTTTTTCCTGTTTGAGAAAACAGACATTAGGTCATAATTCCCTCTTTTGAACTCGGAATTTGGTGAATCGAGTTGCATTGGAATCCTAGGGACGAGCTATATCCAAGCATTCAAGTTTGAAGCATTTCTGAGAACTTTCAATTTTGAGATAAATATGAGCCTTAGATCATTCCTCCCTAGTAGAAGCCTTTTGGACCCCAAAATATACTCTAAATTGTTCAGAAAGTGAGGGTACAACTCCCTCACTCTTCCAATCTCTATCCATTTGGCCTTTGAAGGACTTTGACCCTTGAGTCCCACTCTAAGGTATTCAACATTCCCTCTTCTTGAAGTTTTGATTCTTCTCTCAAGTATGAGATCTTGCTGAAGTTCATCAAGATATTCTGGAGAGAAATCATGTATTGATGGTAGTTGAAAATGTTCTCCTTGATCATCAATCAAATGAGGCTCAAACAATCTCAAATTATCAACATTAATGGCATAATACATTTGCATATAAGGAGGAAAATATAGCCTGAATGAATTTGTACCAATCTTTTCCAGAATTTTAAATGGACCATAATGGATTGGTTTGAGATTTTTACCTTCCCCTTAGAATATTTGTTTGCTTATGTACAACCAAAATTCATCACCAACTTAGAATTTGTGATCAACCCAGTGTTTGTCATGCCTTTTCTTGTAGATGCTTTGGCTCTTTTCAAGTTGCTCTTGCATGGTGTGATCTATCAACTGAATTTTCTCAATGAACTTCCTTTCCTTATTATGTCACTATGAACATCTATAGTGATATCTTTCTCAAATATGAAGTCCAATGACAATCCTAGAAAATAACCATACCATTCCTCAAATGGCGATGTGTTTGTGGAAGAATGTTTTTCCCTATTGTATGCATGTTGAATGTAATGCAACTGTTCATCCCACAACTTGGGATGCTTGCTGCAATAACCTCTAAGAAGATGAATAACGGTCCTATTCACCACCTCGGTTTGACCATCTTTTTGCAGATGAATTTTTTCACTCTTCTTCAACTTTGTGTCCATCATGTCCCATAATTTTGACCAAAAATTCCAACAAATCGAGAATCTCGATCACTTACAATAGAAGTAGGAATACCAAAATGAACCCAAACATTTTGAAAGAAAATATTAGCGGTTTGTTCAGCTATAATGGTTTTCTTACATGACATCAAAATACAAATTTTTATAAACCTATTTACCACAACATACAAATCATCATCACCTCTCCTTGACATACGAAGACCACCTACAATGTAATGTTCCAAAATTTTAGCCTCAAAGCTAAATGGAACATTAGAGTTAGCAGCAGCTCTAACCGGTAAATAAATGGGAAGAAAAGCCCATAAGTCTCCTAAGGAGGATGAAAACACTCAAAGTGTGAAAGGGGACACTCTTTATAGCCTAAAAAAACACCTCCATGTGTGAACAGGGATAAAATCAAGCTGATTCAGTCTACTTTGACTAAGTCAACAACGCAGTTGTAGAGGAGGAGGAATCCAAGGAGGAATAACGCAGTTTTGGAGGGAGATGTATCTTTGGATAGAGATGACCTAATTGAGTAGGGCCAAGGGCAAGTAAACTCATATTATATATAAGGAAGAGGATGGAAGCATTATTCTTCATGTCTTAGATTAATTTTCATGTCTGCTCAGACTTTTGCTCCCATTGCTACTTAGCAAGGTTATAGTGTTGTTTAGCAATGGGTGTTCCCGAGCAGGAATCCTACCTCTTTCCTTTGAGAAGCCTCATTGGGATAGTTTGTATTCATCATTCCACATCATTTTTTCAGGCCAAGCTTTATCCAACTTCATCAGAGCATTTTTTCTAGGGATTGTGCAGTGTTGCTGGGTGCAGCAGTGGAAGGGATTGGAATCTTGGTTCCTAAGCTAGTTTCTCATTGGAGGAAGGTTTCCTTCACTTGAGGGACCTGTTTGGAGAGCTCCGGGGCTGATTTCAAATCTTTGGTATCAGACCACACATTTCCCATACATTCCTAGTGTTTTTTCAGCTAGGGAATGCGTTATTTTGGAGGCAGTGTTTAGTGCAAGGTTTGGTGGCTCCTTTGTAGTGTTTCCTTATGATTGAGAGGTTCATCCTTTCATGGGAGGAAGAACTTGAGGAATATACATCAGATCAGACATATTTCCAGCCTTCTACACTCATGTTCTTCAGCGTTGCAGTGGTGATTCAGTAATTTTCTGAATATCACATTTTGTATGTAGAGTGTTTGACAGGAAACCCTTGCCGAGTTATCTTGTATTTTGTATAAGGAGACCATATATCAGCTCTTAATGCGTATTTGATTAATATATGAGTAGATATATTTTTATCCTATTTTTTGAGTGTAAACCCTCTCTTAGACTGCACAATCCCTTATGCAACAACTCCGGTATTTTGCAGTCTTGTGGTTTTAGCACTTTTTGGCAATCCTAGTTGTGGGAGATATGTTTAACCCACATAGTTTGATTTGTTTCAACTCTATTCTTGGATTTAGGTTGCTTATTGACTAATATATGGGATCCAAGAGTCCATTTCAATTTTTTATTTCATATGTTGCTAGAAATGCATTTTTAGTGCATGATCCATGAGATGTTCCTAATTTGAAATATTAAAGTGGTATCAAAGCATGATCTCTGGCTCAGCCTGTGAGATCTATCTATTAGAGGAAGGAGAGATGGATAGAAGCTAGAAATATTCAGTATGTGAAGGAAGAAAGGAAGACAAGCTTACAAAGATTCTTTCAAATTCTATGTAGAGCTTTCAAGGAGAGCTGAAGAAAATGAGATTGGAGATGGGATCTCCAAAAGAAGTTGGATCTAGAGCAGAATATAGATTTGCACATGGTGGGTGTGAGCATGGAGCTACACACCATGATGCATAATGCATTCTAGTGCCCAGATCTATCTTGAGATGGATAGGAGGAGGAAGAATGACTAAGAGGATGACTCTTAGTGATTTGTTGCTGAAGTATGAATCTCAAACTGAGAGGTTTAAAGATCATACTAATTTCCAATAGTTTTGCAAGATCTAGATGGAGAAGAGCAAGCATCAGGATGTAGATAGATTTCTTCTATCTACTTTTTCCGGATCACCTACATGTTCAGTTAGATCCTGGGTGAAGGAGCTAGATTCCTATTTGCAGCTGCATCATATTTTCGAAGATGAAGCCATCAAAGTTGTAGCGCTGCATTTCAGAGGTAAGGCTCATGCATGGTGGATTTTTTATTCTTGTTCTTTAAGGAATGAAAACACTTTATCTTATACAAGATTCATAGAAACTTTGATGGGAAGGTTTGGTGAAAAAATTCCTAAGGCACATGAGCAAGGAAAACTTGAGAAAACAAAACCCTTGCATGTGATGAAGGAAATCCCATTTCAGAAAACCATGGGTGGAGCTAACATCTTTCATTACAAATTGCCGGAAGCAAGACCTCCAGTTCATATTCTTGAACAAGAGGGCATGGGGATCTCCTTTTCACAGGAGGATCCAACTATTGAGATGTTTCCCATACACAGTAAGGAAGATAAGGGCAACAACGTTGTCACATCTAGAGCACATTCAGTGCCTCATGCATAGCGGGGAGGAGCACATGCTCCAACAGGAGGGATTCTTGTATCCTTACAAGAAGTTCCCCAAGATCTCATACATGGAGGTCCAAGCACAACCAATGAGTAGCATGATTGTGAAACATTGTAGTTGGAAGGAGGAGGTAGAGAGGAAGAGCAACATCACTTGATGAGAGGCACACACCCTTCTCTATTATAGAGAGCCAATGCAAGGAAGAGGCACACTGATTTTCACTGTAAAAGAAAGGGCAAGGCTGCCCAACCATATGTACAGTCCACTATTGACATTGATATCTCACTACATGGAGGCATTCCACCCGGGAGGCCACCTGATCTAGAGTTGATGAAAGTCATCTTGTCTTTGGATTCACCACTCTTGGATTTTAGAGAGGTGAAATGTTTGGAGGAAAAATTTGGCAAGGGGGATGTCAAAGTAGCAGGCAGCAGCATGAGGAGAGCTTCACATGCCAGATCACCAGCGCTGTCTCTTAGGAGGATTGATCCTTACTGGAGATCTCAGATTTTGGTAGAGTACTCCAAGGATCTTGGTGCATGCATGATTCTTGATGACCCAGATGGAGATGAAAGATACACGGTGGATGATGTGGTCATCTATTCCTATGGCAGAATCTTCTTGACTAGATATTCTAGTCTCAACGAGAAGCTGCCACATGCAGCACATGAGGACTTCTCTTCTATGCACTTTGATGCATATTTCCATCTGATGGAGGAGTTCACTTGGGAGGCATTCTACAAGACATATTCCAGAATATGGAGAGATTCATAGCCCGAATGGTGATATAGAGGATGTCACAGCCACCTTCCTACTCATTTGGAGTAAGGGAAAATTTCCAGTTGAGTTATTTTAGCTCAAGACCTCAAGTACATGATGGAGGAGATACTTGTAGCATTGATTCTGGCTATATTTTTGGTGGTTTGTGAGGGAAGCCACACGATTCTTGGTGTGCACCATTGACACCATATTGTAACTTCATGTTTTCATCCTATGAGATGACTATGGCAGCAAACAGGTGGCTGGAAAATCACTTGTTATTTCTTATCTTGATGCAGGCCAAGGATGCACTACGTTGGTTCCATGAGAGGAACCATGATTCACTCTCCGGTTGTCATTTGGCAACTTGTTTTTATTGTATCTTGCTTTTATGTATTACTGATATGTTTTTTTCTCAAGGAGATATTTGTATGGAGAGAGGAACCAATTGGATGGCATGGCACCCATATGCTAGAGCAGCAAAAGACTTGTTTGTATGGGGCATCATACAAGTTGACCATCATGATCTTACTTCATGGCTTGTATGAGGGAGAGATGAGGCAGCAAGTTGTTGTTGCTATGGTTGCACTTGGGAGAGTATGGGCATAATTATTCCCATACTTTTCAAGAAATTTCCAAAGAGAAGGAAGGCACATTCATGATGCAAGGAGGCTACCCTTCAACATTGAAGGATCATGAGAGACTTCCATGTAGGAGGAAGATATTCTCACATAGCAGCATGATGGTGGATGGCTTTGGCATATGGAATGTCAAAGAGAGGAGTCATGGAGCCTTATTTCTAAGGCCTACAACACTGTCACATGGGAGTGTGTTCTTATTGATGGAGTGTTCCAAGGAGTATATGTATCCCTTCTTGTTGCAGATTTTTATGAGGGGATCCTCATGGGGGAACTTATACATGGACCACACTTTCAGCCTACTCACTATGCATGCTTGTAACTTGTTGCAGGACCATTTTCCACATGACATTCTCAAACAACAGTTGGGAAGATTGCGTAATATCCACTTGGAGAACCTTTGGTACCATCCAAAATTGCACCTAACTTTCATCATTTTTCTGATTTGGATGCCAAATGGTGATGATGTACCATTCATCTTGGATGGAATGGTTTGGGTTGGCATGTCTCATGATTTTGGAGGAAGAGTCTTTGGAGACTCAATCTTCTTCTTGCCATTGGAGGACAATCATGTTGCAGCCCAAGATCAACATGCCCTCTACACTTATCATAAGCGGAGAGGAGGATAGCATGGGATAGGCCCTCTTGCCTATCTTTTTCACTTATTCAGCCCACCTACATTTTAGGAGCCAAAGGTGGAGGAGGTTCTTCATGAGTTGCGATGTTGGAGGGTGACTCACTTCATTTGGATGATAGCATGGGTGAGGGAGGCACTCAATCACCATGTTGGTCATCACTCCTACTTTTTGGAGGCCATGAGACAGCAAGCAGGTTTCCATTCACACTTTCCGACTTTGATTGATGTAGACCATCTAGTTTTTCACACTTGGGAGGAAACATTGGATGACAGTTTATTTGTAGATTCTGTTGATGCAGTGATGGAGGCCATTGATGGGAGGCCACATGATGAGGAGGAGAGAAATTTTTCTCTCCCTATACATTTTCTTTAGGAAAAGAAAATATTTTGGAGTGGAGGACTATAATGTTCTAAAATTTTAGCCTCAAAGCTAAATGGAACATTATAGCTAGCAACAACTCTAGTCGGTAAATAAATGGGAAGAAAACCCCATAAGTCTCCTAAGGAGGATGAAAACACTCTAAGTGTGAAAGGGGACACTCTTTCTAGCCTAATAAAACACCTCTATGTGTGAACAGGGATAAAATCAAGCTGATTCAGTCTACTTTGACTAAGTCAACATCGCAGTTGTAGAGGAGGAGGAATCCAAGGAGGAATAACACAATTTTGGAGGGAGATGTATCTTTGGATATAGATGACCTAATTGAGTGGGGCCAAGGGCAAGAAAAATCATATTCTATATAAGGAAGAGGATGGCAACATTATTATTCATGTCTCAGATTATTTTTCATGTCTGCTAAGACTTTTTCTCCCATTGCTGCTTAGCAGGGTTGCAGTGCTGTTTAGCACTAGGTGTTCTCGAGCAGGAATCCCACCTCTTTCCTTTGAGAAGCCTCATTGGGATAGTTTTTATTCATCATTCCACATCAGGTTTTTAGGCCAAGCTTCAGCCAACTTCATTAGCGCACTTTTTCCAGAGATTGTACACTGTTGCTGGGTGCAACAGTGGAAGGGATTGGAATCCTAGTTCCTGAGCTAGTTTCTCATTGGAGGAAGGTTTCCTTCACTTGAAGGACCTGTTTGGAGAGCTCCAGGGCTGATTTCAGATCTGTGGTATCAGACAAAACATTTCACATACATTCCCAACACTGGTCCAGCTAGGGAATGCGTTATTTTGGAGGCAATGTTCAGTGCAAGGTTTGGTGGCTCCGTTGTAGTTTTTCCTTGTGATTGAGAGGTTAATCCTTTCATGGGAGGAAGCCCTTGAGGGATATACATCATATCAGATATATTTACAGCCTTCTACACTCATGTGCTTCAGTGTTGCAGTGGTGATTCAGTAATTTTCTGAATATCACATTTTGTATGCAGAGTGTTCAATAAGAAACCCTTGCCGGGTTATCTTGTATTTTGTATAAGGATACTAGATTTCAGTTCTTAATGCATATTTGATTAATATATGAGTATATTTTTTGTTCTCCTATTTTCTGAGTGTAAAACCTCTCTTAGACTGCAAAGTCCCTTATGCAACAACTCCGGTATTTTGCAGTCCTTGGGTTTTAGCACTTTTTGGCAGTCCTAGGTGTGGGAGATCTGTTTAACCCACATAGTTTGATTTTTTTCATCTCTATTCTTGGATTTAGGTTGCTTATTGACTAATATATGGGATCCAAGAATCCATTTCACTTTTTTATTGCATATTTTTCTAGAAACTGGTTTTTATTGCATGATCCATGAGCTGTTCCTAATTTGGAATATTACATACAAAATCCATTGAGATACTCTCCCAAGGATTTGAAGGAACTAGAAGTGGAGTGTAAAATCCCTCTAATAAAGCTAAATACACTTTCAAGCATGTGTGGCCAATAGCAATACCTTTGGAGATTCGCTACTGTCTTTCCTACACCGAACTTTCCTGCAATCAATGATGTGTGCACCTCCCTTATGGTAATGTTTATTTCTCCCTGTTAAATACATAAATTTCCCAAGTGATACAAAAAACTGTTATGCACATGACAATCTAACTCTTCATTTTGGTTTCCTTGACCCAAGCACTCATACACATCTTGAAAATCGCTATCATTTGCATATTGCTCAATGTAACTTTCATGCATAATGGAATTGTGCTTGGTAACAATAGTTGAATTCACAATAGGCCTAGAGAGCATATCAACTACCTTATTGTATATTCCATTTTTTTGTCTGATAACCAAATGAAATTTTTGTAGAAAACCCATTCATCTGAAATGTCTTTATTGCTGGAAGTTTGACTGTGATTGTAAGTACTACAATGGTTGATGGTCGGTATGGATAATGGTCTTTTTCCCCATCAAGTAATGCTTCCATTTATTTACACTTTGTACCAATGAATACAACTCTTTATCATAGATGGAATATTTAGTCACAACTCCATTAAAAATTTCAGAATGAAACGAAATAGGCTTACCATGCTGCATGAGCACTGCTCCCATAGCATAATCACTTGCATCTATTTGGATCTCAAATGGTTGTCTAAGATCTGGAAGTGCTAAAACCGGTGCTGAACTTATCTTTTTCTTCAAAGCATCAAATTATTTTCATTGTACATCTCTCCAATGGAATACTTTCTTCACACTTGCCAATGCATGTAACAGAGCTATAATGGAAGAAAAATTAGCAACAAATTTCCTCGAATACTGTGTTGCCCCTAAAAATCTTCTTACCTCTATAAATGTATTGGGCTTGGGCCAATTTAGAATTACCTCTACTTTGTAAGGATCGATCATCAACTCACCTTCTCCAACAATATGTCCCAAATACACCAATGAACTCTTACCAAACTCGCACTCTGACATATTTAAAAATAATTTCTCTTTTTTCAAGACATCAAGTACCTTGTTGACGTGCATGATATGTTCTTCTCTTGATTTGTTGAATATGAGTATGTCATCTAAGTAAACAATGAAAAAGTCATCTAGAAATTGTCTAAGTAAATCATTCATGACTCTCATGAAAGTAGCTGGAGCATTTGTTAAGCAAAATGGCATAACTAACCAGTCATCCAATCCTTGTCTAGTTTTGAAAGAAGTTTTCCAAATGTCCTCTTCAGCTACTCTAACTTGAATATAACCACTTCGTAAGTATAACTTTGAAATATTTTTCATGCTTTAACTGATATATAAAATCGTCAATGTGTGGGAGTGGGTAGCGATTCTTTACCGTGATTTTATTCAGTGCACGGAAATCAATTATACATATGCGCCAAGTCTCATCCTTCTTTGGAACCAAAACAATTGGTGAACCACATGGCGAAGTAGATGGGCGTATGATACCTTTATTCAAAAATTCTTGGATTTTCTTCTAGATTTCCAAACTCTCCATAGTTGACATACAATACATACCAATTTTTGGAAGTGGAACATCTTGTTGCAACTGAATCTCATGCTGAATTCCCCTCTTGGGTGGTAACCCCTTTGGTTCTTGAAACATCTTGCCATGCTGACTTAGCACATCAAACAAATCATATTTCAATTTTTCATCACATCCATCAAAATATTCATAGTAAACATCATCCTTTTTCTCGATCATGAGAAGCACATTTTTTTTACTTTCATTAACTACCCTCTTCATTTGCCCTGCATTAACTAAATAAATGTTCAGTTTCTTGCGATGATCTCTCACAATATACTCCACCCCATCCTTGAGCAAATGATATTTGTTCTCATGGTGAAAAAACACCTATTTCCTGTCATACAAATATGGACTTCCAAATATAATCCCATAAATGTCAAGTGGAACCACATCTAACTCTACTTCATCAACAAAGTTTGCAGTAATAGAAAATCTAAATATGCATTTCCTTGTAACCTGTAAATTGGCATTCTTAACTATCCAACCCAAAGGGCATGGTTTATAATTTGGTATAGTTTCAAGGTTAATATTTTTGACTAAGTATATTGAAATCAAGTTTGTTGGTGACCTCGTATAAAATAATGCATCAATCTTTGTATGATTAGAAATCACTCTAACATGGAACGATTATATCCTCGTGTCTTCATTTGGAGTGTTTTTGTGACAGTTTGAGGAACTAAAAATTTCCATGGATTCTTTTCCTTTGTTAACAATGGCAATTATCTTGGTCTCATCTCCTGAATCAGATCCAAGATCATGTTGTGTCATGGCAGCCATCTTTTGTTTCCCTTTGTTATTTGGTTTCTTTGGCCTTAGTTCGAGATGTAGTTTCCAATAGTGGGCTTCATCACGACCCTCTTTGGAACAATTTTTGCATGTATTTTTCTCCCCTTCTTTCTTGATACGTGCATTCTTCTTTCCCTTCCATTTTCCTCCCTTCTCTTTTCTCTTACCCTTGAATGGCTTCTTCTAACTACTCTCTCCAGGAATGTTTTTTCCCCTTGCTTCAAGATGTGTGGCTTACACACATACTTCATCTAAATTGTTTGGGTTAAAAATAAGGATAGTATGTTTCAATTAGGAATGTAAAACTCCTATACATTTCAAGATTGTATCTTGTGAATTCAATTTTACTCCTAGCAACAAATCCCTTTTCTTAAACTCCTAAGTGTACTCTTGAAAAATTTGGCATTTGAGTTGCCTGAAGTGTTGCCAACTCATAATTTCCTTTTTCATATATGCTAATCGATAAAACTATATTTTAATGGAAGAAATGAATTCAACCCAAGAAATGGAAATCTTACCATGGATTCACATTTCCTCTTGTTTCTTTTCCTCCCACCAAACTAGTGTCGCTCCTTGTGGACTTAATGAAGCCAACTCGATCTTGATGTTGTCTTCTTGGAGATTCATAATTCTGCATTATACTTCCAATTGACGAATCCAATTGTCTAATTTCTCTGCATTAACCTCTCCATTGTATATGAGAAGTTCAAACTTGATGTCCAACTTGAGTAATGGAGTCTTTCCTTTTGGGATCTTGGAATGAGTGTAGGTATGAATTTTTGTGGTGGATGTGGAAGATGGATATGCTAATGAAGATGATGAATATGAGGCTGGTGGAGATGGAGGTGGATTTCCTCCACTACCTTTTGAGCTCTTCTCTTCATCCATCTTACTGTTTGAAGATCCTTAGCCATGTGGAGGCTTTGAACCTTCTCCGGCTTTTTCTACAATGAATGCTTCATACATGACTTTAACCATTCTTTGCATCTCTTTTAAGTCTCTCTTAACATCCTCTTCCTCGAAATTTTCACGAGTCTCTTCATATCCTGAAATTTTGGCTTTGGATTCAACCTCAACCTCTCTAGCTTGTACCTCTTCATTCAATTCACCCTCTTGTGCAATTTGGACCTCTTCTATCTCAACTGATGCAGATGGAATTTGAGGTGCTTCAAGTGCTGCTTTGAGTGTTCCTTTGGGTGAGGATGACGCTTTCTCAAATCTCTTCCTTCTTGCCCTAATCTCACGACTAGCTACCAATAGCTTCCCTTCTCCTCTCTGTAACCTCAACCATGTAAGCATCACAAAAATTGCAACTATTAAAACTCTTCAAGAAAAGAAAGCAAGCAACCTTGTGCTCTCATACTAAATTGATTCGAAATTGATTGTTATTTATTGTCGTGCTAATATCATTTTTATATTTAAATAAACACGACTTTGTTTTTCTTATCCATTAAGAGTTTATCAATGAGCATGTGATTGTCAATTCATTAAACTTGGTGAAATTTAGTGTTTTTCATGAACTAAAAAGCATAGAAAATAATTGTGGAACATCGAAAAATAATAACACAACAAGCACAAATAATAGAGCTCAATACACAATTTTTTGTTGAAGGAGTTCACCCCTCATGGGCTACATCTCCTTGGTTTAGCTTCATAGTGTGGGCCTTTGTATTAGCTTAAAATGTGAAAATTTCTTGTTTACAGTCTCCTGTTGCCTCTGCAACCTGCTCTAATGGCTCCAAAACATCAAAATATACTAGAAATGACTCTTCCTGAGCTCATTTTGGTCGAAAATTGCCTCAGTTATGGAAAAAACAAGAGTTCCTACATTTTCTCCTCTAAATATGGGATTCCACGAGTTAATTTTCTAAATTTGGCAAGGCTTCCAAAAAAGGCACCTTTGCTAGTTAGACCGCCATGTTAATCTGTGCTTAATTAGAGATCAATGGGCTTTAACAATAAGATAAGCACAGGTTTAAGGTTGAGCGCTTTTAGCACTAATTGTAAGTTAATAGGAATTAACTATGGATTAACATAATAAATCATTGGATAATATCATATATAAAAATCTGCTAGTTTGCAATGGTTTTAGCCGTCGGTTCTGGCATGTGACCACAGGGGAGGGGACAGGCCTGCAGGTCTGGCACCTTTTGGACCCCCGTTGACTGGCGCACATTAATTCAAATGAATGTAGAGATATATATGGGTAAGACCCATGGTAAGAGCGGAGATGGTAGGGCTTATGGTTGGTGGGCGATAGGTCTGGGGTTCAACCTCGACCCCTGCCATAAATTTTTGTTCCACTGTGCAATCCTGTGAGATTTTAGCCATATCGCCATTCTAGACTTGTTCGCCATTATTAGTTAGAACTCCTCCAAATGTAGATATATCCACCGAGCTGTAAGGTTTAAAACTTAGGTTATATATATATATATATATATATATATATATATATCTGTGTGTGTGTGTGTGCGCGCGTGTGTGTGTGCGTTATGTCCTATAATGTTCCAATCTTATTGTTGAGAATTTGGAGGGTTATAGATTAATACAAATTCTCTTCTTGATAACTACTTGTGAGCTTACTTATGTATTTCTTCTTTCGCTTAGTTAATCTTTCATCAAGTCAATTATCAAAGTACTTAGTCAAATTTAGAGATAGAATTATTTTCACTTGTAACTGAGTATCTTGAAATGTAGTTAGGAAGGTAAATCTTTGATTTACCTTCCTTACTTTCTATCACCTTGAGATCACTGTCTTTTACAAATTCTTTCCTTAGATGCTATAATATCATAGATATCCTTATTATATCCTTCCTGCACCTTCCAAAAATTTACTGCACCAATCTTGTTCCTTATTGTACCTTTTTGCAACCTGTACCTTTGGAAATCTATATCCTTCAGTCACTTCCACAATTCATATCCTTCAGCTACTTCTGTAAACTATGTCCTTTAGTTACTTTCGAAAACTATATCCTTCAGTCCTTTCTTCCTTCAGATAAATCCACATTCAAATCTGTTCTTAGATCTAGTCCTTTTAAACGCTATCACCCTCAGACTTATCTCCATGCAATATTATCCTTATATCTATTCTTTTATATGCTATGCCATCTCAGAATAATCTGCAATTTCCGTATTAAGTCTGCACTAATATGCAAAATGTATTTTTGGATGACCAAAAACTTGCTCCACAAATGAGCCGCAAAGAGGTTATTTATATAGACAGACTAACTGCCTTTTAGGTCGACTAGTCAACATAATAGGGAGCCGACTTCATGGTTAATTATAGGACGACATGAAGGATAGATAATTCAACGTTTATAAGATTATCTTTGTGCATATTTTGGGAGTCATTTCTTCACAGTATTTTTCCAAGATCTTGGAGTATATTTGTTGACTAGATCCTTCACGAACATGACTCTTAAATACATCTTATTATTTTTGACTTCTTCTTTACATAAGTATATAATTACATAGTCAACATGAATACCGACCTTGTTATACTTTTCAACACTTAGAATATATGCCATCCCACTTGCCATGCCATGGGGGGGGGTACGTGGTATGCCACGTGGCCCTTCCCCATTGGCCCATAACTGCACCATAAAAATAACATTGCACCAATAATAATAAAAATTCACCCTTAGACTTAGGATAAAAAAATTTCCCTTCCTAGTCAACATTGGCGAATTTGGTTGTGCCACTTGGCACAGTATCATTGGCTAATTCTAAAGAATATTTCCTTTGAAGCTGACTAGACTGCCACATCACCGCTGTACCTGTTCTGCTCATTTTCTGCATGTTTGGGAAAATGAACAACAGGCTATAATTCCCTCATACTAAATCATAATTTGATGAAACAAGTTGTGTTGGAATCCTAGAGACGAGTTGTATCCAGGTGTTCAGGTTTGAAGCATTTTTGAGCACTTTCAATTTTGAGCTAAATACTAAGCCTTAGATCATGATCATAACACATATAATCCCTGTAGGCATAAAACATAGCAATACAAAATTTTTGTTGACAGAGTTCAACCCTCCTCGGCTACATCTCTAGGCATGTCAACATGACTAGACCACTCATATATATTCATTAACAATGAATTACATAAAATTTTTCTGGAAATAAACATGTGGTTATTATCCCTACAAGGTAATTTTCTCATACAAATAATTCTCACAACAACAACAACTCAAAAAATATCCTACAAAGATGACATACTTCAACTGAAATAAATTAAAAACATCATGTGCATCTTTCAATTCCACGATGAAGCACATAATGAAAAATTCATGATGAAAGAAGTTAAGCCTGACCTAAACTGTGTTGGTTACAACTACTACAAATGAATTCTGAAGGTGAGGAAAGCTCCTACAAGGTCTTCTTCATGCTCAACACCCTAAGGAATTGCTACCAAAGCCTACTTGATCCATACACCCCTTAGCCTCCAACCTGAAAACATGCCATCTAGATGTTCTCAAAATAGTAAAAAGAAGTCACCATTGGATTCATAACATCCAAAAACATCTAGGCAACCTCTTTCTGAGCTCAATTTGGATAAAAGCTCAAAAATTAATGTTGCAAAACATGATTGATCCATACACCCTTCGCCATCAACCAGCAAAAAGACTCTATAGATGTCCTCAATTCAGAAAAAAATAGGTAACCATTGGATTCCTAGCATACAAAAACCCTTATGCGGCCTATTTCTAAGCTCAAATTTCCCAAAAAATCCAAACATTTATGATCAACAAGCTCTGTGAGGAATTTTACACTTGATTGTACCACAAAATTTCCCTTCTGGCTAATTGTCCTACAAATCCACCCCAAAAATTGCTAACAGAGTGACAATTTATCTCGAAATAGGTGCATTTAATGAGACAATTAATTTTTCCACTAACACTTTAAGGCCGAAAAGCATGGTCGTGCGAGGTTATATATAACAAGATGTGATTGAGGGTCGTGTTGGCAGCTCGTCCCCTCCTCCCAACTAGCGCTGAAATACAATTTAAATAGAAATTTGTAACAATAGTTAACAATGATCATAGCACTGACTAATGGTAAGTTGGTCTATTGTTAGATGGGAGGTCATGATTTCAACTCCCATGGGATATGCTTGGCCTCCATAACATAATTTTTGACAAATATTGGGCACCTTCTTTTTGAGTGATAATTTGATCACACGATCATTTTATAATTAAAATAAAAAGTTTTAATTTAATTAGGTTTATGGTTTTTTTTATTAATTTTAATAAATTGAAATGTATTTATGAAATAATTAATACTTGTCAGGGATGGATACATATTTTCATTTTACTACTACACTAATTTTCTTCTTCTAATTCGCTTTTTATTGCATTTAAATTATATATTGTAACGATACACTCAACCTAACATATTGTTATATAATATCATATTAATAATTAAAATATACAAGAAAAATAACAATACTAGAATAAATCACATGCTTTAATTTAACATCACCAACATAACTCAATTTACATGGTATGAAAAAATAGTTGTGCCTAGATTATAACACCCTAAAAAAATACCTTCATGTGGATTTCATATTAATAGTTCAAATATGTTTGGAAACCAACATGACCATATCACATAGAATAATTAATTGATGATGGTTCAATTTTAGTTTAATGTCACCAACTTAGCTCATTCTACATGGAATGGAAAAATTGTGGCCCTGTAACGCAAATTGGGGTTTCCTTTTTCATCACTAGTGTGCACCACAACCTACAACTTCCCATCGGCATAATTTTTATATCTTGCATCACTAACCATCATAGCTAGTACATCTATTTCATATTTATCATTTTTATATCTTGCATCACTAACCCTCATGGCTGGTACATCTCTTTCTTATTTATAGGCAACATTTTATCATATCCTTTGTGGTTTGATTCCATTTATTTGACTTGATTCGATTACTAGGATATTTCTCCCACCACGATGAAAACTTATTAAGACACAATTTCATTATATCCATGTTTCTTTACAATTGTTTCACTTTTCTGTATACCTTACAATATATTTTATTGCATTCTTATTACTATAGCAAACAAATCTACAAAATGTATTAATGTATTCACATTAGTTTGAAAAATATATCACACTTACATTATCATTATCATTATGATTATATCTACTGAAATCTAAATCTTTTGCAACAAGTAGAATGATTTTCCATATTTTTTTTTGGAAATGAAGTTATATTTATATGTTAGCCATCTTAACATAGATGCTCTACTTGTCAGCACTATTAAATCTCACTCAACATATTAAAGTTGAAAATTAGGGTTTTGTGTTTCAAAGTATCTCAAAGTAGTTCGTAAACATGTTCGCTCTTTTTTTTTTAACTTTACCACATTCTTCACTACAATATCTTAAATATTTCACCAAGTATTAAATTTAGCTACACATTTCATAGTTACGATAAATAAGAAAAATAAAATATCTTCATAATAATAAAAACAATAATGGGAAGTGAATCAAAATTATAACCATTAGTTAAATTATAATGATAATAAAAGGAGAGTCCAAACAATTACTTAAAATAATATCAACCAAGAAATTACCTGTTGAGAATAATCCTTAAATCCTACCATGTAATTGCTAATATTAGTTAGCAGATTTTGTGATTCCCTGGTTATGTTATTAAAAATTAGTGCAGCAAATTATTAAGATGGCTAGTGGTTAGAATGATTGGTAGTGTTAGTAGATAATTAATAGTTGATAGATAATAATATTAGTAATAGGTTTATTATATAGCAATGTATTTACATACTTGATTCAGTATAAGATTTACAGGCTGAGCTCACTGATCTTTGTTTTATTTTCTTTCATTATTTTTATATGTCATATTTATCTTGGTTCAACTGGCTTAAAGAGTAGGGGCATTTCAGATTCTACTTTTAGTATTAGAGCAAGTAAAATTGTTTTGGGTTAATTTTTTATTGTTGGAATTTTGCCAAAGTTAAACATAGAGAATTCTAAAATGCCTCTTCCAGAATTTGATGGGAACGATTATGATTATTGGTGCATTAAGATGCTCACCTTTTTTATTGCAAAATTTTGTGGGAGATTGTTGAATCAGGTTATGATAACCCAGATTATTGGAATGCCCTTACAACCAATGAAATACCAACAAGAAAGGAAGAAAGGAAGAATAATTCTCAAGCTTTGTTTCACATTCAGATAGTTTTTGATAAGAGCTTATTTCCTAGAATATCAGGAGCAACAAATACCAAAGATGACTGGAAGACTCTACTAGAATCTTACCAAGGTAGTGGTCAAGTTAAGGTGGTCAAGATTCAAACATTGAAGCGAGAGATCGAGAATTTGAAGATGCAAGAAGGTGAAAGTTTAAGTGACTATTGTGTGAGAGTCAAAGATGTGGTCATATAATGGCTACACTTGGGGAAACGATAAGTAATGAAGTTTTAATAAAAAAGGTATTGCTATCTTTAACACCTAGATGGAATGAATTTGCCGTAATATTAGAAGAAAGCAAGGATTTGACACAATTAAAGTTTGATCAATTGGTTGGATCTCTCATGAAGAAAGATTGAAAGATATTTCTGAAGTTGTTGAGAAATATTTTTCCTCTAAATTACAAATTACACAAAATGAAGATGCAAGTAGCAATAGTGCCCAAAACCAATCAAGGTCGAGGTAAATGGCAAAGCCAAACATTTTCTAGAGTTAGAGGCAAAGGTGGTTGAATAGGAAAAGGTAGTTCCAGAGGAAAAGGTAGAGGTAGATTTAATAGGAGAAATGTTCAATGTTACTATAGTAATAGGTATGGCCACTTCGAAAGAGAATTCAAATTGAAAGAAGGTGAAAATGCTAACTATGCTCAAGAAAGTAGTGAGCATCCTCCAGATCACTTATTTTTATCTTATGGCAAAGGTGAAAATACTAGTAAAGATGTTTGGTACACATATTTTGGATGCTCTAATCATATGAAAGGGAATGAGAAATTGTTTCAACCAAGGATCAAAGTTTTAAATCCAAGGCCAAGCTTGGTGATGATAAACCATTGGAGGTTGTTGCCAAAGGAGTTATAGAGGTCCAAACAAAAGAACGTATAAAGAGTATTCATGATATTTATTATACTCCACAATTGAAGCACAATTTGTTAAGTGTTGGATAGCTATTTGAGAAAAACTATTAAGTATTCTTTGAAAATAAGACATGTACTATCTATGATAAGAATAAGGGAAATAAGGTGATCATTATTATGCCTACGACAAGAAATAGGATGTTTCCCTTGAGGTTTGATGAACATAACAATATCCTTGAAAATGTGGCTTATGAGGATTTAATTTGCCTATGGCATCTCAGGTATGGGCATTTAAATTTTCACAGTTTGAAGTTTCTAACCTCAAATGCATTCGTTTTTGGTTTGCCCAAGGTAGAGGAGCATAAGGAGATTTATGAAGGATGTGCTAAAGGCAAGCATGCAAGGGAAAGGTTCCCAAAGGGAAATGCATGGAGGGCTCATCACCCACTTTAGCTTGTTCATTCAGACATATGTGGTCCTATACAGACTAATAGTTTGGGTAAGTCATCATATTTCATCACTTTTATTGATGATTACTCACGAAATTGTTGGGTATATTTTTTGAAGGTCAAAAGTGAAGCCATGGATACATTCAAGAAGTTCAAAGCACTTGTAGGAAATGAGAAAGGGTGCAACATCAATTGTTTGCGGATTGACTGTGGAGGAGAATTATGCTCAAAATATTTCCAGAATTATTGTGATATGAATGGAATTAGGAGGCAACATACACACCCCAACATAATGGTGTAGCTGAAAGGAAGAATCGTACTGTAGTTGAAATGGAAAGGTGAATGTTACAAACTAAGGGATTGAGAAATTCTTATTGGGGAGATGAAATTTTTATAGCAGTGTACATCCTCAACCATAGCCCCAACACTACATTAGAAAAGATGACTCGTTATGAAGCTTGGTATGGAGAAAGGCCTAATGTTAATCATTTCAAAGTTTTTGGTTGTTTGGCTTATGTGCATGTACTTGATCAAAATAGAAAAAAGTTAGATGCAAAGAGTGAGTTATGTATTTTCATTGGGTATAGTGAGACAAGAAAGGCTTATAAATTGTATAATCCCCTATATAACAAGCTTATTATCTCAAGAGATGTATTTTTTTATTAAGGGGGAGTTTATGGTCATCAAAAAAGCCATGCCGAGAAGAAAATATATGTTTTGAATAATGATATAATTGTTGATATTGAGTATCCAACTAATGCTTTTGTATCTAGTGGTTTAACTCTACTAAGAATCCCTTCACCAATTTCTTTAGTATCAAGTTCAAGTCCAACTTCTTCTCCAAGTTCTACAAGGAAGGTTAGGAGATTGAATGATATATATCGAAGGAGTGCAAATCAAGCATATGAAGAAAACCCAATAGGTGAGACAATGAATTTTTCTTTATTAGCCAAGGCTAATTTTGAACCATAATATTTTGAAGAATGCAAGTACAAATGAGGTTTGGGTGCAAGCCATTCAAGAAGAGATGGATTCCATTCATAGGAATATAACTTAGGAATTGAAAGATCTTCCACATGAAAAGAAAAATATTGGCACCAAATGGGTCTACAAGACCAAATTTAACAGTGATGGGAGTGTTGGAAGACACAAGGCAAGATTAGTTGCCAAAGTATTCACACAGAAGTATGGAATTGGTTATGAAGATACATTTACAGCAGTAGCAAGACATGATGCCATTAGAATTCTGATTTCACTAGCAGCTCAGAAAAGGTATAGCATACATCATATGGGCATGAAAAGTGCCTTCTTGAATGAGTACTTAGAAGAGGAAGTATATGTGGAGCAGCCACAAGGTTTTGAAGTGGAAGGAAAAGAGAATAATGTTTACAAGTTGAAGAAAGATTTGTATGGTCTCAAGCAAGCACCAAGGGCGTGGTATGCTAGGATTGATGGATACTTTCAGGAAAACGGATTCCAAAGAAGTACGAGTGATCCTACACTTTACTACAAACAAGAAGGTATTGATATTATAATCATAAGTTTGTATGTTGATGATCTATTGTATATGGGTAGTATTTCTAAAATGAATGATGAGTTACAAGTTGCTATGATGAATGAATTTGAGATGAAAGATCTAGATCTCATGAAATATTTTCTAGGAATGGAGGTTTATCAAAGTAAGATTAGATTTTCACTTTCCAGACAAAGTATGCACATGATATGTTGAATAAATTTGATATTCTTTATTGTAATCCATCCCTTACTCCAACTGCTCATGGAGTTGTATTATGTAGAGATGATGGTGTTGATTTAGTTGATGTGACAACTTACAAAAGTATTGTGGGGAGCTTGATGTTTATAACCCACATAACACATGATATTACATATTCGCTTTCACTTGTTTCAAGGTATATGAAAAATCCATCTGAAATACATATGAAGGTAGCCAAGAGAATTTTAAGGTATGTGAAAGACACTCTAAATTTTGGTATTCATTACTACTCTTTTGAAAATTTCAATCTTGTTGGATTTATTGATTCGGATTGGGGAGGTAGTATGGATGATCATAAGTCCACATCTGGAATTTTTTTCTGTTTTCGTTCTTGTTTGATTTCCTAGACCTCAAGAAAACAAAATATTGTTGCCCTCTCATTGTTGCAATTACATCAGGTTAGCAGATTTTGTGATTCTCTGGTTATGTTATTAAAAATTAGTGCAACACATTATTAGGATGGCTAGTGGTCAAAATTATTGGTAGTGTATGTAGATAATTAGTAGTTGATAGATAATAATATTAGTAATGAATTTATTATATAGCAATGTATTTACATGTTGAGCTCATTAATCTTTGTTTTATTTTCTTTCGTTGTTTGTATATGTCATAATAATCTTCATTAAGCTAGCATAAAGAGCTGAGAGATTTCAATACTCATCTAAAATAAAAAATATATATTATATTATCATTCAACATGACCCCACAACCATGATAATAATAATTTTAATAATAATAATAATTTTATTTTAATAAACAAATCATTTAATATATAACAAAGATATTACAAAATAATGTAATTATGTTAATAATAATAACAAGTATTTTTATTAGTCCTTGCAACTTATTGCATCGAACCATAATAATTGGCTTTTAATTTTATAATAATTTAGACAAAATTTTAGTGTTTCTTCCTACTTCCCTAAGAAACCTACCTGGTGGAGGGTCTCTCCCTTGCCTTGGATCCATAACCTAATTGCAGCTGCAAAATATTTTACCAAAAAAAAGAAGTAATTGATTTTTTTAACATCATCAAATCTCTTAAAATGTACTTGTGATAGAGCTAGTGCCAGTGGGATATCAGAATCAGTTAGAAATATTTAATTCCTACTTGTTTGTGGTTGTAATTCCCCATTTGAGGAGTTTGTTCCTACATAATAGGATATAGCTAGAGCTATTTCCTATCTTGGGACTATTTCCTGTATAAATATGTATGTAACATCCTTGATTGATATATAGAATTTATGTAGAGTTTGTAGTGTGATATTTTATCTTGGTATCAGAGCCCGGTAAGGGCCTTTGGCCCTTCCTGGGCATAGGAATATAAATCACTGTATTGTTTTAATTTTTTAGTTGTTTGTTTGTCCATCGAGCTTGGTTTGAGGCTGTAGCAATTTGGTGAGGCTGCGTGCTTTGTGCACAGTGTGTTGAGTGGTTTGAAGTCCGATCTCACTAATTGCCTTGTGCACAGGAGGAGATGTTCGAGCATTCCTTTTTTGAGCGATCTCGGGGATCGAAGGGAACTCTATCCTAAAGCGAGGGTCTTGAGAACTTAATTCTTGTGAAGTGACACACTGTTGACATGCGATCTGCGTGCGGATACACATATTGCAACAGAACTATAATATGTCGGCACTTAGTGCGTCAATGTGTGGAAGCCCGTGGAGCTGCTTACAAGGCGTGTTGATTGCAGTCCGTTGCGTGTCTCACTTGCACTGGCATTGCTGAAATTCCTTTTACTTCGCCTGGAAGAAACAACGTTTCTCCATTTCAAGAACGCCGATATAGAAGCAGGGAGATTTTTTTTTGTTTAATTTGGGTGGAAGTTCCAGGCATCAAAGGCATTTGATTGGCTTGAGCAAAGAACAAAAAAAAAAGTAGTTCATGCAATTGCAGAAGCAAAGGAAGTACTGTACAGTCTGAGAGTATTGTGTAGTTGCAGAATTGTTGAAAGGTTGGAGTGCTGCATGGTTTAAATATTGGCATGCTGCGTGAGCTAGAGACACTCTGGAGCAGCTGGAAGCATGGGCATTTCTGCATATGCCGCTGCTGTTGATCCGACGGGCAGGCTTCTCGATTCGAGGTGGCGGCCAGGCAGGTCAATTCAACATCGGTAGTGCATGATGATTTGGGTCGTGTGGGGAGAGATTTGCATCGGCCTTCTGCGGGAGATTCCAGTTGTTCTGATCTGCATTCTGGATCTACTTTTTTGTCTTAAATGTTTATACAGCGCATGCTTCATATTGATCAAATAGAGCTTCATTTTCCCATAATTATCGTTTATGGAATGCTTCAGAACAACTCTTTGTCTCAGAAATTTTTCCAGAAATCGACGATGCAGCAGTTTCATTTCAGATTTGTTGGAATCGTGAGTGCGAGAATCCTTGTGAAATCCATGGGCTAATTGAAGAAGCTTTCACACTGTTTCATCGAATGTAAAGGATGGCAATTGAACCTGATCAATTTATTCTCTTGGTGTGTTATGATCAATCTACAAAGGTGAATTGTATCACTCTTTGCTGCACTGTTTTTCTTATTTTTTAATGGTGGATCCCAATTGAACCAAAAGGTTGGACAAATAAATTAAATGATCCTAGGTTTATTGGTGAATATTCTAAGAGCATATCATAATTTTATCTCTTGTTTTGCATCATTTCCTTTGCTGCTATTTGAATGAGACGGATGGGAGAAGTCGAATGTCAACGAGATCAATGATGTTGGCAGAGCAGTGATTTGCTACCAGGAGAATTCCCGTCCCACATATGGTTGCATGAAAAAAGAGGGTGTTGTTGAATTAGAGATCAGAGCAGATCTGTGTAATCAGCTTGAATTCAACAGTTTAGGCTTGGGCATATTAAAAACAAATGCATAGTTCCTTGTGAATTTTGTGTCGAGTTGCAAGCGGAAGAGGATTGGATTTCCAATGTTGTGGACCGATGGAGTCTGCGTATGGAGATTTGCTGGGTCTTCTATAGGTGTCAGAAGAGGTGTGGAAGTCTTGACATGATTATGCTTCTATACAGATGAAATTAAAAGCTCCAACATATTTGATTTGATGAAAAAAATTGTCTTCGTGAATTATTTTGCTTTCATGTTGAGATTGGCCAACTTAACATGTAAATGCATTTATTTAAATCTCGTTAAAAGAATTAGATGTTGTATTGTTGTGACATTTAGCTTGGCAAACTATTTTCACAAGTATGAATCTATGTTGGAATTTTCCATTCCAACAATAGACAAATTTATTTTCAGAAATGATTTACTACCAGATATGATGAAGACATGACAATGAAAATGGCATCAAAGGATAGTGCTTGGAAGTACATCATCGATTGGAGGATGATCGAGTTCGTATGTGCCCAGTGTGATGGAAACGATATTCATCTTCAATTGTGAGGAGATTAGCTCGACAGTGGATATTAGTTGTTGCAGTATGTCAGCAAGCATGAGGAGGCATGTTTGGAAGCAGTTACTAAGCCTTGATAAAGTGAACAGGGGAAGTGGCATTATGTTGCGATGCAAGCGAATTGGATACTAAAACACGACGGAGGATTGGACCATGGAGTCTTGGATTACTGTTCTTAAAGGGAAAGTTGTGTTCTCTTCGTGTGGCTGTGAGTGCCTATGTCTGGATCATCAGTGTTTGAATGCACTGCATTGAATCTAGTTGAAAAGTAGTCAATCTGGTTTCTTTATCAGTAGACCCCTCACAGGTATCGTTGAAATGGTTGCTGGTATGTTTGGGAAATAATCATCTTTGGCCATAGAGGGAAATCAATGTGAAGATTTTTTATTTAGTTTCTTGGAATCATGTTTAAAGATTATTGAGCCTTATTGAGCCTAGCTAACTCAATGTAGGTAAAGTTATTTTCTTAGAATTTTCAACTCTAACGAATGACAGGTTAAGCATGGAATTCCAAGAAGTTATTTGACAAAGACAAGGATGCCCAGGATGTAGGAGAAGATGAGGTAATGAAGCAGCAACAACGTTTATGGTGGAAAACAAAGTAGATGTCTGTTTGAGTTAGTGTGGATTTGTGGAATAGACTCCCTAGCATGTTATAAACAAGTCTAGTTGGTTGTTGTAATGGTCATTATATGTACCCAGAAACTCCAAATGTTGAAGTATGGAATGTAAGCCTTGTAAAGGCATTTGAAAGTTCGTGGTGATCTTAAAACCACCTTGTAATGGTTTATGGTCAGCCTGAAACCATCTTTTGTCACTGTAAAGTGATGGTTTGTGGTGAGCCAGAAACCACATATATCGCCTTTGTGGCTGGTTGGTGGTGAGCTAGAAACCACATATATCGCCTTTGTGGTTGGTTGGTGGTGAGCCAGAAACCACATATAGAGCCTTAGTGGCTAGATCACCTTTGTGGCCACGTGTACATGGGAGCTTTGTGCTCTTAGGACCAGGTGGATTGTAGTAATGCCTGGCTCACGGTCTCAGATATTGGTGTGTTTGAACACAAGAGAGTCGACGCACTTTTCTATCTGACAGTTGCGTTGAAAGGCGCAATCCGCTCAACTGTTAGCGATTGTTATTTGGACATGAATATTTGGCTTAAAAAGACACTGATCTCTCTTTGTTTTGGATGTTCTACACATGAAATTCGCCCGATGGTGGTGGATTTGCAAGTACATATATGCAGTGATAATGGTTGACAGAATGATGTATGTGAAGAAAATCCTATAGGACTAGCGGTTGCAGCGGTTGGTACCCATGCATTCTGGTGGATGGTTTCTCCTTTATATGGATGTCGACATATTCTTTGTTATGTTTGACCACAACCAAAATTTGTGAATTAACATCATGACAAGTAGTCACTAAGGGGGGGAGTTAGAAATATTTAATTCCTACTTGTATATGGTTGTAATTCCCTATTTGAGGAGTTTGTTCCTACATAATAGGATATAGCTAGAGCCATTTCCTATCTTGAGACTATTTCCTGTATAAATATGTGTGTAACATCCTTGATTGATATATAGAATTTATGTAGAGTTTGCAATGTGATATTTTATCTGAATAATTCGAGTTGCGTGATGTCAATGTTCAAAATTTTGTCTGCATATAGATATAAGACTGAAAAGGCTCGAGAATATCCAGAGCTCAAAAAAATTTTCATTGCATTTTCCCTTAAATGGCCGAGAAACGGGTAGGTTTTCGTGGCTCCAGATCACATATATCACAACATGTCGGCACGTAGTCCCATTCCTTGGCACATGGTTCCATTGAAACAACGACATGTAGAGTCTACATAATGTGGCTGAATGACTTAAACATGTGTGTTATTTCATTGCTTAATGTTTGGCTATAACTCTATTGGATATTCCATAATTTCGTGCTATGCTTTAGTCGCAAATATCGAAAAATCACTAGATTCTACGCATGGAAACTTTTCTCGGAAATCGTGACATCAATACTCTGATTTCTATGATTATTAATAATATTGCTCAGTTCTTGTCCACATCCAACCCCCTAACCTGCACAGTTTTCCACATCCAACAACCTAACATAAATTTTGATTGAGGTTGAAATGTAAGATCATGAGTGATTTGAAGATTGCTATTTCTAATTATTGTTGTATTGATGTTTACTTTAGAAGTAACTCTGTACGTTCCATAACTCAACCTTTCACAATGATTGAACAACGACGTCATTTCTGCATGATAAGTTGATACTGGCCCAGATGAAAATATCTAGATGTGTTTACGATTTACATATATTAGAATTTTCTGCTGAAAAATTCTTATGCTATATATCGAATTATATTAGAATTTTCTTGTTAGAATTTTCTTGGTCCCGTTCTATCCAGCCTAGATCCATCGAACTCTATTTGATATATTTGATATATTTACATATTACTGATAAAATTAATCATATCTTTGATAGATGTTCCTTGGCAACACACGACTCAAACCAGCCTAGATCTATCTTACATCTAAAAAATATACAAAAATTTTAATAATCTGGAAAATGTGACGTTGATGCCTCCGACTGGAACCAGCCTAGATCCATCGAACTCTGGATCTATCATGCGCCGAGAGGGATCAAATCTCTTGAGGTGCAAACCTATTTTTTGAGTGAAAAACTTGAGGAAAGGTTTGCACCTCGAGAGATTTGATCCCTCTCGGCGCATGATAGATCCGGAGTTAGATGGATCTAGGGGCGGATTCAATCAGTGACGTAGCATTTTGACCCCTCGGTTAATAAAATTTTTTGTATATTTCGAATGTAAGATTAGATCTAGGGGCAATTTTAATTAGGTGGCTGTTGCCAAGGAACATCTATCAAAGATATGATTAATTTTATCAGTAATATGTAAATATATCAAATATTAATATAATCATTTTAAATATGCTAAATATTTCTGAGATTGACTTGGTCATTTTAATTTTAAATTTTCTTAGTTACCTCGGTTCATTGAGATGATCTAGTGCAATAATAATCAAATAGGATCCCTCTCTCTTCCCTAATCTCTCTCTCTCTCTCTCTCTATCTCTCTCTCTCTCCAATACTCTCTCTCCCCCGTCACTCTCCTCCTCTCTCTCCCTTTCTCTCCCACCTCTCTCTCTCTCTTTTCCCTCCAATCCTCTCTCTTCTCCCATATCTCTCTCTCTCTCTAATCCTCTCTCTTCCCCCATCCCTTTCTTCCTCTCTCTCTTTCCACCCCTCTCTCTCTCCTACTACATTACTATATCCCTCCCCCTCTCCTTCTCACTTCTTCTCTCCCCCCTTCTTTCCATACATCTTACTTTGTCTCTTTATCTCACCCCTAAACATACACAGTCTCTCTCCATCTCTCCCTTATCACTCTCTCTCTCTCTATTTCTTCTTAGTTATTTAAACTAATGAACATAAATATTCGTAAATATAAAGTAGATTATGGAGTAAATATGAAAAGAGGTTTTATTTACTTACCATACCCCTAGTTTATTTATATTTTTATTTGTTTACCATACCCCTTTTCTTTACTATGGTATTTGGCCCATAGGCTTGTTATATAATTAGATTTTTATTTATAATCCTATTTGATATATTTTTATTTATTTACGTTACCTCTTTATGCCTCTTTTATATTTATTTATTTACCCATGGTATTTGGCCCATGGTATCAATATTAATTTGTCCCATGGTATTCGTCCCATAGGCTTCATCTAAATAAAACCTCTTTTTAAAGTTTTTTTAAATATAAAAAGGTTTATGGAATAAATATAAAAAGATTTTTTATTTATTTACCATACATCTAGTTTATATATTTTTTTATTTATTTACCATAGCTCTCGAGTAAGT
Organism: Pinus albicaulis; assembly: GCA_034641835.2. Classification (NCBI taxonomy): domain Eukaryota; kingdom Viridiplantae; phylum Streptophyta; class Pinopsida; order Pinales; family Pinaceae; genus Pinus; species Pinus albicaulis. The sequence goes on from CM076574.1 coordinate 1,111,561,748, forward strand.
ATAAATTCATTTTACAAATATTTAATTAAAAGAAATATTAAAAGATTTTGGATTTTGATTGTTTGTGTTGAATTAACTCTTTTCTTTTGATTTAGAAAATGGTATTGACTTTAGTAAAGAGTAAAGATGTTTAAAATTGTTGGAAATTCAATGTGGTAATTTTTTTTGTTAAAGGTAAATTTATGATCCATTCAAATTCACCTATATAATTTACTGTCCATTCAAATTATATAAATAATACATAATTGTATTAGAAATTGATATATATTCTAGCACAATGCTAATTTTTTTTTTATTTTTTTTTAAAATTTAAAACTTAAGCCGGCACTTATTTTTTATTTTTATTTTTATTTAAAATTTCAGCCGACATTGAGGACGTGACCCACCTGACATCGGGGTCATACTGGGCTGTAGATGCGCCTCTCGGCGCAAAGACATATTGTCTTTATGGATACAATGTCTTTAATCTTATCTATTGTCTCTGTAGAGACAATATAAAACAATAAATCCAGAAAAATATCTCACCATTAAAATAAATCAATATAAAAAATTTAATTAAAAAAATCAATGATATCATTGAATAATTCATGTTAGGGTACAGTGGAATCGAACCACCAACCTTTTGCATGGCAGGTTCTCTTCCAATGAGCTAGCACCCTTTAAAGAATTATGTGAGGAGTTATGGCAGTCCTTGAAATTGTATAATAGGCATTGATTTTTAAAAAATGTTCAACGTATAATGGCATAATCCTTGTGAAATATATAATCATGCAAGCCCTTATGTTTAACTTAATAAAAAAATAACTCCATGGAGTTAGCTCATTGTGACACCCTTGTAGCTTGACTTGCACAAGAAGCTAATAATAAACAATAATCTACAAAAAATTAACCTAACTATACAAAGAAAATTAACTAGAATTAGCACAAGTAATACAACCACCACCCAAAGAGCTACACCAGCTTGCTAGTAGGCACTGATGACACATATGATGTAAAAAAAAAGCCATGACTGCATCGTCAACTCATTCAAGACAGATTGGGCACTCTTCTCATTCACCATTACTAATTTATCTGACCACTTCTTCAATGTAAGCTTTTGAAGGTACAGAACTAGAGTATCCTTTAACACACATTTGGTTTCCTAAAAGAAAACACCTTGTCTGCTTATACATATCAGATAACTGTTTTGTATCACCGCAGTTGTTGATAAAGTGGAAATTGGAACCAATTCCATGACATCTTATTTGAATTAGAAAACTGTTATGTATCACCCCAACTATTATCATTGTGCATCACCCCAGTTTTTGATAACTTAGCAATTAGAACAAATTCTAACATATCACTGCTCATAACACAATTAAAAAAAATCTTGATCTTTGGAGCTCAACATAATGTAAACATGATAATCCTAGAAAAGTTTGAAATAAATGATTAAAAGGCCAAATATCTCATTTTGTCCACAAGAAGATGAAACAAACCACGTCATGGTTTGCATTCCAAGAAATCATTACCATAGAGGAAGCCTTAAGAGAGATGGAAAAATGAAGCTTAGGAAAAAGCATGGATAGTAGCAAAAGAATGAAGGACTCACAAAGAAGTCTATTAAAAACTAGAGGAAAAAAAGGATTTTGAGCCCTTCCATGGTGAACAAAGATCATCTCTGAACCAAATTCACAATATGCAAAATACCACCAAGGGGTAAGAATACACAAAATATTTGACAGAAAGTGTATAGCTCTTATTTGTCACAATCCCTGAGCATAAATCTTGTTTTTCCCATTTGTGTTTCCAGGGTAATCTCAGCTATTCACGGAGTATTTAATTGTTGTGTAGTTGTACTAATTAAATCACTGGCTATTTGAAAGTGCATGCCTGTGAATCATTTTCATTCTTGTTAAATTGCATGGTGGTTGAATTCCAGCAGTAGCCGCATTTCCAATGTTCCAAAAGTGCAATTGCTAGATCATTGGTTAAAGATATGCAATAGCGATAAGGTGATATCGAGTGGAACAATAAAAAAATAGACAAATTCTAACCAAATTTACCTAACCCATGTCAAAACCATTTTTAATCCAAAATTATCAAGTACAAGACATTTATACTCCAGCCTAATTTAATAAAGTTCTATAAATTTGGGATTTGAGTTGTAATCAACTTTTAAATTCCTTGTTTTCAGGTAGTACAATCACCATTACGAGTGCATCGTTTAATTAGATTACATAATATTTTGAGCCCATAAAAAAAATGGTGAACCTGAAATTTTTTGTCCGTAATGTATAAATCTTAGGATTTTCATGCATCATGCCATGTGGCATCATAGGACACAACCACCTTATGTAGAATTCCGTCTTGGATAACATCAAGAAGATTTGGGCCAATGGAATCTTGATTATTATTGTCAGTGCACCAATAATTAAAATGAAACACCATATTAAGCACAATTTGGACGCTTTTGCAATAAAAAAATTCAGAAGTGACTGTCATGATGAGGGAGGGAAAATCCATTCAAAGGTTGGACTTTGATTTGAAGTGAGTAGATTTGAAAAAGGTGACCACGCAAAGTCTGCTGATTGAATTGAACTGAGCTATTCAATGCAAGCAGAAAAACACTATTTGACTTGTGGAAATTTTCCACCATTCTGGTGATAATTGTCCTCGGATGAGACTAGTTTAATTATTAAAGCATTTGAGTTCATTACATCCAGTGGAGATGATGATTTGAATGTTGGCTCTTAGGGGGAATTCAACATTCTGAGTCATTGCAATGGGGTCATCAGATTGATTCGTTGGGACCATTGATTCGATCCAGCCAAGATTCATAATATTATAATAAAGCCCGCCCATACTATTTGAATAAGAATCCTTTTACACAGTGATTCCAGTTCAACAGATCCATGAAAAGGTGCCTTTGAGTCTGATAAATATCAAATACTATGCAGTTTAGACAACCCATCTGAAATTTTCTAGTTGTTGAGCCATATTTATCTGCACAGTCCAATGCCATAAGTTAATATGCTGGGAAGATAATTCACAGAGCGAACATAGAATTTCCATATTGTTCTTTTTCTGGCAAGATAGAAAAACCTAAATTTGGCATCAACATATTGAAATGCCCAAACCCTTCATGGGGCCTGCTGCTCATGTCTCACCTAGGGCTAACAATGTGCCAAAGAGAGGCCACATTAATCTAAGAAGTCCTCCGAACTCAGGCAGCTCAAGATGCTCAGGTAGTTCAGGGAACCCATATGCTGGATACCACTTCCTTAGGTTGGCACAATCCTTTTACATGTCTCAAAAGAGGGATTCTCCTCTCAAATCCATGCATTATGCATTAAAGGCAATTGAATTTTTTGAGAAAACCAACAATGGAAATGTAAGGCCTGAGCTTGTAATGAGCCTTTATCTCCTGGTTGCAACTAAGTGTAGGCTTGGGCAATATGAAGAAGGAATTTCAATATTGAAAAAGGCACTAGCTATGTACATCCTTGAGATGGGTTTTGAGATGGCTTTTGGAGCATTTTCAGGGCATATGCAGCTTGGGGATACTTATTCTATGTTGGGTCAATATGAGAATGCCTTGATATCTTACCATGAAGGCCTCAGAATTTAGAAGCAGGCTTTGGGAGATAAGGATCGTCGAGTTGCTGATACTTGCCGATATATAGCAGAGTCTCATCTGCATGTGAAAATTCCCTTGAAAGAATGAATGATTTTCGAGCTTCAAGTATAATTTCTTATACCTATTAGGAAACATATGTGTACTGATATTTCTTGATAAATTTCTTATTATTCAGTAGATATTTGAGTATTATCAGGTAAGATTTTTCAGGACCGAGTTCAGGAAGGTCAAGTAAGTTCCCTTAACTACTCTGCCTACGCCATGAGGCATTTGTAGCGTATGGAAGGACATAAAATGTAGCAAGTAAGGGGTATCGCTCATAGCTCTGCTCAGGTCATAGGGATGATAAAACCCTTACTGTGTTGGTCGTGCAATACCAAGCTCATGCAAAGCTAACTTCATGTAAGGCAGGACCTTATCTGAGCATAGCTTTATCTACCATTTCTTCCACAGTGTGTACCTATCAAGATCTTTGTTCTCATTGTGTCTTATGGTTTAATCAACTTCTGCTATTTTTCTCTTTTTCCTCAAAAATTGTGGTACTGTTTATACTTAGGAGATGATCAAATTTTACTTCTAACTATGAAAGTTGGAAAGATATCTTGGAGGTTGAGGGTTATTATGATGGTTCCTTTTTCATGATTCCACAATACCCCATGGGGTTTTTGGGTTTCCGAATCGACCCAAAAACTCAGAAAATCCCTAAACACACATATCAATTGGAACCATGAAACTATATTTTGCTGAATTTTTGGTAATGGTTACTGGAAAAGGCGTATACATTGAGATACTTGTACAGGTATGGTAGGGCACGCATAGATAGACTAGTGGATTATTACCATTCACCTTAAGCCCCTGGATTTGTTGGCTCCTTTTGGGGAGGTAGTTTGGAGAACAAACTAGTGAATTATTACCATTCACCTTAAGCCCCTGGATTTGTTGGCTCTTTTTGGGGAGGTAGTTTAGAGAGTGCCCCAGGTCATTGAAATCACTGTAAAAAAAATTGTGAATAGGTAGACCTGATCGTGGAAAATTTGTAAGCTGCCAATTTGCAACTTCCAAACCACAATGAGAGAGAAGGTGACTAACAAAAATGAAGTTATATTTGAGCTCTTAGCATTTTTTTGAGAAATAAATCCCCTGCTTTCCTAACTCAAAACCAAATTTAGTTGTTTCTTTGAAAATTCTATTTTACGCTACAAAAGCTTCCCATTTTTGCAGTTGTAAATTAGGTGAACGTCCAGTCATTGAGACAAATTGAACTAATTCCATGTATTTCTATGACCCAAAAACAAAGACCTTGGAAAAATATTATGAAGAAAATTTAGTGGACACTATCTTCACATAGACCTATTGTTGTATCTAGGACATTTATCTTCAAGAAAATCATATAAAGAATTCTGAATTAGGAATTTGGCTTCTGTGATCCATAGAATTTATATAAAAATCTTTCGGTGATAAACACATCTAATCAAATTTTGTCGACGCGTTTCAAACCAGCCAGTGTGGTTCATCATCATCTTGTCCTGATGATGAACCACACTGGTTGGTTCGAAAGGTGTCGACAAAATTTGATTAGATGTGATTATCACTTAAATATTTTTATATAAATTCTAAATTGTTTTGACAAGGGTATTTGTAACCTATTTCTTCATCTCATTAACATTTCTTTGCCAACTACTTTTATTACAAATAGGCCATATTTCCTGTTTTTCTAGCCTTGATTGACTGTGAACTAGCCCTAAAGTTGTTGGACAAGTACTCTGTTCCAATTTCCCGAGAGGAGAAGTATACATATAAAGTTCCGTGACAAAAGCTCAATAAGAACGCTTTCTTGTAACGACATCTTGCCTATTTGATGTGTCATTTACAACTTTATGTATGTAGTAGCTTTTGTTGATATACTTGTCTTTTCCTTGGAAAAGAAAACTGGCGATTGAATTTTTTTACACTCAATTGACGTACCATAACAATGTAATTACTATATCTGGATGAGAAATTTATAGCTTTAGATGTTTTTTCTATGTCTTAATTAACTTGAAAAATGTTTGGGTTGAATAGGTCATGCAGTTCACAGAGGCAGAGGATCTATGTAAACATTCCCAAAAGATTCATTCTGAACAATGTGGTGCAGGTTCAGAACAAGTAGGTTTAGACAGAAAGTTAATGCCTATTATTCTTAGTGGAAATGGTGACCATGAGAAGGCATTGCAAAATTTGGCTCTAGCAAGAGTATTTTTTTTAGCAAATAGAAAATATGTTGAGGTGGCATATATAGATGCTAGCACTAGAGACACATATCTTGCTTTGGGTCGCTATGATGAAGCACTAAGTGCCTATCGAAAAGCTCTTCCAATCTTTGAAAGGATACATGGGGAAGACCACACATGAGTAGGGATATTATTTGTAAGCCTTGCTGAACTCTATATGAAAATGAGAAAACTCAGGGAGTCAAAAAGTTATTGTGAAAATTCATTGATGATTTTTGGAAGACGACAAGCAGGCGATCCCCCTGATGAGATTGCAACTGGTTTAACAGAGGTTGCTGGATTGTTTGAATCTATGGGTGAATATCAATTTTCAATTAGGTTCTTCCGACGAGCCCTGAAGATTCTGGAGAAATTACCCAGACAACAGAGTGAAATTGCTGGGATTGAAGCTCATATGGGAGTTTTGTTCCACATAATTGGAAAATATAAGGAGCCTTACATGGCCTTCAAGAGTGCCGTTTGCAAGTTCATATGCGGGATTCAGAAGAATACCTGGCTCTTGGGAATTATTTTTAATTAGATGGGACTTGCTTGTGTAGGCCTCAATGCAATACAGGATGCAAGTAAAATTTTTGAAGAAGCAAGAGGCATATTAGGGGAAGTATGTGGCTTTTGCCATGCTGTTAGCCTCTCGATTAGCAGAAACCTTGTAGGATTATATGATGCCTTGGGAAGGTACTTTTATAAGCCCCAAACTTCACTCTCTTTTGGTTAAGGATGCATATCCATATGTAAGAGGTTTCAATGCCTCTAGTTCAGTGTCCCCATGCCATAATAAGTCTATTAACAAGCTACTGGAATGAAAAAATAATGATATTTCCAATGATCCAAAAGTGCAATTGCTAGATCACTGGTTAAAAACACTGTTGGTGCTCTGTTTAAGTGTTGTGTGCATTTTACCTGCCTACCTACAGCTCAATAAAGTAGATTAACCTTTACTCTGTTTGCTGGGTTAGTGCTTGCCACCTAAACTGCTACAACTAAATTTCTCCCTGAACGCACAGTTGGTCAACCTACAACACTAATTATTCATTTATGGCTTTGCAGATCCACTATATGGGTTTGAATGTAGTGAAATAGCATGCTATAGCCATATACTTCCAAGCCAGTGCACTTTCGCATACATTATAGCCATCAGATGCTGATGTAAATATTTTATAACGATCTTGCAATTGGGAAACAATGACTAGAAAGAAAGCAACTTCATACAGCCATTTTAAATTATGTTCATAAATGCATACAAGTTGTTCTTTTGTGCTTTGTTGATTAACTATAGTCTGTTCACCCACATAGTGTACATTGATCAATTAACTACAACCTTCACTATCCAAACATGTGGAGACAATTAGCTAGCATGATATATTTATAATTGAATAATTGCACCTTGATTACAGTGATATCAATGAGAAGCGGTATCAGTAATTGTTATTTTTCTTGAACATATGCATATATGATTTTAATGGGCAAAGAAATGGTTGAATGAAGTACTGTGATTGCACATTCAAACACAAGGAGGGCATTATTTATTTTTATGACAATAGAATTTGACTTACTTCCTTGGTTGAGAATTTGCCTTGGCACCATAAGCAGGTAAAACAAGCAGTCAAGCCATTGAAACCAGATTTGCAGAAAGCCATTCACCCCATGTAATAAATTCACATTGTATATTTGATCTCAGATTGTGATTGTGATATGCAGAGACAATAAATTTTAATTCTGCAAAAAGAAGGGGTCATAAGGCTGGTTAAATATTTATCTTATTGAGTAAGACCTATCAAAATAATAAACAAAACAAGTTCATACATTTGCAAGGGATGAAAGAAGAATCTTTACCAGTAATAAGCAAAAGTCCAGACTCTAGCTGTTTCAGGAAAACAACACATTTTCCGTTAAAGCGTCCAGCTAAAAGGATCAATACAGTTCCCAGAGTAATGCTGGACTTATATAGTCTCAAAAAGCAGATTTCAAACAAGGATACCGAACATTACTTTGGCAGCAGTATTACCATCATTTGTAATGGTGACACTATGTCCCCTGCCTGTGAATTGCAAAATTTTGTCCTGCACGGCCTGCCAGAATATAGAAAACGCATAAAATATCAATCCACCCGCCCTACAGATGTTATATTTAAAACACTAATCCAAAAGGCTTGTGCAGCAGAAATGCTTAGCGTGTGGAATCTTATATTTAAAGTGATGTGTTTCACATAAAACTCTGCACTTGTAGCTTTCAAGTTATGGAGATTGCATTTTCAAAGCATTGAGTGATGCAACATTGGAAATGGGGAAACTATAAATCATTTACTATCCCAGTGGTATTTACAAGGTCAGCTATTGCTATGCCACCAAAAAATGAAGCCTGCATCAACAAGCATCACATAGTTACTTATCAATATGAGTCGTCTTCGCATCAGTGGCCTTCAGAAGTTACAGTAGGAAATACCAATTTTTTTTTCAAGGTCAACAATAAGAATGACTTACTTATGCCATACAAAGAGAACTTATTTGGCATCCTGAAATGGATTCTATGAGCATCAAGTTGTCCATCACCTGAAATAAGAACAAAATGGGAAATTGGAGGAGATACTTACCATCCTGGCCCGTTCACCCTTCTCATCCTTGGCATCGTCTTTAAATAACCTTTCAGTCTACATCAAAGCACACAACAAACTATAAACCCTAACCCTTAATTGTGTAACCCTGTCCCTGATGCAAGTCTAGTACTGAAAAATGGGTATCAAAAGGGGTGTTGTTAACTTCAGAAAATCAGCATGAAAGCAAGCAAGGGAATGTGGGAAATTACCCCCATGTATGTGAGCAGGAAGCTTCAACTGTAGAATCATTCACCCATTCGCCTCCTTTTCCCCCGAAGGCTTCTGTTCGCTGGGAAAATATTTGTTGCAGAGAAAGCAAAAGGATCGAGTGTAAAGTGAGGGATTGGTTAAAATAGTAAAGGAGAAACAAAATGTTTCAAAGAGGCTGGGGGGACAAAATAACATGCACTAGGCCTGAGTGCTCTCTACCGCCTTCATTCAGATGACTTACGGTCTCATGGGAGTGTTATACATGTGACCTCTTTTAGGTTGGATTAAGACTTGGCGGCAATAAATGAAACAAATGAATTTGTTTAATTCCCCTCTTTTTCAGAATTTTGCCGCCTCTTTGAATGAATTGTGTTAATTTCTAATTTAATGGAACGAATTGTCTTAATTTCTAATTTAAGGCCATTAAAAAGTTTTAATTTTTAAATTAAAATAATTCAAATGATAATTTAGGATTTTAAGATAAAATATTAGTTTGGCTTAAAAAAATGTTTTAAAGTATCTTCATATGCTAGTGATATAATTGTTGTTATTGTTTCATCCTTTAGTGTTTTTATCAATTGTTAAGTAAATTTATTAATTAATGAGGATTATTACTATTTATTTTTATTCATAAGGATTATTTTAAGATATTTGTGCCGGTGTAAGTCTAAAATAATCCAATATACAATGGTGCCTTTGAGTACAAATTAAATTATAGATGGTAGTGATGAGTTTCCTAATTAAAATTCCTGTGATTATATGGAAAAGTGGCAATGGATTTCCATCCAATATGAAAGTAACATTAAAATAAGTGCATTGTAATGACAACATAATCCTTGTAGCATGATAACATATACAAAACAAACACATGAAATCAAAGAGCTATAAAATAAGTATATTATAATTCATTTGATATGTGAATGAAGTGTCAGAAAGTAAATCATAGAGACACTATACCATGGGCTACCCTATCAAGTGCATGTAGTGGGAGTGCTCTCAAGTATGAAATGGATGACGGAAGATGATGAGAAGCTCTTGACACCTATGTAGTAAAGCCACCCTCTAGAATGAGGACTTTCACCTCTCCTTTATAGAACATAATACGAAGATAGAGAATGTAATCGATGAAATAGAAGAGGATCAAATTGTGGATTAAAGGCCTATGTGCTAGATCATTTTGGATGTCACAATTTATCTCTAGTGAATTTTATCTCTTTCAAAACTAGGTTTGTTGAAAGCACACATCTCCTCAAAACACTTTGTAGCTAATTTTTTCCCTTTAATTGACAATTGTGTTTAAAGTATCTTTAGTGAGGCACATGTCTTCTAAAATATGTGTTATTTTAGCATGTAATACTCAAAATAGTGCATTAAATGTATGAGCAACAAGTCAACACAACATTGTGGCACTACTTCTCCATGATATCTATTTTTTTCTTATTATGAAGTTCCAACCTACTAGAAATAGTTCAGTATGGTGCCCCCTTTGTAATAACTTGTTGTTTTCCTTTAGTAACCATATATATCTATTGATTTTTGTTTGTATGGATGAAATACAAACATTTCCTAGAATGATCCTCCTTGAGCACACCCTCTCCAAGATTGTTCACCATTTGCATGGTTGAAACACGAAATATGCCAATAATAATCCCTTTTGACTACATGAACTCTCAATATTTACCTTTCTCATTGTAATAATTAACATGTGTGGATGAAAATAGGTCTAATTTGACTTCATGAAGAAAATAAACCATGCATATATGGCTAGGTTGAATTGCATCATGTGGAGTTTCCAAGAAGAGGCTCACGTGCAAGGTGTGGGAATAAAGGTTTATTTTCTCTAAAGTAGTATGATGCCTAGAGAGGCTAAAATAAAAAAGGATAAGGTGTATAAAAATAGCAAAAGGCCCTCAAGCAAGGCATCACTTCCTAGGCTAGATTAGAGCTCTAGGCATCCTCCAATTTTGAACAAAATACGATGGTGGAATTTCAAATAAATTGATGCCCTAACTATCACACCAAGAGGGAACCCTTGATGCTCCTTTGACTTGAGGATTTCTTGAAGGTTTGCACTTTGTATTTCATCATTAAAAACCTATTATCTTAACTATAAATGATCATTGGATGAGCCTTTACCATGGTATATCTCCCAAACCTTAGTCTCTTATAGTATTTATCTCAAAAAAAAAATTCATGGAAAATCACCCTAGATTCTCCCAAAGCTCACACTTTAATTGAATCTTTCCTTGCCTCACTTTGAAGCCTAATATAAACACATCAATCACAAGTGAGGGATTTTGGAAGTTTTGATCTTAGGCATTCATCACTTTTTTATATTCCTAAACCCGAGGTCATCTTTCCCTCAAGCATTTCTTGGAGAGTCCTTCTTTTGCTTCTAAAGCAGGGAACCTATTATCTGATTCTCTTCTTTGAATGGGCATTGGAAATCACATTGTGCATTGTTATTGGTCTCATCATTCTAGTAATTTCTCTATACCAAGACTCCTCCCATAATTGAAAGTTCATAAAGAGCAGGGGAAATTGAATGAGGTGACAATGGGTCCTTGTCCCATTGTTTCCACTTGATCTAGTAGTAGTCCCTTTGGAACCCCTCCTAGGACCCTTGCTAAATTAATCGCTAACATTTTTCAAAAACAAGTATAAAGCAGATGGCTCACTTGAAAAGATTAAAGCTAGGCTTGTGGCAAAAATTTTTACACAAAAAGAAGGGGTCTATTATGAGAAGACTTTTTCCCCCATAGCAAAATGGGATACCATATGGACATTCTTTGCCCTAGAAACTCAAAAATTTGGAAAGTCCATCAAATGGATGTAAAAACTGCTTTCTTGAATGGAGATATGAAAGATAATTTTTTTGTGTCCCAACCAGAAGGATTTGTTAGAAGGGTAAGGAACATAAATCATGCAAGCGGTAAAATCCTTGTATGGCCTCAAGAAAGCACCATGAGCCTGGTATAATAAGGGGTTAGGGGAATAGGGGCTTATGGGTTAGAGGTTTAGGGGGAATAATGTGTTAGTGGTTAAGGGGTTAGGGATTGGGGGCTTAAGGGTTAGGGGATTTAGGTGCATTTAGGGGTTAGGGGCATAATGAGTTAGTATTTAAGGGATTAGGGATCCAGGTTAGGGGAATAATGAGTTAGTGGTTAAGGGGTTATGGATTGGGGGGTTAGGGGTTAGGGGATTTAGGCGCATTTAGGGGTTAGGGGAATAATGAGTTAGTGGTTAATGGATTAGGGATTGGGGGCTTAGGGGTTAAGGTATTTAGGCGCAGCTAGGGGTTAGGTGAATAATGAGCTAGTGGTTAAGGGATTATGGATTAGGGGCTTAGGGGATTTAGAAGTTAAGGATTTTAGGGGTTAAGGGTGAGGGGTTAATGGGTTAATGGTTAAGCATTAAAGTTTTAGGGGTTAAGGGGTTAAGGGGTTAGGGGTTTAGGTGTTAGTGGTTTAGGGGTTTAAGGGTTTAGAGGTTTAGGGTTTAGGGGGTTAAATGGGTTAGGGTTTTAGGGGTTTAGGGGGTTAAATGGGTTAGGGGTTGGGAATTAGGGCTTAAGGGGTTAAGGGTTAAGGGTTAAGGGTTAGACGTTTAGGGTTTACGGAGTTAAATGGGTTTAGGGGTTTAGAGGTTTAGGGGGTTAGGGGGTTTAACAGTTAAGGATTTTAGAGGTTAGGGGTTAGGGGTTAAGGGGTTAGAGGTTAAGGGGTTAGATGTTTAGGGGGTTAAATGGGTTAGGGGTTTAAAGGTTTAGGGGGTTAGGGGATTTAGCAGTTCAGGATTTTAGCGTTTAGGGGTTAGGTTTTGGGGGTTAAGGTTTTGGGGTTAAATGGGTTAGTTTTTTATGGGTTTAGGTGGTTAAATGGGTTAGGGTCGAGAATTAGGGTTTAAGGGGTTAAGGGTTATGGGTTTAGAGGCTTAGGGTTTAGGGGGTTAAATGGGTTAAGGGTTTAGGGTTTAGGGGGTTAAATTGGTGAGGGGTTATATCCATTTATTAGGTGAACAAGGCATAATCTATTTGTAGTAACCATAACCTTGTCAAGTTGTTATAGTCAAGGCAAGACTTGGTTGGGTTCCCAAGTTCCAAAAAATTAAGGGTAATTGTGAGGGCATGATAACTAAGGAGTGTCAGTGTGTGCCAAGGAATGAAAAGGCATGCTAACACATGCTAGAAAGTGTCAATGGATGTTGAGGAGTGTTAGGGAGTGCCAGGACATTATAAGGGAGAACTAGGTCAAAATGCATGGAAATGAACGAATAAGAGTGTGTGCCAAGTAGTGTCAACGAAATCCAAGTGTCTCAAGGATAAAGTGTGTTAGGAGAAGGCCAGAATAAGACTTGTAGGAGGTAAGCCTATGGTTACATAAAGGGTTGCACAAAGTAGTTTTAGACAAAGGGAAACTTTGGGTTGGGCACAAAATTTATTTTCCAATGACTTGGTTGGGTTCCCAAGTCGCAAAAAAAGTAAGGTTATCTATGACAGCATGAAAGCTAAGGAATACCAAGGTGTGTCAGGAAATTCCTAGAAGTACTAACACATGTTAGGTAGTTCCAAGGCATGATAGGAATGTTAAGATGTGGCAGGTACCAGGGTGTGTCATGAACACATGCTAGGGAGTGTGAGGGCCAAGTGTTAAGGAAACACAAGGGAGCATTAATTTAAAATTCATGGAAATGAAGTATCAGCCAGTTCCAAGTGTGCTAAGAAGGGAGTGACACAGTATTCTAGGAACTGCCAAGGCATGTTAGAGTGCTAGGGAAGCATACAAAGATGTTCCAAGAGCCAAGGTGTGCCAATGCGTGCTAAGGAGTGTTAGGGAGCGCCAGGAAAACATAACATAGCACTAGGTCAAAATTTATAAATGAATGAATAAGAGTGTGTGACAGGGAGTTTTAGCGAGTTCTAGGTGTCTTGAGGAGGGAGTGACATGGTATGATAGGTAGTACTAAGTCATGTTATAGTGTCAGGGCGATATGCATCCAAGTTGTGCCAGGTGCCAGGGTGTGCCAACATGTGCTAGGAAGTGTTAGGGATTGTCAGGGAAACACAAGGGAGCATTTACGTTGTTTCCATTGGAGAAATATTTACGTTGTAGCCATTGCAGGACCTCGAGAATTTTTGTCCATGGAGAATTATTTATGTTGTGGCCATTGCATTAAAGCAAGAGGTCTGTCAATGCCTTTTTGTATGTGTTTATAAATTGGAAGAGAGAAAACAGAAACAAGAAGGGCCTGAAAGAACTGAACAAAGAAATGGAGGTCACTAGGATAAAGCTGATGGCATTGGATTTGGTAGTTTCAAACCATCACAAGGGCATCCAAGACAACCATGACTTGATTGAAGAAGTGGAAAACAAGCTGGCAGTCCAGATTGAGGAAGATATCAATCCATTTTCAACTAAATCAGATATATAACTGTGGCCCTCTCTACTCACAGTATTTCATTGAGATTGTGTTAGTTATCTGTTATTAACCTATGCTTGTGTCTATTTAAATGGATACTGTATTGATAGCCCAAAAATGAGGCATTTTGGATTCTCTATAGTTTGTACTAGTTCTGAAAAAGGACTAGCAACAGTTAATCTTTTTGACTACAAAAAGTATTCTACTTGTTGTGTTGGGGAGTTTCTCTCAGGAAATTTATGGAGAACCGAACCTATTTTTTATATATGTACTGTGCAGAACCTTTATAAATCTAACCTTCAAATCAGGCTCAACCCAAATAAATCTGATTTGGGGGTTCCACTGAAACAACATTTTCCCCACAACAAGCACAAGATCAAGCCAACATGTGTGATGTGTGCGTTTAAAGAGATGGATAGGTAGGTTTACCCTTACGAGAACATGACACCTTAAAATATGACCATGATTACTGAGTGAAAGCATTTGTGAAATGGAATTATGAGTGGAGCCTTTTCCAGAAGATATTATTCATTTACATTACAATATATACAACATGTAGTTAGTGTTTCATCCATGTTAGCGCAAACACTTGATGGTATCAGTCCTTAAACTGGTACAAAAAAATTATTTTATATATTCACACACGGGACAGTCATAAGATGTCAACAAAATCACATACTTATCGAAATCCTCAACCAAGAATATGCTACATTGCTTCTTAATGTGCTTGCAACTAGGTAGGCATCAATGACAATCATTACAATGGGTTAAGGGGATCTAAGAGAGAATTATGTAAGGAGTTCCTTCTAAGTAAAGGCCATTGGAATTACTATTGTTAAAGGGGGTGGCCTACAAGGATACATTGGTAGCTACTGATGCAAGAGCATAATTTCAACAATTTATTTCAAAATTTGTATTTGTCCTCCATAAGGTCTTAGAGATTTATAGAAGAGGAATTTGGTTTCCTTTTTGCCTTATAATTTTGTAGAATTTCTAACTTAATATTTGGGATAGGAAATTTTAGTAATTTTAGGCATAAGTTAAGATGTTTTTTTATTGTTAAGGCCTCCTAGTAATTAGGAAAGTTGAGTCTTATGATTAGGATTACTTGTGGCATCCTATGTATTTTTAAAACTCCAATACACCAAGGCAAATATGTGGAGGACATTTGGGGGAAATGTGATTGTTCATAAAATGTAGATCAGATTTGGGGAGCTTGTAGCTCTTTTCCTTAGACCCTACTAGTTCTTAGAGGTTGTATTTGGAGCTGTTAGCAGGAAAAAACATAATATGCCCAAGAATATTAGCATTGGAGCACCTATGGTTTGGGATAAAGGACAAGGGGTTCTAGGAGTTAATGGGTTTAAGGGTTTAGGAGCAAGGGGTTAAGGTTAAAGGGTAAAGGGTTAGGGCTTATGGGATTTAGAGATTAGGGGGTTGAGGTGTAGGGGGTTTAAGGGTTAGAGGTTAATGGCTTAGTGGTTAATGGATTTAGGGGTTAATATTAACCATCAAGGGCTTACATGTTAGGGTATTTAGGGGTTAAGTGCCTAAGGGTTATGTTATTTAGGTGTCAACAGGTTAAGGGGTTAGGCATTAATGAGTTTAGGTGTTAGGGGTTATGGGTTAAGGGTCAAAGTTTAAGAGGATATGGGATTAGGGTTAATGGGGTTCAAGGATTCTAAGTTAGTGGTTAGGGGTTAAGGGGTTAGTGGCTTTGGGTTTAAGGGATCAAGGGGTTAATTTATTGTGATTTATGGGTGTAGGGATTAAGGGATTGTGGCTTTGGGGTTAAATGGATAGGGAATTTAGTGGTTATGGGTTAAGTGCGTATGGGTTGTGATAATGTGGCCCCTAATCCCCTTGTCACAACTATTTGGGGTTCCCCTATCAATTTATCTCATTGCCTTACCCATAGGTCCCCTAGCCCCTATGCCATAAGGCCCTAAGGCTCCTTCTCATTCTCTAATGTTAGGATTATAGATCTCAGTAAACCATGTTTGAAACTGTCAGTTCTACCCGTCCATACTACCCTTATGTCCCCTTGCCCCGCTCAATACACCAAAAGACCCCCCTCCCCCAAAATTCATGAGAATTGAACATTTGGAGGCGATCATTTAACAACAACTTCACAACTAATCCATTTATAATGGTGTCTTGGAGCTATTAGATATCATTTCATTGAGCCACAGTGATAGGTGAGAGCTATGCATAGCTCACTAAAGGTGTATCAAGAGACTATTAGTCTATTGGCTATAGAATTTCACTCTTTTTCTTTGTAACTTAGTGAAATGGAAAAGATGTGGAGACAACTCCATTCTTCTTCTTTCACCGGTCCATGTAAAATAAATGAAGCAAATCGTCTCAACCCCTTGGAGAAGGAAAGTTGAGAACAATAATTAGCATGGACAAAAAAAGAATCCAATGAGTTAAGCTTAGAGGGGTCTCCCTTTGTAAACAATCATCCATAAGCTTGTTAGAGTTAGTATCAATCTTTACTAGAGGTTGAGTAGTCTTCACATCACCAACCACATCCAATAGAAAGGTACCAACCCCTACAATAAAAATGATGTCTCCAAATAAGGTGTATTTAATACCAATAATATCACCTTATGAATCTATTAAAATATGATTTGGAAAGTACATTTCCATACATGTGTGAAAGAAACAATCCATTTGGTTAGCAAAAGGAAGTCTTTTTGAAGACCTCAAGAAACCCCCTTGAAGGAGACAAGAAGGGTTTGAAACCATATAATACAAGTCGATCTATGAACCCTATTTCTGATGTGTTTTGTGCATATGTTTGTTCACTCGGTTTGACATGTGATAGATAATATATGAAGCATTTTTTTCCACATATCATCTTCATTAGATATCATGTTGCTAATAATGAAGTGTGTGGATTAGAGTTAAAGTTGCCATTTTAGTTTGTTGTCTTTTTTTCTCTTTTAGAGTACGAATCTTTCTAGTCTATTGTGCTAAGGTAGTTTGGATTTCAAATATTCAAGGAATATGTGAGCTAATATAATATTGTAATATTTGAAATAACATGATGAACTATTTGGCACAATTTATGGTGTTGGATTGATTGAGATGTTTATTTTTGGATGGATGGATGTACATTTCTTTAGCCAATAGACAAAACTCACTAAGCATTGCTGCAAGTATGTTATTGACATGTTGAAGTGCCATTGAGACTTAGAGGTAGAAGATTTAGACTTGTATGTTGTCACCTATCTAGGTGCGATGATACCTTGTGGAGGTAGGCAAAATTTCCATTTTTTAAATTGTTGGATATATTCTATACGCTCTTTAGAGAATTTCAACCTATTAAACAAAATTACATACAAATGTACATTCATGCAATAATTATTAATTGATTTGGGGGTGACTCAACAAATTGCATCATGTTGGCTTATTGAATTTGTTAGTAAGTTCGGGTTTGATAAATTTGTAAGCTTCAGTGGATTTATTGTGGTTGTATGTGTTTTAGAGAAGCGAGTTTGGAGTGGTGGTTGTGCTTCCTTTGTTGAATTTGATTTCTTTGGTTCTTCTTCTTCTGCATGCTCATTGTGGTATCTTCTCCTTTGAAAATATTTTATTATTATGTACAGAAAAATTTCTTGTTGCATCCTTAAAAAAGTTGCACAATTGTCCTGATTTATGTCCATAATACCTTGAGTTGTCTCGCTTCTTTCAATTGGGCTAGAATTTTCCACCTCAAGAGGGTTGTTAGTTGTTTTCTAGCTAAATTGTTGCAACATTTTTTCTTGTTTTATTTATTTATTTATTCTTCAAGGAGGTGTTTCCTTTAAACTCTAGAAGAAGCATTGCAAGTGGCCTGATTATAGCAGTCATCAAAATTTGTCTGTGATCATAGGCAAGACAACCCTCAGAGGGTGAAAATTGGGTATGTTATAATTATGGAAAACTTTGGATAACATCCAATTAGATATGTTATACATAGTTCACAATTAGGAGATCGCAAACCATACAGTTTCACATAAAAATGCACTACTCAAATATCAGGGTAAGTGCAAGATTATTTATTGAGTATAGTTTAGTCACATGATACAACTATCCCACAACTCTATAGTAGAGAGACAAACATGGAACAAAAAAATTAAAATTGATCGATGCACTCACTTTCATGGGAATTTCATGAAAATTTTTATTTTCTTATATAATGCACTTTTACCCACATCATGAGATCACACGAAAATGGTATTCATAATAAAGTTTTATGGGTGAAGTAATTCATTTTTCCTGCAAGATCAAGTTACGTAGCTATAATGTCTCATGTTTTTTCGTACATTCGACCAGAAACATATCTTGCAGGAATTTTGAAGGAAATCCCACTCAAATTATCAGAGAATCTCTAGGTGATCTCATTAAAAAAGTATGTTTCTCCTTATATGTTGATTATTATTGCTCTTCACTGTGTTTTTTATATAAATTAATTTCAATTCATTCATATGAGAAATACTCTAGCTCCTGGTTCCAATTTAAAGGTCGAGTTCTCAACATTGTTTTTTTTCTTTATTTGGAAAGTGATTGTGGTTTGAAGAGGTTGCAACAGATGAGAATCTCAAATAATTGTTGACTAGGCCAATGCAAGTTTTATAGGTAGAATGTGCGGCTTCAATCCCTGATGTCTCAAATTTGGCCACGCATTCAGGAGCTATAATGGTCATCCTTCACCCACATTTATCATGAGCTCAATCAACTAGCAGATAAGCTCTCCGAGGAGGCATTAAAGTAGCCAGTTGATGAACTATTAACAAGATCAAGGTTGTGGCAACCCAAAAAAGAGGTAACTCGCAAAATTTAAGCTAACAACAACCCCTACTCATGAAGCTGACAACTTGTGTCCCTCAAGGACCACTGCCTTCTCCTTCATCAGACAATACTTCCTCAACAACTCACTCAACTAAATCATTTCTATACCTCCAACAATCTATTTATGTTATTGTGCCCATAACATTTTTCGAATAATCTGATGTTTCATAGGTGAATGTCAAATGCCAATTTACGATTTGAAAACCAAAATTTCATCCCTTGTACCTACTGAGCCTTCTTCATTGAATGTTTTCTTGAATAGTGTTTTGTTTACTTATTTTTATCATTCAATGATTTCTTATATGTCAAGATTCTTCTCTATTTCAGGCCTTACAACGATTCCTTTACAACATCTGGTGCAATTGCTAGTTTAAATTTTTTCACATATTTAAAAAAATAAACAATTTTAATTCATGGAATGTAACTCAATTGACAATCACCTTGTTATGAAGTATTATGTTAAAACATGAGATTCAAAGTTCAAATCCCCTTGAGTAGCCAACCAAAAAATAATATTTTTTACCTATTTATTTGTTAAATTTTTAGAATGTGGTTTAATGAAAAAATAAAAATATAATATAAAAGAAATAAATATTACATGATTAAATTTCATGTGGTTTGAATACCTATTTTTAAAAATAAAAAATATAATTATCCACTATCCACTCATGGATATTTCAATGCAAACTTATGAATGGTAATGATTTTGTCTCAATTGCTAACTATCTTAAATGGGTTTCGTCTTAATTGTCATTGTCTTAAGTCGCCATTGTCTTAAATATAAAGTTTTGTCTTAAATATTTTTGTCTCAAAGTGCTTTTGTCTTAAATCTAAAACTTTGTCTCAAATTGCTTTTGTCTTAAAATATTTTTGTCTCAAATAGCTTTTTTCTTCAATATAAAGTTTTGTCTTAAAATATTTTTGTCTCAAACTGCTTTTGTCTTCAATATAAAGTTTTGTCTTAAAATATTTTTGTCTCAAACTCGTTTTGTCTTAAATATAAAATTTTGTCTTAAAATACTTTTGTCTTAAATTTTTTTGTCTCAAATTGTTTTTGTCTTAAATATAAAGTTTTGTCTCAAATTATTTTTGTCTCATACTATATTTATCTTAAATTTTATATTTAAGACAATTCAATTGATATTAAATTTTAATATAAAATAACTAAAATAAAAAATGACTTTTTAAAACAAAAAATTTCTTTTGTCTTAAAAAAATGTAGTAGTGTTTCTTCTTCTCGATCACTTTCTTTTTCTCATCATCATCTATTGCTAGAGGAATCTTAACCTTCCTCGATTTACATGTAAACTTACGATCGAATTCAAAATTATCATTCTCAGTTATTGTTTTGTTCATAGGAATATTAACCTTCCTCTATAGCTTCTACTTTTTTTTTCAATCCTGATCCCACCGAGATATTTACTTGTTAGTTTCTACTTTTTTTCAATCGTTATCTGCCAACATTCCTAGCTATTTTATACCCAACGATCATGTTACCTAACCCAAAAATTGTGTCCATAACCATCATACGCCCTACTTCGTTAACGGAATTATGTCGGTTTTTAAAATAGAAAATATTACATTTTGATTTGAGGATGGTACTAAATTATTGAATATAGTTACATTGTAATGTCACCTAAATTTACTTTTGTGTTTTAAATGCGACTATGTTTAATATGATCGTGTATATATACATCTATATATAAAAATTTGTAATTTTATTTTAATTTTTGAAAAGAACAAAAAAGTAATTTCGTAGATATTTACATTGAGTAAGAGCAATCTTTTAGCTTATGTGATTAAGAAAAAACTGAAAACATAACACAGAAATAATAGAATTTTAAGTGGTGTAGTAATCACTTAGGTTTTTTCTCTTTTTTTTGTTTAAAATCAAATTTTGCATGGGTATATACAACAGCCCGCAAGCCATATATACTAGTAACTCATGACTTCGCAAGGACCAAGGTGTTCGGAGACCAGCTAAATCCAAAAATCCAACGGGACGTCTATCCCTCTAGCTTAGTCATGACAGGCCAAAGACAACCCTACCCCCTGCCGGTTTTGAACTTGTGACCTCCCAAGAGAAATCACAAGTTCTAACCATTGAGCTCACTCAGGTTATCTTCTCTCTTTCTTTTCTTTATTTATATCTTTTTCCATCCTCGAAAGAGTGGTTATAGTGGGATCATTGACAAATCAGTCAAAGATGTCTCTCCGGAGGGTTCTTTGTTTGAATTAAACCATTCGAAGACGTGAACTCCATTTGTGCCCACTGATATGTCCTCTGTGTGTTGCACATTGTTTTGTTGCTATAGTTCATATATCACTATTGGTTTTGTATCATTTTGTGTGGGGTTTGAATTTGCAAGCTGGACTTGAGTACTACACTTTTCTTGCTTAGATGGATTTTTGGTGCTTTCCCCTTCATCATTGCATGTAAGGAAGTGTTCGAAAGGTCATAATTTTTATTTTTTTTTGGGATCTTGCCCCTTTTTATTTTTTAGTGTTTTTTTTCTCGAGGTATGTTTCCTGTAATTGTTTTGTTTAGTAACATGAGCGGCACTTAATAGCCATATTTTCATAATGCAAAAGTTGGGTTCACTAGAATGCAGTCAAGTAAACCTTTTCTGAGTTCTATTTCTATAGATTGTGGTGAAGGTAAATAACACTTTCACCATTCTCTTGAAGTTTATTTTTTCAAATTATCCCAACATGTTTCTATTATCTTCAAAAACATCGTGATGTTAGAAAATAAGGGGAATATGTAGTAGCTTCACCCATATTAGCATTGTTGAGACCACCATTATTGTAGCATCAAAGTCAGAAAAACGTGAGGTTATGAAAAATTGTAGATTTCCCCAAAACTAGAGCCCTTTTTTAATACTCTCTCGAAAGCTTGCTCGACATCAAAATGAACAATGACAAAATCTACATCAAAATGGAAAATGAGAAAACCTTTTAAGCATACGTATATGAAAAATTTGTGGCTCTAGGTTGTAAAAACACACTGATTCAAAGTATTGGACCTCGGACAAAAAATATTGAATATGAAAATCATTGCCCTGGATTTAGGAATATAAAAAAACTGATCTACCTATTTTACGTGTACCTTTGTCATCATTTGAGAATGCAATGTCTAAGATTCTACTGTGGCGGATCCAATGGATTAAAACCCTTATCATGTGCACCATCTTAGTAAGGGGATGAACCTCGTATATTCCTAGATCCCGAAGCAACCCCTCATAACCTTATATTCAAGACAATGTTGGAATGTCCTAAAAATTTTCAATATTGTAGCTGAAATGGTGTTGGCCAGACAAATCGTTCTTGCGGACAAGACCGATCTCCCTAGTGTCAGAAGACAATCTAGCAACAAACGAACAACTAAGTTTGTCTTTCTCTAAGTATATTCATTTTACAAATAAATGCTATGAAGGTGTCGATCCTACCTTAGATCCAAATGCTTATTTGTGGTCGTAGTACTTTCGTCGTATCAATAATCCTTCGTCGCAACAACAGCTCTTTTGTTGCAAGAAAGTATCATCTTTCGTTGATCTGCAATCACAAACAAGAAAATATCAATAGCACCTGTATAACAAATAATTATAAAACATACCTATCATAGTGATCAAGGAATCTATGAAATAAATGATCAAACGACAGCTTATTGAAATAAACAATCGAATGACAATTTATTGAGAAAAACAGAACTTGATTGTATTAATCTTAAAATATACAGAATAACCTTACAACCTTAGCCTTGATGTTCGAAAGGCCTTCCCGGGGTCCGAAGCAGGAATCTCCTCTACTTTGATAAGTCTTGCACTCTTCCTCCAGAAGCATAAAGAAGTATGTGATCTTTCCTCTCAAAAGCTCAGCAGAAGGAAATCTAAATCTCAACAGCACTTCAACTCAAATATTCTACCCATCAAAATATTCTTCAATCCTCCATTAGTTTTCTTCTTGAACTTTTTGACTTAACCCTTTGAAGCTACCCAATGCCTCTTTTTATAGAGCAGATGAGGAGGTTAGGATTCCACCATTAAAGGGATAGAACCCTCCTTCAAAGGGATAGGCTCCTCACATCAAGGGATTAGTTCCTTAAGGTGTGGGATACATGCATCTTACTAAAGCGTACTCATCCCCAAAAAATCTCATCCAGAACCTTCTAGAATTGACCAAAAATCAACTTTTTCAGTTTAATTCCGCGCTTTTTTAACTTTACAGGGGTACCGCAGGCATTACACTGGAAAAGTGCATTCTAGAACGCAGTTTCTCTTCACATTACCTGCGTACCCTAGCTAAAAACGCATGCAGGCTTCATGTTACCTGCGTACCCAAGGCTTTTTTGAGTTTTAAGGGTTTTTCCTCCAGTTTCAGGGCTTGGAATGAGGAACAAAGGTTGTAAGACTTGCAAAGGAGGTAAGTATGAGTGTTTAATGAGCTCATACAGTCAGCAGAATGTCAAGGTGACAGTTTTCAGTGTAACAAATTGCCCCCTAAAGTGCGAAGTCTGGAATAGATGAAGATGAAGTATGTCATATATGAAGAGTGAAGTACTTTATCATTTCAAGGATCATCCTGTGGACACCCCAGTCAGAACCTGTAAAAAAATTCAATGCAAAATATATATATGTAAACATATCATCGCTGAGGTAGGCATTCCCATACTCAGATCAAAACTAACTAGAAAACTGATTTAAACTGTTCTGATACAGGAATGATTTTCAATACATCAACAGTATAGA
The DNA here is from genome assembly GCA_034641835.2 of Pinus albicaulis. Classification (NCBI taxonomy): domain Eukaryota; kingdom Viridiplantae; phylum Streptophyta; class Pinopsida; order Pinales; family Pinaceae; genus Pinus; species Pinus albicaulis. The sequence continues at coordinate 1,111,585,445 of CM076574.1, forward strand.
CATGTGTAGACACAGTATGGATGCAGCCATCTGTTTATGAATAGTCCACTGTATAAATGAATAACAAAATTCCTCGCAGCCTGGATGGTAGAAACTAGATCCAGGGTCTTGATTTCCGCATCTCGAACTAGTACGATTCTATCCATGTGATTAAATGTGTTGAAGTCGAACATGGTAGAAACCACTTGATTACCAGTCAATAATGTAAACTGTTAACAAGTGTGAGAGTAACCACCGGTAATGTCAATGGCTCTCAAAGTACTCAGTACAATCCATGAAATGTGAATGAATGAGCTGAAGTCGAACATGTCACGGAATCATTCGATCGAAGGTCAATGATGCAACCTGTCGTCGAAGGCGAGAAACCTGCCATTGAGGCATGCAGATTTCAAGGTACTGACAATTTCTGGATCAACTTCCTAGATAATGTGTTGATGTCGATAGAAAGTGATCTGTCATAGGCAAGCCCACAACACGAAATCATAGATCAAGTTTTGAAGAAATATATTGGCAAGGACTGACTCAGGGATGGTCAAAATGGATGACAGATATTTTGCAGATGAATGGTTTATTTGAGCTGTCCTCTTGAACACATAACGACACTGCAGATGGCTTGGTGACAATTGACCCAAAGCTAATACCCAGAAACCGGCTGAAGACTTTCAATATGGTTTGATTAACTGTTAGGCAAAGGATTTCCCAACCCAGGTGAACAAAAAAGTGTCGTGTTCAAGAGTGGTTAACGGTTTTCCGAATAATCAAAATGTAACAAACAGGTTCGTTTTTCTCTCTTTTCCCCCACCATTTCTGGCAAGTACCTCTTTATTTTTGACAAGCTTGAGGAGGATAACATTTTCTTGTTTATAAGCTCATCCTTCAGATGAGTCCAACTTAGTTTAAAATTTGAACCCTAAGAAGGAGTGGTTCGTTCCTGTTTTTAAAATTGAACAGGTCCTTTACTGTTAAGTTTTAACGAGTCCAGTATAGGAGAAACTCGATGTTTTTCAATTTTAGGGAGTCAGAAGAAAAAACTTAAGAAAACTCCATGGGTGTACTTTTTCGTAAATTTAGTCTCTTGAGCCCGAAAAAGGATAAAATAATGCGGGAGAGAACTCTATTGACCGTAATTAGTCAACGTATACCTTTTTCGTAAATAGTCCATTTCAGTCCGTAAAAGGGGTAAACTTATACTGAAAGCACGATCATTCATTTACTTTAACGAGTTCGAATAATCAAGTACTCGGCAATCTTTTCATATTTAGAGAGTCTGAAAAGGGCTTAAAAGAGGACTCCAAGGTTTCACTTTTTCAGTAAGTTTTAATGAGTTCGAAAAAGGGATAAAAATGTACTCCTGTGGCCGACTTTCAATTTAATTTACGAGCAGGAAAAGACGGAAAGAACTCGGCATTTTCGTGTGTTTTACGAGAATGAAAGATAGCAAAATAATCTCGAGATTTTCATGAGTTTAACAAGTCTTGAAAATAACCGAAATTGACTCAAGATAAGTTTCATTTTTACAAAAGCTTGAAACAGAGAAACTATGCTTCAGAGTGGTTTCATTTTTGCACAAGCTTGAAACAAAGAGAAAACTATGCTTTATGCCCCCTAAGCGTAACTGCTAGAGCGCATGCCCCCCCAGCTTCATTTCATTCAACTAAGTACACTAGTAATAAATAGCTGTATGGAATGAAGGTTCATTTACGAGATCATATGAAAGACCCGACCTAAAAAATAACCTAAATATATTACTTAACATTTACGAGGTCTTATTCAAAGACTCGACTCAATTAGGGGAGGTTTTGTTTCATTTTTTAACGAGCTTGACACAGGAAAAGAACTATGCTCATGGCAACGTGTTTCATTTTTTAACGATGTTGACACAGTAAAAGGAACTATCCTCAGCTAACTACTTATTTCTAATCTACCTATATAACCTACTGATTCATTTTTTAATGAGGTTGACACAGGAAAAGAACTGTCCTCATACCTGATTCATTTTTTAATGAGGTTGACTCAGTAACAGGAACTATCCTCTGAACAACTGATTCATTTTTTAACGAGGTTGACACAGGAAAAGAACTGTCCTCACACCTGATTCATTTTTTTAACGAGGTTGACTCAGTAACAGGAACCATCCTCAGCTACCAAATGATTCATTTTTTAATGAGGTTGACACAGGAAAAGAACTGTCCTCATAAACTATTTATTCTAATCTACCAATCTACTCTCTACAATCTACCTACTGTTTCATTTTTTAATGAGGTTGACACAGGAAAAGAACTGTCCTCATCGAAGCTTGTTTCATTTTTTAAACGAGCTTGACACAAGAAAAGGAACTATGCTCTCGACTAACTGATTCATTTTTTAATGAGGTTGACACAGGAAAAGAACCATCCTCAGACACACTGATTCATTTTTTAACGAGGTTGACACAATACAAGGAACTTTCCTCACACTCACTGATTCATTTTTTAACGAGGTTGACACAGTACAAGGAACTATCCTCACGCAACTGATTCATTTTTTAACGAGGTTGACACAGTAAAAGGAACCATCCTCGGACTCACTGATTCATTTTTAAATGAGGTTGACACAGTACAAGGAACTTTCCTCACACTCACTGATTCATTTTTTAACGAGGTTGACACAGTACAAGGAACTTTCCTCACACCACTGATTCATTTTTTAACGAGGTTGACACAGTAAAAGGAACTCTCCTCGGACTCACTGATTCATTTTTTAACGAGGTTGACACAGTAAAAGGAACTATCCTCACACTCTACTTCTAATCTACAGCCTGTTGGAGGTTTCCTCAACACAACTAACATTTACAGCCATGGTTGGTTGGTTGACTTCTTTCTTATCTTGCTTCTTCTTCTCCTTCTTCTTCCCTTTCTTCTTCTTCGCCACCTGGTTACTAGCGTCAAGGCTTTTACCAGGCGAAGAGGAAGAAATGGAGGAAGAAATATTAGACGAAGAAGGTAAAGGGTCAACATAAGGTTGGTGATGTTGAGAATGTGAACTCTTCTTAGGTGAAGCATTCAGTTGAGGTGGAACAATTGGAGTATTCAGGGCCAACGAAGTTGAAAGTAACCATATCGGTAAACCTATTGTAAATCTAGGTAATGAAAATGTAGCCATATAAGGAGGACCAACATTTCCAAAGCAAGGAAAAGTACTAGGATTCTCGTTAAGAGGGGTTCCTTGGTTGGTAAATTCCGGAACAGTTGCCATTCTATTCAACTTCAGTGAATTTTATTAACAAATTAAAAACTAAAATTAACAATTAACAATTAACACCTAACAACTAAAATTCACAATTCACACCTATGGTCTCAAAAAGTAAAAACAAACAAATTAACATGCGCTATCAAATCTAGGAGTCAAACCACACACAAACAGTAACTTCCTGTACTAAAAACACTAGTTGGTGATGAAATCCAACATCGTAGAATTTAATACAGAAAGGGCGGTTGGAACAGTTACCCCGACAACCTGCTTAATGAAACAGACTGGCACAAGTTTCTTCACAAAACCATCTCGAGTGAAGATAACCCCCCAGAGAGTCCAAGTGAGTCTAGTCGACGTCTGCTCCAGGTACAGTGGGATCTTCCCTCCACCGTCACCTTAGGAAAAATCCTATAGATTATGGCCACTAAGGTTACCAATAGAAACAAATATACCTGGGGGAACAGTCTACGATCCGATACACACGCAAGGGCAGAGTAACAAAGCTCAATCCCCTTGAAGGCTCCTTGACATAATCCAAGGTTTACCGACAAGTGACCCCAGGCTCCTCGACAATGGTCTATTCGAGGTTTACCGTTTTTAATACGTGTATTTCTTCTATCGTTCCCAATGAGGAAGGATTGATTACCTCACTGGTTCAGATATGATCTCGTGCTTGACTCCTTTAGGAGGAGCTTCCCAGAGCATACATGCAACAATTGGATTTTTTCCTACCGCAAGATCGACTACTTGTTTGTTTTACTGTCTTGGAGAGTTAACTAAAACCTATTCCAAGACACTAGCCTAAGCTAGATTGGTGGAAAGAGCCCTAAAAATGTAAAAATTACTAGATGAATTTTAATTAAGCGCTGTGTTATTTAGGCTGTTATTACTCAAAAGGGTAAGTGGATATGAAACCAATGGTGTTATGACCCGAACCAAAACTGAATGCAATCGAATATGATAATGTAATCTTTTCAATTCGATGAATCCTACCTAAAGTAAGGAGAGAGTTTCCATTCACTTCCAACAATGCAAAGATTGATCACTAAGAGAAAATATAACAAATTCTCTAATGCACTAATTTCATCAAGAAAAACTAATGCAAATCAATCCCAAATCAATTTTTTATTTTTGTGTTTTTAAAAAAAAAAAAAAACATAAAAACATCTAAATTCAAATCAAAGAAAAATGATCTAAATCTAAGATTGATTTTTTCAGAATATAAACTATGCAATTGTAATCTATGCACAATTCACATGAAAAGTATGCAAATGTAATCTATGCACATTTTTCATTCATATTCTGAAAATTGTAAACTATGCAATTGTAATCTATGCACAATTCACATGAAAAGTATGCAAATGTAATCTATGCACATTTTTTATTCATATTCTGAAAATGAGAATTCTAATTATGCAAATGTGATCTATGCAAGAGAATTCTCAAACACAAGATGATTCTAATGTAATCTAAGAACCAATCAAGTGGAAGTCAAGAAAATCGGGTGAGAGTTCCAAAGAAAAAAAAAACACTCAAAGGCGATTAACACTCATACACAATTTAGCCCCCCCCCGGCGAATGAGGGGGAATTTTTTTTGCAAAAACAAAAGCAAAAAGATGCAAAACTGTGTAAAGACTGAGACAAACCTTCAATTAATGACCAAAGGAAATCAAATTAAGAATTTCTCAAAAAAAAGACTCAAAACACCCAATTAACTTAATGGAGATTGATGAGATGAAGAATTGCTGAAAGAAATTCAGAAACAAGAGATTTTTGAATCTGGGTAGATGCTAAGAATCCTAAATTAAATCTAAACTAAACTTAAAAGAAGAAATCTAAGTTTTTCAAGAATTAACAGGGTCCGCAGGCTCCATAAGTAACAGGTGCGGTCCCGCACTGGTTACCTAAGGAAAGTGCGGAGATGCCCGCACTGTGTATAAAGACAAAGTGCAGTCCCCTGAAAACTTCAAGAAAAACATAAAAGATTTCAAAATTTAAAAAAGAAGAAGAAAAACTAAGCTACCCAGGCAGATATCCATCAATCAAAAACCAGGAAAAACTTTTCCTCAAATCAAAATAAAAGAGAACCAAAAACAACAAGTTCTTTCCCCAGCGGAGTCGCCAATTTGTTGGTCGGATAAATCGTTCTTGCGGACAAGACCGATCTCCCTAGTGTCAGAAGACAATCTAGCAACAAACGAACAACTAAGTTTGTCTTTCTCTAAGTATATTCATTTTACAAATAAATGTTATGAAGGTGTCGATCCTACCTTAGATCCAAATGCTTATTTGTGGTCGCAGTGCTTCCATTGCATCAATAATCCTTCGTCGCAACAAGGGCCCTTTTGTCACAAGAAAGTATCATCTTTCATTGATCTGCAATCAAAAACAAGAAAACATCAATAGCACCTGTATAACAAATAATTATAAAACATACCTATCATAGTGATCAAGGAATCTATGAAATAAATTATCAAACAACAGCTTATTGAAATAAACAATCGAACGAAAATTTATTGAGAAAAACAGAACTTGATTGTATTAATCTTAAAATATACAGAAGAACCTTACAACCTTTGCCTTGATGTTCGAAAGGCCTTCCCGAGGTCCGAAGCAGGAATCTCCTCTACTTTGATAAGTCTTGCACTCTTCTTCCAGAAGCATAAAGAGGTATGTGATCTTTCCTCTCAAAAGCTCAGCAGAAGGAAATCTAAATCTCAATAGCACTTCAATTCAAATATTTTACCCATCAAAATATTCTTCAATCCTCCATTAATTTAACTCTCAACTTCACCCAAAAGGCTACCCAATGCCTCCTTTTATAGAGCAGATGAGGAGGTTAGGATTCCACCTTTAAAGGGATAGAATCCTCCTTCAAAGGGATAGGCTCCTCACATCAAGGGATTAGTTCCTTAAGGTGTGGGATACATGCATCTTATCAAAGCGTACTCATCCCCAAAAAATCTCATCTAGAACCTTCCAGAATTGACCAAAAATCAACTTTTTCAGTTTAATTCCGCGCTTTTTTAACTTTACAGGGGTACCGCAGGCATTACACTGGAAAAGTGTGTTCTAGACCGCAGTTTATCTTCATATTACCTGCGTACCCTAGCTAAAAACGCATGCAGGCTTCATGTTACCTGCGTACCCAAGGATTTTTTGAGTTTTAAGGGTTTTTCCTCCAGTTTCAGGGCTTGGAATGAGGAACAAAGGTTGTAATACTTGCAGAGGAGGCATATATGAGTGTTAATGAGCTCATACAGTCAGTAAAATGTCAAGGTGACAGTTTTCAGTGTAACAAATGGATCACATAACTAATTTTATTCATGAAGTAGATAACGTATATATATCAACAAACCCAATCAGTTCTCTATTTTTTGCTTCGTTTTCACTACATCCCCAATAAAGAAAGGAATTTAAGTTAAGGGTCGTGATAAAAATGTGAAAGTGCTCCCCCTGTTCCAACTCTTTCAATCCTTCACCCAACCTTAATCGCTAAGGAAAAGGGGTTTTTCTTAATGGATCTACGTCAATCTAAGATCTACCAAGGTTCTGTAACCCTGGATCGAGACACACAACAAAAAATTACCAACAAAATGGGCCCATACCTTCTTGATCCAAATTGACAGTAGACCTTCGCTCAACCAACACTAGTAATATTTTTGGTGGTATGCTTGACCAGACATTTTCGTTGAATGATTACACCTTGGAAAGCGCAAGGAATTCCTTTGGATAGCTAGCTGTGTGTTGAAGAAAAGGACTAGGTAACCCCCCATCAATTGGCATCTCAAATCTTGCTTCCCTAAATTTTGAGGCCATTGAATAATTTTGGTAGTGTGAGGAGGATAGGTGTCCATGTAATATTCACTTTTCTTAATATCGTGAAAATGGGCAGAATCTACCCATTGTATTTACCATGGTATTTTTCCATGGGATTTACTCATAGAATTTGTCTTTGTTTTTTTGGGAAAATAAAAAATAAGATTTCTAGAGAGTCCATCAAGCCTATTAAATGGAATAGGAGCTAAGCATTTGAATCATCCTGAGTTATCTGTTGTAATAACCCTCCTACACTAGAACATTATCTTGATTAAGATGAGTAGAATGGCAGAAATTCCATAAATGGAATGAAAATTATGTAAATAAATAAATTAAAGAAGATGTAGATGCTTGGGAATGAGATTCCTTCCAAGCCAATCCTCAATGAGGAATGGGATTGGATAATATTTTCATGATAATATTGGATAATTCCTTCTTCATAATTATTTTGGAGAAAAAATTAAATAAGCTTAACGGATAGGAGAAAAAGACCCATTAAGTTTCTTAGTTGGGGAATGGTGATAAGATTAGAAAAGCCTAAAATCACAGGAGAGAAAGGCCAGATTTTATGGAAGCCCCTAAGAAAATGGATAAAAAAAGGTTCCACAAAAGTAGGACACCGCTAATAGAAATCTCATCATGAAAGTAGGATAATAAATACCCATTGAAGAAACAAAACTGAAGCCAATTGATCCTTAGCAAGAGATTCTCAACTCAGGGGTGAACCTGAGCCATTCTTGGTTGAGTGGAGAGGAGGTGTGGAAAGTGTATTCACTGAACTTAGATGGTTGCGCTGTTACTAGTTGGAGAGACTACATGTGATAAATTGGTAATGTTCTCATTTGTGTAAGTACTAAATTTATTAATTTTATAGTATTACAAATCGAGAAGGACTCTGTAATATCTAAAAAACTGAGTAATGTTATTTACTATTAATTGAATTCAATTTTAATTGCCTACAAGTTATTAAATGCTACAGAATTTTGAGCATGATGATATGTATTCTTTTACATGGTATAAATAGACGCTTATATAAGTAGAGAATGGTTTGATGCATGTGTTAAGTAAGTAAGGGAAGTGGTTCCATACACAAGATGGTATTATGTATGTAACTTAACCAGTGTTCCCAAGTGGATCTTCTAGCATATTTGTCAAATTGAATTGGCTACTGCTATGGCTGAAGTGTACCTGACTGTTTTAAATCTTGAAAGGGATGAATTAGGTATTAACTGTATTTAAATTTCTTCTATGTGAATTAAAAATGGGAATGTCGGGGCATATGCAGATTTTAACTATAGATGATAAATTAAAGGTTGACAAATTATTTACCAAGAAAATGAATTCCTGAATTATTTTAATATTTCCCAATTAACATATATCCATCCGAAAAATTAAAGATATGTTGCTGAATCGGTTGGCATGCATGTGTTATTCTTTAAATATTGATGGGTGGATTGAAATATATTCGCTAGCTAGTATGCAGTTGTTCTGAATAATAAAATGAATCATGTGTAGTATTGAGAAGGGAGTATAAGGTTAAAAAATTTCCTTACGCATACACAAGCAAACCTTCTGTTGATATATAGGTTGGGAATATTATCTAAAAAGTGACCCGACCTTGTTGATCATGAACCTGGACTTTGAAATCAGTGACAAATTAGTACGCCCTTTACGAAAATTAAGAATTACATCGGGGGATCATAAGACAATTAACAAAAGGGTGAGAGAAGCTAGAATGTGTTTCCTGTCAAGGGAGGCAGAATTTTATACAAGTCATGGAAAAAAGGAATTAGGCAGAGACTTTTTTTTAGATATGACAAATCATTCATATCACTTGGCTTCCCAACGGTCGAATGAATAGAGGGAGCAAACTAATTATGGAAATATAAAACCAGAAGTCACATACGATAACTAAATTAGGAATAAACCACGAATATATTTAATAGCTGATATCTATTGATATCACATCATATAATGAAAAGAAAATGAGTCTCAATAGAGTTACTCTATACTGGTTTCAAGTTTAAAGGAAAACCAAATGGTGCAAATGGATTTAGAAATTTCAATTACCATCAAAAGACACTTAAGGAACCATAACATCATGAGAATCTAGTACCATGAAAACAATGAAATTTATTAAATACATGTATGCACGCAATCCATTAGAGTGTGCGCAAAACCCTCAGCCACTACACAGGAACCCCATTTCTACTACCAACAGAAAGAGGGAAGAATTAAGGAAATTAAATTATCGCTGCTAACTGTACAAATTACATATTTTGGATTTTTACAATCGAGTTACCCTATTAGTGAATCATGGATGTCTTAGTCACCATATTGGAAAGAGTACTGAAGCTCTAACATGAAAGTATCAACATTTACTAACAGAATGGAATTTCTATTTTTATAACGAATAAATCCAGCAAATAGGTAATGGGGGTTTGTTAAAAAAAACAAAACACACATATATGTTGAACTTTTATATCCAACTTCAATAGTGCAACTCTGCAGAAAGACGAAGAATGCATGGGCAGCAATGATTGTTTTTGTTCGCCTACACGCCACAACACATTTAAAAACTCTGCAATTAAATTTTGGTCAATGGCCGTAGCCATTGTTCTGTGTTTTTGCATTTAAATTTCATGGTTCTCCTCACCACGCAACCAGCAATTTAAAACTCACCATGCCGCCCCATTAACACAATTCACGAACTAACCGTTTTACTGTCAAATTTTTTGATTTGAACAGGCCACGTCAAGTTGTGGAGCCCACAGTACACATCACCATCCTGGGAGCCAATCAAGTTTTGATCTCATAAGTTTTGAGCCCCATCACCAGTCCTTTCACCGATGCAAAGAACCGGACCCACTGCCAAGTCACAGGATGCATGGACCAATCAAAGTTTATCGCACATATTTTAGGCTTACATCATGGAGCCCATTTATTACACGATAATTTCATGAAAATGAGTTCAGCTTTTGTTTTGAAGTCTCGAGGTCCCACCGCCGACCAATCAGATCGCAATCGCGCGAGTTTGGGCCCTGACGTCAGCAAGGAGATTTGGTAAGTGATAAATCTTGCAATGGAGTTTAATTCCAATTTTGAGTTGTGTGACAAAGGTTTAAGACATTGTTTTAAAATTGTTATGAGCGGCGAATGTATTAAGGTTTATGAAACCTTGTCATATATATTTTACCTTAAGTTTTATTTAACGCCGCAGTGAAAAGTCTTATGACTTTGGACATATAATATGTATACGATTAATATATATATTATAAAATTTTCAAAGTTTATAATATATACTTTTCAATAGTTTTAATTTTTTTTAAAAAATGCGTCATGTATAAAATAAAAGGCACGAAGGCAAAGAAGTGTGTATTGACTGTGTATTGTTTTTTTCATAATAAGCCCGAAGGCTGAAAATGTAGTGAAGCAATGTGTGTGTAGTTTTAGAGACAAAGAGAATTTGAGGACACTGTGTGTGGGAAGCAGTTCCATTTTGTAATCCCTCTAATGGAGGAAGAATATCATATTGTAATAGAATTTTATTTTTAATGAAATAGAAGTTGTTTATGTGCCATCTCTGTCCAGAAAAAATTTAAAATATTTCTCTGTGTTAAGATGAGAGATTTTGTTCTCTCTGTGTGTTTTGGAATCATTCAGAAATTCCAACATGGTATCAGAGCTAGTCCAAGATCTTTGAAGTTTGTCAAAGATGCTGAAGGAAGGAGTTGTTGAAACAGATCTCCAACAGTGTGAAGGCTCAACAAAAGTTCAAGTATTTTACAAAACAGAGTTTTTTTAAAAGGTGCAGTTCAGAGAAGTCTTTTTGAAGACAGAGTTTGTCTCTTAACCAGAGAGACAGTTTGTTTAAAAACACAATGAAGTTTAAAAGAATAATTCAGTGTGCTAGCCATGGCAGGAGCCAGCACAAGCGCGAGTATTGGAAATACTCAACTCCCACAGTTTAATGGGAAGAACTATGACTAGTGGGAAATTACAATGAGAGCCATGTTTTCCTCTCAATATTTATGGGAGCTTGCTGAAGATAGTTTTGAAGAACCAGTAGATGAAAATTTATTTAATGCCTTAACACATGCAAAGAAGGATTTGCTAAAGAGTAATAGGAAGAAGGACTCAAAAACCCTCTTCTATCTCTATCAAGCAGTGCATGAAAGTGTGTTTCCAAGGATAGCAATAGCTAAGAGGTTCAAGGAAGCATGGGATACCCTCAAGACTGCCTATCAAGGTTTGGAGAAGGTGAAGACAACAAAACTACAATTGTTGAGGAGAGACTTTGAAAATCTCTATATGAAAGAGTCTGATAACATAGGCTGATTCTTCACACATGTGAATGGGTTGGTTACACAGATAAGGTCTCATGGAGAGACACTTGAAGAAAGAAGGATAGTGGAGAAAGTGTTGAGAAGCTTACCCTTAAGGTTTGATGTGATAGTCATAACCATTGAAGAGACAAATGATCTCTCAAAGTTTACTATTGATGAGCATCATGCATCATTGATGACTCATGAAAAAAGATTGGGAAGAATAGAAAAATAATTTTTGGAGCATGCCTTCAAGACTCAAATGTCCTTTGGAAGAGGAAGAGGTCAAGGTGGAGGAAGCTACAGAGGAAAAGGAAGAGGTAGAAGCCAAAACAGAGGAGAAATAAAAAACTCTGCAAATACTCATGGAAGGGGCATCAATCAAAATCAGAACCAAGGCCAGTGTAGCAACCAACAAGGTGGACAAAATCAAGCACATGGACAAAGGTATGATAAATCCCAAGTCCAATGTCATTACTGTAAGAAGTATAGCCATTATGCCAATGAATGTAGGAAGAAACAGAGTGACATGGGTAATAGACCTAGTGCTAATTTTAGTGAAGAAAATATCAGTCAAGAGAAGTTGTTTTTAGCATGTAATATGGCTGAGGAAAAGAATGAAGATATATGGTTTCTAGATTCAGGATGTAGCAACCACATAATTGGAAAAAATTCCATGTTTTCCATGTTAGATGAAAATGTAAAGTCTCAAGTAACATTGGGGATAGACAATAAGGTCTCTGTCATGGGAAAAGGTAGAGTAAGTGTTTTGACAAAGAAAGGAGAATGAAGATCCATATTAGATGTTTATTATGTGCCTGGTATGAAGTGTAACCTCTTTAGCATTGGACAACTCATTTAAAAAGAGTATAATGTTTTCTTTGAAGATGATGTATGCACCATCATGGATAAACCACCAAGCAAGAAATGCATTTCACAAGTGAATATGACAAGGAACAAAATGTTCTCGCTCAAGATGAGAGAAGATTTGAAGAAAGGAGTTGAAATGGCAGTAGTGACATAAGATACATTCCAAAGAGAAGCAAAAGAATAAAACTAGTTATGGCATTTGAGATTTGGAAATCTCAACTTTGGAGGTCTAAATTTGTTGCATAGGAAAGGAATGGTAAAGGGATTACCATTGATTGAGAAACAAGACAGCCTATGTGAACACTGCATCTTGGGAAAACAACACAGAGAAAGCTTTCCATCAGGAAAGAGCATAAGGGCAAAGTCACCCTTAGATATTGTCCATTCAAATTTGTGTGGACCAATGCCAACACCATCACTAGCAAGAAACCATTATATGCTGACTTTCATTGATGATTTCACAAGAAAAACTTTGGTTTATTTCTTGAAATATAAGAATGAAGTGTTTGAGAAATTCTGCCACTTTAAGGATCTTGTTGAGAACCAAAGTGGGAAGCATATTAAGGTCTTAATAACTGATAGAGAAGGTGACTATATCTCCAAAGCATTTCTGCGTTTTTGCAGAGAAAATGGCATACACAAGCAATTTAGAGCAAGGCATACACCGCAACAAAATGGAGTTGCTGAAAGGAAAAATTGAACCATTATGGACATGGTAAGAATAATGCTGAAGGAAAAACATTTGCCAAATTAATATTGGGCTGAAGCTGTACATTATGCAGCATACATCTTGAATAAATTCCCAACCAAAGCTGTAATGAACATAGTTTTGGAAGAAGCATGGAGTGGCATAAAACAAGGTGCCACCAACATGAGATTTTTTGGTTGTGTGGCTTATGTACACATTCCAGATCAGCTGAGGAAGAAGTTGGACAGTAAGGGGGAGAAGTGCATATTTATTGGATAGAGTGAAGAATCCAAGGCATACAGGTTGTATAACTCATCCACCAATTTTTTTTTTATGAGAAGAGATGTTCAGTGTATTGAGGAAGAAGCTTTTGATGGAAGCATTGAGAAAACAGTCAATGTGAAGGGTTGTTTTTCTCATGATGATAATGAAGAAGAGATGGCTGATATACATCCCTCATTAGCATCACCACCTCCACCAACATAAGGATAGCAAGGGACACCACAAGCAGGTATGAGAACACCCTTGAAAAGTGATAACATTGCTTCTCCAATCACACCACAAGGAGCAGATTTGAGTGCTTCTACAAGCACAATTACACCAAGTGAAAGAGGAAAAAGATTCAGAAATTTGAATGAGATTTATGAGCAAGAGGCAGCAAATGAAGGCATGAACTCTTAATTTGCATTATATTTTCATGTATATGATCCTATTCATTTTGAAGAAGCAGTAAAAGATAAGAAAATGATAGATGCTATGGATGAAGAAATGAATGCAATAGAGAAAAATAAAACATGGGAATTGGTTGATCTCCAAAAAGGCAAAGAAGTTTTTAGAGTTAAATGGGTTTATAAAACCAAGAGCAATGTTGAAGGTAAGATTGAAAGGCACAAGGGAAGACTTGTTATGAAAGGCTACAAGCAGCAACAAGGAAGAGATTATGAAGAAACATTTGCACCGGTTGCAAGAATGGAAACAGTAATAGCAGTGTTGTCCATAGCAGCACAAAACAAGTAGAAAGTTTACCAAAAGGGATGTGAAATCAACATTCCTAAATGGAGTATTGATGGAAGAGGTTTATGTTGAACAACCTCTCGGCTATGAGAAAAAGGGCTAAGAGCATAAAGTATGCAGATTGAAGAAAGCTCTTTATGGGCTGAAACAAGCACCAAGAGCATGGTACAGTAGAATAGATGCATATCTACTAGAAAATGGGTTTGAAAAATGTGAAGGAGAGCCCACGTTATACATCAAGGAGAAAGATGGTAAGATGCTGATTATTGTTTTATATGTTGATGATGTGATATTTACAGGTAATGATGCTTACCTCATTGAGAATTTTAAGTCAGTAATGAAGGATGAATTTGAGATGACTGATATGGGATTTTTGAAATACTTCTTAGGAATAGAAGTAGAGCAAAATGAAAACAATTTTTTCTATCTCTCAAGCCAAATATGTAAATGAAGTTTTGGAAAGATTTAATATGTAGGATTTCAAGGCAAAAATTACTCCTACAATGATGGGATTGAAGTTAAGAAAAGAGGACAACAGCAAAGATTTTGATCCTAGTTTATACATGAGCATAGTTGGCAGCCTCATGTATTTGACTCCAACTAGGCCTGATATTATGTGTGCTGTGAGTTTAATTTCCAGATTTATGGAAAGGCCAAAGGAGGCACATTGGCAAGCAGCAAAAATAATTCTAAGGTATGTGAAAGGAATAAAAATGTATGGAATTTTATACACCACTTTAAAAAAATCTGAATTGATTGGATATACTGACAGTGATTGGGCTGGAAGTATAGATGATCGGAAAAGAACCTCTAGTTATGTTTTTCATATGGGTTCAGGAGCCATTTCATGGGCTTCTAAGAAACAACCAATTGTGGCTTTATCTACAACAGAAGCAGAGTGTGTGGCAACTACAGCAGCAACATGTCAAGCAGTTTGGATGAGGAGAATGTTGAGGAGTTTGTGTCAAGAAAAGGTAAAATGCACAACAATTTATTGTGATAATAGCTCAGCTATAGCATTGTCAAAGAATTCAGTGTTTCATAAGAGAACGAAACACATTGATGCCAAGTATCACTACATCAGGGAGCTAGTGAACAATGGTGAAATTGTTCTGAAGCATTGCAGAACAGAGGAGTAGTTTGAAGATATTTTAACAAAACCATTGGGGCAAATTTTTTTTAATTATTTGAGAAAGTGTTTGGGTATGGAAGAAAACCCAGCAGTTGAATTTAAGGGGGAGTGTTGAATTTTTAAATCCAACTGCAATAGTGCAACTCTGTAGAAGGATGAAGAATGCATGGGTGACAGTGATTGATTTTGTTCGCCTACATGCCACAACACATTTAAAAACTCTGCAATTAAATTTTAGTCAATGGCCATAGCCATTTTTCTGTGTTTTTGCATTTAAATTTTGTGATTCTCCTAACCACACAACCAAAAATTTAAAACTCACCAAGTCGCGCCATTAACACAGTTTAAAAACCAACAATTTTGTTTTACCATCAAAGTTTTTTATTTGAACGGGCCACGTCAATTTGTGGAGCCCACAGTCCACATCACCATCCAGGGAGCCAATCAAGTTTTGATCACGCAAGTTTTGAGCTCCGTCACCAGTCCTTTCACCGATGAAAAGAATTGGACCCACTGCCAAGTCACAGGACACGTGGACCAATCAGAGCTTATCATGCAGATTTTAGGCTTACGTCAGGAAGCCCATTTGTTACGCGATAATTTCATGAAAACGAGTTCAACTTTTGTTTTGAAGTCTGGGGGTCCCACCGCCGACCAATCAGATCACGATCATGCGGGTTTGGTCCCTGACGTGAGCAAGGAGATTTGGTACGCGATAAGTATTGCAATGGAGTTTAATTCCAATTTTGATTTCTGCAACAAAGGTTTAAAAAATTGGTTTAAAAGTTTTATGAGCGGCGAATGTATTAAGGTTTATAAAACCTTATCATATATATTTTCCCTTATGTTTTATTTAAAGCCACAGTGAAAAGTCTTATGAATTTGGACATATAATATGTATACGGTTAATATATATATTATAAACTTTGAAAAGTTTATAATATATATTTTTCAATTGGTTTTTATTTTTATTTTTATGCGTCATGTATAAAGTAAAAGACCCGAAGGCAAAGAAGTGTGTATTGACTGTGTATTGTTTCTTTTGTAATGAGCCCGAAGGCTGAAAAGTGTAGTGAAGCATTGTGTGTGTATTTTTAGAGACAGAGAGAATTTTAGGACATTGTGTGTGGGAAGCAGTTCCATTTTGTAATCCCTCTAATGGAGGAAGAATATCAGATTGTAATAGAATTTTATTTTTAATGAAATAGAAGTTGTTTATGTGCCATCTTTGTTCAACAAAATTTTAAAATAGTTCTTTGTGTTAAGAGGAGAGATTTTGTTCTCTCTGTGTGTTTTGGAACTATTCAGAAATTCCAACAATATACATAAATAACACACTATCATTCCCATATCACCAAGTGAATCATTCTATACCCGATTTAGGAAAAATAAAGAAAGAGAAGTTGTAAAAGTCCCACTAATATTATGGGTAATATACCCATAAAACGTGCAGGGCAAGCAACAAGGAATCATCCAAGTGGAAAATTGGTGACTACAATCTAAAACTCTAAGAAATTACATGAAATAAATGCGCTCTATATGAGCCTCTAAGAAAAGCATGCAAAGTAATAAAAACAAAAGTATGAAAAATTAAACCCCACACCCAGTGGGGTGAGGAAGGTAATCAATCAAGCTAGTCCATATTCATTCCAACATGAAGAGATTATCGACCTATAAAAACAAAAAGGTGACTATTAGGCGAAGGAAAACATCCTTGATGCATGGTATTGACAATCAACGAAGCATTGTACCTGCGAAGGGAAAAATGTTTTAATGATAATTCTATGTTCTGAAGGCATGCGCTAGTAACAAAGCACAAGGGAGAGCACAAGATTTAAAACCATAAAAGAGAAATTTGTGGAAAATTACCTCAAGGTATAGGCCTGAGGTTCAGACCTTCTATGTAAATCTGTTATCTATGCAATAGTAGAAAATGATGAAATTAATGACTAGGTGACTAAAAAATTTAGTCATGATAATTATTTTAAGTGAATTACTACTAAATTTGAGCAATTTTAAGTGACCGAACTAAACATGACTAACTTAAATGACTAATTTAGTCTAGGGATAAAATATACAACTAGATAATAAGTGACTAAACTAAAAACAACTAACTTAAATGACTAATTTAGTCTGGGGATAAAATATATGACTCGATAATAAGTGACTAAACTAAAAGCGACTAACTTAAATGAATAATTTAGTCTATTATTAATATATATGACTAGATAAAAAGTGACAAAATTAATAATGATGAATGAAAATGACTATTATAGTCTAAGAATAAAAATATGACCAAATAACAAGTACAACAAGTATATGAATTAGTCATTTATGTTAGTAATTTTTAATTGTGTCACTCCATAAATGGAAAATTGAAATTTTGATATCAAAGTGTTACATTTCACTACAGGGGTCTTTGAATCCATCTGCAATGTTAAAATTTATATACAAAGGGGTCTCTGAATCCATCTACAGCGTTAAAATTTTGAATACCCTTTTGTCTCTAAAGCTTAACACTAAAGATAGATTCATCTACTATTAACATAATTGCATGTATCATATATCTACTTTACACTAATTACTTCACTATAATGTTAGTAAAGGTAACATTTAGATAGTTAAATTTATATTTATATTTATATTTTTTGGCCACAAAGTTTAATTTTTAAAATTCATTAATTTATGTTAAAAGTGTGAGTTGTTTTAAATCTAAGGTTAAATCTTCATATTTAAATTTAGTAAATAGATAAACATAACATTGATTTTTTAAGTCAATATTATATTAAAATGGTGAAAAATATGTACAACCAGTAGATAAAAAAGGAGGTGGTCTCACCCTGACTATGTTTGTTGACCAATGTTTGCAGCAAGTGAAAAAAATACAAAAGGAGGGTAAGGACAACATCCATTAATGAGAGGGCCAAAGAAAACAAAAGACATACAATACATTAAAATCACCTAAGAGCATACTAGTCATCCAACGTAAGGGAAGATAGGTTCTACGAGGCTATTTTTAGAGGGGGTGATGGATGGAAGTTGCACCGGACGTGTATGTCGAAGAGTGCCAGCCAAGTCTCCAACCTTTCCACTTTTTCTCCAAGGTGGTTCTGGTCTCGCAATAACACCAACAATCACTACCTAACCTGGCACTAGAAGTAGTGCATCCTATCCAAAGTTCCCATCAACTCAGCATGCTCTAGCCCTACGAACTTGTTTTGCTACGTCCACATGATCTCTCATAGTTTGAATTAGCACCCGAAAGTTTTCCAAAAAACCATGTTTAATTTCCTATGGTTCAGGAGCTACACATCTACTGCATCCTCGTTTAGCTATTCCTCTTCTTCGTCCACCACCCCAACGCTGTATTTTCTAGGACCTCACTCTTCCACTGCCATGGGAGGCTTGTTTTCCTTCACCACGATTTCCTCGCATTTGCACACCATCACGCCGGGAGCGATCGATAGCTTTCCCCCTCAGCACATTCCTGCCACAACTATTTCCATATCATCTAATCCCATAGAGCATCGGTTGACCAGGGGGAGGAGCGCCTATGCCGCAAGGATGGTTGCATTGTGATCAAACGAAGATGGCCAACTCCAATAATTGTCAGATTCTAGTCCACTAGAACTTGCCCCGACCACCACACTAAAAAAATAGATCTCTCATTACCCTCAAAATTCCTCAGGAGACCACACACTATGTCCCAGCTACCACCTTGCCACTAGTTTGTACGAATATACAAGGTAAGTTCCTTATATCAAACACCCAATGTCACCGCTCACAAATAGATCACAGATTAGTACACCAATATTCAACGTGGTTAAAACCCTCAAATATGAAAACAATCCACAACCTGAGCCAACGCAGCCACTTCAGGCGATTTATTAATGTAAAGAAAGAAAAATTACATAAGCTTCTCTCATAAACGGTTACTGGAAAAATGACCCTCCATGCTCTTTAAATAGAGATCATGGACCAATTAGGTGTTAAGCCATGGATCATGTGTCGGTAATACTGAGGAGAGAGTGAACCATTAGATCACTACATATCGTGATTGTCAGATTATAAGTTACAAATTTACATAGTAAAGAAACACAGTTTACATAACTCTACGCTAGACCAAGTTATACTTAACTATTTCTCGTGTCGAAATATCCTAACATTCCCCCTTAAGAATAACTTAGGATAGGATTGAAGGATTTACAAAGGTGGCACAATAGGAGAAGGAAGGAGGTATTGACACCTATTCCCCCTTAATGATAACTTTCCTGAACTCCAAGCATAGATCAAAGTTTGGTGAGATTCTCTTTTGTGAGAGCCTTTGTAAAGATATCAACAACTTGATCATTCGCTGAAAAATACTGCACTTCAAGAACATGATCAAGAATGAGATTTTTGATGAAGTGTATGTGTAGCTTAATGTGTTTCATGCGTTGATGCTGAACTCAATCTTTGCATAGTTGAATGGAACTCTGATTATCACACCAAAGTGTATCTGGATGCTGCTGATGAAGACCAAATTTGTACAAGATTTTACGAAGCCATGGGGCTTCCTTTCTAGCTTCAACTGCAACACAATACTCTGCTTCTACCGAAGAAAGGGAGATGGAACTTTATTTCTTACAAGACCATGTAATGGTTCCTGAACCAAGAGTGAATACATAGCCTGTAGTAGAATTTCAGTCATCAGGATCACCATCCCAATCAGAATCAGTGAAATAAATCAATAATGGAGATTCTCTTTCACTGTAATGAATCATGAACTAAACTGTACCTCAAATATATGGAAGTATTCATTTAGATGGTATCCAATGAATTTCATGAGGTTTGTTCATAAACCAAGAAACAAGACCAAATATAAAGGAAAGGTCAAGACGAGTATGGGTTAGATACAGAATTTTACCAACAAGTTGACGGTATAAGGCAGCGTCAACTTTAGGTGAAGTACAAGTGACTGAAAGCTTGAATCCAAACTAAAAGGGAGAAGACGTTGGCTTAAATTCTTCCATGTGAAAGTGGTGTATAATATCACAAGCATACTTGGACTGAGAAAGGGTAATACCTTCTTTGGCTTGCAAGACTTGAAACCAAGGAAATAATGCAAGTGTCCTAAGTCTATCATTTTAAAATTCTTTTTGAGGCTAGAATTGACATGATTTATATGGTTGGGTCACTACTAGTAAGGATAAGATCATCAACATAAAGAAAAAATATGATTAAGGAATTACCCACTTTCTTGGTGTAGACAGTGTTGTCAGACTGATATCTACAAAAGCCACTATCTAAGATAAAGTTATCCATTTTGGCATACCAAGCCCAAGGGGCTTTTTTGAGACCATAAAGAGACTTCCTAAGGCAACAAACAAGGCTAGAGTAATTTTGGATAAATACAAGAGGTTTTTCCATGTATATTTCCTCATGAAAATCCCCCTGTAAGAAGGTGGATTTAACATCCATCTGATGGACTTCCCATTTAAAGGAGACAACAAGGGAAAGAAAAAGGTGAATATAATTCATTTTGGAAACAGGGGAGAAGGTTTCAGTATAGTCAGTTCTTCCAACTTGTGAAAATAATTTAGCAACAAGATGAGATTTATGTTTATCCACTTTTCCATCTGGTCTAAAATTTGTTCTATAAACCCATTTTAATCTAACAAGTTTTCTTCCCTTCGGAAGAGGAATAAGATCCCAAGTATCGTTTGCCAATAAGGAATGATATTCTTCATTCATAGCTGCATCCCAATCTGGATGACCTGAAGCTTCTTAAAAGGTGTATGGATCAGGATTTTACGAAACTTGAGCCAATAAGGAAGAGCCTCTGTCAAACTAAGAACGTGTACGACATTGATTTGCAGGGTCACCTGCGAGCAAACATGGTACATCCTGAGTAGATCAGACGAATTTTGGAAGATGTGGATTTGAAGGAACATCTTGAGGAGGTGGAGGAGGATTTTCATCCTCACTGTTATCATCCGACCTAGAATGAATGTTGTCCAAAATAAAAGAGATAGAGAGACGTGGCACATATGCTGAATCAGGCTCGCAGGCCAAAGGTGGAACACCCATCTAACTAGGCTTGCCGACCGATATATTTTCATCAAATTTTACATATCTTCTAATGAATACATTTTTGGATTTTGGTTGAAGAAGTCTGTATCCTTTGACATATTTAGAATATCAAACACAAATGCATTTTTGACTCTTAGGTTTTAAGGTTTTATGTTTTGGATATGGAATATGGGCCCAAGATTCACTTCTAAAAACACAAAATTGGCTTACATCTAGTTTGATTGAGATATATTCCTTAAAAAATTAGTACGAGTGCGATTTACTATGTAATTTTCATAGTTAATTGATTCTACCCAAAAATTAAGACTAATTCCTTTAGATTGAAGCATACAATTAGCCATTTCTTTTGGTGTGTGATTCTTCCTTTCATATACACCATTTTTTTGTGGATTATACATAACAATATGTTGCATTTGAATACCATGCTCAGTGAAAAAGCTGATAAATTTGTTGTTAACATATTCTCCTCCATTGTCAGATCTTAAATTAAGAATTTGATGTCTATATTGTTTCTCAACAAATACCTTAAAGGCCAAGAACATGTTAAAAAATTCACTCTTGCATTTTAAGAAATATACCCAAGTCCGTCTGGAAAAATCATCAATGAAGGTTAAGAAGTACTTGTATCCAGAGAAAGAAACAACTAGAAGTGGACCACATAAATAATTGTGTGCAATATGCAAAGGGGTTGAAGTGTGCCAAGAGGCATGTTTCTCAAAAATACCCCGATGATGTTTTTCGAGTACACAACCAGAACAAACACCATCTCGACAAGATAACATATGAAGGCAAGTAACCATATTTTCTTTACATATAGTTTGGAGAGAGTGATAGTTTAAGTGACCAAATTGCTCATGCCAAATTTTGTTCACTTCATCATTATGAGT
Source organism: Pinus albicaulis (assembly GCA_034641835.2). Taxonomy (NCBI): domain Eukaryota; kingdom Viridiplantae; phylum Streptophyta; class Pinopsida; order Pinales; family Pinaceae; genus Pinus; species Pinus albicaulis. The sequence goes on from CM076574.1 coordinate 1,111,607,484, forward strand.
AATAAAAATGGAGGGAAGATAGGATGACCCAAAGTTGTCAAACTTGTACAACTTGTGGAATCAACAAAAATTCCAATAGCTAAAATATGTCTAGGATCTCTTAGGTCCTTAATTATAACATCATGAGGTGAGAATTCCACTGTTTTCTCTTCACCTAAATGAGTTATTTGATAAATAGATAGAAGATTGCAGAACAAGGTAGGAACACATAATGCATCATGAAACTGACCATTATCTAGATGAATGGTTCCAGACCCTACAACACTAAGAGATCTATCATCACCAACATAAATGTTTTTGGTGTGACAATCATTTTAAGAAGAAAACATGGCTTTATTTTTGGCCATGTGGTAAAAGGCTCCAAAATAAGTGATCCACTCATGAGAATGAGAATAAGAAGATAAATTTAATGCATAACCAAATCCTGATGCTTGACAACCACATGCAGAAAGTGTCATTCCCAAAGATGAAGTTGAAGAGTTCTCCAAATTGATGTTGTTCTTCTCCATTGCTGCTTCCAAGGCTTCTATCTTCTTAAAGCATTTTGACTCTACGTGGCTATCATGATTACAAAAATTGCAATGTCTATATGTCTTCTTCCCTTTCTTTTTATTTGCCTTATCAGTTTGTTGAGTTTCTTTCTCAGTTTGTGGCTGAAATTGCTTAAGACCCTTGTTTGGTTTAGGACCATTTTTTTAGGATGTTGATTCTTAGGATTCTTTGAATATGGTTTTAGTTGGGATACTAAGGCTTTCCTAGAAGGATTTCAAACAAAAATGCAATTTTCACTCTTAGGTTCAAAGGCTTTATGTTTTGCATCTAGAATATGGGCCCAAGATTCACTTCTAAATAAATGAAAGTGACTTACATATAGTTTGATTGAGCTCTAGGCTTCTTCTGGAGTTATATTCCTTAAAACCTTAGTAGGAGGATGGTTTACTATTTAATTTTCACAGTTAATTGCTTCTACCCAAAAATTAAGACTATGTCCTTTAGATTGAAGCATACAATTATCCATTTCTTTTAGAGTGTGATTCTTCCTTTCAACTACACCATTTTGTTGTGGAGTATACATAACAATATGTTGCATTTAAATGCCATGCTCAGTGAAAAAGTTGATAAATTTGTTGTTAACATATTCTCCTCCATTGTGAGATTTTAACTTAAGAATTTTTGTGTCTAGATTGTTTCTCAAAAATCCCTTAAAGGCCAAGAACACGCTACAAAATTCACTCTTGATTTTAAGAAGTATACCCAGCCCGTCTAGAAAAATCATCAATGAAATTTAACAAGTACTTGTAGCCAGAGAAAGAAACAATTGGAAGTGGACCACATAAATTATTGTGCACAAGCTGCAAAGGGGTTGAAGCGCGCCAAGATGCACGTTTTTCAAAACTATCGCGATGATGTTTTCCGAGTACAAAACTGAAACAAACACCATCTCGACAAGATACAATAGGAAGACCTGTCACCATATTTTATTTACGTCGAGTTTCAAGAGAGCGATACTTTAAGTGACAGTATCGATCGTGCCAAAGTTTAGTCACTTCATCATTACGGGCATCAAAAATGGAGGGAAGACGGGATGACCCAAAGTTGTCAAACTTGTACAACCGTGTAGAATCATCAGTGATGCCAGTAGCTAAAATATGTCTAGGAACTCTTAGGTCCTTAATTAGAACATCATGAGGTGATAATTCTACTATTTCTCTTCACCTGAATGAGTTATCTGATAAACAAATAGATTATTGCAGGACGGGGTAGGAACACATAATACAAGATTAAAATGACCATTATATAGATGAATGGTTCCAGACCCTACAACACTAAGAGATTTATCATCACCAAAATAATTTTTTGGGGGTTTACAATCATTTAAAGAAGAAAACGTGGCTTTATTTTTCTCCATGTGGTAAGAGGCTCCAGAATCAGTGAGCCACTCATGAGAATGAGAACAAGAAGATACATTTAATGCATAACTAGATCTTGATGCTTGACAACCACATGCAGAAAGTGCCATTCCTGCAGATAAAGTTCAAGAATTCTCCAAATGGGTGTTGTGATTCTTCATTGCTACTTACAAGGCTTCTATCTTGTTAAAACATTTTGACTCTACGTGGCCATCAGGATTACAAAAATTGCAATGTCTATTTGTCTTATTCTCTTTGTTTTATTTTCCTTATTAGTTTGTTGATTTTCTTTTTTAGTTTGCAGCTAAAATTTCTTAAGACCCTTGTTTGGTTTAGGACCATGATTTTTAGGTTGTTGATTCTTAGGATTCTTTGGATATGGTTTATGTTGGACTACTAAGGCTTTCTTAGAATACTTTCCAGTATTAATAAGCCCAAGGTGTATGAGTTTTTCTTGTTCTCTTATCAAAGAATCATAAAATTCATCAAAAGAGAGAGAATTGTAGGTTGTCGCTTGAGAAATGAGGGATTCTCTAGTGGAATGGAAGGTGGAAACGAATATATAATATGTAGGTCCTAAATTAGCAAGAATGGAATAGATAATACTACCATCTTACTTTTTGACCTTACAACCTTCTAAAATAAGTCTAAGGGTCTTGAATTTGGAAAAAATATCTTCGATAGAGGGGAAATTATTGGTGTCCAAAGTAAGCAACTCATTTTCAATTTGGTGGAATCTGATTTCATTTTGAATGCCAAAAGCATTATTTAGCTTTTTCATAGGTTCATGAAGAGATTCCATTTCTTGGATATGAAATCTAAGATCTTGAGAAATGGACATTCCTATCAACCCTCGTGCTTCATCTTGTTCACTTTCCCATTTATCCTTTTTATCTTTATTGGTAGGTGTAGGTTCTTGTCCTGATACTATTCTACAAATCCCTTTACTTCTAAGTAAGTCTATCATGTAGGATAGCCATTGGAAATAATTGGTGTTATTAAGAATAATCAGGCATGCACTTTCCATTTTTTAAAAATGAAGTTGAAAAGGCTGAAACTAACTACTCCAATGGAAATATCTCGAAAAATTAGACTAGTTAAAAAAACGGCTCTGAAAACGACTTCTGCATAAAGCAATTATGCCTTTTTGAAAAAAAGGTGTAGTAGATGTCGAATATTTACGTGATAGGTTGAAAGATGATGATGAAATTGTAACTTTTTTTTTATAAAATCCTCCCACTTTTCCAAAATTAATATGATAAGCTCATTTAAAAAAAACTACTTTATGTGACCCAATTTTATAACTAAGTGAGAGTCACTTTTACATGTGATTTTTAAATAAAAACCCCTTTTTTTAAAAAGCGACAACTTTCTAAAAAGATTTTTAAGAAAAATTAACCTAACAAAAATATTTTTAGAAAAAGAAGCTTGACAAAGAGACTTGAACTGAAGACCTCTATTCTCATAAAGTAATTTTACACCAAGTGAGCTAGTAAAAGGATTCTGTAATTGCTTCAAAGGATGAAGGGTTTTTTTTTTTCTCTTCGGTTTGCATGCTTTTTCCTGCAAAAAAAAAGCCTTCCAAACAAAAAAAACAACCCTTACAGTAGAACGCTACATTTTTGGTTATTCCGTTGCACAAACTATATAATTTTCTCGTAATTTTTTATTTCCCGAGATCACACAAAGTCGGGGGGAAAGAGCACACGTAGCAAAAAAAATCTCGTCTTCCTGTTTCTGGTTTGCCAGAAATCACACAACGCAAAGAAGAGAACATACACAGAGAAGAAGGTATATATGTGGTAATAAAAAAAGACTATAAATGGAATTAAACATAGGGATAGTAAAATAAAACTCCAAAAAAAATATTTATACCTCCAGATCCAAAATGACATAACTTGGGCAACCGGAAACCTTTTTGCATGAAACAAAATGGGTTCCTCACGGTAACAAGTGCTCCTAACACAACAAAGTAGTTCTCCTAGCCCAAACGAGCTAAAAAATAGTAGATCTAGAAAACAACAGTCACATGCAGTCAAACAGGCTTCAGATTTTGATCAACAATGGATGCGACCCTCAAAACAACTCTAATACCATGTAGGAACTTACATGGTAAGTTGCTTAGATAAATCACCAATGGTCACTGCTCACAAAAGGATCACTAATCAGTACACCAGTATTTGACGTGGTTAAAACCCCGAAAGAGGAAACAATCCACGAATTGAGCCAGCACGACCACTTTAGGAAAAATAACCCTCCATGCTCTTTAAATAGAGATCATGGACCAGTCGAGTGTTAAGCCACATATCAAGTATCGGTAATAGTGAGGAGAGAGTGAACCATCGGATTAGTACATATCGTGACTATCAGATTCTAAGTTACAAATGTAAAGAGTAAAGAAACAAACTTTATCTAACTCTATGCTAGAACAAGTTCTACTTAACTATTTCCTAACACAGTGAGAACCTCAGTAAGAACGTGAACAACTGGAGAAGGAGAAGGTGGGAGAAACATGCCCCAGGCCGACATTTCCCAGGAAGCTTCACAAAACTCACACCAAGATATCGACTCTGTGTATTCCAAAAGGGCGACTCTCCTATCGTCACTTCCCACAAAGAACCACCCACCAAACCACCAGGCACATCAATTTCTAGACCAAGCACTAAAAATTGATAATTCCACACAGAGGCACTACCACTCCCACCAATATTTCCTTCGATACCACCTCCGGACACCTATATCAGACTAGCTACTCACACATACTAAAAATCATAGAAGATCAAAATAAAAAGTGCCCCCGTTTACCGACCTCCACAAAATACAGGTGCAATAAAGCTCAAAGTTTCTTTGGAGAAAAACACTGTTGATTTCACAATACCAATAGTTACAAGAGAATGTCGGATGCCACCCCCCAAGTATGAGGTCCCTCCACTATTTCTTACACTTATGAGCATAATACCAATGAGGAGCTCAACACTAGGACAAAGTGAAAATAAAAATGTTGGTCTGTATTTCCATATTGCCCATTAACCTTACAGCATACACATTCACTGAGACAAAGCAGATGTTTACACGATTGCAATAACCATTACCAGCACAACTCCTATTACGTCGGTTCAAATGAAGGAACCGAGAGGCCAGTCCTCCGCCGATGTGCCATTTGTTAACATTCATGGGACTCGGTTGCCTCGTGCTCCAGGGTTCTCACCCCCATTGAAGAATAAACATACATTACTTATGTTAAAAGTGCAAGTTCATTTAAATATATTATTCAATTGTCATACTTACATTTGATAGATACTAAATAGATAAATCTAAAATATATATTTATATGCCTATTTAGTAAATAGGTACGAACCTTTATTAATTTAAGTACGAACCTGAATTCCTTTTTTAGTGGTCTATAATTTTTTTTTAATTTAGATATGAACCTTAATTTTTAATGGTATTATGATTTTTTTTTGATTGTTTAGGTATGAGCTTTATTTAATTCTCATATAATATATAAAACTTTATTAATGATTATAAATATGTAAATCAAAATATTCAATTATGGTTTATTGTGTAATGATGGATAAATGTGTTTAGTTTTATATAATTTATATGATAATTGTACCAATGAATATATTTATTTCATTTAATGCATAATTTACATGCTTATATGAAATCAAGCTCTAAATAAAACAATATATTCTGGTTTTATATTTGATTAATAATGAAAGTAGTCATACTTAGAGCTTGGTATAATATTCATGTTTATATTTTAATTATTTTTAATAGTGGATAGATTAAGTTGAATTCTCATTTCATTAAAATTGAAAACTTGAAAACTCGCTATGAAAGTTATGAAGGCGAAAACTAGATATGGAACTAGGTATGAAAACCCCAAGAATGAAAACCAGATATTCTTACCTACAAAAACTTTCTATTATTAACCCGCGATATGCAAACCGGTTATTCTTACTGTGATGAAGAGATCCACTCTAGGTTTACCCTCGTTCTAAATTTTCCGTGAAAATTTTATGTTTTGTCCATAAAATGGCTCTTTGGCACCAATTTTTTGTCGTTGGTGGGAGGGTTTTCGTGTATTTTGAGAGATTTGAGAGAAATTAGTGATGCAGTTAAACATTTTTAGGGATTGAAAAAATTTCTATATTATTACAGCTTATGTCATGGATGGAAAAACATTGAAGAGAACTTGGAGGCTTTTGAAGAGGCATGCAACAACTATTTTACAATTGAACTCTCCAATTTTGGAGTTGGAATATAGGTTAGTTGGATGTATATGTTTATATTTTTCGGCATTCATGCATTATTAATACCTATTATTGCATGTGTTCATTCTACCATTTTTGGTGTTCCTTCTACATATTTTTATTTTCTTTTTCTAAGGGATCGACTAAAATTAATGAAAGTATACTAGAGTGGGAAAAGGGACCCCTCTACTCAGTGAATTTTTACTGCTCAGTCCATGTTGGTTTAAACGGTTGCCTTTCATTTTTTGCTGCAACCTTCTTGCTTACATGATATTTCCAGATTTTAAAAATAAATATTTGATTATTTTCCCAAATGGGTTTATTCTTCTCATCAAGGTTAGTTTCTTGTGCTAATTTTTTCTTCCCAGTGTTTATTTAATACATTTTATTGGTCTTCTATGGAATTTGATTTAATACACTTTATTGGTTTTCAATGGAATCTGACCACCCTAAATTTAATTGAATATGAATACATGAATGGAATTGAATATAAGGACGTGTTTTTGAAAATGCCTATTGCGATTCATGTATTTTCTTTCAACAACTGAATATACAAGCATGTGTGCCATTGAATATAAGAAATGAATGTGAGAATGCCAAATTTACATTTATGTCTTTATCATTCAATCATTATTTCAATTCATGGTGGTAAGATTCAATGTTTATTAGAATTATAAGTTTATTCATCTCCATGAATAGACTTATAGTTAATGTTGTCGGAAGAGGATAACAATTGATTTGGAACTTTCCTTGTATTTATTTCTGAACTCCAAGGAAAAAATCCCTACATGGACCTCCACTCAGTTCCTTTCTTTCGCAACAAATGAATCAACTGTCTGAAAATTCTAAGAGTTGTGTTGATGGTGAATAGCATTGTGATTACCCATGGTGCCCGCTAGAGACATTTAATTGTAGTTCTCATATCCATTAAAACTTGATCAATTTCAGAGGAAGTGTCAATCGATTTTAAATAGGTTGGTTTTGGATAATGCATTAATCTATCTAACCATTTGAAAATCCAAAATAAAATTTCCCTTAATATATTTGTTTTTCAACCTTGCAAAAATTTAGGCCTTCAAACAAATGATTGATGGCACAAGGGGATTGAGGTTATAGAAAAACCTTATGCTTGTGGACCAATAGAGAATTAGAATTATTTGGGAATTTAGGCCTCCAATATAGTGTAGGCTCTCATTCCCTATAATCTCAACCAAAAACTGCCCATATCAATATTATGTGGTGAGCAGTTTCTATTTGAGTTGATGTGAAAATTCACACAATACATCCATATGTGTAACATGTTGATTTGGATTTGTATATCTAAAAATACAGAGAATGCAAGGATACAATGGATTGATAGGATCTAGACACCGCTACAAACATTTTGGGACTAACTTGGCTAGGGCCCCCTCCATGTGCATGAGGAGACCAATCTAACACCAATTGATCTGCAGACCCTTTGATGTTTCTCAGATAATATGTGGGCCACATTAAGGGCACTGATGACATATTTTCTACAAATGATAAATAGGTTTAGCTGCCACCCTTAAATCATGGATTCCATAAAATTAAGCTAGTTAAAATTTGGTGGAAGAAGCTACCATACCTGGCCAATCTATAGTTGTTGAAGTCATTTCAACTGTAGATTTGGGAAATATTTTGGAGTCTTAAGAAAAACATCAAGATCAAAAAGTTACTTATCCAAATTGTAAATTCCTGGAACATCATGAAATTCAAGAGACAACAACATAGTCAAACAATTGACCTTGCTGTTGTCTACTTGATTTAGGGATATTCCTAAAACATTCCATCTAGATAAGGAGAACCATCTAATAATCACTTGTAACATTTAAGACTAGAAGAGAAACAGGTTTATGTTTCTCATAACACAACCCTTTCCCACATATATATGGACCAATGTTGACCCATGGTCTCCTTAACATATGCCAAATGACATATTCACTCAGTACCTTAAGGTAGCAATGGGTACCCTAATAGTGTGTGAGGCACACATAACATTGACTACACATAGAAATCTGGATTAAATCCTACACATGTTATCCTTTTAAGGCTCACCAAAATTAGGGAGGATTATTATATAACCAATTGGTAATGTTATTATTATTGCATGGGAGATGCGTAAAGTTCAAATCCCCTCCCCTATGTTTTTTAGAAATTGAAATGATTAATACGGCTAAGGCCATAATTATTTGGTGTTAGAAATATTATGGCCACATCCATGGGATATCAATTTATTCTGGCTAGGACTCCCATCCAATCTTTAACAAAAGTAGACAAGAGCATGCACTTTTGGATTCAGACTTGAAACAAGGTCATCATTAAGATAAGAACTCCAACTTATATGTAGAACACAACTCAACAAATATCCCTTCCCCATATTAAGTTGGAGCTTCCAAATTCATTGCTTTTGCAAGTGAGAGGTGCAAGGTTTAAATTTACCCCCCCCCCCCCTTCCCATGTTTTCTCTTCACTAAAATAGTCACTGCAAGTAAGGAACAATAAAAAATTCCATCCTATCCATGCATTGTCGATTTATTTTAGGATTTCCACCTAGTGTTGAATATATCAACATATGAGAAAAAAATCTCAAGTTGTGATTTGAACTTGGGAAATCATTATAATATTTTTTCCAACTTGTTACCAAACCATAACATGACAAACCTTTCCCCTCAATGTTAAAGTGGTTTTTTATATTGTAGTAATCTATATTAATATTCTAATTTCCTTCTTAGAGATCAAACCAATGTAATGAATAAAAAAATATTTTATTCCTTAAAATCTTTCAAAGTTTGAACTTATGGAATATGTTAAATAACACACAAAATGTAACGATTTATAGCCATGATTTAGAATGGAATTCAATGATGGATTATCATTACATTTGGATCATAATTTCGCTTATGGCCCTATAAGGATTAAAAGTGTCTAAGTATCTTTGATTAGATTTAAAACCTCAGAAAAACAAAAACATTGTTAGATTAATTAAAGCCTTAAAATTTAATTTTACCAACAAAATTGAATTAAAATATGTGCATTTTGTCTTATTAGATAAAAAATATTTGGATTTATTTTTCAATTATTATTTGATAACCTATATTTGCAGTTGAGCTTCAAGTATGCTCTAATATTAACTTTAAAAGGTCATATGTTTGAATCTTAAGAAACAAAGTAAAACACTACTAAACCAACATAGAAGTGACCCTTCATTTTAATAAAAAGATTAACTTCAATACATATTAACATGGTAAATATTCTTGTCTAATGTATGTATGTGTGTGTGTGTGTGTGTGTGGTTCTTCACTATCACCATAAAGACATTTTTAAACTTTTTCACCCTAATTTTGTTCTTCACAAGTGAACATATGAGTATACATATAATGAAAAAGTAGTGTGTATAAATGGTCCTTTATATCTATTGACATTTTGTGTTTATTAAGAAGTAAGAAAACCGTTTCTATTTTCCAACGTTCTATCTGCCTCTAGTTTTACCTGTTTTAGTGATCATGAGTTTTTTTTTTTTGTATTTCCCTCCAATATTTTTTTATTAATTTGGTTTATATTTCCCTCCAAAAATATTTTATTAATTTGTTCATAGCTTTAAAAAAAAAATTCAGAGGGGAGGAGCTTTAACATTTAAGAGTTTGGAAGGTTGTTTTGACTATAGTTGTTTCAATTTTTTATTAATTTGGTCGGTGCTTTAACATTTAAGAGCTTTTTGAAGGATGTTTCGACTATCGTTGTTTCACCTTGGAGAATAAGTATCCATATAGATTCTATCTTACCCAATCCTAAGGTAAATATTATCATCCCAAATGTTAATTGCATTTTCTAGATTTTGATTCTATGGTCTTTATTTTGAATGTGGAAACAATCTTCATATAGTGTAATCAATTTGATTTTTTGTGTTCAATTCATTGATTATCTATAGATATAAGTGTTTAATATGGAGACAATATTCATATAGCATAATAAATTTGGCTTTCTGTGTTCAATTAATCGATTAGCTACATATACAGATATAAGTGTTCAATTCATCGATTAGCTACAAGTAGGAGGTGGCAGGTACTACCCCAAACACCTACATCTATTAAGCATTAACACACCAAATGGGGAACTAGTCATATGCATCTTCAACATAAGCACAATGATAAAATATTTTAACCACACACACAACCACATATAATTTTTTTTTTACATTATAACATGAATCTGAAATATATATAAATTAAAGTTTGGTGTATCCTTATATACCAAAACATCAGTACACTAATAATTCAAACATGCATCATTATGACAGGTGGTCTCAAAATGCCCAATGGGAAACCAAGAATTTTTTAAAACTTCTCTATGGAATAAAAGGTCCAAAGAGGAAAGACATACAACTCTCGCATCATCACTAAATATTATATGGACCTATCATGACAAAAAAATACTAACAAGAAACATCAAACACAATAGAAAAATCACTGTGATGGGTCATGACCTAGATATTAACACCCAATTGAGAAACGGGTCTAGAATTACATCTTGCAATACAATTTCCACCACAAGGTCGCGTTTTCCACCCGAAACCTACGAAAGGAAACTTCCAACCAGAAAAATAAGAAAACCAATATGTCACAATACAATTGTTAAAATTTATGCACAAGTAGAATAAGAAAGAGGAAACACATCTCGAAAACCCACATTATAATACACAAATTTTGTGAATATTCCTGGTGTGATCAGAGCCCCAAGCTAAAGACCAATCTATGTTTACAATGTAGACATTTACAAGAAAACATACCATACAAATTTCAGGCCAAAACCTCTTAGTGAAGTTGTACCAATTAATTTGAGTCGAGATAGTGATAGGGTGAGCCCTCTTTGAGACACCCCACACAGAGCCAAAAACTGAGAGTTGACTAATAGATATAACAATAGCCTTTAAACACTGACAAATAAATCTATACTTAAGCCTTTTGACACAACCTAATAACTTGACAAGAGTCCCATATTTTTCCCAACATAACCTCACAATTAAACTCCATACAAACACCAAAAAAGGTAAACAATGAAATAACCTCCCCTAAGGTTTCAACCAACTCATATACAAACCATTTTTTGCTATCAAAATAAAATAACCAGTCATGGGACAGTTTTTATAAACCAAATTAAACATAAAATTTTCTTTGAGTCTCAATATTACCAACCCATAGTGAAAGTGACAACAATGAAAAAATTGGAGTTACCCTAAGCATATGTAGATAACTCTTCCAATTGCGCATTGTTCCACTTTTCCTTCATGTAATTTCTACAAGAACCAATTGTAGTCTACTTGAGAGTGGAAGGGTGTTGATGAACTAGGGGTGCTTCCCTATATGAATGGCCAATTTCGACGAACACCTCCACCATGCTAAGCACATTAGCTCTATTCCAGGGAACATTCTCTCCCCCTCTAGTCATGCCTAAATGTTAGAACAAACGCATTGATATCCTTTATAGGGAGAGGAATTAGCATGCCCCCAATCGAATTGGGCACAAAAGTTTACCCCTCAAGCGTCTTCTATAAGCATAAACCTTACATGTATGTTTCTCAAGCTAGTCCACTTGCATGTAGATCCATGCATGGGGCTAGCAATGCCACCCCCCACTTTCAATGAAAACCATTATATTAGTATGAAATGTGGTGGGCATAAAGGCTCAAGCCTCTCGATTCTTCCATTCACAGCTCCATCAGGGAAATATTTAAATATTATATATATATATATATATATATATATATATTGTTATAAATATGTTTTTTAATCTCATGTATCAACACTATATTAACACTCTATATTAAATGATTAAATATGGAAATAAATTCATGTCGCTCTTGTATATAAACAAAGCTATGGAAGAGGGTATAACAGATAATCGTTCTTGTTGAGATGATGGTTGTTGTGATAAGGATATACAATAATTTTGATGTGAAGCTTAAGACTAATAAGGGTTAGTTGGAGGAAATTAAATGCAATATTGGAGTCAAGTCAAGGGAGTCCCTTATCCCCTACCCTTTTTGGCATATACATTTGTAATTTAGAAGAGCGTTTGGATGATGTTGGTTTTGTTGGTACCATTATCACTGGTATGGTGATAACTCTTCTCCTTTTTGTTGACGATATTATTCTTTTGGAAAGGATCCTTTATGATCTTGGCAAGAAACTTATAATCCTCAAATATTTATACTCCAATATGGATATATAAATCCAAAAATATCACCTATGATACTTTCATTTATGACAACAACTCCTTCGAGGAAGTTTCTTCATACAAATATATAGGAATTAAGATCCATCATAGCTTCAATTGGAATTATATCATTGAGAAAAGGATAAATGGAAATTGGAAAATGTACTATGGGCTTGAAAATAATTATAATTCAGTAGATATTTACATTTGGGATAAAAATAAGCTCAACTTTGAGACTCATGCCATTCTTGTTATTTCATATGGATATGAGGTTTAGGGTTATAGTATATCTAGAGAGTCATGGAGGAATATTGAACAAATGCAAAAGAATTTTATAACTTATAACCTAAATATTAAAGGAAATACTTCTACACTATCCTCCTAATTTAAGCAACCATTTCCCCCATTTAAAATTGTTGAAATTCAACAAGAAAATTTTAGCACCCATGCCTAGAGAATTACGCACCTACACTAGGGTGGGGCCCACAGTGCTATTTTTGGTGCATGTCTGTTTTTAGTTATCCCTTAATTAGAAATGGACAATAAACTATAATCTAAATCTCAAAATAACTTGTAACAATTAACTGAGTGTGATAAAATCATTTAGCTAGTGATTTTTGAGTTAGAGGTAGTTGGTGAGGCATGTAGAGTAATTATAGTTATAACAGAGTTCGAAGTGCAGTGGTGCATTAGTTAATGCATGTTGTAATAAGTTTAACTCAGTTAAGTGAGTTAAAATCAATTGTGCTAGTTGTAACCAAAGATACACTAGTCAGAGATCAAGTGAATTAAATATTAATTAATTCACAATCAATGATCTCACATGCAACAGAGGATTTACTATTATTACTTACATGCATGTGAGATCCAATGGAGACCCAGTTGAGGTCTAGGTGAAAGGGAAGTTGACTATCAGTTGTGACATTATTGGTTTGCATACATGCAACCAAACACCCATTGGAGTGCCCATGATACTAACAAAGTCAAGGAAGGCCATAATTCCTATCTTTATGGGATATATTCCATCATGGATTGTGCAAGCAAGGCAAGCTATCAAGAGGCTGGAAATTGGCTAAGTATTGATTAGTGTTCTATGAGGACGGTGTGAGACAGATAGCTGAGTGTTGGAGACTCTTGTGAGAAGAGTAGAAATTGTATTTGTTTCATGATATATGCTAAATACACAATAGAATATAGTGGGGTTTTGAGCAGCAAGATTTCCTTGGGAAATTATCTGTGTTCTGTGTGATTTTATCCTTCTTTGCTTTCTGTCATTAGTGATTGTCTTTTTAATTCCGCAAAATATTTTTAGAAGCGATTCAATATTTTACTTTAGTATGTTGTTAGATCGGGTGAATCCAAGATATACATGCTTTTTGTATAATTTATACATGGTACGAGAGCATAGGAAATTGAAAAAGTGAAGCAGGATCTGAGTTTGTGACTGGATAGAATTCGAATTTGCAGAAATAATTTCTTGGTGCTACAACTAATTCGAGATCGAAATGGCTTTCAATGGCTTGATGTTGGAGTATGTTGGGGTTCCCATGCTTTGGCCAGATTGGCAAGAACAAAAGATGGGACAACATCAGAACCACTTTTGGACCCTACGATCTAGCCCTCCCGGACTCAGAGAGGGATCTCTCCAAATAGATCAAAGAATGATATGTCTTTGAAGCTCGAAATGAGATATTAGGCTAGTTATGAAGTGCCAAAAGGGGAGTTTTAAATGATTTGGTTGAAGGGTTGATGGGTTGAGTCATGAGATCAGAGGCTAAGAAAGTAATGGGAGAGAAGGAACAAAGCAGCAGGATGTTTCAACATAGGGGATAGGCCAAGACAGTGCCATCCATTGGGCTATGGAGTCATGAAAGGAAATTACATGCAACAACTAGCCAAGGCTTTCAAAGGACAAGTCATCTACACTAAAGGATCTTTTAGATAGATGATGGGATGGAACATTAAGGATTGAAGGTGAGCGAAGGAAAACAACCAAGTTTCTGTCTATAGATCAGGTCAAAGGTCATTTAACTCCAGACCTGCTTGGACATACTCAGAGGCAGCTCTCAAAGAGGGACAAAGGGGCTGCTTATAGATCGGACCAGAGTTCATTTAACTCCAGGTCTGCTTTAGCAAATCCAGAGGAAAAACAAAGATAAGTTAAACAGAAGGGATCTTAGAAAGGCTAGCTGGTCGCGCAAGGATCCTAGTGGACAGGGCTAACACTCATCCCCAGTGTTTCCAAACCTTCCAGCTTAAACCCAACAAGAACATCTAAGAACTAATTCAACCAATTCATACATTAGAGAGTAGGTAATAACATCCACTACACTGGTTAAATCAACTGAAATCAACTCTTAGATAGCACATAAGGCAGAAAACATTAAATGCAGGGAGAGCAGGAAACATAGGGCACCTAACAAGGGTGAATCCTATGTTATACTTCTGTTGCCTACCAGAAGAACATGAAACAATATGAAAATGTGATATACAGAGTTAGAAAATCATCACCAATAGTAATAGACCAGGATCCTGTGAAATGTGCTTTGATTGATTGATGCAAAACCAGTCATGTACACTGAGCTCAATGGCTAATACAGTCCATAATTTCTCCTCCCAGCCTATTGCATAAAACTACTCTGCTACTCCCTCCCACGACTATTCTAACAGTCAAGAATGAATCCCTCTAACAGCAACTGCCACAGCCAGGCAACAACAACAACCTTTACATTATGTTCTCGGGGATTCTTATAGGAGAAGAGGAAGAAACAGAAGTAGGTGAACAATTAAATGAGTCTCATTAATACATAATGGTGGAGGAAGCCGAGCCCATTCTGCTTAATGGCTATATGCAGCGCTGTGTGTATTCTGTAGATCAGTTTGGAGATCTCTGTCGGGTCGGATTTGACCTCAGATATTTATTTGGAGTCCTTTCGGTGTCTGGAGCTCTGTGCTGCCATTCTGGAATAAATGAACTGGATGAAAGTCTGCAAGGCCGCTCCATACCTCATACCTACCGCCTGAATGTCTTAAATGAGCTTTAGTCAGTGTAATTAATCGTTTCAGGGCTCAAGGAGGCATGGAGATTTCTTGTAGGAAGGTGCACGTCTGGAGAAGAGTACTCTACTGATATTAAACACAGGTAAGCTTTTGACGGTGTGCTTAAATCTTCAAACTGTGTCCTTTCCTTTGAATGTGGGGTTAAACATTAATTACAAGAATTAACCCCCTCTGAATTACTTCTGTTGGTCCGCTGGCCGCTGCTGAAATGGCCCCTCTGTGCTATCTGCATAATGAATAATCCTGTTGTGAACCTGGGCAGTGGTAGTGGAGAAATGTTGCGGAGGCCAGAGGAATGGCGGTGGAGCAGTTGAGAGCAATGAAAATAATGGAGAGTGGCGAAAGAAATGGTTAATAGTGTAAAAACCCAAGGATTAAACGTTTGGGTGAATAACACAGGGAAACGGAGAAAAACAATGAAGTGGAGCCACGGAGGTGGGACCTGCTATGGAGATCGCAAATTGCAAGAGCGGAAAGTGCGATGCTAGAGAGTGGCGCCAAATAGAAATCTTGCGCTTGCGATAATGCGATGGGGCGGATTACGCGACACGTGAAATTGCGACGAGCAGAAGTGCGACGGGAGAATATGCGACGGAGAAATATGCGATCGGGCAGGGTTGCGATGGGTGGAAAAATGCGATGGCGCGATCAGACGATCGCATCGCAAATATTTGCGACGCGATCAGATTGCATCGCAAATATTTGCGATGGATCTAACGAGCATAACACACGAAAATGTGATCTGCGATGGATGCGATATGCGATGCATGCCTAAGGCTTTAAGCGCTTGGTCATGGGTAAGGGTTACGTGGGGAAGTGGTTTAAAAGGGCTGGCGGGAAAAGGGCTGAGCCCTGTTATAAAGTTAGAAAGTGGGTTTGGGCCCATTCTAATGTGATTTAAATAGGAAGGGGAACGATAGAGGAATAAAGGGGGGAAAAGGCCAACAAAGGGTAGGGGAATGATTTAAAGGGGATTTTGAGGGCAAATGAAAGGTAAGAAGGGAACATAGGATGGGGGACAAAGGATGAAAAACAAAGGCTTAGGGGCAATGAAATAAGAGGGAAAATGAGGACTTTGGGAATTTCTTCACAAACAGAGAGGCTTTATGACAGAAATCAGCAGAAGGGACTTCGTCAAAGGACAAAATACAAGAGGAGGCTTCAAGGATGATGTGTTTTTAGGGGAAATGCATTCCTTGAAGGCTCAACAACAAACTTAGCCCCTTGTTTTGCTTGTCAAAAATCTCATAGGGGGGCTAACAGTGGCTCCACATGGGGATGGATTCTTCTTGAAGGAGTCAAGAATTTAGAAATTGATCTCTTGGTGTAGGCCAAATGCCTGCTGCTTAGCCATCTTTTTCTTTCTTTGATCAGCTACCACAAATCACGAAGTCATCAAATCAGCAGTAACATTCTCCCATATAGCTACCTACCCATACTATAGTCCTAACATTCTTCTTCTGGGTGCATTTGGACTTGCAGACCCTTTACATCATCAATTTTTACAAACAAGAAAATAGACCTATTCTATTTCTACCCTTATTACTCCATGAGACCATATTAGATTGTTGGCCTCATAGTTTCTCTACTTAATCTAATATCTGCTAGGATTAAACTGTCTAGCATATTTCTTCTCTACATTCTAAGACAAAATTAAAAAAACTAACTACATGCTCATAGACTGAGCTTTATTGAGCTTTTCATACCTACCCTACTCTAACTGGAAATATCTGATGTTCTAGGTGATACAATAATGCCAATGCAACCAGTCCAACAGTAACAAAAAAGGATATGAGCACTGACTACCTGTCAGAGATAACCACAGGGTGCTCTGCGTGTGGTTCTTCAAAACTGTGGTCACCAGCAGTGGTGACCAATTCTGTTGTGTTTGGATCTTGTAGAAGATCAATGCTTGAGGAACTGAGCCAGTGAAGGCCTCCATGTATTCTGCCACAGGATCAACAAAATCATGATGTAAACTTTTTCCTTCAGAGCCTACCATGACTAATAGGTTGTCTACATCCCAGGCAACTTCAATCACTGCATCTGCAGTGAGGCCTTTGTAATTACACTCCTCCTCTTCCTGATTGGGAGTATTTGGCATATGGGCATCAACCAGAAATATCTCTTCTCTTGCTGGATCAAGACAAAGATGTATGTGGAGAAGGAGATCTCACTCATATTCAATGCAGCCTGAGCTAGAGGGCTCATTATATTCAACAGCGCTGTCCTCTAGTAACGCAGGCTAGTTCTGCTGAAACGTACTGAACTCTGTGAAAAAATTAACATATTCTTGAGTGGGGGTTTCTTTGATTACCTCAATCTCTTTGGGAGAAGGCCCCAGATATTCATTCCGCTCAAGATTTTCTTCAACTCTTTCTTCCTTGTCCTCTCTGCTGAAGAGATGCTGGCTTCCGTCTTTCTGGCAAGTACAACTGATGTTTGGAAATAAAATAGAGGGAAGATTCAATGAATCTTCGTCTGCTATCATGCTTTCAACGCCTTCTCCATCAGTATCATAGATAGCTTGCATTGACTCATCGTTTTCTTGAAGTTGATGGTCGTGATCTTCCTCCCATGAATCTACTGATGACGGCCCTGCAAGCTCATTTTCCCTTTGGAAAAAATCATCAACAAACAAATCATCATTAGATGAATCATAATTATACACAACGTCACCCATCAAATCTTCAGGACTCTCAGCGAGTCTTTCTTCAAAACTGTCTGCAAGTTCATTTTATGATTCTAGCTCTGGTTCATCATGCATGTTTGGCATGTGGCTTCTATCTTGCAGTGATCTGTTTCGTCTTTCTTGAGGACAAGGAGTGGGTCTTTCCCAATCATCATTTCTGGTTTCAGCCTCATATTCTTTCTTTTTTACATTTAGCAAGGATTTGGCAGTCTCTATCAGTCTTTCCAGCTTGTTCTCTAAGGAGATCTGCGCTATTTGCTCCATTCGGTCCTTCCTTGCTGCTTTTAGTCTTTCCCCCTTGCACTTTATGTTATATTCGACAGTGATTGCTATATTCTGCATTTCCTCCAGGCTCGAAGGTTCTCTTTCTCTTATATGGAATTCCACCTCAGGGTCAAAAGAACTTGGATAGTGCACTAAAGCCCATCCAAAAGGTGGTTTTATATTAGAAGGTATTGCATCATATACCTTATTAAACCTGGATGAAAAATCTTGCACTGTCTCTCCTGGCTGCCTTCTCAAATTTTGATATTCTTTTAGGATGAGGAGAGCATTCTTCGGGGCCGCCCATCTATCAAGGAAAACTTGAGAAAACTAATGAAAGCTAAAAATGCTTGCCTCTGGAAGGCCTTTGAGAAAACTCTTAACATTCTCTTGTAATGACAAAGCAAACATTCTAATGCACACATCTTCTTCTTCTATTTTATACAGCTCGAGTAAATCCTCAAGGTTTTGAACATGTTCATCAGCAGTGGACCCTTTATTTTCCCCATCAAAATGGGGCAGCTGGTTTATTAATTCTGAAGGGAGGGGTTTGAAGATAAGAGGTAAAACCAGAGGCTTATATCTTTCTATGACCTTTGTAGGAGTGGGTAGTGTAACAATGGGCTCATGGCTACTTGGAGTTTCTTTAGGGGTGGGAGATACAACATGAGCTTCTTGTTCCACTAGGTTTTTCACAGGAGTATAGGTCTGCTCACGGTCTGAAGACTGAGGCTTGAGATCTCTCCCATACTCATCATGGGTCTCATCTTTGTACACTCGATTTGGCTTAAAATATGACAGGACATAGTGATAGACAAAAAAAATAAACTCTTTAAACCAAATCCAACCAATATGTTCTACCCTTCTATGAGGTCTGGCCATCTTTTAGATTCTTCCTCCAGTGGAGTCTTCGAGGATTGTGGAGTGTGGAGTGTTGAGTCACCAGGTGGATGAATTTGACTATTTGGAGCAGGCTGCTATCCACCATCATCAATTGAATGCCAATCTAAAGGAAAAGTGGTCTCTTCCCCAGCGGAGTCGCCATTATGTTGGGGTCCCCATATTTTGGCCAGATTAGCAAGACCAAAAGACGAGACAACATCAGAACCACTTTTGGGCCCTAGGATCTAGCCCTCCTAGACCCAGAGAGGGATCTCTCCAAATAGATCAAAGAATGATATGTCTTTGAAGCTCGAAATGAGATATTAGGCTAGTTATGAAGTGCCAAAAGGGGAATTTTAAATGATTTGGTTGAAGGGTTGCTGGGTTGAGTCATGAGATCAGAGGTTGAGAAATTAATGGGAGAGAAGGAACAAAGCAGCATGATGTTTCAACATAGGGGATAGGCCAAGACAGTGCCATCCATTGGGCTATGGAGTCATGAAAGGAAATTACATGCAAGAACTAGCCAAGGCTTTCAAAGGGCAAGTCATCTACACTAAAGGATCTTTTAGATAGATGATGGGATGGAACATTAAGGATTGAAGGTGAGAGAAGGAAAACAACCAAGTTTCTGTCTATAGATCAAGTCAGAGGTCATTTAACTCCAGACCTACTTGGACATACTCAGAGGCAGCGCTCAAAGAGGGACAAAGGGGCTGCTTATAGATCGGACCAGAGGTCATTTAACTCCAGGTCTGCTTTAGCAACTCCAGAGGAAAAACAGAGATAAGTTAAACATAAGGAATCTTAGAAAGGCCAGCTGGTCACGCAAGGATCCTAGTGGACAGGGCTAACACTCATCCCCAGTGTTCCCAAACCTTCCAGCTTAAACCCAGCAAGAACATCTAAGAACTTATTCAACCAATTCATACATCAGAGAGTAGGCAATAACATCCACTACACTGGTTAAATCAACTGAAATCAACTCTTAGATAGCACATAAGGTAGAAAACATTAAAGGCAGGGAGAGCAGGAAACATAGGGCACCTAAAAACGGTGAATCCTATGTTATAATTCTGTTTCCAATCAGAAGAACATGAAACAATATGAAAATGTGATATACAGAGTTAGAAAATCATCACCAATAGTAATAGACCAGGATCCTGTGAAATGTGCTTTGATTGATTGATGCAAAACCAGTCATGTACATTGAGCTCAATGGCTAATACAGTCCAAACTTTCTCCTCCCAGCCTATTACATAAAACTACTCTGCTACTCCCTCCCACGACTGTTCTAACAGTCAAGAATGAATCCCTCTAACAGCAACTGCCACAGCCAGGAAAAAACAACAACCTTTACATTATGTTCTCGGGGATTCTTATAGGAGAAGAGGAAGAAACAGAAGTAGGTGAACAATTAAATGAGTCTCATTAATACAGAATGGTGGAGGAAGCCAAGCCCATTCTGCTTAATGGCTATATGCAGTGCTGTGTGTATTATGTAGATCGGTTTGGAGATCTCTGTCGGGTCAGATTTGACCTCAGATATTTATTTGGAGTCCTTTCGGTGTCTGGAGCTCTGTGCTGCCATTCTGGAATAAATGAACTGGATGAAAGTCTGCAAGGCCGCTCCATACCTCATACCTGCCGCTTGACTGTCTTAAATGAGCTTTAGTCAATGTAATTAATCGTTTCAGGGCTCGAGGAGGCATGGAGATTTCTTGTAGGAAGGTGCACGTCTAGAGAAGAGTGCTATACTGATATTAAACACAGGTAAGCTTTTGACGGTGTGCTTAAATCTTCAAACTGTGTCCTTTCCTTTGAATGTGGGGTTAAACATTAATTACAAGCATTAACCACCTCTGAATTACTTCTGCTGGTCCGCTGGCTGCTGCTGAAATGGCCCCTCTGTGCTATCTTCATAATGAATAATCCTGTTGTGAACCTAGGCAGTGGTAGTGGAGAAATGTTGCGGAGGCCGGAGGAATGGCGGTGGAGCAGTTGAGAGCAATGAAAATAATGGAGAGCGG
This sequence comes from Pinus albicaulis, assembly GCA_034641835.2. Lineage (NCBI taxonomy): Eukaryota > Viridiplantae > Streptophyta > Pinopsida > Pinales > Pinaceae > Pinus > Pinus albicaulis. The sequence goes on from CM076574.1 coordinate 1,111,628,812, forward strand.
TGGAAGAAATGGTTAATAGTGTAAAAACCCAAGGATTAAACGTTTGGGGAATAACACAGGGAAACGGAGAAAAACAATGAAGTGGAGCCACGGAGGTGGGACCCGCTACGGAGATAGAAAATCGCAAGAGCGGAAAGTGCGATGGCGGAGAGTGGTGCCAAAAAAAAATCTTGCGCTTGCGATAATGTGATGGGGCAGATTACGCGACGCGTGAAATTGCGACGAGCGGAAGTGCGATGGGAGAATATGCGACGGAGAAATATGCGATCGGGCGGGGTTGCGATGGGTGGAAAAATGCGATGGCACGATCAGACAATCGCATCGCAAATATTTGCGATGGATCTAACGAGCATAACACATGAAAATGCGATCTGGGATGGATGCGATATGCGATGCGTGCCTAAGGCTTTAAGCACTTGGTCATGGGTAAGGGTTACGTGGGGAAGTGGTTTAAAAGGGCTGGCAGGAAAAGGGCTAAGCCCTGTTATAAAGTTAGAAAGTGGGTTTGGGCCCATTCTAATGTGATTTAAAGGTCGGGAAGGGGAACGATAGAGGAATAAAGGGGGGAAAAGGCCAACAAAGGGTAGGGGAAGGATTTAAAGGGGATTTTGAGGGCAAATGAAATGTAAGAAGGGAACATAGGAGGGGGGAAAAAGGATGAAAAACAAAGGCTTAGGGGCAATGAAATAAGAGGGAAAAGGAGGCCTTTCGGCATTTCTTCACAAACAGAGAGGCTTTATGACAGAAATCAGCAGAAGGGACTTCGTCAAAGGTCAAAATACAAGAGGAGGCTTCAAGGATGATGTGTTTTCAAAGGAAATGCATTCCTTGAAGGCTCAACAACAAACTTAGCCCCTTGTTTTGCTTGTCAAAAATATCATAGGGGGGCTAACAGAGTATACACTCGAGGGTAAATAAAAATATATTTCTTGAAAGGATAGGATGGAGGCAGTACTTGAAGACAATATCTTCAAGGAATTAATCGACAATGACATTCCTAAACCCATTATGACAGATGCTGCAAATCTTGATGCATGGCAAAAGAAAGTGGCAAAGGTGAGGAGTATCCTATTGGAGGAAGTACGAGACCACATTTTCTCAAGCCCCCATGGGAAAGCCACACCATATCTAATGAGGAAGGCCTTGACAAATCTATTCCAGGGCAACAACGACCATAGGAAATCAGCGCCCACCATGGAAAAGGTGGAATATCAAGATGGAAAAGGGCGACACCATTCCAAAATATCCTAAAATTTTTATCCAATGTCATAATGAACTCGAGAGTGTTGGAATAATAGTTGCTGATGATGATTTGGTGAGTTTTGTACTCCTACGACTTCCTAAGAGTTGGCACAGTTATGAATACTGTTGTTGGATTTGGTGTAGTAGGAGTTCTGACAGAACACCAGAGATGGATCTTAATTTTAGCATGAGGATGGAGAGGATTGTGCATTGGATGCCATGAAGAAGAAGGGGAAGGGGAAGAAATTCCATTCCAAATCCGAGTCCAAGAATGGAAATAAGTAGTACATTTCCAATGTGAAGTGTTTTCACTATCATGAACACGTGCATTTTGCTACTAACTGTCCAAAAAATAAGAATAACAATAAGGTTGTTGGATCTGGAGCTGGTGAGGCCCTTGCCTCACAATTTGAGCTTGAATTCTCATTGATCGCATGCATGGTATGAAGTTCATTGGGATCGGTGTGGTATTTCGATAGTGGAACTTCCTTTCACATGAAAAGAGAGAAGGAACTTTTCAGTGACTTGGAGGAGAGACTTCTCTAGATGTATATTGAAATGGGGGATGATGGATGGTAAAATGCTACCGGGATTGGTACTATTACCATTAAGAGACATTCCAATAAACCATTTCAATTAAAAGATGTAATGCATGTACAAGTTCTGAAGAAAAATTTAGTCTCAGTTGCAATGTTGGACGATAGAGGCTATGATGTTGTTTTTAGTGAAGTAAAAGCCTTCCTGCGACATAAAACAACAAGACAAGCCAAGAGGATAAGGATTCAAGTTAAGAATATCTAAAAGCTAGAGGTATATGGTTGTGCATCAATGATGGTAAAGGCGGATCAAGTGGTGAGCTGGGATGAGAGTGAATTATGGCACGGGAGATTGGGCCATCTTCACCATGGAGCCTTGAAAGTCAGGCAACAGATTTCTCATAGACTTCCAATGTGAACACTTGCTCATTTAGATACATGCAAGGGTTGTACCATGAGGAAGTATGTAAAGGCCACCTTTCATGAGAAGGAGAATCGAGCTTCGCGGATCCATGAGAGAGTTCACACAAACGTGTGTGGACCATTCTTTGTTGCTTCAACAACAAAACATAAGTACTATTTAATCTTTGTTGATGAATTTTCTTATAAGTGTTGGATCTTCTTCATGTAGAAGAAAGATCATATATTCTCTAAGTTTCTGGAGTTTAAGGCACTGGTGGAGAAATAGTTGGGAAAGAAAGTGAAGGCTCTTAGGAGCGATAATAGTGGAGAATACATCTCTAATGAATTCAAGAAATTCTGCAACAAAGAAGTAATTTGAAGATAACTCATAGCACCTCATAACCCACAGTAGAATGGGGTCGTAGAGAGGAAGAACAAAACTATTGTGGGTGCAACATGAGCAATCTTGCATGATCACGGCCTACCTATGCATCTATGGGTGAAAGCATGCAACACAATAGTATATGTGCAGAATGGTTGTCCTCATAGGATACTTGGCATGAGTACACTTGAAGAGGCTTTCACTGGTAAGAAACCCGATGTTTCACACTTTAAGGTTTTTGGCTCATTTTTTTATGTGCATGTGACCAAGGATGCCAGGAAGAAGCTGGAACTGACAACTGAGATCTGGATTTCTGTGGGGTACACTGAAACACCCCATAATTATCGTTTATATTTTCCAAACAAAAAAATGACTGTTGTGCGATGGGATATAAAATTTGATGAGGAGAAATCCATGTGGTTGTCCCTTGAGAGGGAGTTGGACTTGCATGCAGAGGAGGAATTGTTGGTTCCTATGGATGAGCCTCAAGGTTTGGATCAACCACATGCAGAGGATAATGGAGTGGAGGAAAACAATCATGCAGAGCCATCCATCAGAAATGGAAGAAGGCACACCACAGAAGTTGATATATTGAGACTTGATGCTGCAGAGAATGTAGAAGCCCCTACTTCAGAGCGCAGATAGAGACAATCTCCTGACCGATTTAATAAATATATGGCTCTTATGAGAAAATTTATTGTGATTGAACCATCTTCATTTCAGGAATCAATGCAATAGCAAACTTGGGTTGATGCAATGGTGGAGGAGTATGACTCCATTGTCAAGAATAGTGCATGCGAGATAGTCCGAAGACCGATTGACAAATCGGTTGGATCAAGATGGATCTACAAGGTAAAGCAAGATGTTGATGGGAGTGTGAATAAATACAAGTCCATATTTGTGGCTTAGGGATTTTCGCAGATCGAGGGGATAGATTATGATGAGAATTTTGCACCTATTGCAAGGTACTCTTCCATAAGATCTATCCTTGCACTCTCAGCGTAGATGGGTTCGCACATTCATCATATGGATGTGAAAACTACATTTCTTAATGGGAACATTGAGGAAGAGGTGTACATAGAGATTCCTAAAGGTTTCAAAATATTCAACAGTGAGTCGCATGTGTGTCGACTCAAAAGAGAATTATATGGGCTGAAGCAAGCACCCTATGCTTGGTACACTTAGATAGACAACTATTTCATCAAACTGGGCTTCACCAAAAGTGAAGCAGATGCAAACCTGTACCAAATTGTGGTTGAGGGTAAGCTGTTGATCATTGTTCTTTATGTTGATGATTTAATTTTGATTGGAGATGAGTAGTTTATACACTCATGCAAGGAGGATCTTGCAAGGGAGTTTGAAATGAAGGACATGGGACTCCTTCATTATTTCCCTGTATTGAAAATATGGTAGCGGGATGGTGAAATTTTTGTGTCTCAAGGCAAGTATGCAAAGGAGATACTGAGTAAGTTTAACACGGAGACCTGCAAACCCCTGGATCTTCCTCTTCTAGCAAATTGGAGGAAAGAGGATGCTACTTCTGGAGAGGTAGTGGATGCTACTGTCTACCAAAAATTAGTGGGTTTGCTAATGTATCTAGTGAACATGAGACTGGACATTTTCTATGCAGTTAACGAACTAAGTCGAGCTATGTTAAGCCTACAAAGCTCTTTTGGAAGGCGGCGAAGCATGTCCTAAGATACCTGAGGGGCACACCAGAGTATGGTCTATGGTATAGATGGACAGAGGGAGTGAAGCGGCATGGCTTTAGAGATGTAGATTCGGTTGGTACTCCATCAGATAGAAAGAGCACATTAGGAGGGCTCTTTAGCATTAGGTCGACAACATTTTCTTGGTACAAATGGAAGAAATGATCTATGGCACTCAATTCAGCAGAAGCATAATACATGGCAGCAAGTCAAGCTTCATGTGAGGCTATTTGGATGAGAAATATCTTTCTTAGTTTGTTTGGTTCTCAGATGGATCCGTAGTGATTCACTGTGATAATCAGAGTTTCATTAAGCTCTCAATTAATCCTGTGTTTCATGATAGGTCCAAGAATATAGATATCTGGTACCATGATCTCAAAGATTGCATGCAGAGAGAAATAATGTTGCTTCAGTACATTCCCACAGAAGATCAAGATGCAGATATTCTGACAAAGGCGCTCATGAGGAGAAAATTCAAATACCATAGAGACAGGATTGGGGTGAAGGATAATCCATTTCTTGTTGAGAGGGAGTGTTGAGATTCAACAAGAAAATTTCAGCACCCATGCCTAGTGCATTAAGAACCTACACTAGGGTGGGTCCCACAGTGATATTTTTGGTGGATGTCTATTTTTAGTTATCCCTTAATTATAAATGGACAATAAACTATAATATAAATCTCAAAATAACTTGTAATAGTTAATTGAGTGTGATAAACTCAGTTCGCTAGTGGATTTCTAGTTAGAGGTACTTGGTGAGGCATACAGAGTAATTCTAGTTGTAACAAAGTTCGATGTGCAGTGTTGCATTAGTTAATGCATGTTGTAATCCGTTTAACTCAGTTAAGTGAGTTAAATCAGTTGTGCCAGTTGTAGCTAAAGATAAACTAGTGAGAGATCAACTGAATTAAATATTAATTAATTCATAATCAATGATCTCACATGCAACTAAGGATTTACTACTATTAGTTGCATGCATGTTAGATCCAGCGGAGACCGAGTTGAGATCTAGGTGAAAGGGAAGTTGACTATCAGTTGTGACATTATTGGTTTGTACACATGCAACCAAACACTGATTGTAGTGCCCATGATACTTGTGCAGTCAAGGAAGGGCATATTTCCTATCTTTTAGGGATCTATTCCATCAAGGATTGCGCAAGAAAGGAAATATGTCTCAAACTGCATTGTTTGCCAATAACAATGAAAGTTACCATGGAAGTTACGGAAGACTACCAATTCCTAATGCTTCTACCATACTTGTAATAAGAGTGCAAATTCCTTCCCGTCCCTCATCTTCTGCTAATTCTGTTGCTTCCGTTGTAAATGGGTGAGGTTCACATTCATCACCTGTTGAAGACGATGATGATGAGTAGGCACAAGATTCCTCTCCACTTACATTGACAGGTAACGCTATTGCAGATCAATAAGAAGATACGATGTGGGTCCAACAATTAGATGCAAATCATGAGGAAAATGATATATATGATCTGTCACTTTCACATCTTCCTGTCACTGTCTCCGTTTCAACATCATTTCATAGGCAAGATCATCATCCTAGTCCCACAATGGAAGAAGGGGTGGACAAGAACTTTACAGAAACATGAATGGGCATCATTCGGATGGATGAAGACGAGTTCTCTTTAGCTGCAAGATTCCCCACACATATAAGGGCCATGGAGCAGTTGTCTCGCGTCAATATTTCAGAGCAGCACCTGAGAAATAATATTGACTGCATAATCTTCCAAGACGGGTTTCATTTGTGGGAGGAAGTCCGTGCGATGGAATGCAGACATATTTTTCACCAGCACTGCCTATTTGATTGACTGCATAGGAACACTACATGTCCACTATGTCGAGGCCCCGTCCCCCCTCCAAGTTGAATTATACAGTTTAGTTTTAGATTTATTTTCTCTTTATGTTCAGTAGTAGCGTACAACTAGATAGATTGAGTATAGGGTTTTAGGAAGAATAATAGTTATATAGCTGCAGCTGAGCAAGTTGAACTCTTTCTAAATTTCATTGTTGTTTACCTTTTATATATAATCGTCTGGAACATTGTCATTGTTGTTTACCTTTTATATAATCGTTTGGAACATTGCCTTGAGCGTGTACAATTTTGTTTATAGTGTAATAGAATTTATGATAATATTACATGTAGAACGTATCCCTGACTGCAGTCATATTTATAATAATGGTAGCATAGTTGTGATAAAATACTTTTGGAAATTTACAATGCCAAACGATAGCGTAGTTGTGGTAGCATAGTTGTGATAAAATATTTTTGAAAATTTACAATGATAAACGATAGCGTAATTGTGGTAGCATAATTGTTATATCAATGGTATTAGAAGTATTTAGGGTTTTTAAGCTGATAACTTTCTTGTTTTGTTTGAGCCAAGCATTGTATGATTTACTATAGCATAGTTGTGATATCAATGGCATAGTTGTGATATCAATGGTATGAAGAGTATTTAGGGTTTTCAAGTTGATAGTTTGCTTGTTTAGCTTGAGCCAAGCATGTATGATTTGGTATGTAGTTAAATGTTGTGGGGGTCTTCAATTTGATATTTTATGTTTGTGTTGAATGGAATCAATTTTGATATTTTACTTGTTATGTTTGTGTTGAATGGGCTCAGTTTTGGTGTGTTAAAGATTAAAATTATGTACCCTAAATTGGAATGTATTCAAGATAAATTGTTTGATTTTTATTATAAATAGGTGAGTGTAATTTGACTACACATTTTGATAGATATGAATATGTTCGTATTTGGGTATATAAGTAGAATTAGCTATTAGATTTTGTTTGAGTATTAACGTAGATAATGCATACATATATGGTATAGTTGAGTTAAGTATAATTAGTTATTAGATTTTGTTTGAGTATTAGGTATATAATGCATACATATATGACATAGTTGAGTTAAGTTCTTAAAGTGACTACCTTTTTTATTAAATCCCTAAAGTGGGAGTTTATTCACTTGTATAGGAAGTTGTTAACACCTGAAGTAATGGATTCTCTATTATTGGAATGCTTATAAGTGGATCATTTATTTATTGTCTACTTTGGATAATGTTGGAGGACTTAGATTATGTTATGGGACCAAATAGATGCATTTTTTGAATTAGTTAGCTTTTGAAATGATATTGGATTTACTTATTAACATAAGAAAATATTAGAAAGATATTAAATGAATCATGTATTTGAAGGGACATATTATTAGACTTAAAGTTGTGATGGTTAGATAACCATATATGTTGTCAATTTTTTTGGAAACAATTGTTACATAAAGACTATAAATAGTTAAATTGACAATAATGGAAACAACTACAAATCTATTTATAGTTTATCTATTATCTATGGTATCTATTCGTTATTGTATTGCTAAATGTGAACCTGTACAATTTGTAGTTGAAGGACCATTTATTTATTGATCAATGTGAACCTATACAATTTGTAGTTGGAGGATCATTTATTTACTGTCTACTTTGGATAATGTTGGAGGACTTAGATTATGTTATGGGACCAAATAGATGCATTTTTTGAATTAGTTAGCTTTTGAAATGATATTGGATTTACTTGTTAACATAAGAAGATATTAGAAAGATATTAATTGAATCATGTATTTGAAGGGACATATTATTAGACTTAAAGGTGTGATGGTTAGATAACCATATATGTTGTCATTTTTTTGGGAAACAAATGTTACAAAAAGACTAGATGGTGATAAAGAGTTAAATTGACAATAATGGAAACAAATACAAATCTATTTATAGTTTATCTATTATCAATAATATCTATTTGTTATTGTATTGATCAATGTGAACTTGTACAAATTTGCTTCAGAGTGTAGATTTTATTAAAATATTACATGTAGAATGTGTCCTTGAATTCATTCATCTTTATAATATAATTACTAGCTAGCAAATATTTTTGGAAGTTTACAATTGTAAATGATAGCATAGTTGTGATATCAATGGTATGAGAATTATTTAGGGTTTAAGCTGATAGTTTGCTTTTTTAGCTTGAGTTAAGTACTGTATGATTTGGTGTGTAGTTAAATGTTGTGGTGTGTCTTTAATTTGATATTTTATTTGTTATGTTTGAGTTGAATGGACTCAGTCTTGGTGTGTCAATGATTAAAATGATCTACTCTAAATTGGAATGCATTCAAGATAGATTGTTTGGTATTTATTATAAATAGGTGAGTGTAAATTGATTAAACATTTTAATGAATATGAATATGTTCATGTTTGGGTATATAAGTAGAATTAGCTATTATTTTTTTTGAGTATTAAGGTAGATAATGCATACATATATGACATAGTTGAGTTAAGTAGAATTAGTTATTAGATTTTGTTTGAGTATTAGGTAGATAATACATACATATATGACATAGTTGAGTTAAGTCTTTAAAGCGACTACATGTTGTATTAAATCTCCAAAGGGGGAGTTTATTCACTTGTATAAGGAGTTGTTAACACCTGTAATGGATTCTCTATTATTGGAATGATTTATAAGTGGATCGTTTATTTATATAAATGCATTTGTTGAATTATTTAGATTTTAAAATGTTATTGGATTTACTTGCTAACATAAAAAGATATTAGAAAGATATTAAGAGAATCATGTATTTGAGGGGAAATACTATCCGACTAAAAGTTGTGATGGTTAGGTAACCATATAAGTTGTCAGTTGTTTTGAAAACAATTGTTACAAAGGACTAGATGATGATAAAAAGTTAAATTGAAAATAATTGAGACAACTACTTATCTATTTATAGATTACCTATTATTTATATTGTCTATTTGTTAATTGTATTGATCAATGTGAGGGTGTAAAATTTTGCTTCCGGGTGTCATAAATTTTATTAAAATATTACATGAAAAATGTCTTTATAATATAATTAATAGCTAGAAAATATTTTGGGAAATTTACAATTGTAAAAGATAGCATAATTGTGATATCAGTGGTATGAGAATTATTTAACTTTTTTAAGTTGATAGCTTGCTTGTGTAGTTTGAGCCAAACATTATATGATGAATGTTGTGGGGTGTTTTTAATTTGATATTTTACTTTTTATGTTTGAGTTGAATGGATTCAGTCTTGGTGTGTTAAAGATTAAAATTATTTATCCTAAATAGGAATGCATTCACGATAGATTGTTTGGTTTATTATAAATATGTGAGTATAACTTGACTAAACATTTTGATGTATATGAATATGTTCATGTTTGGGTATATAAGTAGAATTAGCTATTAGATTTTTTTTTAGCATTAGGGTAGATAATGCACACATATAGGGCATAGTTGAGTTAATTTCTTAAAGTGACTATTTTTTGTATTAAATCTCTAAAGGGGAAGTTTATTCACTTGTATAGAGAGTTGTTAACACTTGAAGCAACTGATTCTCTATTATTGGAATGCTTTATGAGTGGATAATTTTTTGATTTTAGACTTTGGATGATGTTGTGGGACAAAAAGCCCTATATACAAGTTCATTGACGTAGATGATATTGTGGGATCAAATGAACACATTTGTTGAATTAGATAGCTTTTGGAATGTTATTGGATTTACTTGATAACATAGGGAGATATTATCAAGACATTAAATCAATCATATATTTGAGGGGACATCCAATTAGACCAAAATTTGTGATGGTTAGGTAACCATAGGTTGTCAATTTTTTTGGAAGAATTTGTTACAAAGTAATAGTTGGTGACAACTAGTCAAATTAACAATTGGCAATGATTGAGACAACTAATTATCTATTTATAGATGATATTTTATCTATATTATCTATTTGTTATTGTATTGGTCAATGTGAGGTATAGTTTGTCTCTTATCCACTTGTTATTCTATTGATTAATATGAGGTATAGTTTCTATCTATGTAAGAAGTTTATTTCTAAAATTTATTATAATGTGAGATCTCATTGGATATCAAAGATTTTATCAAATTAGCATGTCCCTATGTTTATTTTTATTTTTATTCTCTAACCATGTCGGTTGTTAGAATGATACGATGATATATTTATCTTAAAAAAAAAGAATATTTTTGCACTCAATGGTAGAGATGTTGTAATGTCATGCAAACATAAAAATAAATAAAACTTAAATTATTAATTAAAATAGTAGTCTTTAATTTAATTTTTTTAGAATTTTTTCGATTATGATCTAATTTGTGTAGAATCAACCAAGATTCGATGAAATCACAAGTTTGATATGTGAAATATTCACAATCGAAATGCCCTAGAAATTCCCTAGAGGTTTTTGAGGTTGTTGAATCTGTATATGTAGTAAAAAAACTCCTTAATTAAAATAAAATAGAGGTAAAATAGTCAATTGATTGGTAGTGGTTTCTTGGTTCTAGGTTTTGACATCCCATGGTTTTTTCCATGGTATTCGTATATAAAAATATATATAAAATAAAAAATAGAATTAATAATTAAAATTAAATAGAGGTAAAAGAGTCAATTTACCATTATGTAATAAAAAAAAAACAAAAAAAAACAAGGAAAATAAAATAAAAAAATATAATTAATAATCAAAATAAAATAGAGGTGGAATATAAGTGATCATATATTCACAACTATTTATATTATTGGATATTTCTAAAGTGGACTGTGTAATTGGTTTAGTCCGTCCAACACTGGGATGATTACTCCAGAGTCCATCGATGCCAATGTTGTAGGAACTAAATCAATCACACAATTTATCTCCAACATTAAAGGTAAAAATGTCAATTTATCTTTTGTGGTTTCTTGGTTGTAGGTTTTGAAAACCCATTGGTTTTCCCATGGTATTCTTATATAATAATATATAGAAAATAAAAAAATAGAATTAATAATTAAAATGAAATAGAGGTGTTGACACATGGTATGAGAACTCATGGTATTGACCAATGATATTCATGTAGAATGTATGACAATTATGCTAGAAAAACCTGTTAGAAATACTCTTCTCTCGAGACTTTAGAAACACTTTTTCTCTGGAAGCCACCATGACTAACTAGCCTAACCCAATACCACTAGATTTTGGAGAAATCTTCTTCCTATTTTTATTTTCCTGCTAGAAGGACCCCACCTTCTCTACACACTAATTGCTATGAAGCCTCAACACCTTCAATGCCTCCATGTGAACCACATTTCAAAATGTTTCAGACCAGACTCTTAAATATTCTCAAATATTGTCAACATGAGTAACCCAACTCGTCCATGTGAACCACATTTCAAAAAAATTTAGACCAGACTCTCAAATATGCTCAACATGGGACCCCACCTTCTCTACACACTACTTGCTATGAAGCCTCAACACCTTCAATGCCTTCATGTGAACCACATTTCAAAAATTTTCAGAGCAGACTCTCAAATATTCTCAACATGAGTAACCCAACATGTCCATGTGAACCACATTTCAAAATGTTTCGGTCTAGACTCTCAAATATGCTCAACATGAGTAACCCAACTGCCTATCTCTCATATGAAAATGTCTCTCATATGAAAATAATATCTGATGAGCACACACTAAAATTAGCTACAAATGTACAATATGCTATACACAATATTGTAGCACACCATTTCTTCACACACTCACTCACTGCTTGAACCAACCAACAAAACTTAGACACACACATATATAAGAATCCATAAAGGTCCACCTCAAACAAATACCATGTGAAGGTACAAGGGTAATACCAATACCCAGTCTAAATACTAGGCAAGCCAAAATACCACATGAAAATACCATGGTAATACCAATACTAAGTGCCAAGTACCATTGTAATACTTTACTCATCAAATATAAAAGATGCACTCGGAATCTAGAGAAAAACACTCATAATAGAGTAACACCCCTTGTACTCATTATGGTGATGTGAGATCTCTTCTCTCATTTGGTTATGAACATAGAAATAAAATGTTAAAGAAGTCTATTTAATATTTTATTTTCTTAAGATCTATTAGACCATATAAGTCTTAGTGAACATTAATTATCATTGTCATAAAAGACATTATGATTTTTTTTAATTACTTTACAAATATTTTAACTTAAATGTACCTTACTATATTTTATTTATAGCTACTTAATAATAATTTTAAATCTTACTATAAAAGTATATCAATAACATATTTCATACTAAAAATAAAATACAATTATTTATATAAACACAAAATAAGTAGCATAGAAGGTAAGCTCAATTGGTTGAGGTATTTAAAAACATTGAACCTTGTAGAGGGTAAGCTCAATAAAAAATTGAAATATTTTATTAAATAATAAATTAAAAATATTTAAAATCTTATTTCAAAAGTACATACATCATGTACATAATATTATTCAAAATAAATTATATATTAAAAATAAAACATAATCATTAATATGCATTTTACTACATTGATTGATAGGGGTGTATATTTGAAATAAGACATAGTTACTTTAATTATTAATAATTATTATGTGGTTGACAATGATTTAATATCCATGAAATATTTTTAGGAGTCAATGGTTTATCTCAAAGATAACCCGTGTTTTTTAGTTTCATGTCTATAAAGTATGATTCACTTCTTGAATTACTATATTTTGTTACATATTAAAAAACAAATTTATATAATCAGTTTAATTAAAAAAATTCAATTAGGCCGAGCCTAGAATATGGTTAACCTCCGTATTGCATGGAAGAATGATTTACTAACTAGTTATCACTAGGATTTACTAGTGGGATGCTACACCCCTTCAAATGGTTAAATTATTCCATTCTCAACCCCTTCCCTTCCCGTGAAGTTTGAATTTGAAACATGATGGGAACTAAGCCCCACTCAAACCAACCAATTTTCATCTCCTAGGTTGTAATAATAGTTTAATAGACCAAAACTGTGTACAATCATGGTAATAAACATCCCATTATGGATGGATGGGTCTTATTCCAACGAATAAGCAGGTTGTCCTGCCTAGGTTCCATCTAGACACAAAATAATAATAATAATAATAATAATAATTTGTCGACCCAACAAGATATTACGATATTTATGGGAGATATCTCCATTTTAAAAATAAAAAACCATTAAAATAAACACAATATACACTAATGAGATGTACATCAATTAGTGTGCGTCAGGTTTACTTCCTCGTAGATTTCACATTCAAACTTTATAGAAAGGGCTGAGGATTGAAACCACTTTGAGGGAATGAAAACTATCATGACGACACACAGAACTTTCCACAATCCTCACATGATTTATTAAACAAGGTAAACCCCACCTAAACAAACCCAATATTTAAAACCCCTCATCCCCTTCCGACTAACAAGCATAGCGTTCAACTGTTTGGTCTCTTGGTATAAAGGTAGAAGACACACCCTATATGTTTATTGGCTCGGTATTCATGTAGAATATAACATATTTAAAGGTGAAATTAAACCATCTTAACGCTGGTCTACCAAGCGCCTACCATGATCAAATCCCATGAGATGCAAACCTCTTTTACAGTAAGAAGGGATTTAATCCCTCTAAGTGATCTGATCCCTCTAAGTGATCTGTAGATCCAGAGTGAAGATAGATCTAAATTGACTATATAAAACATTTGTTTAATACAATAAAACACTCAACATATTTTGATGTTAAAGATATCTATTTTCCTATTTTTATATAAACAATTCTTAATTCGAGAATATAAAAAACAATACAATCATTTTAACTTTTTCTATATAATATCATAATATCTAAATGTATTTTTTAAACTTATATATATATATATATATATATATATATATATATATATATATTCATGGCACCCCTATCCAAATATTGAACTGATATTGTAATTTCATGTCTGGTCCCATTTTGTCCTCTCCTATCTTATATATTAAAACAAATGAAAATAAAAATAACCATACTATTCGCCCATTGCCCCGTCTTTTTCTAATTGTGGAAAAGCTTTAAAAACCCCACATGTGGAGAAGCTTGAAAACCCTTGTGTAGCGGTTTAGTTTTTGAGATAACTTGTCGTTGGATCTCGAATTTGCTAGATCAATAAGAAAATTTATTTGAAACCAGTTTTTGTTTTTCTTCTTTTGTTTCTAATGACCGAGGAATGGTAGTGCCTTTTGTTTTTCATCAAAGTTTTTATATTGCGTGTTTTTAATGCAAATTGTTTCATGAATTTTCTTGGATTTTGAAAGGATTTTGTTTGTCTGGAAATTATTACATCTAGCAAAGCATTTATCCCTAAATAGTCATCCTGCATGACATAAGGTCTGGATTTACTGTGGTTTGTTTAATAGTTACATATGTGTAGGCTACTTGTATATATTTGTTAATTTGAAGTATATTATTAAGATATGGCAGTTTAAAGATTTGGTTATTATTGTGGTCTGTTCGGTACATACAGATTTCTTTCGAAAAAGTGATACAAATTTTTTTTTTTTGAGATTCTCTTTGTACGATCTTTTGTGTGGGTTTATCTTAGTGAGTGTTTTTTATGTCATGGTTTATATTGTCAAAATACATAGATATTATGAGTTTTTTTTTTTTGTTTTTTTTATAGGTTATATTGTTAAAAAATAGTTAGATATGGGGTATTTTTATTTTATTTTTTTATTTTTTTATTATTGATTTTTTTATTTAGAGTTGTTTTGTTAGAAATATATTGAATTTCTTTTTAACTTGGTGAAATATAAAAATGATCACTGGCAATTTGACCAAAAACATTTGATTTTTATTTCATTTGAATATGAGATTCAGTTTTATTATTTGAAATAAAAATAATGGGCTCTTCTCATATATAAAAAAATCAAATAATCAATTCTTTTAATAGGAAATAAAATTGTAACTTTAAATAAAAAAGAAAAATTGATGCTTTTAGGATACAAAACCTTTGGTGAATAACTCAATATACAAGAAATATAATCCAATTGTAAATTCTTTTAATAGAAAATAAAATTATAACTCCAAATAAAAATAACTTGATTCTTCTAGGGTACAAAAAGATTTTTCCATCTTGTCTAAGAATAAGGAGATGCTTCCACTATAAGATAAGATCTATCCATGAACATCCAATTTAATGTAATAAGTGCTTTCAAGTATTAGGGTATGAAGGATTCAAATTTATAGAGGATATGGTCAACATTTTGAAAGTTAATATAATACCAAATGCATTTCTAACAATGATGTTGAAACATATTATTTTTTACCAAAATAAAAATTTTTCAAAGTAAAGATTTTGAATAAACCTTTGCTTTGATAGTTAGTAAGATATGCAGATACTTTCCCAATTTTTTTTTTGTTTTTTTTAGAATTTACTACTATATCTTTAACTGTTTTTGAGTTTTCATATTAATTTTACAATCCATATTCCCCATTTTACAATCCATTTCCAATAATAATATTGAAACATATTATTTTTTTTTTGGATAAAAACAAAGGTTTTCAAAGAAATTCAAAAAATAATTTCCAAACAAAATGGGGAAATGTAGAAAGATTAGTATGATACAAATACTTTCCAAACAAAATGGGGGAAATGTAGTGGGGAGGTGCTATACAGTGTAGAATGGGGAAATATGCTAGAGAGGTGTTCTACAATGTAGAATGGGCGAGATGTTGTATTCCATGCTCATGAGGTTCTCTGCAATACATAATGTAGGAGATAAGTGTTCATGAGGGGGGAGATAGGTGTTCATGAGATGTTGTACAACATAGGATGAGGAAGAGAAGCACTCATGAGGTTATCTTCAACATAGAAAGGGGGAGAGTCAAAGACACTTTACGTGAGAGTCAAAAGGCACTCTATTGGAGGTTTTGTATTCTAGAGAGGCTCATGAGGTGCTATACAACATAGAATTAGGGAGAGTGGAGAGGCACCATGGAAAAGCATTGGATCAAAAAATTATAATATTAATAATAAAACATAATGTCAGTTCAATATGACCTATTATATTTTAAAATTTTATATTTACATTTAACTAATAAATATATAAGAATTCAATATTTACAATATTTTTTTTCTACAATTTTTTGTGTTCTATATATAATCAATTAAAAATATTCAAACACATGGCCGATTTGAAATATTCAAGGGGGATCAATTTTTTTGTGCAAAAACATATTTGCATCTTGAGAAGATTTGATTTTTCTATGTTGGAAATGAGCTCACTACGAAGCGCGGAAGGGGGAGGGGGTGGTGAATCAGTAGTGCTAGGATTTATTTATGTTTTAACTCATTTTACCAAAGCACCCAATGATTAGTGATCCAACATAAAATCAAAATTAGGGAATGTAGAACCATTCCAATAAAAATGCCAAAACACCATGAAGAATCAACAAGAAATCATGCACATAAGATGACACAAATGTTTCTGGTGGAAAACCCTCTCCAAGGAAAAAAATCACCCACTTCCTGCTCTAATATTCTATTAAGTGTTGAACAAATTTGTACACTAAAGAGCTAGTTCCCACTATATGGAAGACTCAACTACTATGAAAATTCTGCTAGCAACACCAGTTCAAAAAAATATTCTCCCACGACTCTACAAAAATCCATTCTCTAGAAGACACCATGACCAAAGAGCCTCGCCCAATACGACTGGACTCTGGAGAAATATGCTTCATGTTCTGATTTTCTGACTAGAAGGCCCCCACCTTCTCTACACATTGTTTGCGATGAAGCCTTAATTCCTTTAACACCTCCATGTGAACCATGTTTCAAAATTTTTCAGACTGGGCTCTCAAATCTTCTCTACATGAGCAAGGAAACAACCTCTCTCTGATATGAAAATAATATCTGATAAGCATACACTGAACTTAACTACAAATGTACAATATGCTATGCAGAACATTGTATCACACCCTTTCCTCACACACTCACTCACTGCTTGAACCGACCAAAAAAATTTAACAAGACACAAAAATATATATAAGAATCTAGACACATCAACCTCAAACAAATACCATGGGAATATATAAGGGTAATGCCAATACCTAGTGTAAATACTAGGAAAGCCAAAATACCACATGAAAATACCATGGTAATACCAATACCAAGTGCCAAGTACCAGTGTAATACTTTACTCATGAAATATACAATATGCACTAGGAATCTAGAGGAAAAACATTCATAATAGAGTAATTCTCCCTGTAGTCATCTTGCTAATATTATAACGCTATCTTATAGGTTTGTCTCCAGTGTTAATAATGCTATGTTCTTAACTGTTTACCTGTGTTACCCTTCTTCACCTCCAAAACTGAATCAACTCAACTCCAAATGTTCTTGAACTTGATCCTTTGAGTCTGCAAATGATATACACAAATATATACACATAATAAACCATAAAATTAGATATAAAAACAACCACACATGCATCTGTCACAAGCCAAGCTGCCACCTGCAACATAAACATATCCCATAGCACCCAATCAAGAATATGCATAACATCTACAATACACGCCCGAGATGACATCAATTCCAACCATATATCATGACCTGTAACAAAAAGTCAATGCCAAAAAAATCTCGATTTTCCATTGATGGAAACCCCAACTAAACCATACAATTGATGCTGACCTCTGAAACTCATCTTCACAAGCACTCCCCATGTTATCCAAGATAACACTTAGGTTTGTCTTTGATTTATTCGGTTTAGTTATTTAGGGTTTTTATTTTTTTGCTTTTTTAAATCACATGTATTAAGGTCTTTTTGGTCTTTTAGTCATTTTGTAGGGTCATTATGAATTTAGTAGGGGTCATCATAGATGGGAAAATAAAAAATTTCATATTCTTCAAGCTTATCTACTCATGATTAGTAACTTGATAATTTAGCCAACTTTCATAGCAAATCCAGTTTAAAAATTTCACGGTTTGATATGGAAGTTCCTGACACTTGCATAGAAAATTTTCCTTCCTGAGCACCGATCCCGCTACAAAAGTATGTTTTTTTGTTAACGATAGGGAAATAATACGATAAATTTAAAATGGTTATGATCAGTGGTTATGAAGTCATAATTACATCTTTTTTTTCCTTATCTACCATTCCAAAAACATGTAGATTCATACTCATTTCATTTTCTTTCCACTATTGAATAACTTTGATGTCACAAGCTTGGTCTCATATCCTTACGAGCTTCTCTTGCTATCTATAGTTTCAACCCTGTTGTCTTGTGGGTTATTTAGTTGTCCTTAGGAAAGGTCTGTAAGTGTCATAACTAGTGTAGCTGTCCTTAAGATATTTGTAGGTGTCAAGAAGCTACTCACTGTGTGTTGAAGCCATGGTAGCTCGAAGGAAGCAATATAAAGGAGGGTCAGTGGTGAGGTACGAGCCTATGGATATGAAATTTCTTTAAGCATACCCTACTTTCACCCAAATATTTTCCAGCATGGGGTGTCTTCGAATCTGTCAGATGTTGCAGGGAATTCATGGGAAAATTGCTAAAGATTTTTCAATTAACTTTATAGGGACATGGTCTAAAGTTGGCATGCTAAATTTTGCAGTGTCTCCTAACACTATTTCTCAAGCTACAAAAATCCCCAGGTCAAGATAATTGTGGTTCAAGATGCAAAAGTTCAATTTGTATAATTGTGGTGAGTTCTTGAAGGAAGATAAAAAAGGCATTGATATGGCTACAAGCATTCCCAAAACATTCCTTAAAGACTATTTTTCTAAATTCCTAATGGAAATCCAAAAGTGCTTCACTTGTGAGTGTTGATTCCACATGGTATATCAATACCATTTCAAATTGTTGTTGCACTTGACAAGCAAAACAACCCTTAGATATTCATTTTTATTTGTTTAGTAGCTTTGTAAAGATGGCTGATAAGGTTCAGGCCAAGCCTGATGCTAGTAACACTTCAGTTTTTCATCATGGTCTTATTAAGTTGATGGTGGTTGAAGAGTTGAATAGGATGAAGAGAGATTGGCCCACATTTTTATTTTTAAGTGGCTATGAATTGGATGCTTCCACCCCTAGAAGAACTCCAAAGTCCCAACCTATAACCCAAGGGGAGGAGAAGCAGTCTAAGGGAGAGTTTGTAGCTGAGCCTAAAATAGAGATAGAACCTATAATAGAGCTTGAAATGGAACTTGAAGCCAAAAATGTAAAAGATATCATGGTAGCAGAAAAAATTCCTACAAGCACCAAGATAAAAATTTATATAAGAAGGATGAATAGAAGCCAAAGAAAAGGGAGGGGTAAATTTTTAGATATCCTGGAAGCTATTGATATTGAAGAAAGATCCATTGTGCAGGCTGTAGAGATCAAAGAGACAAAAATTAAAATAAGAGTAAAAGAGCCAAGAAATTGGATTTTACTGAAGAAGATTCAGGTTTTTTTTAAGCCCATAAATTCTATCACAAAATCACAACAACTAAAAGAAAATATGCATGATTTTTTGTTAGAAGAAGAGATGCCTCCATCAAAAGTAGAACAAATGAAAAAGAGGTAAATGTAAGAGGACTATACAAGAGAAAAGTGAAGTGGAGATGCTCCACGAACAGTTGAGAGATGCTAGGAATGAGGTTATAGAATCAAAATTTATTTTTAAATAATTGAAGGAAGACATATCAAAGCAACTTGACTTCTATGACAAGGTTGCAGATGAATCTAGAATAATGATAAAAAGAAAAATGCATTTACATGGAATGATGAAGCATTTCTGCAAGAGGAACATATGTTTACAAGAATATAGGAGAAGGTTGGAGGGTCAATTTAGGGCCTTAGAAACTCAAATTAAAATGATTAAGGCGGAGCTTGCAAAATGAAATATCAAAATCATTGTTGAGGTTGATGGCACTCCATGAACATGGAAATATCAAAAATTACTTATTATGTTGTGGAAAATTGATATTTATAGTAATATAAAGGCTTATATAGGCTATTATAAGTATTTTGGAGGTTAACAAATATTGAAAAGGAAAAATATAAGAAACTAGGCAGTTTCATAGAAACTCTCCATATTAAAGGTGAAAATTTGCTACGAATTTGGTGTAGCTTTCAATGGATAAAAAGGAAAGTTTAAATCTCAACAATGGAAGTGCTTAAAGAATGTGTTTAGCTTATAAACATTAGATAATATCCTGGAACTGTAAGAAGAATCAGATAACATGTAGGAGAGTGTTTTGGCATTTGCTACTAAAGTTTTCTACCAAACTGCCTATAATCTGTTTTTTCCAGCGTAGTGAAGATTTGATGAATTTTGGGCAATCAAACAGTAAAAAAATTGATAAAAAGTAGGTTAAATATATTCACATAAATAACCTATGAACTCCTATTTTTCAGGGGGATAACACAGCAGGTTAACCTCCATATGGAAACCAACTCATCATGCCAACTTATCATGAAATGTCATTATGGCAGTTTATATTCCAGTTCATAAACCATCCAACATCTCAACAGTTTGTTATATTTGATAAGCATCATTAGAAAATTTTGTTAAATCTCCTAAATGGTGATGGACTCCTTTTTGTATACAAACTCTGCAAAACATAAAATATCCCTAAAAAGTCTCTATGTTTTGTAATTCAATTAGAACTTGGTTTCTTAGCTAAAGCATCGAGTCTAGCCCAGGTGGCACACTATTCTAGAAGAGGAATCACTCTATAATTGGGAAAAAAATTCACTCTTAAGTGGTTTATCAATGAATGGAAGAGCCACTTTTGTAATTCTTCATGAGCTAATATACATTTTTTAGCAGATTGATTTCAAACCCGAGATTCTCCTTGGATTATGTGTCCTTCATCTCCTTATTTTTTATATTGTTATTCATGATTAATTGCTCCAACTTCCTTCATTTGTTGTTTTTCCTATAATCTGAGTTAATTTTTAATCCAATCTGTCTCAGTTTCCATGAATACAACTTGTTTGTAATTGAATTTATTTAGCTGAATCCATGCCCAATGGTGGTTGTCATTACACTCTTCCACCTAAAAAAATCACATAAGTATAAAAAAACTTAGCAATTAGCAAATTAAATTTTATCTTGAATATTTCATTTTTTCTTTGATAGATCCCTCTATGACAGGAAGGGCTAGCTTCTAGTGTAAATTTGGTTTGAAAAAGTTATGCTAGGTTTATAGTTGACACAACCCAACTTGTTCCAGCCTGGTAATAATATTTTGGTTCGTCTCCTGTGAGTTTGAAAAATGCATTATCATAGGCAATCGCTTCTTTTCAAAGTAACTGAGCTCTTGAGGGTATCAGGAGATCCAAAATTTGAGGTTGTACTGCTACCTTGGTGACTTCAATGTCATCTTCAGCTTAAAGGTGGCTTCCAAGAAGATTCATATGAGGATAAATCCAGTCCCTGATCCACCAGAGATAGCTGATCATCCAGAAAAAATTCTCAGAGGTATTGGTAGGTCATCAAAATCAGGTATTCCATCTTTCCTCTTTACCTTATGGAGGTGTTCAAAATTTTGAAGACAAAGATCGATGAAAATTTTGAAGAAACACTTTTTAGATCTAAATCAGAAAATTAACTAACAAACTTTATCTTAAATCTACAAAGGTTAGGAATTGACGCTACATCTCTTGTTTCAAAAGAAGATAGAGAAGGGTTTTGGGAAATTGTCACATTAGAATTATCATTAGAGTGAGAGTCTTTATAATAACTAAAAGAACTTGATCCTTTTGATTTCTTGTTGAAAAGGAGAACTCATGTCCCTTTACCTGAGTGGAGTTCTTTTGTTTTTGAGATGAAAATTCCTGTGACTCAATTTCCTAACATCACATCCTCTTTCATTACTACTCCTCCTAGTTTGATATCTACTTCCTCTGCTAAATTTTAGTTAGTGTTGTCACTCCCATTGTGGTTGGAGTTCCTCCTCCTCCTCCTCCTGCAGGCCCTACTAGATATGCTCCTCTTATTTTTCTTGCTCTACTCTATGATCTCCCATAAGGATATTCCACTAGGATTAAGAACTTTATAGGTGAGGAGGGAATCACTGCAAAACAACATGTTGGTCAATTTATTGACTTTATAGACCTGGAGGAGGTAGATGATGAAGATGTAAAAATGAGGTTTCTTGTGCAAATTTTTATTGTTGAAGTGAGAAAGTGGTTTAAAGCCTTAACCCAATGAAGTTTGCAGAATTGGGATCAATTGAAGGACATTTTCTGGAGAAAATGGGTTAGTAAGGTAAATCCTATGCATGCCTTGACTTCATATAACAATTTGAAGAAAGCAAGTAATGAGTCAACTCAAGATTTTTCAAAGAGGTTCAATAAATTTTATAAGTTTATTCTTTCTCATATAAAACCTCCCCCATGGGCTGCCCAATTTCATTATGCCGAAGCCTTTGATTATGAATTTTCCATTTTGCTGTGGGAGAGGGAATCTACCACTCTAGCTGAAATGAAAAATGACACTGTGAAGTTTGAGGTTAACATGGTTGTAGAAAAAAGGTCTAAGGTTGGAAAAGGAAGAGTAAAAGAGGAATAAAAACCCTCTACATATTCAAATGTGAAATTTGACACCATGATGAAAACCATGGAAAGAATTATGGATAAAATATCTCTTGGAAACAATTCTTCTCCTCCTGCACAACTAGAAACACAAATCAGAAATCCACATTATAGAAGACGTCAAATTCAACAGAGACAAAGAGATAATGAAATCATCTTGATCAACAATTTAGCCCCCCTTTTCAACAAAACTTGGTGGATGAAGAAGAAACACAACCAAAAATTCAAGAGGACATCATTCATTGTTTGGATGAAGAAGAAACACAACCAAAAATTCAAGAGGACATCATTCATTGTTTGGATGAAGATGAAACATGGATGTTTTTAACAAAAGAGGAGCATGATGAATCTAGAAATGACATAGGAAATGAAGCAACTGAAAAAAAACTGACCACTTGAAAGGTTATCAACATGTTGTTTTGTATGGATAGTATGTATAGTTGTACAAATTTTCTCTATTGAACCAGTCCATAATTAGGCCATTGTGGGAGATTGGGTATAAATTTTCCTTGAAGAATCCAAATCAGGTCAGACCTATGGCATTGGAGATAATATTCAGAGGGCTACTACAGGACCGAATTCCAGATATTGAAGATCTGAAATCACAGAGACAATTCGGTTTCAATATCTAGATCCTCAAAAGCAAGAAAAAGGTGTGTATTTTTTTTGAAATTGCATAAGTCTTGTTAGAAAAATTAGTTTCAAGTGATCCAAAGGGAATATTGAAGCATAGATATCAGTATTGGGTTCTAAAATCCCCCCTAAAAATAATTCAACACCCATCAAGCCCTCAGAATACTCTAATATGACTCATGAAGATGAAGAAGTGCAACATGATATATAAAAATTACAAGAGAAATTGCACCAAATTTTGCTCTCGCAAAGTGAAACAAAAAATCATTGGAATTTTTGAAGAAAGGCATGGAAGCTAAGATGGATGGTTTGAAGAAGGGCATGGAAGCTAATATGGATTTTTTGAAGAAAGGAATGGAAGATATGATGGATGGTTTGAAGAATGCCATGGAAGACATGAAGAATGATATAAAAGCAAACATGGAAGGATTGACAAAGTTGATACAAGAAATGGTTGCTAATGGTGAAAAGATAGTAGATGAAACTCATGATGAGAACAAAATAAATGTTAATTGTGATTTCATAAACTTGAATTTTGAATGGAAGGCCGACCATATTCCAAAGATCGATAGGAGGAAGTTTGATTGCAAGGATCCTGTAACATGGATACTACAGATGGAGCAATAATTTGATCTCAATAATGTGTAAAACACACAAATGGTACGCATTGAAACTTTATATTTACAAGAAAATGCATTTGCATGGTATCAATGGATTTTCTCCCGTAAAAAAATTATCACTTGGTAAATTTTTATGGAGGAAATGATAACACATTATGAGGATATAAAGAGCAACACCTTCTTTATCCAATTGATAAATCTCAAACAAATGGGTTCAGTGGTGGATCACATTCAGGACTTCCAAAAATTGAATAAGAAAATGAATAAGAAAATTAAAAATAAGAGGATATACAACTGGAACCAACGCTAGAGAAAGAATAAATGAGTTTGACCATATCGTGTAATGCATTGGCAGGAATTACCACTCCTCAAACTCTCAAGATAGAAGGACATATCAAGAAGAAAAAGGTAATAGTGTTGATTTATTCAGGTAGTACACAATTTTTTTAGTCATCAGTATTTTTTCTATCTTTAGATGACTAAATGCTTGTCCTAGATTTCTAAAAACAAGATTCTTGAACATTGTGAGTTTTAGAAGTCTCACTTCTTTCATTATCCTTAAGATAAATGTTTCACTATCTCACTACTTTGCCTTCCCTGGTAGCCTATCACTCTTAGAAGACCCCTCATGGGCTTATGCCACTCATCTTTGTCTCATTTTCACACCCACAACCTTGGTATTCTGTTTTTCCTATGCTTAACCCTTCCATTTTCCATCTAAGTTTGCCAAACAACTTACCCTTTCTCATGTTCATCGAATGCCTCAACCACTGATGGTGTTAAAGCTACCTCTGTAGGCTCTTTAGATAAATCAAGTACATTGGATTTTGGATCCTCAATACATCTATATGTCAAAAAAATCTATTTTAATACTTTAAGACCATAAGCCAATGCTTTTAGTCAAAGAGCCTCCCACTAGGTCACTATGTTTTTATAGGTTGCAGGGTTATATGTAATATCCAAAACTGGAAACATGCAACAATATTAAACAATACTTCTCAGAAATAATGCAGTTCAGCAATGTAAGAGCAGGAAGCCAATATGGAGGCTCAATATTTACATTTACAACAAAAAATCAGATTTATATTGAAGCCCATGAGATATAGAATAAAAAATATAAGACTTTATAGAAGAAGACCCTAAAAAATGAGGTGTTGCAACCATATATTATGACTAAATAAGATTGAAAACATTATTTTATTTGCTGAAAGCAGTTGTAGGTTACACTTTAGATCTAGGGAAGATTTGTGTACAAAAAGTTAGATCTATATTAGATCTATATGCTAGATAGGCTCCTCTTCAAATTCCCCTTGGGGTTTTTATCAAAACATGAAGTACAAGGAGTAGACCTAAGATCTTATGCAGCAGATCTGCAGGAACATTCATAAATTCTGAAGCATACACAACAGTATTCAGATCATATCTGAAATGACATGGAATAGATTTGAAATCCATGGATCTCCATAGTGAAGGGAAGATCCCCAACACTATAAATATCTCCTCCAAAAGTGTGCCAAAACACCCTGCAACTATACCCTTGCAAATAACGTAGTCCTGGAAGAAAACTTACATTGTAAGCTCTAGAACATGGTTGGCCTCAAGCCAAGATCTGGAAATGGTGCTCCAATCCTCAAATACTCTCTTGCCAATGGGATAGAAGCCTTTCACAATGAAAAGAGGCACTAGAATGGCCTAGATCTGATTAGATATAACCTCCACTTACTGTAGCTTACAAAGACAACCAAAACCTCAACACGATCTGTGTTGTAGTTGGAAGAAGAGCTTGGCCAAATGCCAGATAGTGGACAAGAAATTCAATCTCTTCCAAGAGCTACTTAAGGAAAGAGGTGGGATTCCCGATCAAGAACACCCAATGCTAAACATTACTATTCTCTGCTAAACAACCAAGAGAATAAGAAATGTGTAAGCAGAAAAAATCTTTAGAAATTTGATATCAATCAACAACCTTTTCATGCTGCCATCCCTTTCCTTATATAGATTAAGAGCTTGTAAACCCTAAACCACCTTCAATGAAATCTTCTCTTTCACACAATCCATCTCCATATAGAACTGCGTTGTGCCTCATTGATGGCTACTCCTTCTAGACAACACTATGGATTTGTTCAAGGTTGACCCAGTCAAAATATCTAGCCCCCTTTTGCACCTAAGGGTGCTTGCTTACATAGCCATGATTTAGCCTTTTTCATATTTGGCTTTGATTTATTCTTTATTAGGAGTTTTATGAACCTCCTTTACACATTTATTCTTTAAGAAAAGAAATAAAACAAAAAGTGAATATTTCAATTAGCTTAGGACTAATTAGGAACATTATAGTCCTCCCCTCCAAAATGTTTCTTGTCCTCAAGCAACTCACGAGGACATTGCAAAATCTCCAATGGATTTGTCTCCCCCCAAGAATACAAGTTTGCTTTTAGTGAGTAACCCAGATAGCTGTCATCATGAAGAAGTGGTAGATACATATAAATAATCGTATGATGTCCATTGGCCTTCTTAAGGCATGAGATATGGTAAATATTGGGTGATTCAACCCCCATGAGGAACCCCAACCTCCATGCTATCATCCAAACAAAGTGA
The DNA here is from genome assembly GCA_034641835.2 of Pinus albicaulis. NCBI lineage: Eukaryota > Viridiplantae > Streptophyta > Pinopsida > Pinales > Pinaceae > Pinus > Pinus albicaulis. The sequence goes on from CM076574.1 coordinate 1,111,655,370, forward strand.
ACCATCCTAGGTAGCTCATAGAAATAGTCACCAATCCCCTCCTTATGTAATGTATAGGGGCTTCATGGTTGGAAATGAGAGGTAATTTTGTTGAAATTATGTTGTCTCTCTCTCCATTTATGATAAATGTGGAGCTGTTGATCCTGGGTTGCAATAATATAGTCTTCCTGAAGCCAAAAGATACCTAACCTCATGATTCCCTTCATTGATTCTAGGGAGCCTCCTTGCCCAATATTCCATGCATATAGTGAATAAAGTATCATCAGCATATGTGCTCCAAAAGAAACATGGACTAAGTGTCATATGATATATTGGATGGGGACAATAGTCCCTCCATTGAGACCAACGACATTCTTCTTCTTTCTGCCTCAAAACATAGTACAATAAGTGGCCACCCAACCACCTTCTTGCTGCCATAAGCTTCTCCAAAGCTTGAGAATATTAGAGGATAAGAGGTGTTAACTGAATATGATTGAAGAAACACATGTCTTGCCACAAATTATCCCATGTGAGAGGCTTCTCCCAAAGACATAAGTCACACATATGGTCTTTTACATAGAGAAACAAAAGATAAAGTGTAGCAGCCATATAATTTATCATCCTCCTCTTGAAGTATGAATAAATATGGGAGTTTTCATTTCCCATGGACACATACAACCATTGTGTCATCCTTCTTATCATGTTCCCAACAAAGATCAGAGAATCATCACCATGTGGGATAAAAATCAGCAATACATAAATAATTAAACACAATGAGGGAGGTGGATCACAGTCCCACAAGTGGAACCATCATAGTAGATCTCTTGATTGCATCAGATATATATGTGGTAAGTGGTTTTCCCACCACTTACTTGCTGCACATAACATCTCACCATGGCTGAAAGTGGGATATATATTTGGTGCATTAGGAAAGCACCCGTCATGCTGCAAAATCTCCCTTTGTCCACCAAGGGAGTGGCCATATTCAGAAATAGTTTTGGCCCAAAGTTGGACATGATATTTATAAGGTATAACACTCCTCTTATGATTCATGGCCTGCATATACATAGTAAAAGAATGCATAAAATAAGAAAATAAAATATTATTTACATAAGTATGCTCTTCACCAATAGTCCTCCTCAAACAAATGGAGTGGTGCATAGATCTTTCACCTTCCTCAAAAAGAGAAAGAGAGGGCTGAATTAACTCTTCCATAGAGTTATGTTGCTACTCCATCTCCATATGGTGCATGCATATTTGATAATTTTGATATAAATCTTCTTCAAATCCTTCCCACATGAATCCATTCAAGATAATATGGTGATTTCTAATGAAATTAGTGGGAGTAGAAAGCAAAATCTCATAGGTTGCATATAGTAGTTTATCTTTGAGCCTTGATTCTTTAGTCAAATAGATCTGATCATGGAAGTAAATGACTCCATCAACCACTCTATACCTCCTATCTTCCATTTTCCCATCAAGAACCTTACATGTGAAGAGGTTCTTGGAATATTCTACCGAGTTGGGACTCCCAATATGGATCTAGGCTTCCCAACAATGACAATGGTGTAAAATTCTGAAATGAAGTAGCTGTCACATCATTATTCTCCTCTTTGACATGCTCAAGGAAAAAGTCACATGTTAGAGTGTTGTAGTTCCCCCTTTGCTACCTCTCTTGCAGCTGATCTTGCTCAAGACAAGATTGAAGTTCATGGAAGTCAACCTCCTTTTGAAAGGTATCTTTCTTCCAAAAATTCCATAGTTTGGCCCATGCATACAAGAGTGTTGGTATCCTCTTGTCATATTCATAAATATTCCTTGTGTGTAGAGATATCATTTTCTGCCCCAAGACTATGGAGTGGCCATTTTAAACCATGCTCATGTCATCACAGATTTTTGAATCCTTCTTTTCCAGCGTAAATAGCTGAGTGGAAGATAGCAAAGTCCATTTTAGAAATTTTCTCATCTCTCCTTGGAACCCATCAAAGGTTCTTAGTGCTGTGGTAGCTCCTCCCAAGGCTCCTTGCTTAGCCAAATATGTCATTGATGCAACAAGTTGAGAGAACACTTTATTATCCTTCTCATCAGGGGGTCTCCCTGGTGGAATGCCTCCATGCAAAGAGACATCAAAATCTAAAGTAGACTGTATGAATGAGTGGATTGATTTTTCCCTCTCTTTGCTGCATAAATCAGTCTCCTTACTCTGGATATAAACCCCTTGAAATAAAAAAGGGTGCATTCTCTTCATCATTGGATGTTGATCCATCATTCCTCCTCCTTCTTGGAGCAAGGTGTTATTTCCCAATAATACTGTCACATGATGCTCCTTGGGAACCATTTGCAAAGACACAAAATCTCCTTCCCTTGAAGCAATAACTTCATGTCCATCCCCATGTGGTGATGGTTATTTTTCTGAAGTGATGACGTTGTTATTTCCCTCTTGTTCATTATCCTCATCCATATTTGAGAATACCTCATTATCAATGAGAGACCTTAGATCTTGGTCTTCCCTTGAAAGAGGAATCTTCATGACTTCCTTTTGAGAATAAATCTCTTCATGCAATGGGGATCTTGCCTTTGGCAAGGTATCACACAAGTTTTAACCCCCTTCAACAGAAATCTGAAGTGGATTTGGAGTAACAGATCTTTCCAACTCAGGCAAGGGTTTTTCATGCTCATGCTTTGCTAGCTAAATCAAAGATGTTTCAGTTTGTTTTACATCAAATCTCTTCACTAATCTCCTAGTGAATCTTGCATAAGTAGATATATTTTCATTCTTTAATGAAAAGGATTCAAATAACCACCAAGCATAAGATTTACCTTTAAGATGAAGCGCTGCTACTTTAAGGGCTTAATTTTTTGACACTTGATGAAAATCCAAATATGAGTCTACCTAATCTGTCCATTCATTGACTGTGCATGTGGAGGATCCATCAAAATTTGGCAGAAAGAATCTACCTCTTCTCCTTCTATTGTAGTTGATGGATCTCATTTCCTCCTTGAGCTAACAGAACTCTTGGAAGCTCAAGTGCTCCTTTATTTTCCAAGATTTAGATTCGTACTCCTGAAGATAATCACTCAAAGTCTCCTCCTTTGGTGCATCTTCTTCCTTCATCTCTCCTGCAGTAAATTTGGGCATAGTATAACATTGTACATTTAAATGTGTCGCTGAGTGCTTGCATACATGATATGAAGAACTAGGGATTTATTCATGTAAATATCTTCTTGAGGGACCTTTGTGTCTTGCCCTCTTCATTTCTTTGATTTATCCTTTAAGCTCATGCAGAGTTTGGAATATAGTTTTTGAGAACTCTTTCCCTTTCATTCTTCCAGATAAATGGGTTTTACCCTTGTCTTCTTTGTATTCAGTGTAATCAAACTTCTTCTTTTGTCTTTCCCTTTCTTGAAAATACATATTGGCTTCTCAATAATCATAGTTTGTGCCAAGATGATGCTTCGATACCACTGTAATATCCCAAATGGGAAACTTGCAGCAATATTAAACAATATTGCCCAGAAATAATGCAATTCAGAAAAATAAGAGAAGGAGGTCAATATGGAGGCTCAATATTTACATTTACAACAAAAAATCAGATTTATATTGAAGCCCATCAGATATAGAACAAAAAATAGAAGATTTTAGAGAAGAAACCCCTAGAAAATGAGGTGTTGCAACCATATATTATGACTGAATAAGCTTGACAGTGTTATTTTATTGGTTGAAATTAGTTGTAGATTACACTTCAGATCTAAAGTAGATATGTGTACAAAAAGTTAGATCTATATCAGATTTGTACACTATATAGGCTCTTCTTAAAATGCCCCTTGGGGATTTTAGCAAAACATGAAGTACAAGGAGTAGATCTGAGATCTTATGTAGTAGATCTGCAGGAACATTCATAAATTTTGAAGTAGATAAAATAATATTTAGATCAGATATGAAATTACATGGAATAGATCTAAAAGCCATGGATCTCCTAGTGAAGGGCAGTTCCCCAACGGTAGAAACCTCTCCTCCAAAAGTGTGCCAAAACACCCTGAAAATGTAACCTTGCAAATAATGCAGTCCTGGAAGAAAAGCTATGTTGTAGGCTCTAGAACATGGTTGGCCTCAAGCCAAGATCTAGAAATGGTGCTCCAATCCTCCAATACTCTCTTACCAATGGGATAGAAGCCTTTCCCAGTGAGAAGAGGCACTAGAATGGCCTAGATCTAAGTAGATCTAGCCTCCACTTACTGCAACTTACAAAGACAACCAAACCCTCAATAGGATCTGCGTTGTAGTTGGAAGAAGAGCTTGGCCAAATTCCGGATAGTGGACAAGAAATACAATCTCTTCCAAGAGCTACTCAAGGAAAGAGGTGGGATTCTCAATCAGGAACACCCAGTGCTAAAAAACACTAGTCTCTGCTAAACAACCAAGAAAATAAGAAATTCCTAAACAGACAAAATCTTCAGAAATCTTATATCAATAAACAACCTTTTCATGCTGCCATCCCTTTATTTATATAGATTAAGAGCTTGTAAACCCTAAACCACCTTCAATGAAATCTTCTCTTTCACACAATCCATCTCCATTTAGAACTGTGTTGTGCCTCATTAATGGCTACTCCTTCTAGACAACGTTGTGGATTTGGTCAAGGTTGACCCAGTTAAAATATCCAACCCCCTTTCACACCTAAGGGCGCTTGCTTACATGGCCATGATTGAGCCTTTTTCACATTTGGCCTTGATTTATTCTTTATTAGGATTTTGATGAACCTCCTTTACACACTTATTATTTAAGCAAAGAAATAAAACAAAAACTGAATATTCCAATTAGCTTAGGACTAATTAGGAATATTACATTATATTTGGTGTACTAAATCACTGTTTTCCATGTGCTAGAAGCCGAATCAAAATGAGAAAAGGTCATGCACCTGTTTTTCCAAGTCAGATTAAGAAAAAATCAAGGAGGATTGCTTTGCCAAGGAAAAAATTCTGAAAATGGACAGCTTTCCATTTTGACATTTCTGCAGGAATGTCAAGGTGAATATCAATAGGAGAATAGGTAAGCTAAGAGGACTGCTCCTCATTAGAAAATATACTCAAGAAAATGGAAGAGGATGAAGCCTATGTTCAAGGAAAATTAGGTTTTCTAGGACTGATTAGACCAGCAGCATGCGAAGCAAAGATTAGAGTAGAAAACCACAAGGACAAAGGCACATCAGCACAACCAAGCATGAATTGAATATTTTTAGAAACTATAAATGAAGAAGGGAAAAAGGTGAGGTGAACTGAGAAGAAATGTGTGAACTTGAAAGGGCTATACAGAACTTAGAATACAACACTAAAATTTCTTCTCAAGCAGCCCTAAAACCTAAGGTTTTGGAAATATAGTCAAGGGACATGAAATAAAAATGATAGTCCTCCATAATTGCCAGCAAAAGAAGATTTCAAGGAATTGTTGTGTGTGTCATTCTAGGTTTTGGCAAGGTAAATTTTTTCACTACCTCAAAGTGAAAGCATGAAAGAGTATCAGCGCGAGGAAGGTTAAAGCCTTCATTTTCAGTCATTTTCCCTCAAATGATCAAAGGAATCGAAGCATAGGGTTGAAGTTCAAGATAGAATTCCAACCTATTCATGAGTTTACTGTTATGTGATTGAATGTGTCAAACACCAAGAAACATCGAAAAGAGGGAAAAATAAGTATGTCATGGCACCTGCAACAAATCAGAAGTGGGCAAAGATGAATTTAGCATTCCTAAGGATAAAATAGAAAGGATGAAAACAAGTTTCTCACTCACCTCTCAAAACAAAGGCAACTTAAATTTCCTAGGTAAGAACAAAGAATTTTTGAAGAGGCTGCCACCATGCAAGTGCTTAAGGTCGTCAAAATTTTTTCAACATATCCCAAGGATCAAAGGAAAGAAATTTATTTCAAGTTTTCATGGCACTTATTGACTGAAAAGTGATTGGAAGACCTAAATAGACCAAAACATAGAAAATCATGTAACTCAAGCAAACATCTGCAAAATAAGTGTTGAAGGCATCAATAGGCCTAAGGGAGTCAAAATCCATCATATCAACTACCTGAAGAGCAGCAAAGAGAAATGGTAAGGAGAAAAGGGGACCAGTTTTATGTTTTCAAGTCAGCCACTGTAAAAGGAAAAAAGAATATCAGTGAAGTCAAAAAGGGATGGAAAAACATTATAAAGTGGGTTTGATTTTAATTTATTTTCCCTAAAGGTATATAAAGACAATTTTTACTCTCCTCTCATCTCATTATGCATATGCAAAGGAGTGAAAATTTTCAAGGAGAAAATTTATGATTTTTTAGTCAGTTTCTCGGCCAAGTCACCCGGCGTTGCGCTTAGGAGCAGGCACTACACCTAGGGCACTCGGTGCTATGCATAGAGGAGAAAACGCAGTGTAAATTTACATTGTGCTACACCTATAGTCGGGCGCTACGCGTTCACCCAGTTTTCACCTGACAGGAAGAGACAAACATGTAGAAATTTGAATAATAGCTGAATTATTCACCGAGATTATCCTGATTACACATTATTTAAGCTTCATGCATAATACATAACCTCTTCTACAATTGATCATAAATATGCGGAAATAGAAGCAGTCGCATGCGCACATTAAAACATAATCAAGCACACATATAACACAATATGTAATGGGGAAAGCATACAGCTGAAAACCCCCAACTATCTGTATATTATAATGATAGATAACATGTAACAATACATAGAACAAAGCTCTCACAGCTCTTAGCACTATCTCACATGCTACACACAAACTAGCACGGAAGATGAACAAGTCACAGGTTCAAATCTCCTCCACAAGTCTGCCTGCCTCTACTGCGCAATCCGAGATGAATAATGATGAGATCCAAGTTTGAATCCACCTGGATTGTACTGTGCAATCCTCATTGGCAATCTCAATCAATGTGTGTGCAAATCTCATGCACACCCATAGTCACAACTGATAGTAGACTCACCCTTTCACCCACCTCTAACACTGGTCTCCATTGAACTGTCCATGCATTGCAGTTAACTGATGTGTTATTTAGTTGATTTATGAGTTAATAATTAGTGAATTAATTAATAATTAATTCACACCACTCATCACTAGTGTATTTACCGCTAGAATAAATACACTTAGTTCAACTAAGTTAAACCTAACACAACTCCATCAATTGTCTCATCAACTCCACCAAACTCTGCCACATGAGTTCTAATTGAAGTCAAACATGCAATAGCTCAACTAACCCATAGGAAATTCGAATTTCCTTCTGCCAGCTGCATGTGCCATATCTGTAGCTCGAACTGAAGTGCTCCAAGAGGATAAGATAATGTTTATAGTCCAAATACATATAAATATTTGATCGTTCTATTTTTTAGCCTTGGCATTTAAAAATAGATTCAAACTTTCCAATGTCTAAAAATATCACTGCCTTTACCAACTCGACCAATCATCCATAAATAGCATCCCCGCAACTCATAGACTATGATCCATGTCTAAATAGACATAGTCTAAAAATAGACTTTATGCAAAATAGTACCGCGGGCCCACTTAGTGAAGGCGACTTCTTTTCACTTAACCCTCATCATCTTGTTGCATTTTCAACACTCCCTCTCAACAAGATATGGATTATCTGCAACCCCTATCCTGCCTCTGTGGTATTCAAATTTTCTCCTGGTGAGCGCCTTCATTAAGATATCAGCATCCTGATCCTCCGTGGGAATGTATGAAAGTAACATGATTCTCCGCTGCACACAATCTCTGATATGATGGTACCTGATTTCGATGTGTTTGGATATATCATGAAATACTAGATTATCCAAGAGTTTAATGCAACTCTGGTTATCACAATAAATCACAGTAGGCTCCAAGTCTGACCCGAACAACCCGACCAGGATCTTCCTCATCCATATGGCCTCGCATGCAGCCAAGCTTGCCGCCATATACTCGGCCTTTGCTGAACTGAGTGCCACAGATCTCTGCTTCCTGCTGTACCAAGAAACTGTTGTTGAACTGATACTGAAGATCCCTCCATATGTGCTCTTTCTTTCCGTTGGGCTCCCTGCCCAATCTGCATCCGTGAAGCCACACAACTTCACTTCATCCTCCTGTCTGTACCACAAGCCATATCCCGATGTGCCTCTAAGATAACGCAATACATGCTTGCCTGCCTTCCAGAAGAGCTTGGAAGGCTTAACCATACCTTGCGAAAGCTGGTTAACAGCATAGCATATATTGGGTCGTGTATTGACTAGATACATAAGCGACCCCACCAACTGTCGATAAACAGTGGCATCCACTACCTCCGCTGAAGTAGCATCCTCCTTCCTCCAACCTCCAGGAAGAGGAGTATCAACAGGCTTGCAGCCATGCATGTTGAACTTCTCCAGTATCTCCCGGGCATACTTACCTTGAGAAACAAATAGTCCATCACTACGCTGCCAAATTTCCAATCCCAGGAAATAATGAAGGAGGCCCAAGTCCTTCATCTCAAACTCTCTAGCAAGATCCTCCTTGCATGAAAGTATCAAAAACTCATCACCTGTCAAAATCAGATCATCTACATACAGTACAATTATCAGCAACTTCCCCTCCACCACAATCTGGTACAGGTTAGGATCCGCCTCACTCTTGGAGAATCCAAGTCCGGTGAAATATCTGTCTATTCGTGCGTACCAAGCACGAGGTGCTTGTTTCAACCCATACAGTGCTCTCTTGAGTCTGCACACATGCGACTCGCTGCTGAAGATCTCGAAACCTTCGGGCTACTCTATGTACACCTCCTCCTCAATGAATCCATTGAGGAACGCAGTCTTCACATCCATCTGATGAATGTGCCACCCCATCTGCGCTGAGAGAGCTAGGATCGTATGTATGGAAGAGTACCTTGCAACAGGTGCAAAGATCTCCTCATAATCGATCCCCTCTATCTGTGAGAAGCCTCGGGCAAAAAATCTTGCCTTGTACTTCTCCACACTCCCGTCAGCCGCCTGCTTCACTTTGCAGATCCATCTCAAACCTACCACAGATTTCCCCTCTGGCCTTGGGACAATCTCCCATGCACTGTTTCTAACAATCGAATCATACTCTTCCACCATGGCATCTACCCATGCGGGGTCCTCCACAGCTTCCTCGAAAGAGGATGGCTCTGTCATGACACATTTTCTCACAAGAGCCATGTATCCAGTGTACCGGTCCGGTGACTGTCTCTGTCTGCACTGTGCTGTAGGTGGTCCTACAACCTTCTCTGCATCTTGAGCCAGTCGCTCAGCTTTTGTAGTGCGCTTGCGTCCTCTGATGGTTGGCGCTGCATGAGTGGTCTCTTCCACTCCATGAACTTCCTCTTGTGAGTGATCCACATCCTGAAGCTCATCCTTAGGAACTAATAGCTCCTCATCTGCATGCAAGTGTGGCTCCCTCTCAAGCGAACACTGCATGGTTTTCTCCTCCTGGAATTTGATATCCTGTCGCACAACAGTCTTGCGACTGTCTAGAAAATACACACGATAGTTTTGGGGCGTATCAGTGTACCCCAAAAATATCCCAACCTCTGTGGTCGGCTCCAGCTTCTTCCTGGCATCCTTCGTCAAATGCATGTAGACAGGTGAACCAGAAATCCTCAAATGGGAAATATGAGGCCTCTTGCCAGAAAACGCCTCCTCCGGTGTACTCATGCCAAGTATCTTGTGAGGACAATGGTTCTGCACATATACTACAGTATTGCATGCCTCCCCCCACAAGTGAAGGGGTAGGCCTTGATCATGCAACATCGCCCATGCAGCACCCACGATCGTTCTGTTTTTCCACTCAGCAACCCCGTTCTGCTGTGGGTTATGAGGTGCTATGAGCTCTCTCTGAATTCCTTCTGCGCTGCAAAAGTCCTTGAATTCAGCAAAGATGAATTCACCACCATTTTTTCTCCTAAGAGCCTTCACATGCTTCCCCGATTCCTTCTCAACCAGCGCCTTGAACTCACAGAACTTTGAGTATGTCTCACTCTTCTTCTGCATGAAGAAGATCTAGCACTTCTGAGAAAAATCATCAACAAAGATCACATAGTACTTGTGCTTTGCTATCGAAGCTACTGAGAAAGGTCCACACACGTCTATCTCGAATTCTCTCAAGGATCGTCATGGCGCGACTATCCTTCGTGAAAGGTGGCTTTCACAAATTTTCGCAAGGCACACACCTTGCAATCGATCCTGATCAATCTGATCGCGCAAGAGTGCCTTTAGGAAGCCCAGTAGAAATCTACTGCAGTATCTTCAAAGCTCCATGGTGAAGGTGGCCCAATCTCCGGTGCCACAACTCGCCATCATCCTGGCTCACCACTCCTTCTGCCTTGCCTGCCATTGCTACATAGCCATCTACCTGCAATTGATAAAGGTTCTTAACTCGAACCCCTATCCTCCGGCTCTCACCAGTTGCCTTACTGCGCAGGAAAGCCTTTCCCTCGCTAAAGACAACATCATATCCCTTGTCTTCTAACATCGCCACAGAGATCAAATTCTTCTTCAATCCTGGAACATGCATCACTTCCTTCAATACGAAGGGTTTACCAGACTCCCTCTCAAAGGAAATGGTACCGATACTGGTCGCACTGTATCTACCATCATCGCCCATCTCGATGTGCACTCCAAGATCTTTCTCATCCAGATTTGAAAACAGATCTCGATCTCCAGTCATGTGAAAAGACGCACCACTGTCCAAGAACCATAATAATCCCATCACACTTGAGACCAAGCATGTGATCAGTGAAAAATCCAGCTCAAACTGCGAGGCTAAGGCCTCTCCCACTGCAGATCCAGCAACATGCTTATTTTTCTTCTTCTGCGGAAAATTTGTGGCATAATGTCCGTGCTGGAATGAGAAGCTTTCTTTCTCTTCCCCTTCTTTGATTTGGCAGCCAAAGCACAATTTTCTTCATCAGATGCCTTTGATGAAGATCCGTCCCTGGTACTCCGCCTTATCTCCTCTTGCACAAGATCCGACCAAAGTCGCTCCCATCCTGGAAATTTCTCCCGACCATTGATAGAATCCTGATAGGCATGCCAAATCTTCAGAAGACCAAGGAGATCCAAGCTCACCAATTCCTCATCATCAACAGTCACCCCCACACTTCCCAGCTCATCCCTGCATTGGATGAACTTCGTGAGGTACTTGGGCATACTTTCGCCTTTTTCCATATTTATGTGTCTGAGTTTATCCTTGAGCGCCAACTTCCTCTGGTTGCTCTTGCTTTGGAATAAATCTGTCAACGCTTTCCACATCAAGTATGGAGAAGATTTTCCATGCATGCTGGATACAATGTGATCCCTCACGCCCTCCAACAGAATCCTTCGACATTTTTCCATCTTATTTTTCCAAGCCTCAACTTGAGCAGCATCAGTAGGCTTTGGAACCTCAGCCTCTATGAATTCCTTCAGCCCGTTATCATCTAATACCACCTCCATCCTATCCTTCCATGCAACATAATTTGAGCTGCCCTCAAGGGTATACTCCAATCGCAATCCGTTGAAAGACATTTTGACTTCGACACCAAGAGAACTACTGCAAATTCAAATTCCACCAGCTCAAAACTCAACCGCTTCCGATCTGTGAGAAAAAAATATTTCTAGCACAGAGATCGACTATAGGGGCATTTACTGGATATATCACCTTTCAGAGAAAGGATGGATCCAGAGCCTACCTGGCCCGCTTACAGACTCTGTCTACCGAAATAAATTGTAATCACTGTAATAGATTCGATGATCAATTTTCGCTTTGATACCATGTAGAAATTTGAATAATAGTTGAATTATTCACCGACATTATCTTGATTACACACTATTTAAGCTTCATGCATAATACATAACCTCTTCTACAATTGATCATCAATATGCAGAAATAGAAGCAGTCGCATGCGCACATTAAAACATAATCAAGCACACATATAACACAGTATGTAATGGGGAAAGCATACAGCTGAAAACCCCCAACTATCTGTATATTATAATGATAGAGAACATGTAACAATACATAGCACAAATCTCTCACAGCTCTCAGCACTATCTCACATGCTACACACAAAACTAGCACGGAAGATGAACAAGTCACAGGTTCAAATCTCCTCCACAAGTCTGCCTGCCTCTACTGCGCAATCCAAGATGAATAATGATGAGATCCAAGTTCGAATCCACCTAGCTTGTACTGCGCAATCCTCATTGGCAATCTCAATCAATGTGTGTGCAAATATCATGCACATCCATAGTCACAACTGATAGTAGACTCACCCTTTCACCCACCTCTAACACTGGTCTCCACTGAACTGTCCATGCATTGCAGTTAACTGATGTGTTCTTTAGTTGATTTATGAGTTAATAATTAGTGAATTAATTAATAATTAATTCACACCACTCATCACTAGTGTATTTATCATTTATACTAAATACAACTAGTTCAACTAAGTTAAACCGAACACAACTCCACCAACTGTCTCATCAACTCCACCAAACTCTGCCACATGAGTTCTAACTGAAGGCAACCATGAAATAGCTCAACTAACCCTTAGGAAAATTGTATTTCCTTCTGTCAGATGCATGTGCCACATCCAAGCATCAAACTGAAGTGCTCCAAGAGGATGAGATAATGTTTATAGTCTAAATATTATTAAGGGTTAATAATATTTGACTGTTCTATTTTTTAGCCCGGCAGTCTAAAAATAGAGGTCCATCTATTTTTACCAACTTGACCAATCATCCATAAATAGAATCCTGCAACTCATAGACCATGATCCATATGTCTAAAAATAGACTTTGCGCCAAAAATAGCCTATGGGCCCACTTAGTGAAGGCGATTTCTTTTCACTAAGCTCCATCATCTTGTTGCATTTTCAACAAAATAGGTCTGCAAGTGGGCAGAGCTGCACTTAAAGCAACCCGACGACCCATTTATACCCAGCGCTATGCCCAAGAGACAGGCAAGCCTACACAACTTGTGCAGCGCTACGCCCAGGAGCCCGGCAGGCCTGCACGCAGGCAGCACTTTCCCAGGAGGACCCCACTAGCCCAGCTTTCTGCCCAATGTTGTGCCTAGGAAAAAAAAGGCCTCTTTTACTTGCAAATTTCCCTCAAAAGGCTAAAGGGACCGCTATAGTTTATTTCCTATAACCTGCAAAAGAGTCCAAAAATTATTAAGTGGACATTTTTCCTCCTCCTCCAGTGACTTTTGTGTTTTAATGGTTAAAGGGGAATAATAAAAACCTAGTTTCTACAAACCCTAGGTCATCATGGCAAACACCTTTTTTTGACCTCCCAACAAACAATTATCAAAGAGTGTGAGTTAGGGTAACTACAAATCAGTTCAAGTTAAGCCCTCATCAAGCTCAAAGCAACTCATTAATAAAACCACCTCCATCTCACTCATTTGCAAAAGCTACCCTCACCATAATTTTAATTCACTTCTTCTGCCTAACTTTCACAAGCATGCCCAAGTTTGTCCAAAATAAGCCCTAGTCACCATGTCAGGAGAAGAAGGAAGTCTGAGTAGTGAAGGAGTTCAAATGACTATGAGGCCAAAGCACAAGGGTGGGAAGGTTAACAAATTTGAACCCAAGACATAGTGGAGATTACTTCTCCCCCCATGATTTTCACATGCTTTCAAAATGTGGGATGTTTTCAATTTTGTGAAAAGACAAAAAAGTGCAAAGTCACCCTGAAATCTCTAGGTTTTATGTCCTCAACCTACACAATAAACAATCAAGCCTTGCAAGGATAGACTTTGAGCTATTATTAGATACCATTTCTCAAGCTACTGGACTTCCTGATGTTGGTGAGAAATGGTTCAAAAGGGAAAAGTTGGACATGAGTTTCTATGAGCCTTTCCTCAAGCCTAGGTATAAATAGGGATGTAAGTCTATTTTCCCTTTCTCAAACTTATTATAGAGGTATGCACCCCTAATGAAGGTCATCATGGAATACTTTACCTATGAGGGGAGATACTCCAGGCTCTACTCCTACCATGTCAGATTACTCATGAATTTCACTAGGGTGAAGATGCTTCGTTTGCCCTATTACTTGTATAGGAGTATAGAAAATATGTATTCTATTCTCTGAAGGAGGAGTTATACCTAGAAAATGCATATTTTGTTCCACCACTCCTTAATCAAGATGGTGGTACTACATCAGTTGGATCAAAAAGGCATACCATGGGATGTGTTCATAGCTCATGAGTTATTCATAAGCCCATAGCCTCATCATCAACCTAGTTTATCCTCATCATCTCATCCTCCTCCCTCTACTCCTCCATCACCTCCTATAGATCATGCCTCCTCATCTACACAAGCAACATCTCCTCAAGAAGGCCTCCCTTCCTCACCTTCTCCTGATGCATCAGAATAAGAAGGAAAGGTAGTGAGCAAGATAGTGAAAATGAGGTTGATGGTGACAATTAGTCAGCCCAAAGTGAAGATGAGGGTGATAATGATTTGAGCCAACAAGAGGCAGAGGTAGAAAATGATGAAGATATCAATGAAGAGGAAGAAGAAGAAAATGATGAAGAGGAAGAGACAAATGATGAAGAGGCAGAGGAAGATGATGATGAAGAGACAGATGATGAAGAAGAGATAGAGATAGATAATGAAGAAAAGGGAATTGAGAAAAATAGTGGAAAAGAGGAAGATAATGACAAAGAGGCAGGAAGTGAAGAAGAGATAGAAAAATGATGAATTGAGCCAGAAAGAGGCAGAGAGCATGGAAACAGAGGAAGAGGATGACAATGAAGAAGATGAGGAATATGATAGTGAAAACAAATTGAGCAGTGATGAAGAAGAAGTCAGCCATGAGGCAGAAGATATGGAAGAGTATGAAAATGATAAAGATGATGACAGTGAGGAAAATGCAGAAGCTAAAGGCAACATAGATGAAGATGAAAACAATGAGGATAATGCAAAAACTAAAGGCAGTAGTGACACCCATGAAGCAAGCCTCAGTGATGAATAGGACAGCAAGGAGGAAAACAATCATGATAGTCATGACAATCATGATGACAGTGAAATAGGTGAAGAGGGTGATTATGAAAATGAAGATCACAGCAGTGGAGCGGAAAGCAGCTTCAATGATGAACAAAAGAAAGATTATGATTGTACAGGAAATGATGAAGATGCTAATGACAGTCATGAGAATAATGAAGGAAATGAAGGGGCTGATAGTCCAATTGAAGATCATAGAAATGAAGAGGCAAACAAATTTGATGAAGAAAAAAATGACAATGCAAAAATCAGTGAAGAGGTTGAGAGTGGTGATGATGTTGAGAACAAATAGGATAGTGAGGAAAAAGAAAACATGATGAATGATGATACTATTGATGAAAATGAAGAGTGTGATGAAAGTAGCAAGGATCACAGCCATGATGAAGACACCAAAAATACCACAATCACACCTCTTTAATTGACCTATCAAAGAGGGCCAAGGCTTGTGTTTTTTTCCTCCGAAAGGAAAGAAACCATGCCATCCACCTCAGCTCAGCTGCTAGACAAAGGCAAACAAAAGGTAAAGGAAGAAGAAGAAGATCATGAGGTTGAGACGGAGTTTGAGATCATTCAGGTGGACATTGATGAGGAGAATGAAGCAAGGATCTTAAACTTTTGCATTCAGAACAAAATGCCCTCATTGAATACCTTCAAGCTAATTTGAATAGGGCCAAGAGTGTGAATGATGCCCTTGACATGGAGAACAGGAAAATAGGAGCACAAATTTCTATTTATGAGGCTAGAGCCATTAAGGCCCGGAAAGAGGCCCAAAGAGCACAGGTAAAACTAGAAGAGTTCATGGGCACTTATGAGGAGAGTGAGGATGAAGAAGGGCAATCTAGGAGGAGGCCTAGAACCATGGGGTTGAAGAAGGCATTGGCAAAGCAAAGAGAACAAGAATCAACCCTAGCAAAGAAACTCCCTCTAGATGAGTTTTTGGCCATGGAGATAGCACATCATTGGTAGCCTTGGTTGGAAAGAGCCAACATACACTTGGAGGCTAAATTGAAGAAAGCAAATCAAGATCTTTATCTCCAAAGGAGGATGACCAATCATTATGCCCGGAGAAACCAAGTTGCAAGGGCTAAACTCAAGAAGACCCAAACCAAGATCGAGGCACTAAAACAGGAAAAAGGCCAAGCTAACCTTGGAATTTTGGCATAAGCTTCTCTACAGGTCTCTCAAAACCCATGAGGCACACATCCACCAAATATGAGAGATTTTTTATAATTTTTGGTTTTTTGTGAATTTGCAGGCCTCTAAGCGCAACACCCCTCACGCTATGCTTTCATATCAGGCATCTTCAGAGGGATAAATTTACATTTTTGGAATTCTATTGAATAGTACATTATGCTCACAAAATTTCAGAGAATTTGGAGCATTTTTGACCCCTCAAAAGGCCAAAACACACCTCATTTTTCACCTTTCTGCCTCAATTTCAAATTTGGTGCTCCGCTTAGAGTAGTCTTGGAAATTTTTCTTTTTGGACATGTAAATGGAGCTCAATCAGAAAAAAATTATATATTTGGAGTGTAGACTCTGCCAAATTTCCAACGAGCCATCACGGAGAAAATTTTTACATTTGGAAGGTCACCAAAACTTGGCTGCAAGTGAACCTATTTTCTGCCCAGGAAGGTGTTGTGCGGTCACACCAACTTGGGCATTTTTGGCCAAAAGTCAACAAAAGACACTCATTTATTGAAAAATGATATTTTAATGTTTTTTTATGCAAATAAATCCAAAATTAGTTGCTAGGAGTTATTTTGGCATTTATTTCATGAGATATTTATGCCTTGGGCCTTGCATGGTCTCTTGGGCAAGGCAAAAATGGCATTTATGGATGATTTTGACATTTTAAAACCCTAATTAGGGTTTTTTCCCTCCTTTTCTAGATAAGTAGAGCATGAGGGCTTCATTATAAAGGTTGGAATTTGATGACTCTTTGGAGCAATACATAGTTTTTTTTGGAGATTGGAGAACAAATTGGTGTTGTGGAGTTGTGAATGGCTTGTCTTGATTGATGATGGATAAGGTTGCTTGTAGGATCCCTGAGCTTGGTTAATGGTGGTTTGATTCTATTTAGTTATTGTTTTCTCATGTATCATTGTGTTTCACCATTCTTTACTGTAGTAGGACAAAGGTTTTAGACTAAGAAATGTTTTCAAAGGCACCTTAGCTTTGTTTGTTCTTCACTGCCTTTATGTTTTCCTCCGGTGGGCCATTTTAGAGAATTATTAAATTCTCTCTAGACCCCATTTCATAAATGGTTTAATATAGTAGGTATAAAATATGATTTATGGTTAGCCTTGCTTGTTTGATGTCTCTAAACATTGTTCTTGAGGTCTCTCTCCAAAGTACCATTGATTAGGTTTTCCAAAGAGGCTATGTTTCGATGATACCCTTTGTCCATGCTTGAATAATGTTTTGGAGATCTTCATAACTATGATCAATGATGTTTAGGCGTTCCCTCTTCTTTGATTAAAGTTTTATGTGTATCTTGAATGTTTTGTAACCTTGAAGGTGAAATCACTAGAAGTTAAATGAGTTTCTTACCTTCTATATTTCATTGGATTGTATGTCTGAAATGCTTTTTTTCTTAAGTTGAATCAAAGAGTTAATGCTATGCCCTGTCTATTAATTTCTTCTTCATGCTAAATAGTGTTGAAGTCTCTTCTTGTTTTTATTCCATGAAAAAGGATTCTTAATTTCCCGTTTCCCTAATTTTTTCACAAACTTGATGTTCATTTCACTTCACAAAAACCTTGAGAATCCATCTGACCATGCTAGATTTTCCTTGTGATCCACCCCGATTTATGTTGAAACTTTCCATGACTTTATTGAATCCATAGCACAATGATTTGAAGATTCATCACTCTATATATTCTACTTGATAATCTTACCCAACCAAAACAAATAAAAAAACCCTACACTTAACAACTAGCCTAAAATCAAAACCCTAAAAGAAAACAAGTTCACATCCTTTGCAAAAATAGAGAGAGCCCTCTCTGAGTCCAGGAAGGCTAGGTCCTAGGACTCCAAAGACTGGTCTGACGTTACCCTATGCATTTGATCTCACCAATCTAACAAATCACGAGAGCCTAACAATTTTATTCATTGTAAGGTAGCCAAGGAATTGAATTTCTTCCTATACCCAACACCATAATGTAATGTTCCAAAATTTTCAATAAAGTATTTGGAACATTAATTTTTCTTTTATTTTAATAAAAGGAATAAAATGGGTGAGGGAGCCCATGTAGCAACTTAATAAATACTCCTAAGGTGAAAAAATTCACTTAAGTGGATTTTTAGCCCCAAGTGTGAAAAGGGCCAAAAGCAAGTGAACTAGACCATGGTTGACCAAAGTCAACAACGTACCCAAGAGGGGAAGCTTGCACAAGAAGCTTGTGTAGGTGGATGGAGGGAAATTTTAAATGGGAGAAACCCTAATGTGAGTGGGCTCCATGGAAAGGAAGCATGCCTTGCATAAAATATGAAGGAGAGCCATTGTTGAGGATCATCTTTAGAGAAAGAATTTTGAAGTTGAAGCTGCCTTCAACAGAGATAGCTTTTGCTGCTTAGCACAAGAGGGGTTCCTGTTTAGGAATGCCCTTCTCTTCCATGGGAGGCCATGAAGAGGTTTTTATTCATCTTCCTCACATCTTGGCTTGAGGCCTAAGCAGTCATTTGTAGCTACTACGTTATTCTTGCAACAAGAGAACGTTGGAGTTGCTGGTGTTGCAGTGAGGGACCTTCATCTTCTCATTTCCGAAGCTTGTTTTGTAGAGGAGGAGACATATCTTTCTCTAGGAGATAAACAAAGGAAACCCCGGAGCTGATATTTCAGATTTTTGCATTGGGACACATGTTTCTACTCATACCCAGCGCAGTCCCTTCCTCTTACAGCGTTATTTTCAGAGAGGGTTTGCAAGTGTTCATTTTGTGCACTAGTGAGTGAAATCTTCAGTAAGGGGTTCAGCCCCTTCACTTTGGAGATAATTGGAGGAGGTATCATTTTTTATTGCAGCATCTACTTCCTTCTCCTATGTTGTATTATATTTGAGTTGCAGCAGCTACACTGCAACTCCGGCATTTTCTTATTTTATATATTTTAGCCAATCCCTTGGAGGGTTGATGTAATAATGTTTTCTGTGGTTGAGATCTTGCTCCCCCATATTTATTTGAGCTCATATTGTTATATCATCTCATTTATATCAATTTGGAGTCATTTTCCCTTATATACTACGCAGTGACAGAGTAGCTAGGTTATGTAGCAGTGTATTCTCTTGTGTTATGCACATTTCCCCTTGAGGCTGATTTAAGCTCACCTTGAGAGGAATTTTCCTCAAGGAAATTGTATTACATTTTCTACTGTAGATTATGTATCAGATTTGTACTCTTCCTACATTACATGAGTCATTATTTCACTGCTGTTACATATTGAAGTTTTAATACTGTTGAAGGTTCTCTCATTGAGTATTATTTCGTGATACTTGTTGGTGGGAGATATGAATAACCCCCTTAGGGTTATTTCTTTGAGCTTATATTTTGCAGGGAGCTTGTATCAAATATATTCTAAGGCATCCTAGCACTGTATTACCTTATTTTCTCATGGGCTTCCTTATACAACGTCCCCTTGGACATTGTTGTAGAAATTCCTTGAAGGGAATTATTAGCTTTTGACAAGTTCTATTGACAGATTCTACTAGAGGGCCAGGTAGCCTCTGGATCTCATCCTTCCTTGTGAAGGTTACATATCCAGTAAATGCCCTAGCATTCAATCTCTAAAATATTTCAGTGTTGATTGTTAATGCTCCTGGAGTTGGAATATCGGAATATCTTAAGATATTCCCGATGGAGCAGAAAATTCCCCATTTGGAATATTACAGTGGTATCAGAGCTTTGAACTTGGCTCAGCCTGTGAAGTTAAAATTTCAGAGAAGAAGAGGTCAAGATGATGCAGAGGGTGAGATTGATCTCATCAGTTTTGGGTCTAGCAAGAACTTCTCCAAGGAGGTTGAGGAAATAAAAGAAGGAGAAAAGGAAGGACCATGCACTTCCTATTCTCACAGAGGAATATAGTAGAAGCATGTAGAGGCACATACCAGCACTATCTTTATCATGAAGGATTAGCCTTCATCTCCAGTAATTGAGGCAGCCAGCACATTTGGGGAAGAGACTCTTGCATGCACACAATACCCTTCCAAACTTTATCAAGTTATACATGAGTTTTCATTTCATGTTGGTTCAATACATGCCATGAGGGATTGCATACCATGGCAAGCTATTTTTCTAGAGAAGGAGAATTTCACTATACTATGCCATTTTGAATGAAGGAACCCTCATCATCCTCATGCACTATTGATGAGCCATGTATCGCATGTGAGGATGGGGTTTTGAAATTTTGTCATGAAGGAGGTTGCATTTCAATGTCCCATGAAATGAAAAAGGAGAAATTTTTTTTGGGACAATGTAGCTCTTGTGAAAGAGGTACCAAGTGACAAGATACTTACACCAAAGAGCATAGCCTTATGGATGAAGTGTGCCCAACGGAAATGTGGAGGATCCATAACCCACAAGTCCCAGGATCATTTCACAATTGTTGCTCTTGATGGACAAAGAGGACAGCATGGGTGCATCATGATGGGATGGAATTTCTATTACCACTCATTATGTTCCCATTTCAAATTGAGTATGGTGGAAGTATGGAGGAGAATCAAGCATTCCTGTTGCTCAGATTTTGTTAGATGTCGTGGGAGCAAGAGGAGGCACTAGCATAGTGCAAGAGGATTTCTCTTTGATCTTGGATGCCAAGCAACACCTTCTTCATGGGAGGAGCTCTAGATTTGCAGCAACATGATGGGAGGAGTCTTTGGCAAGGTTCATGTCAAGGAGGGGAGCTTTGAGATGACAGTGGCCCTACTCCAAGGCCAACAACACTGTCACTTAAAGGCTTGGATTACTTGTTGGGGTGTTCTCAAAGACACTTCACAAGTGATGTAATTTGGAGGCATGCAGGTGATGAACATGAAGGATTAATGGAGGAGAGCACCCCTTACTACATTTTTACTTTCTTGGCTTGGTTGCACAAGCACAAGAAGAGGGATCTACATGCAGTCTTTATGGGTTCTTATTTCATGCATTTTCATGGATATTCTTCATTGATGGAGGAGTCCACTTGGGAGGGAAAATTAATGGTTGTGTATCAGCATATGTACAGATGCATAGCCCAAGAGATGATGAGATGGTTCGCACCACCACTCCCCTACTATGTTGCAGTAAGGGGGAATTTTCACTTGAGCCATTTCAGCTCAAAGGCCAAAGTACATGATGAGGGAGGTAACTATTTGAGACATGCTTTACACTCTCTTATCTTTATAAGAAGCATATCAGAACAAGAATGATCCTTCCTTCTTTCGCAATGTGTTTTTTTGTACTTATGGTTCATTGCAGCAAAATGATGGCTATTTTAGCAGTGGGTTATGGGGGAAAAGTCACATGGATTTTGGTGTGCACCTTTGGCACCAAAATGTGTTTCCATGATCACACCTTGCAAGATGGATGTGGAAAAAAACAATTGGTTGCAAAGACACTTGTTGCATCATATATTTAGGGAGGTAAATGATGCCCTGTGCTAGTCCCATGCATGGGATTATATTTCACCTCCTTGCTCTCATAAGTCTATGCTTCCATATGTTGCTGGTGGAACGCTCTTCAAAGGAAGCACTGTTTTGAAGGAGGGAAATAAATTGAAGATGTCCATTGGGAGCATGATTCTCCCTAATTTTCATGTTGTATGTTTCAAGAGAAGCAATGGGCAGCCCATGATTTCCAAACTTCATCTCTTTCCTTCATGTGGGAGGAGCTATTTGGAGAGTTTGAATTTTTGGAGGAGGCACTTCATGGTTTTTAAGTTTGATGGGGTGGCTTGGGTATCTTTTGAAGACAATTTCATTTTATCCATATATCAACAGTATCCCCATATGTATCATGAGGAGGGAGAGACTCATTGGGTAGATGTGCCCTTTGGGAGAGAAGACCTCCATTCTTTTTGCAACACATGCTCCAAGGGGAGTATGAGAGATGATATGGTCACCATGTTCAGCCATGTGTTATTCCATGAGGTGAACCATATGATTTTTTGGATGCCATATGATGATGAATTCTAACTCATCACATATGATATGATTTGGGCTAGCTTGATTTGCAATGTTGGAGGAGAGGTCCTTGGGGATCTAGACTTCATATTTCCTCTTGAAGGCAACACTATTGCAGCCCAAGTTCAGCTTTCACTCCACATTTATCATAAGTGGAGCAGAGGAAAATGTGGGGTAGGCTATGGAGCTTACCAAGTTCAGAAATTCAGGCCACCTATTTCTCATGAGCACAAGGTGGAGGAGTACTTTCAGGAGTTGCATAGTTTGAGGGTGACTCATTTTGCTTGGTTGATTGCTTGAGTATGGAGGATCTAGATGAGGATATTTCAGACTCCATGCCTTGAGTGGAGGAATTTTTTCAGTTCATCCTTTCTCTTGCTTGAGGACAAGAAAGTTTTGGGAGGGGAGGACTGTAATGTTCCAAATTTTTCAATAAAGTATTTAGAACATTAATTTTTCTTTTATTTTAATAAAAGGAATAAAATGGGTGAGGGAACCCATGTATTAACTTAATAAACACTCCTAAGGTGCAAAAAGTCACTTAAGTGGCTTTAGTTAGTAGCCCCAAGTGTGAAAAGGGCCAAAAGAAAGTGAACTAGACCATGGTTGACCAAAGTCAACAACGTACCCAAGAGGGGAAGCTTGCACAAGAATATTGCGTAGTTGGATGGAGGGAAATTTGAAATGGGAGAAACCCTAATGTGAGTGGGGTCCAGGGAAAGGAAGCATGCCTTGCATAAAATATGAAGGAGAGCCATTTTTGAGGATCATCTTTGGAGAAAGAATTTCGAAGTTGAAGCTACCTTCAACAGAGATAGCTTGTGCTACTTAGCACAAGAGGGATTCCTGTTTAGGAATGCCCTTCTCTTCCATGGGAAGCCATGGAGAGTTTTTTCTTCATCTTCCTCACATCTTGGCTTGAGGCCAAAGCAATAATTTGGAGCTACTGCATTATTCTTCCAGCAAGAGAATGTTGGAGTTGCTGGTGTTGCAGTGAGGGACCTTCATCTTCTCATTTCTAGAGCTTGTTTTATAGAGGAGGAGACATCCCTTTCTCTAGGAGATCAAAAAAGGAAACCCCAGAGCTGATATTGCAGATTTTGGCATTGGGCCACATGTTTCTACTCATGCCCAGCATAGACCCTTCCTCTTACAGTGTTATTTTTAGAGAGGGTTGCAGGTGGAGTTCATTTTGTGCACTAGTGAGTGCAATATTCAGTAAGGGGTTCAGCCCCTTCACTTTGGAGATCATTGGAGGAGGTATCATTGTTTATTGTAGCATCTAATTCCTTATCCTATGTTGTATTATATTTGAGTTGCAGCAACTACACCGCAACTCCAACATTTTCCTATTTTATATATTTTAGTCAATCCCTTGGAGGATTGAGGTAATAATGTTTTTTGTGGTTGAGATCTTGCTCCCCCATATTTATTTAAGATCATATTTTTATATCATCTCATGTATATCAGTTTTCAGTCATTTTCCCTTATAGACTGCGGAGTGACAGAGTAGTTGGGTTATGTAGCAGTGTATTCTCTTGTTTTATGTACATTTCCCCTTGAGGCTGATTTAAGCTCACCTTAAGAGGCATTTTCCTCAAGGAAATTGTATTAAATTTGCTGCTGTAGATTATGTATCATATTTTTACTCTTCCTACATTACATGAGTCATTATTTCACTGCTGTTACATATTGAATTTTTAATACTGCTGAAGGTTCTCTCACTGAGCATTATTTCGTGATACTTGTTGGTGGGAGATCTAAATAGCCCCCTTAGGGTTATTTCTTTGAGCTTATATTATGTAGGGAGCTTGTATCAGATATATTTTAAGGCATCCCAACACTATATTGCCTTATTTTCTCATGGGATTCCTTATACAGCGTCCCCTTGGACATTGTTGAAGAAATTCCTTGAAGGGAATTATTAGCTTTTGACAAGTTATATTGGCAGAGTCTGCTAGAGGGCTAGGTAGCCTCTGGATCTCATCCTTCCTTGTGAAGGTGACATAACCAGTAAATTCCCCAGCAGTCAATCTCTGAAATAGCTCAATGTTGATTGTTAATATTCCTGGAGTTGGAATATCGGAATATCTTAAGATATTCCCGATGGTGCAGAAAATTCCCCATTTGGAATATTACACATAATGTCAAGTGATGGTTACAAATGGAGAAAATATAAATTTCTCTAGAATATGCCATAATATCAAGCTAACCATGGGGGAAATATGTATTGAATAGTCCAATGCTTTCCATTGTAATGGGAGGTGTTGATGTTGTAGTAGGAGTACAGTGGCTACAATTTTTGGGGATGGTAGCTTTTAATTTTCAATAACTTTTCTTGAAATTTTTTTTGGAAGTAAAAGAAGTAAAATATGGGGTATAATATGGAAGCCAAGAAATATAATAAGCTCTAATTTCATGACAAATATTATGAAGAAAGAACAACGAGACGTAATTGCACAATTATGCTCACTTGAAGTTCGAACATCAAAATCATCTATTTCCCTAAATCTCCAAAATGTCGTGGACAATCATTCCAAGGTGTTTGAAACTCCCAAATGACTCCCACCTATTCATGATCATGATCATGCTATTCATTTGATTTTTGGAAGTGTTCCTTCAAACATCGGGCCTTACAGATATCCTTATGTCCAAAAGAGTGAAATTGAACATATGATTGCAGAAATGTTAGAGGCCGGTATAATTCAACCTAGTCAAAGTTCTTTTTTGGCTCCAATAGTATTGGTGTAGAAGAAGGATGGATCATGGTGCATGTGTCGAGATTATATGTAGCTCAAGAAGCTCACTATTAAATATAAATTTCCCATTCCTGTGATTGACAAATTATTGGATAAATTACATGGAGAAATTTATTTTAAGAAGTTTGATCTTCGTTTAGGATATCATCAAATTAGAATTAAGACTGAATATATTCTGAAAACAACTTTTTGAACTCATGAGGGTCATTATGAATTTTTTTTCATACCTTCTGGCCTTACCAATGCACCTTATACATTTCAAGGGTTGATGAATTCCATTTTCAAACCTTTCCTTATAAAATTTGTGTTATTATTTTTTGATGATATGCTAATCTACAAGAAATATTGGAAGGATCATGTTCAAAATGTTGAGAGGATGCTCAAAATATTGGAGAAAAAGCACCTCTAACAACATTATTGAATAAAGATGCATTTTCATGGACTCCTGAAGCAGCTAAGGCCTTTGAACATCTTAAAGAGGCATTGTTCCTAGCACCGGTCTTAGCTATGCCAAACTTCACAAAAACCTTTATTGTGGAATGTGATGCCTTAGGAAATGGAATTGGTGATGTTTTAATGCAAGAAGGAAGGCCCATTTCTTTTGAAAGTTGTCCAATCATAGGAAAATATTTACAGAAATCTCTTTATGAGAAGAAAATAGGGGCAATACTACATGCAATAAAGAAATGGCGACCTTACCTAATGGGAAAACACTTCAACGTAAAAACTAACCACGATAGTCTTAAACACCTTTTGTAACAAATACTATCTTCAGAAGAGAAGCAAAAATGGGTCACATAGATGTTGGGTTATGACTTTGAAATCATCTACAAAAAGGGAAGCTAAATGTTGTTGCAGATGCACTATCAAGAAAGGATGAAGAGGTGGAAGCATTGCTTTGTGCCATTTCTATTATCCAAATAGAATTGATAACTGAAGCAAGGGATGAATGGAAGAAGGATGAAAAAGTGTGGACACTCATTCAAAAGTTGCAGCAAGATCCTAGTACATCTAATACATTTAGTTGGAAAAATGATTCCTTATGGTACAAATATCACTTATATATTTGTAAGAATTCGCAACTAAAACAAAATAGTCTTTTGGAATTGCACACTTCTCCTTTAGGAGGACACTCAAGATTTTTAGAAACTTACCATACTGTGAAGAATTTGTTTTTTTTGGAATGGCCTTAAATCTGATATTCAAAAGTTTGTGGTGGAATTTTTGGTTTGCCTGCAAAATAAAGTCGAGACAATTAAGACCCTGGGTCTTCTACAACCTTTATCCATTCCAACTCAATGTTGACAAGAGATTTCAATGGATTTTATCATAGGTTCACCTAAGTCCGAAGGAAAGAGTGTCACCATGGTGGTAGTTGATAGAATTACCAAGTATGCACACTTTTGTGCATTATCTCATCCATTTAAAGAAAGTACAGTTGCTAGTGCATTTATGGAAACAATTCAAAAGCTACATGGAAACCCAAATATTATGGTAAGCGACAGAGATCCCATTTTTACTGGAAATTTTTGGATGGAATTATTTTCTTGTTTGAGTACTCAACTATCTCATAGCTCATCTTATCATCCTCAATCTGATGGTCAAACTAAGATAGTGAACAAATGTTTGGAAGGATATATTATTATTTTTTGTATCTGATAAACAAGCACAATGGGTCAAGTGGTTACCTCTAGTTGAATGGTGGTATAACACTTTATTCCATATTACAACAAAAATTACCCCATTTATGGAACTTTGTGGATATCATCCACCATCCATCACATCATCTTTAAGAGAAAATTCTAAGGTTCAAGCAGTGAAAGACAACATCAAGCATAAACAACAGGTTCTCCAACTATTAAAGGATAACCTACATTTGTCACAAAATCAAATGAAACAACAGGCATATCAACGTCGCAACGAGAGAATTTTTGATGTAGGAGGCAGGGTATTTTAACAGCTACAACCATAAAAATGAATTTCCTTTAAGAAAGCTAAGAAGGCTAATAAATTATATAATTACTGTGGTCCTTACAAGGTGTTGAAAAATATTAGTACTATGGAATACAAATTGGAGCTTCCTTCTTCTTTGTGAGTGCATCCAGTTTTCCATGTTTCATGATTAAAGAAGGTTATAGGTGATAAAATTCTAGTTCAAACAATATTTCCAGAACTTGATTAGGAAGGAAAAATCACATTGGAACCTAAAGCAGTCATGGAAGCAAGAACTCAATAGCTATTAAATTGATCAATTTCAGAGTATCTCATCAAGTGGAAGAACTTACCCACTGAATATTCTACATGGGAGGATGATAATTTTATATAGAATCATCTAGAGCTACTCAAGCATTGAGGACAGCACGTTTTTGAAGGACAGGGGCATGTTAGGTCCTTATATTACTAGTGTAGCCCCCTTATTGTTATTTTTGTATACTGTAACCCCCATATTGTTATTATTATGCCCTTACATTATTATTGTTAGGTTAGCTAGGATTATATTGTGACCCCATGGGCTCATATATATAGAAGGAGGTTTTGTCATTTGTATCATCCAAGAATTTTTCATTAGGTAATGTAAAGGAGGTTTCCCCTCGAAGTGGATTATTTCTAAGGCATTGATCTCTCTTTTCTTCTAATTTTGGAGTTGGTTTCATAACAATATCGGTGTTCAATGATGTGATTGATTGTTTTCCATTTTGATGATGTTGATCCCTTGCGTAATGTATAATTTATATTATTGAGTATGTGATTAACTAACATGGTTAAATTATATATAAATAATTTCGGTAATAATCACATGGAAGAATATTTTCTTGACACGTTTTGAACCAGCCAATGTGGTTCACCATCAAGGCAAGATGAGAAATATGATCTACAGACCTATTTAAATAGATAAATGGACACTTCAACTAGCCGTTGTAAATAACGACTAGTTTGACTAACAAAAGGAATATAAAAACGAATCAGTTGATAGCTATGTATAATTATAATATATTATTATTATTAATTTATTAATTAATTTATTTTATATTTAAAATTAATTAATTAATATAAAATAAATAAATGAATAATAATAATGTATTATAATTATATATAGCTATCAACTAATTGTTTTATATTCCTTTTGTTAGTCAAACTAGTCATTATTTACAACGGTTAGTTGGAGCATCCCTTTATCTATTTAAACAAGTTCGTAGATCAGATTTCTCATCTTTTCCTGATGATGAACCACACTGGATAGTTCGAAACGGGTGGAAAAATACTCTTACATGTGATTATTACTGAAAGGATTTATATACATTTTATGGATCACAGAAGAAAAAATGCCTAATATGGTTAAAATAATCATGGAAATGATGGAAGTTTATTATAATATCCTATAAAAATGGATGTTATGTGATGTTATGTAACTTATTATTCCTTTACTAAAAATCACTTTATGTAATGATGAATATTTTATTTAATAACCAGTAAAGGAATATGGAGTAAGTAGTTCATAATGTTATCTGTTGGAAAACTCCATTAAAAAAAAAATTAAGCTTATGTTTTTTAGTGCAAGGTTTGTTGGGGATATTACAAGTGGTATCAAAGTTGAAGGTTGCAGCACTGGCACCTTTTTCGAATTGGTAAATAGAAAATAAGTAGAGTTATGATACTAGTGGGCATCAACTTAGGCATGATTCTCAGAAACTACATAATGATATATGTAGTTGACTACTTTTGACATGAGATGCATGTTGCATGCTTATAATTGCATTGAAGAGCAGTAAGTAATAAGTTTTGTTGTAAAATTATGCTAATCATATTTGAATCTTGATGAGGTTGAAATAAAATAAGACCTTTGTTGCACCTATGAATAATCCTCAACAATCACTAGTAAACGTGAGAACTGAATACAAACCTTTGCATATATGACAAGATTAATGATATATTTAATGAACATGACTAAAGTTAGAATGCATCGCTATTAAAAAATGAAATAAAGTATGTGACAAAAAAAATAATGTATAAGATAGGGAATTTACATGAAGAGGACAATAGGATGTTTTAAAATATATTGAGATAATCCCATTAGATGTTAAATATAGACAATAAGTCAAGTGGTAATTTTGGAAATTTGGCTACAAGTACAAAGAATTATGGCCTCTAGCCAATGGGCTGCTATAATGCACAAATCCTCTCTATGTTCTCTACTTCCTATCCCTCTTGGATACCTTTACTCAGCTATGGAAAAAAATTCTCTCAAAAGAATGGAACACATCTTCCTCTTAGTGGCCCAGTTATAACAAAACTTGATAGCCTACTAGTGGTTAATTTTGACTACATCAACTCCTAACTAGAGTTACAATATATACTCTTCTAGAGTATTTTACATCACAAACACATGGATATCCCCTTTTCCCTGAATAATGGGGGTTGATGCGACATCCTCTTGAATTATCAGTGTGAAAAGAATAAGGTGAAATTCTGAGTGGCATAAATTTTTCATATGGATTCCTATTGACGTGATTCTTACATCATTGGAAATATTTTTGTGTGTAGAACAACATGAGAAGGTGAAATACTAAAGTGACAATTTATATCCCCAAAAAATGTCGTTTCATGCCTCAAAATGATCTTGGAAGCTTTTTTACCCTGTTTCTCCAATTTGGTCCCTCCAGTAAAAATAATCCCATGAGCTTATTCCTCTACGTTTTCCACTCTCGATGCATCAAGATGGATGAAACAGAATATAATGATCCAATCCCAATCACATCTCCCCATTTTGGGAGGTTTTTTGTCCCCAAAAGCTTTTACTCAATGAGGTGAGAAAATTTTTCCTCCTTCTCTCTACTGTACCATTTAGCTTTGCATGGAAGTTGTCCCTTCAATCCAATCTGCCAAAGGTCATGTTTCCCATGTCTTGTATTTTTGGACCTCTTCTTGTATCTTCTGTAAAATCTTCTTGCGAATCTAGTGAGAAATCCTCCATAGAAGCTAGGACTTTTTCCTCTTCCTAATATATCATGCAAGGCTCATAGAGTTTCAAATTCTCTACATTCACATCTAAGTAAATGTGCATATATGGTGGTAAACTAAGTCGATAAGAATTATCACCCACCTTTCCTTGTATATAAAATGGATCGTACCTTAGAGGCTTGATTTATTATTAGGCACATATACTATCTCCTTGTTAAAATGTAGCCATAATCTATCTCCCGCCTTGAACGATTTCTCTATTTTTTGTTGATCATGTCTCACCTTATACTTTTCTTGTGCATTCTGATGCATTTCTTTACATGTAGATGGATCTTCCTTATCTTATTGACAATGTTTTCACTCCTCAAATTATCTCCCATAAGATATTTCCTCACTCCTCATTTCTTCCCATATGTAATATCCAAATGCGAAGGAGGAAAATATCCAAAACAAGCCTCAAATGGGGACTTTCCTGTATAAGTGTTGACTGCTATGTATTAATAATGTTTTATATATACTAGATTGTCATCCTAGGTCTTTATATTCTTCTGGTTATATCCCCTCATAAGCTTCATCAAATATCTATTGAATACTTTTCTTTGTAGGTTTTAACCCTGTACAGAAATTATCTACAAACGAATCTTAAAAACATAAAATAAATAATGGTGAGAGCATAAAACATAAAATAGATAAACACAGAGATTTTCCCCTAGATCCCAAATCGGGACAACCATCTTGATTTTTCATTATATTCCTTTTAGTGTTACAACACATATATATACATGCCGAAGCATACATAAACCCAAATCCATTAACCCTGGATTAGAACATAACCGTAGTTCCCTTGACCGGATCTAAAAAATACTAGGGGCAGAAAACCATCATGCCCCAAAACCATGCACAAACCCATGCACAAAACCATGGGCGGGTCTGCCCACCGAAAAATAAGGACCAATTTTTTTTTCTCGGGGTGCTTCCCCAAACCCCGACAGGGGGGGCTACCACCCCCCCTGTGACTCCCCTGATGTGCCTGATGCAACGTACGGTGGGGGCTATCGCGCCCCCCCCCCTATGACCCCCCCACACATGACTAGCTGTAGAAAAAATATAACACAAACCCAATGTTCTCCCACTTGTTGTTTTATTTCCACAGTGGGCCATAGGAGAGCTGAGTCATTAGCTCAGCGTTGCAACACCCATTGTTTCTCTACACCAGGAGAACTTCTGAGTGCTCGCAAACTTCATCAATCCATTTGAAACATTCTTCAAAGTGTCCGCCTTTACCAACAACACCCTTTTAGCCTCAACCATATATCTCACAAAGTGATATTGAACATCAATGTGTTTTTTCTTTGAATGATAAGTAGGGTTTTTAGCCAAGAAAATTGCACTTTGGCTATCATAGTCTATCCTTATAGCTTGCTTTACCAACCCCATACTTGAACATAATCTCTGCAATGAAAATGCTTCCTTTATTTCATGAGTGGTTTCCATGTACTCTGCCTCTGTAGTTGAAAGAGCCACTACAAACTGTCTTTTACTCATCCAACTGACTACACCTCCAAATAGGCCAAAGACATACCCACTTGTAGATATTCTTTGGTCCATATCTCCAGCCCAGTCTGCATCAACAAAACCACGAATGTCCAACACTCTTTCTAATCCTGGTCTTCCTTGGTAGCACAAGCCATAATCAATAGTGCCACGCAAATATCTGAAAACCCGCTTCACTGTTGTCGAATGCTCCTTCCCTGGGTTTGACATAAACCTGCTCAATACTCCCAATGCATGTGCAATGTCTCTTCTAGTACAGAACATTGCATACATCAGGCTACCCACTGCACTTGCATAAGGAACACAGGACATATCCTCCTATTCTTCTTTTTCCTTGGGACACTTTTTAGAAGACAACTTTACACCTAAAGGAATTAGAACATTCACCGGTTTACTATCCTGCATATTTAACCTCTACAATACAGTCTCGACATACTTCCTCAGGTTTAACCAGAGCTTCCTCTTTGCCCGATCTCTCTTAATTCCCATGCCCAAAATATAGTTTGCAGAGCCAAGATCCTTCATGTCGAATTTGGAGAATAGTTGGGTCTTCAAATCTTGGATAATTCCTTTTTAATTTCCAATCAAAAACATATAATCCACACACAAGACCAAATAAATAACACGGTCACCAATTAATTTAAAATAAACACAGTGATCCTCCTTGATTCTAGTGAAGCCAAGTCCCTGTATATAGGTATCAAATTTCTGATACCACATCCTTGGTGATTATTTTAACCCATACAAAGACTTCTTTAACCTACATATTAGTTTTTTCTTCCCCTTCACCATAAATCCTTTAGGTTGTTTCATGTAGATCTCCTCTTCCAGATCCCCTTGAAGAAACGTTGTCTTCACATCCATCTTTTCTACCTCAAAATAAAATGCAACAACAACAGATAAAAGTAATCTAATAGAAGTAACTTTGGAAACAGGAGAAAAAATATCACCAAAATCATTTCCCAGTACTTGGGAATAACCTTTTGCTACCAATAAAGCTTTGTATTTCTCCACCTTGCCTTCTACATTCATCTTCTTTTTAAACACCCATTTTCTCCCGATGGGCTTCCTTCTTGCTGGAAACTCCACTAGATCCTGTGCCTCATTTTTATGCAAGGATGACATTTCATCAACCATGGCCTCCTTCCAGAGTTTTCCATCCTCTGAATCTACTACCTCCCTCACAATTCTGGGATTATCATCAATTATAGTTAAAGAAAAATTTGAAAATAAAGTAGATGGACCATACCTTTTTGGTTGTCTTCTTTCCTGAACTGATCTTCTCACAGCTGGAGTTTGTGGCTCTTCCTCTTCTGAGTATTCTTTTGTTGTAGAGTCTGATTCATCCTCTTTTATCTCAAACTCTATCTTCTTAGGTTCTTTTGATAGTACTTCATGTTTAACAACATCTTTCACCTCTCTAAACACCACATCTCGGCTGTACACAACCTTCCTTGTTTCCGGGTTCCAAAGCTTGTAGCCCTTTAAACCATCGTTGTACCTAATAAAGATGCACCTTTCAGATTTATTATACAACTTTGTCCTTTTCTCCTTTGGAACATGTACATATGCATAGCATCGAAATACCCTTAGATGTGAAAGAGAGGGTTTTTTACTAGTCCATACATCATGTGGAGTCTTATCCTCCAACATTGATGAAGGTGATCTTTTAACCAAGAAACATGCAGTCTCCACTACCTCTGCCCAAAATTCTTGTCCTAACCTGGTACCACTGAGCATGCTTCTTGCCTTTTCCATCAGTGTTCTATTCATTCTTTCTGCAACTCCATTTTTCTAAGGTGTGTATGGAGTAGTCTCCTGCTATGCTATACCACACTTCTTATAGAACTCTTCAAATTCCTTCTTGCAGAACTCCCCACCATTATCTATCCTCAACACCTTTATCTTCTTCTCTGTCTGATTTTCCACCAAAGCCTTAAATTCTTTAAATTTTTCAAAGACTTTAGATTTATTGCTCAAGAAATATATCCATGTATTCCTTGAGAAGTAATATATGAATGAAACATAGTACACAGACTTACGCAATGATGGAACCAACATAGGTCCAAATGCATCACTGTGCACAAACTCTAATATCTTGTTCACCCTCTTAGCAGCAGAAGGAAAACTCACCCAATTCTACTTCCCATATACACAATGTTCATAGAAATCGAAATCCAAAGAGCTATTAGACATACCTTCTACCATACCATTTCCATGCAGTATCCGAAGGACCTTTTCTCCAATATGTCCAAGCCTTTGACGCCATAGCATGGTATTTTCTCTAGAGACCGCTAGGCTTTCTGCTCCACTTTTGGGAACCACGGAACTATTGCACCCATCAATAACAGTGCTGACTTGAATCTTGTATAGAGTTCCTATCCGAACTCCCCGCATTAATGCCAATGCTCCCCGAACCATGTTACAGGTATCTTTCTCGAACACTTTTTTTACACCTACATCATCCATCTTGCATATAGAAATCAGATTTCTGGCCAATGCAGGAATGTGCAGAACATTAGGAAGTGTTCTAATCCTTCCACCTTTCAGCTTTAGCTTGACTTTTCCATGTCTGATGATTCTAGCCTTCCTATCATCACCTAAGAAGACATCACCGCCATCATATTTCTCATACTCATAGAACCACTCCCTATGAGAAATATCCCTTTGACTAGGAGTCATGGAAGGAGCATCATCAGATCCCTTTCCTTTCTCAAGAGCTTTAGATCTGATGTCCTTTTTGTAGTGACCTTCCTTTCCACATTTCCGACACACCTTTATAAACATTCTAGGAGATTTAGATCTCCCTCTAGATTTAGATCTCCCACTTGAAACCTTATTCTTGTTTCTATTCTGGGACCTTCCTCGTACAGATAAGGCATCTCCATTTTGACCCTCCATATTTCTCCGTCTCATTTCCTCTGATAACAAGGCTGAGACAATGTCATCAAAATTCAAGGTAGTTGTATTTCTACCTATTGCAATAACCAAAATATCCCACGAGTCTGGTAGAGAACACAAAAAACTGATGCACTTATCTTCATCTGAGATTTTAATATCAAAAAATGACAACTGAACTACCATATTATTGAAGGCATTCAAATGCTCTGTCACCGAGTCTCCATCCTTCATCCTGAGGTTATACAACTTTTTCCGTAGGAACAATTTATTCACTAGAGACTTAGATTGGTACAAAGTCCCTAGCTTGTCCCACGAGGTCTTCTTCGTAGCTTCCCAAGATGCATTCAACAATACTTCTTCTGAGACACACAACCATATTGTGCTCTTTTCTTTCTGATCCATATTCTTCCAGTCTTCACCTGACATTACCATTGGTTTAGTACCCGGATCTACCGTGATCCACTGATCTTTATCCACTAGCAGATCCTCCATCTTGAGCTTCCACAACTCAAAACTCTAACTATTAAATTTCTCTATCTCTATTTTTCTACCGCTCACCATCTTCTTTCACCGCAAGAATCAATCCTGCAGATCTCCCACTAAACAAGGTCTACCTTAGGCCCGAGAAAAAAACCCCTCAGTAGCAAAGACGTCCCCTTGAAGCCGAAACTGCTCTGATACCAAATGTAGGTTTTAACCCTGTAAAGAAATTATCTGCAAACGAATCTTAAAAACATAAAATAAGCAATGGTGAGAGCATAAAACATAAAATAGATAAACACAAAGATTTTCCCCTAGATCTCAAATCGGGACGATCGGCTTTATTTTTCATTATATTCCTTTAAGTGTTACAACACATATATATACATGTCGAAGCATACATAAACCCCAATCCATTAATCGTGGATTAGAACATAGCCATAGTTCCCTTGACCGGATCTACAAAATACCAGGGGCTGAAAACTATCATGCCCCAAAACCATGTGCAAACCCATGCACAAAACCATGGGCAGGTCCGCCCACCGGAAAATAAGGAAAGAATATAAAAAAAACCCAATAGTGTTTTCCCATATGTCTATGGATGGAATGTTGTAAATCTATTCAACTTCATGTCCATATTATCCCATAGTGTAGTCTATAATGCACTACATTTTGAACATAGAAATAAAATCTAAAGAATTATAAGTAATATCATGCCCTCTACATCTGATAGATCATTTTCTTCTTATTGGACATTAATGATCATTATTAGCCTCATCATCATCTTTAAAAAAATAGCCATAATTATTCTTTATATAAGACCAATATTTTCTCATAATTTTTTTTTGTAAACCTCACAGTACTCTTCGATTAATTATCTGTGATGCAGGTTACAAAATATGTTTCCAGTGACCTAAACTTGCCCATAGGAAACCAGGTATATTAGCCACCGGTCAGCATCATAGGCCATGCAAAACTAAAATTGAGCACGTTAAACCACGCTTTTAGTGCTACCATATATATTATCAAAATAGACTGACTATTTTAAATGTAAATGCTATCTGACATCATCAAAATAAAATGTAATGACTTTGCAAGGCCATCATGACATGCAAACAGTTAATCATCTGAGGATTATACAAGCGACAGATCCTTCACGCTCTATCTGGTATCTCTTGCCACTGCATGCTCTGAAGTTGCTTCTTCATATGTCCCATACGGAAATTTTGTTGGTAAAAATAAAATTATACCGACTCTATTTCCTTTTGGATTACCAAGAGAATAGATTCATCTTCCTAGGTTTTTTGTTGCTCTTGCAGTCGCGGTGCTTCTCTCAGCTGATGGGTATCTATCATATCTTTTTCCAATATAATTTTCATTATACAATATTTTTAGATGACTTTTTTAAACAGGGCAAACCTTCCTCTTGTATTTCCTAGGTCCATTACCAATGGTTCCCACTCCTCTTCCTGGAGTTCTTCGCTTGTTGCTTTCCCCTTCAATTCAATTTCCAATTTTGAAATTTTTTCTTTTACTATAGCTGGTGAACCTAAATTTTATTCCTTCAATAGGTTCTACATAGTTCCCATCCTTTTTCACCTTCCTCTCTTCCTCGAAAACCTCCTTGTGGTTTCTGGTGCCTTTCCTTTCCCCTTAATTGAAACTCCACAGTCACCCCGACCCTTCTGGAACTTCCTTGTCTCCTTCTTTATTCTAATTATCTCTACCTCTGTCCACAGTCTCATATCCTTCTGCACCCTCTCCGAAAATAGCTTCAACAGAGCGGGGTACGAAGGCAGGGGTAGATTACTTGGACTAGGATCAATGCCTCGTCATCCACCAAGCGGTCACTTCGTTGTTGCTCTACTAGTTTCACTGGTTCTGGTCCTCGAACACCCACCTTCCTTTCCACCTTATACTTCGTCCTCTATGCAAACATTCTTGCATGAAATGCATGCTCCAACCTACATAACACCTATCGATAAGAATCCTTGTGGCGTTCTAGCTAGCCCGCACATTACCTGTCCCAATAATTATTACTTTAAGCATGTGGTAGATCTGGGTAGCCGACCCACCTCCCTCATTATCCTATCATCCTTTCATCATATTGGTTTGCTTGCGAACCATCTGCCTCCCTTGCACCCCAATCGGGGGCATATTTTCTCATAATTGAATACAATTTTTATTTAATTAATATGATTAAAATAAATTATGTATAATTGAACTCATCTTTTATTTAAACAATATGATTTAAATAAATTATATATATAATATTTTTTAAAATAAAATAACTTCGTCAATCCATATTAAGTCTAAATATTTGAAGCACCAACAATGCAAGAGTTCAAGAGAATCCCAAAAAAAATCCTTTTCTTTTGATATGAAGAATATTTT